>CAWUFW010011357.1:0-621146 GCA_963921515.1 Calotriton arnoldi | reverse complement strand
TGGGGCCCTACTGAGGCAACATATGGCACAGCTTTCCTCACACAGGAGTGGAGTCCCCTCATGGCAGTGTGTACACGTGTGACATTGCCTGCGCCCAAGGTGTGTGTTGTATGTGCATGTCTGTGTGTTCACTTCCATTTATCTGTGCATGCTGTGATCCCTAGTGTTGTACCTGTTTGTGATGCTTGCTGACTTGAGCTATGTTCCCCAAAGTCTTCTCCCTGTGTTCTCTGTGATGTGGGTGCATGGCACATTACTGGTCATCAGGGTGTCACCCATAGGTGTGTTTGCTGTCAGGGCTGAGTTTGTGTGCAGACGCAGATGGGTCACAGTCAGGTTTCCCCTTGGCACTTGTTGTTTGCCCCTGTCATGTGATTTTCAGTTCGTGTTATCTTTCAGTGATTGTGACACGTTGTGTGTGTGACTGCTGGCACTCCTCAGGGTCCGGGCTGCAATGTTGGTTGTTGTCTATGTGTGTTCTTTGTGGGTGACCTTGGCTTCTTCATTGGTGTGTGACTGTGGCTGGGATCCCATTGGTTGGTGTGGTATCGCCGTCATGTCCATGTACAGCGTAGTGTGCAGTGTGTCAGACATTCAGGAGTCTTGTTGAGTGGCCATGTGTGATGTGTTTCTGCACCTTGGTTCCCACCCACCACCCTGGAATAGTCATGGGTGCATGTGCAATGTCACCAGTGCATGTGTACTTCACTGCTGCACATTGTTGGAGGTCGAGGGGTGTGGTCTTGAGTGTGTGCAGATGGGGAGTCGTTGCCCAGCTAGTCCCCTGCCTCCATGTTGGCCTTGGCTTACTGGCCATGCTGATTGATTTGTGCTTGTGTAGGTGTGATGGTAGTTTGTTGCTCAGGACACCTGACTGTGGTTCACAGTGTGAACGACATTTAGCTTTGTCATCACAGTGGGATTTTTATTCAGCCCAGGGTCACCACATTGTGGGGGCCCTGGGGGTGGTGCTGTGGTGTGTCTGTGTCTTGCTGTGTCAGTTGTTGTTCCTACGTGCCTGTGTGACATGTGTGTTTTGTGCTCCCTCTCATCTGACAATGCCTGCTTGCCCACATAGGGGATTTGGATCCATGAGTTACCTTAGTGTGGCAGTGTATGCACATCTGTATGATTGGTATTCAGCTCTCCTCATGTGTTGTGTGGTTGCCTGGGGACACTGGCACCCCCACCCCTCACCTGCTGTGTATGATGACAGTGTTGGTCTGCCTGTTTGTGTTTGTGCATCTGCACCACTGCATTGGCATATCTTGGGTGTGCCATTGGCTGTATGTTGTTTGGTGTGTTTCCCCTGCTGTCCCTGGGACTCCTAGGTCATCGGTCAGCACAGTGATCATGGTTTGTGTGTCCCATTGCTGCCATGGTATGGTATCTGTTCACCTCACATCTGCTGTCTCCACAGGATATCTGCATTTGTGTGCCCATTGGTGCAAATATGTGGTTCTGCATTCTGATGGTCACTTCTGTCATTGTGTCATTGATGAATGTTGACGGTGTCAGCCCCCATGGGTGTTGTTTGTCTGCACATGGCCAAAGGAATGTCTCATTTGCACTGCAGTATTTGGCTCACCCAATTTATGTTGCAATGGGACACATACACTACTTTGCCACAGATGAGTTTTTGGTTCGGTGACCAGGAATGATCCATGCAGTTTGGCAGTTGCAGCTCTTTCTTTGTCAACACTTACCTTTTGGTCACTGTGATGATGGGGGTGTAGACCCCATTGCCACAATGGTCAAAATGTGCTTCAGCTATGGACCCCACACTTGCCTTTTGGTCACTGTGATGATGGGGGTTTAGACCCCATTGCCACAATGGTCAACATGTGCTTCAGCTATGGACCCCACACTTGCCTTTTGGTCACTGTGATGATGGGGGTTTAGACCCCATTGCCACAATGGTCAAAATGTGCTTCAGCTATGGACCCCACACTTGCCTTTTGGTCACTGTGATGATGGGGGTTTAGACCCCATTGCCACAATGGTCAAAATGTGCTTCAGCTATGGACCCCACACTTGCCTTTTGGTCACTGTGATGATGGGGGTTTAGACCCCATTGCCACAATGGTCAAAATGTGCTTCAGCTATGGACCCCACACTTGCCTTTTGGTCACTGTGATGATGGGGGTTTAGACCCCATTGCCACAATGGTCAAAATGTGCTTCGGCTATGGACCCCACACTTACCTTTTGGTCACTGTGATGATGGGGGTTTAGGCCCCATTGCCACAATGGTCATGGGCTACTTGCATTGTGGGTGCCACACACATATATGTGTGGCACATGTGCTAGGGGGTCACATTGTATGTTCAAAGTCATGTTCGGTGTTGTAGGCATTTGACACAGCCTACACACGCTTGTCATGGTGGTGGGGGATGTCTTTATCTTGCATTCCCTAGGTTGTGGTGTGCTTGTTGTGTCATGCATTGTCCATCCTATGAGTGGGGGTGGTAGTAGTGGTAGGCATCCAGCCCCCCTGGGTGTGGGTGGTAGTAGTGGTAGGCATCCAGCCCCCTGGGTGTGGGTGGTAGTAGTGGTAGGCATCCAGCCCCCCTGGCTAAGGGTGGTAGTAGTGGTAGGCATCCTGCCCCCTGGCTAAGGGTGGTAGTAGTGGTAGGCATCCAGCCCCCCTGGCTAAGGGTGGTAGTAGTGGTAGGCATCCAGCCCCCTGGCTAAGGGTGGTAGTAGTGGTAGGCATCCAGCCCCCTGGCTAAGGGTGGTAGTAGTGGTAGGCATCCAGCCCCCCTGGCTAAGGGTGGTAGTAGTGGTAGGCATCCAGCCCCCTGGCTAAGGGTGGTAGTAGTGGTAGGCATCCAGCCCCCCTGGCTAAGGGTGGTAGTAGTGGTAGGCATCCAGCCCCCCTGGCTAAGGGTGGTAGTAGTGGTAGGCATCCAGCCCCCTGGCTGAGGGTAGTAGTACTGGTAGGCATCCAGCCCCCTGGCTAAGGGTGGTAGTAGTGGTAGGCATCCTGCCCCCTGGCTAAGGGTGGTAGTAGTGGTAGGCATCCAGCCCCCTGGCTAAGGGTGGTAGTAGTGGTAGGCATCCAGCCCCCCTGGCTAAGGGTGGTAGTAGTGGTAGGCATCCAGCCCCCTGGGTGAGGGTGGTAGTAGTGGTAGGCATCCAGCCCCCCTGGCTAAGGGTGGTAGTAGTGGTAGGCATCCAGCCCCCCTGGGTGAGGGTGGTAGTAGTGGTAGGCATCCAGCCCCCCCTGGGTGAGGGTGGTAGTGGTGGTAGGCATCCAGCCCCCCCTGGGTAGGGGTGGTGGTGCGCATTCAGGCCCCTGTGTGCATATGTGGCATTGGTGATGGGCATCCCGCCCCTATGGTGCTGCTGTTGCTGGTGTAAGTATATTCAGCATCCCCGTGTGTGTGTGTGATGTGTCGTGTACGTGTTGTATGTGTTTTGTGGTTGGTGTCTGGCTTACCTTCTGCGCCGTACGCGTCCGTGCCTGTTCCGGTAGTAGATGTAGAATATTGGTATGATCGGGACGAAGGGATTCATGGTTGGTTCGTGTCGTTCGTCCTTCTCGTTGCTTCGCGTCGTCCTCGTCACTTCGCCTCGTCCTCGTCGCTTCGCCTCGTCCTCGTCGGTGCCGTGTTCGTCTCGTAGCCGTGGATCGTGTTGTGGCGCGAATCGGAGCTTATGTGCGCCTCTCCCGGATGCTTTGACGTGCCGTGCGTAGCGACGGGTTCGGCGCGTACGGGAAGCGCATCGTACTTGTCCGGCCGGACGGGGCTGCATTCTCCCTTCCGTGCGACTCGATTCGGCGTTTCCGGATTCGCCTCGGTCGGAGAACAGGACCTGGTTTGGGTGAGTACGGCTCGGCCGGATTTTTTGCTGTTGTGCGCATCGTACTTGCTCGTTCGGTGTACTGTACGGATCGGTCGGGAAACAGGCTTTCGCATGGCTTTTTTCCCGACCGAATGGTATTGGGCGCGCCTCCGACCGAGATCGGAATCGGCCCCTAAGTGCTGGGACCTATGGTTAGATGGAATTTAATGATAATACAGTCACTCCTTGTGTCCCAACAAGTTTAGCACCTTTAGGTTGAAGGGCCCATTAAAGAGGAATTCATATTCATTACTTTAGAGCGTGATAAATAGTAGTTCCTCGTGGGCAGCCAAATTCAGAACTGTTCCATTTGTTTGTTATGTTGTATGTGATGTGATGTATTTTTATGGATTATTATTTGGTTGTAATCTTGTGGGGTGGGAGGAATGTAATGTGATGTATTTTTGTGACATGTTCATGTTTCACTTTTGTGTACTACAATGCTCTTTTAATATTAAAATAATTTGCTATGACTAAAGAATTGAAAAAATAAATGGTGACCACTGTTACTAATCACAGTGGCTGCAAAGGAAAACAAAGGTGTATAGGAGTATAGTCAGTATTGGCAGTGGTGGCTCGCATAGGGCGTTCTGCGGGGCGGGGGAGGGGCAGGTTGGGGGGGTAGTAAACTCGGACATACGACGGAATGGAGGAAAGTAATTATTATGTTCCTCCGGTCCGTCGTATGTCTGAGTTTACTAACCCCCACCCTTCCCCTCCCTCGCCCCACCCCACCGCCCCGCAGCACGCCCTATGCGAGTCGCCACATAGGGGCCGATTCCGATCTCGGCCGGTAGGGCTCCGAATCGGATTCGGCTTAACCGGATCCGATTCGGAGCCCTATTTCCCGACCGATCCGTACGCGCGTCCGGGCGAGCGAGTACGATGCGTATTCGCCGACCGACTCGTCCGGGCGTCCCGACCGCTCCGACCGACTCGATCCCGGCTCGAACCGCACCGACCGACTCGCACGGACACGACTCGCACCGCGCAATGGAGACGTTCCCCAGCCGGGTAAGTACGATGCGCGCCGCGAGCAGTCCGACCGAGCCGCGCACTCCGGCTCGAAAGAGCTGTCCGAGCCGTACTTTGGGGGTCCGTGTCAGACCCCCCTGTACGCGTAGCCAAGCGAGTCGCACACAGGGGGGACCCATGGGTCCCCCCTACTTGTGCGTGTACGGCGCGAATCGCTTCGCCGCGTACTCGCTGTAGGGGGCGCACTTGTCCGCATTGCACCCATTGAGTCAATGGGAGCCCGCGTACGCGTTGTACGACAAGCTCCCATTGACTTCAATGGGAGTCCGACCGACTCGAGTCCGTTGGCATACGTGCGCATCGTACTCGTTCGGTCGGACTGCACGGGTCCGATTCGGTCGGAAATCTCTCCGGGTCCGGCTCGGTCGGGGAGATTTCCGGCCCGAATCGGAATCGGCCCCTAAGTATTGGCAAATGTGTGGTGTTTGAAATTTCTAAAAGTGCCATTTTCAAAAATGTAATCAACACCCAACTTTACCATTAAAGAGGATTTTAAATTACAATTCATTTTAGTCCAAACATGGTATTTCTACCAGCTTCCAATCAAAAGTTAGCAATTCTAAAATGTAATCCTAGGTTCACTGACAAAACATCGACACACAAAACATCCCCATACCACAATATCGAGTCATAAATATAGATGTGAAAAATATCAACATCCTATATTTATAAAGGTAAGTACAAAAATATCGAAAAAAATATGGATGACATAAATATATTAAATAATAAACTTAATTTAAAAAATAGATTTAATATACATTTTAACAAAAATAACAAAGGGGCTCATTACGATGGCGGGCGGAAGCACAACCGCCGTGCTGGCGGATGCAAAAACCACCAGTTACCGCCGGCACGCAGCAGTCCACACGCCCGTCCAATTACGATGCGAAAAGTAGGCCAAACACCGCCGGCAAGCCAGCAACACCGTCCGCCATCAAAGTGCGCCCGTACACGTAGCGGCGCAGCTCAACTGACACACACCGTCCGACGAAACACGTCCCGCCCGGCGTATAAATTACGATGCCGCAAACAAACGGCTCCCACGGCTAAGAGACACCGCACGTGAAAGAGAGGCGGTAACACGGACGCAGAGCACGGACAACGAAGAAGCGGCACCCCGAGCATGAATCCAGCACTGCAGGCCCTTCCCATGCTTCTGCTGATGCACCACCAAGGACGCAACGTACCGCGGAGACGCAGGTAGGCACACACACAACAAGTGCACGCAAACAGCGCACACAGTGCAAGGGCGGAAAAAGCGGACAACCCCCACCAGCGCGTGTACACTACACATCCACCATTGCATCCACATATGACACACAGGCCAAATCGTAACATCGCGGAACACATGTGTACACACCACCTGGGACTAGGAACCAACCACCCCGTCACGGCCCCAAAGCAGCGATGACGCCGCCACACATGCGCACAACGCAGAGGCCAACCGCAGCGCCATGCATGCGTCACACACAGACACAGGGACACAACCAAGCAGCACACACATCAGCCCCACCCCGAACGCACATGACACGTGACAGGCCTGCCACAGACATGTCCCCAACGCCCAATTCACGGACAACACCCAACGCCACACAACCGACGCACACATGTCAGTGAAGTCACGCAACAGCAGGACACACCCCAGTGTAACAAACATGGCGTAGCACACAGCGGCGGCCACACCAACTAGGAGAAGCAGGGCCCCTTCGGGAAGAGGAACGCCAGTACCACACTGAAAAACCCATACCACCCTGCACATATGAACAAGACATATAAAACGGAACACCAAAGAGCACGGGGACCGACAACAGGTGGCCCAAGAATAACATTCACACACAAGGCCCAACGCAGAGCGGAAAGGCAGCCTGCCGCCCACACAAGGGAGAGCAGACAGCACTGAATGACCTTCCATTCCAACACCGAAACCACAGCCCTACGACAGAAGCCGGTGAATACAGCCATTGTCCAAGAATAGACCAACACAGGCATGCCGAGGAGACCGACCACAGGGCAGATAGCGCATATCACAGAAGCACACAACGGACGGGGAAGAAAGAAGAAAACACTCCCCCATGTCGGCCACATGCAAGTTAATTGGAAGGAGTCACACATCACTGACCTTGAACTGTCTGAGAAGCATGTGGGAAGAGGGCCCGTGTCCTCCAAACAAGCAAACAGAACACAAGTCCTGTCTCCCTACGACTACACAGAGCTCACAGCAACCTCGGAGCGTGCACATTGCAGACTGCACACACAGCCGGAGCACGCCACCACAAAGCACCGCTGCGAAATGGCAACCGCAACACACCTACCCAACTACGACGAACAGCTCAAGCTGTACAAAACCAACCTGTTCCATACATTGGGATGCGATCTCCTGTCCCTGCTGAACGTAAGTTACCGACTGACTTACCGCATCACATTGTTCAGCTGCGTCATGCCCGTCTTCTACTGTCGGAGGTGTCCCTACCAGCATCCCGTCGAGATATGCCTCTCCAACCCGGCATGTCTGAAGGCGGACCTGCTACCACTACTCCTCCCTCTGGACGCACACGACAGGGCCTGCTCTGCCTATGGGGGCATGGCGTATGTGGCCAACATCGCACCCGCACTGAAATGGGACCACTGTGCCTCCACACGACGGATCATCGAGAACAGCTACATCGAATGTCACCCAGCATGCCCCATCATGGTCCTCCAAGGGACAACTTACGAACAACACCTTGACAGCCACCATCCGCTACATTGGCTGGCAAACATGTACACCACCAATGACATGGAAGCCCTGCTGGACGGCATCGCATACCTGACAACCTGTAAATACGTCGGACCACAACGCAGGTTCCCGAGTGACCTTTGATGTCCAACCCCGCACCCATGCTTAGCTTCCGCACGGACTGGCCAGTCACCACCACAACAGCCATACCAAACGACCGGCAACTGTAACCACACCATCAACGACATCGCCATGACATCGGATATGACCGGGACATGCACACTGTTCCCCATCACATCCAGGAACACCGCATGCATCGTGGGAGGCAGTGGCATGGGCTCTGTGTATCGCACCCACATGGACGGAACTGCACGAACAACCAGGACACGACATGGATCCAGCGCCCATGGACACACACACCGCTCAGTGGACATGAATAGGTCGCCTGGAGTCTGTGGGTGCTGCACCCCTCCCACCCCCGCCCGGGAATCCCATACCAGGACCTTTGCATGGACGTCAAGTGCATACAACAACAACACGACCCCAGTGACTGTGACATGTCCAGTAACCACCACAGTGCAACAACAAGTGGCACGCCGCTGCATGCACGCAAGCCCATGCCCTGATGTCATCTCACATGCACGCGTGCATGAGGAACAACCGCAGCAAACCTGTCACATGGAACTGAGATGGACTGTGCCCATGATGCCAAGCGGTCTGGTAGGCTACATGTATACTGTCTGTGTCAAAGTCCGCAGCTCCGCAGCTATACGCAAATGTACATTAGCACAGCCTTGGCCAAGCAGATGTCACTCTGAAGCCCACATCCCACATGCAACAGCCAATCACATGTAACCCCACACCCTATCCCATTTGCAATCATGCTCAGTATATCCTCAACATGTATTCCGCTGCCAGTAGTGTCCACTATACTGCATCACAGAGGACAGAAGACTCAATATAATGTTTGAAACCAAAACTGTCTCCGCTGACTCATTTCACATGTACGAATGAGAGAGGATGAGAGTATGTGAAGTACACGGCAGTCGTGACATGACCATGTAGTCCACTGGTATTGGATGACAACGCAAATGAGTAGCACAACTGTGGAAGACACACATGTGCCGTGTGAAGTCGTATGGACGCAGTGCACAGGTGGGTGGGTGTGACGGGTAGATGCGCACATGCCAAGTTGGAGCACGCCGTGTTGGGAGGGGTCATGAACAGTACACCACCGCTTCCCTGGGCATAGTGAGAGGACACCTGTCGGGGGAGTGAACACGTGTGTGCACAGCAGCCGGGCACACGTACATAGTGGTACCAGGCGCACCTCAGCCCACCCTCTGTGGACAAGCAGGATCCTGTTGTGCGCCCGCCATGCCCCTTGACAAGGCACACACAGCCCCAGTCGACCAGGTGTAACCCCAACATAGTCAATCCGCACAGGCGATACAGGGCACGGGATGGCAGTGGAGCATGGTGTGTGAGAGGTCTCCTCGCGCTCCTCCTGGTCATATCACGCAGGCAATAGAACCTCAACGTCTAGCATGGCAAAAAGTCAAATGGAAGTGTAGGGGGGACGCACCACAGCACGAGCAGCACTGACGTCACGGGAGGTGGCTCGCACCATCCCATCCATTGCCCATCATACCAACCATAGCCACATGCCATTGCGACTAAGTGCAAGCGCGTGCGCCACCACCCCCGAGCCCTCCCCAGAGAGGCCAAAGAGTGAATGTGTGGGCCATCAGCCACAGACGGACGCGGCATGGCCGCAAGGGCAGCCACAGCCACTGGGTGTCGCAGGTGGCGGATCCGGAAGGCGAAGACTGTGATGCATAGTCCATGCAGGCCGGGTCTCCATTTGGGGCACCACGCAGGTGGACGGCGTCCCGCCACACATCATACCCTGAGACAGCCCACTCGTGCAACTGGACCCACACATACACTCCTTGCCCTCTCTGGTGCGAGCTTGGGGCTGCCTGTGCAAGCGCTAGCCTCGCAGGTGAGCATGCATATTGGGGGCGAGGGGAGGACATGAGGGCTGGGGCGAAGATGACCGTATCACTGTCAGTTAGTACAAGGGATGACCCAGATGTGGAAAGGAAGAGACGTGTTCCGTGTGTACTGCAACTAGTCGCCAATCCAACTACCCCCCATGTCCGGAATGTAAGCCCGCACCTAGGCTCGCCCATCCGCCACATCGAACATACCACCAGCACGACAACCTTCCCATTCGAAACACTGACTGGGGTGGCGACCAGTGAACAATCATGTGTAGCCTACCCACGCGTACATGTGGGCCCTCCATGATCCATGTCACCTGCGGCAAAGACATGACATGCGCAATGAGGGAAGTGAGGAGAGCTGTCCGCCCCACGCACAGAAGGTGCATCAGCTCCACAGACCCAGCAGCGAGTCCAGCAGGGGTCACATGTGCAGGGGCAGCTGTGCCTGGTGTGAAGGCACATGCATATAGACAGCACATCGACCAATGTGTAGTCTGCCCACATCCACAGTCCATCATCATGCGGACATAGGAATTGAACACAGGGCAACACATCTTAGTTGGTGCACCCACCGTGACCAACAATGCGCAATCATCGACGTACCCGCCCTGTGCATGGCCCCCACCCAACGGAGGCACATCCAGTGCCACCATCCCACACACACAAGCCTTCCTCGGAACATGCTGTGTCCAATGGTCAGTACAGAGTCAGCGCCCATCTGGTGGATCCTGAACAGGAGACACATGCACACACATGCCAGCTCCCACTATGTACGTCTGCCACCTGGCACGTGCAATGTAACCTCTCACCTGTGACGTGTGACTGCAAGCACACAGCCGTCTTGGCATGGGGCTGTCAATGTGGACACCTGTCAATGTTTCGGGAGGTGTGATCCGTACAGTGCTGTACATAGGGTGCAGTGCTGACACCTACTACTGTCTCATATCCCCTCGTGCCACAGGTCCCACTTGTATTGGCCGCTCAGCCCGTGCCCACATCGTCGTCGTCGTGTGCCATACTCATCCAGCCTCGGAAGCAGTTCCATGCTCAGCAGACACTCATGTTGCCGTGGCGTTGCCGCTTGACGAATATGCAGTCAGTCCCCATCAGCACGCCCCGCAAGTCATTGGGGCCTAGATCCCCATGTGCATGCACATGGCAGTGGTATGTCTCACTTGCCATTGCCATTGTTGGGAGACCTGTGTAAGTGTATTGTGGCCGTGCCGTCCCAGCTTGACAGCTGGGCTGTGGCTCATGTGCTTGCTCAGTCATGTCAGTGATGTGTATGCGAAATTGCTATGTGTCGTGTTGCTTTGACATGTGTCCTCTGCCATTTTCCCCAGGCGGAGACCGAACATTGACCGCCCATACCAATTGCTGGCGGACATGGACGATACAGAGGTTATCAGGAAGTTTCGGCTGGACAGGCCAACCCTGCATCGACTGTGTGCCATGTTAGAGCCCCATCTCCGTCCCCGCAGGGTGTATCCGACTGCTGTCACCCCCACGGCTAAGGTGATGGCCGCCATGCATTTCTTCGCCACTGGGTCATTCCAGCACACAGTGGGCAGTGGAGGAGGGATGTCCCAGCCCATGTTCAGCAAGGTGCTGAGGGATGTACTGGCAGCCATGATGCTGTACCGAAACAGGTACATCAGATTCCCCAGGGCTCGTGAATTTGCGGCAGTGAAGGGTGCATTCTATGCCCTTGGCAGAATCCCACACGTCGTGGGAGCCATTGACTGCACACATGTTGGCCTTGTTCCACCACAGGCCACTGAGCACCTGTACCGCAACAGGAAGCACACGCACTCCCTGAATGTGCAAGTGGTGTGCCTTGCGGACATGGTGATCACCCACGTGTGTGCCAAGTTTCCAGGCTCGGCACATGACGCACACATAATGCGCAACAGCATCTTGCCACGACTGATGGCCAATCTGCAACAGGATCGTGGCTGTATTGTCGGTGAGTATGTGGAGTGGTGTAGCGTGCTGGTTGTGCGATGCTGTCCCCTGTCCAGTTGGAATAGCTACGGTTCTCTGTGTCCCTCACACCCAGGTGACTCTGCGTATCCGAATGGGGCATGGCTGCTCAGTCCATTGAGGAATCCTCGCACCCCAGCAGACGATCGATACAATGAGGCACATGGGAGGACCAGACGTGTGGTCGAGCGTACCTTTGGCCTCCTCAAGTCCAGGTTCAGGTGCCTGGACCGCACCGGGGTGCACTGGCGTACTCCCCACAGAAGGTGTGCCAGATAGTGGTGGCGTGCTGCATGCTGCACAATCTGGCCATTCGTAAGCAGATCCCCCTCATTGTGGATGACGGAGATCAACCAGGGCCCCAGCCCGCAGACCAGGACAGCTCGAGTGAGGAGGACAGCGGAGAGGAGGAAGCTGGGAATGTGCGCCAGCAGCTCATCGCCCGCTACTTCACTTGACGGTGAGTGTCCATGTACGACGGCTGATGTGTCTGTATCTGTGCAGGTGTGTGTGTGCTGTGTCAGGGTGGCCGTTTGTTCACTGCGTGCTGTGTGTCAACGCTCCATGGCCAGGGTAGTATGCCACTGTTGGTGACTGTGGCATTGTGCCCTATTGCTCTGTGCGATGTGTGTACATTGCATGTAGTTGTTGACATGTACTGTGTGATGGGTGTGTGACACACTCATTGAATGTGCTCCTGTACTGTCTCCCACCCCTAGGTCCCTACAGGCCCTCCAGATTCCATTGCCATGCCACGCATCAGGTGCCTTTCCGCCCAAGGTGGCCGTTGTATTCCGTACAAATAAAACACAGGGCACAAACAGCAGTTAGTGAAAAAGGTGCATTTATTCCAAACTGTGACATGTGATTGTGTGTAAGGTGATGACAAAAGTGGTGCGTGCAGTGACAATGAGCTGTCGGTCATGGCTGCGTGATGCTCAGGGTGTACCCACTGGTTCTATGTCCATAGTCCAACACACACATGCCATCCAGCTGGCTGTGTGGAGTGGGATCGTAGAGCAAGTCAATGCAGTGGCTGGTCAAGGAAGGCTGGCGGAAGGCTGGCTGGCTGCCTCACTTGCGACTGGAGCGTGCGAAGTCCTCCCGGGAGATCTGTTTCCTCTTCGGACGGCCCCTTCCACGTTTGCGAGGGGGTGCCTGCTTGCGACATGCTGGTGGTTGAGGTGTGCTCACTGGCTGTGGACGCAGGGGAACTGGACACTGCTGCTCGACCCTGCGCCCCGGCAGGTGGTGGCGGAGGGGAGCTGCTATCCCTGGCCGTGTCCTCACCGCCACCACCAGCTGGCCCATGAGGTCCACGAGTTGACCTATACGGGCGTCCATGGACCTCAGCACCCCCAGCACCTCCCGCGTGTCTGAAGCAGACCTGACCCATTGTTCTTGGGCCTCCTCATAGGCCCCAAGGACTCTGGCCATTTGAGGCAGGGCATGGCTCCCAGGGGAGGCTGGCGTTTCCCTGACCCTGCTCCTCCTACCAGTCCTGCTGCCACCGGCCTGCCCACTAGCCACATTGCTCACCACGGTCCTCGCTGTGGCTCCCAGGGTGGATCCAGTCGGCCGGGCCACCACCTGCGCTGGGGCTGGTGCCAGCGAAGACGTGGTGGTGGTGGTGGCGGTGGTGGTCGGTGCGGCGATGGTGGCGGTTGCGGCAGTGGTAGTGGCCGCAATGACCGTGGGTGTGGCCGCAATGACCGTGGGTGTGGCCGCAATGACCGTGGGTGTGGCCGCAACGACAGTGGCAGCAGGGGGCTGGGACTGTTCAGCAGCCCTGGATGATGGGTTGGTGGGTAGGAGGGGTCCTGGGGAGCGGCTGGGCCCTGCCACACCAGATGGGCCTGCTTGGTGGTCCGTGTCCGAAGAGGAGGACAGATCCTCCAAATCCGTGTGTCCTCGTTGGGGGCTTGTAGGCTGGCTGTGCTGGCTGCTGTCTCCATCCCCAGCATCCGGCAGTTCGTCACCTGTGGAGAGAATGAGATTTGTTATTGTGTTGCACCTGGCGAAGTATGTATTTGTCGTCTGACATTGGCAGTTCGTGCAATCTCGTACATGGGTTTCCCGGAGGCGAGTGTGTGGCTGTGGCATTTGTAGTTGTGTGTGCTAGGCAATGGGACTGTGTGCTGTGCACATGTGGCATGGGACGGATTGGCCATGCCGATGGGTGTGTTGCTGTGCCCCTACTCATTGTGACTCTGGTGTATGCGGGCTCCTGGCCCATCCTGGGTCTGGTTTGTACTTTGCTTTTGGGGTTCATATGGAACGCTTAGGAACGCATATGGCAACATGGGGGCCATGCCCCAGATTCGCATTTGGGAGGGAATATGCTTTTGGGGTTCAAATGGAACGCTTAGGAACGCATATGGCAACATGGGGGCCATGCCCCAGATTCGCATTTGGGAGGGGATATGCTTTTGGGGTACATGCTGTAAGCCATGGGTGCCGAACGTGACATGTGTTGTGGCAGCATGACAGTGCATGGTTTGAGGTGTGTGCATGCTTGACATGGCCTGCATATTTGCTGTCTGTTGTGATTACTGGACATGGCATTGGACGCATCGTTATGGGTGAGTGATGGTTGTGTGTGTAAGCCAACGTATTGCAGTTGTCCCATCTCCTTGGTGTGCGTGCTGCCCTGTGCCATGTGCATCACTGCAGTGCTCGTGGGGGGTGTGGCCCATGTTGTGTGTTGTTGCTCACAGTGTGTCGTGCGCTTCATTGACTTCTGGCACATGGTTGGTCATGGGCATGTATCTTAGCGTGACTGCTGTATGTGTGGCAGCTGTGCGGATGACATGCCTTTCATGAGACTGGGGCTGACGGATGGGATGGATGGTATGTTGTATGTGCATGGTGTGTCTGTGTGTTTGATGGGTTCAGTGGTGTTCGTGTGCATTTCTGTTGTTCCGCTCTGTTGCGTCTAGTGTTGTTTGTCTTACATAGGCGTAGTTGTGGGGTGTGTGGTTGACAGGCAGTAGGGGCTACATGGACAGGACTTCAATGGTGTTTCGGTTGTGTGTGATGAGTTGCACAGTGGCTGCCGTGTGGTACTATTTTTGGTGTGGCTTGTGTATGCAGACGTGGCTCCTTGGGTGTTGCTATGTCTGTGATGGGTCATGTGGGGTGTGAGTCTGTTGTTCATGTCCGTGTGCACATTGTTCACTTGTTCGTGACGGTGGGCGGTGCTGCGTTTCGTCTGCTACGTGACATGTCCCATGTGTTGGTCGTGTGCCGGTCCTCATACCTCCAGTAATCCAGCCCTGTCCAGTTTCCCACCTGCAGGTTGTTCGTGCGTGCACTGTACTGGATGCCACATGGCTCTAAGTGGGGGTGCTCCATGTTGCAGGTCTGTGGGGGTGGTGGGGTGTTGTGGGTCGTGGGGTGGCTGGACACCCACTGACACCGATTGCTGTGGACCGTGATGTCTGCCTTTCGGCTGTCGTTGTGCACTGCGGTGGCTGACACGTGGCTGTGGGGTGTGGGGGATGCTCCTCCTTGCTGTGCTGTGGGACTAGGGGCCTGGTGTGTGTTGTACTTGGGCTGTCCACCGTCCCACCCACTGCACTTTGTGTTCCTGCCACTTACCTGTTACTTGTCGGTTAGTGCAGCTGTGGCGGACACATGGGTGTGGTGGGTGCTCGTTGTGGCGCTTCTGGCATATTTGGGGACCTGTTGGTGGTTACGTGGCTGGCTGAGTGTACACATGTCCCCACGCATCTTACAGTTGTTCTGTTTGGGCTGTGTGTGGTGGTGTCTGTTGCATGTGTGTGTCGTGTATTGTGTGCTGGACATGGGGGTGTTTGTCCCTGGGAGCTGTGGCATGGTGGTAGTGCATGTGAGTACATAGCGGTGTGCTGGTATACATTAGTTTGTACTTACCAGCCTCCACTCCCCTGCTAATCCGGCGAGGATCTCGGGATGTATGATGACTCGCACCTTCTCCTCCCACGCTTTGAAGGTCTTGAAGAGCACGGGATTCCCTCCGCCAGTGACGGCAGCCAGCTCTCTGTTTTTGCCCTCCTTCTTCTTGACCAGGCTCTTGACGTCATTCCACCGTTTGTTAATTTCGACTCTGTTCCTGGGCAGGGTCCCGACTGCATTGACCTGGTCTACGATCCGGTTCCACATTCTGTTTCTGGTGGCTAGTGGTGTGTGTTGGACCATGTTCCCATAGATTTGTGGGTGCACCTTGATGATCTCAGTCGACCATGACCGTCAGCTCAATGGGCGTGAACTTGGGCATTCTTTGTGGTGCCATGGTGTTTGTGGTGCTGGTGCGGTGTGTGTTGTGTAATGTGCAGGGGGTTTGTGGTGCCGGTGTTTGGTGGTGGTGGTGGTGGTGATGTGTGCGTTTCTGTGGTGTGCTGTTGTCCTCGCTGTGTCACTGTGTCCTCTCCTCTCCTCTCTGGTTTGCAATGTTGCAAGGGGTTGTGGTCTGTGGGAGTGCTGCTTTTGTACTTACCTATGTGGGTGTGTCCTCATGGTCTGTTGTTTTCAGGTGTGTTGTGTCTGGGGTTCTGGCCTTTGTATTTTTTGTTTGTCCGGGGGGGTGTTTTCGGGATGTGTACTGTGCTTGTGTATTTGTGCGTGCCTTGCTGTGTGGACTTATTGGCCATGTTGTGTGCTATTGGTTTTGTGAGCGGATGGTTTCTGTGCAGGGACGTGGGCGCCATGGTTTCTGCCGTGTCGATTGGCATCGGCGTTGTTTGCGCTGGCGGGCGGTATATTTGTGGTTTTCCCGCGCTCATGGCGGTGCGATCGTAATTTCACGTGCGGTGTGTCGGCCGTGAGGGCGGGCGGTTTTGTGTTGTCGTAGCGTGTTTCCGTCCGTGGCGGGCGGTTTGACTCCGACTCGGACGATGGCGGGCGGTATTTTGTGTGATTTTTCCGCCGATGGCGGTTTTCGGTTTGTGTTATCGTAATGGCGTGGTCGGTGTTCAGACGGTGTATGCGGGCGGATTTTTGCCGCTTCCATGCCTGGCGGATTTATTTACGCCGGGTATCGTAATGGGCCCCTAATAAACTTAACTTAAAAAGTTAAACACATATATAATAATTATATATATTTACTGTAAAACAATTAATAAACTATGAATTTAAATTTCTTTTCTAATTTTAAAAATATATAAAAATTTAACAAATAAATATATATATGTATTCATATACCAATAACATAAAATGTATGTTAAAAAACATTCTATTATTAATTAAAACATTACACTATTTAAAAATATTTAAACTTAAATATCCCACTCTAGTCAATGCAACAGTAGGGAAAGTGTTGGATAGCGGAGGGGTAAAACTTACTATTCCCACTCCAGTGAGTGCAACAGTAGGAAAAGTGTTGAATAGCAGAGGGATAAAATTTACTATTCCCACTCCAGTCAGTGCAATAGTAGGGAAAGAGTTGGAAAGCGGAGGGGTAAAAATTACTATTCCCAATACAATAAGTGTAACAGTAGGGAAAGTGTTGGATAGTGGAGGGGTAAAAATTACTATTCCCATGCCAATGCATGCAACAATAGGGACAATGTTGAATAGCAGAGGGGTAAAAATGACTATTCCCACTCCAGTCCGTGCAACAGCAGGGAAAGTGTTGGATAGCGGAGAGGTAAAAATTACTATTCCCACTCCAGTGAGTATAACAGTAGGGAAAGTGTTGGATAGCGGCGGGGTAAAAATTACTATTCCCACTCCAATGAGTGCAACAGTAGGGAAAGTGTTGGATAGCGGAGGGGTAAAAACTTCTATTCCCATTCCAATGAGTGCAACAGTAGGGAAAGTGTTGGATAGCGGAGGGGTAAAAATTACTATTCCCACTCCAGTGAGTAACAGTAGGGAAAGTGTTGGATTGCGGAGGGATAAAAATTACTATTCCCACTACAGTCAATTCAAAATTCAAAACAAAATAAATAAAAAATATATATTAATATGTTAAAAATTAAAATACTAATGTATTTAATATTAGAAAATGTAAAACATATATCATAATGTTACATACATATCACAAATACCTACAAATATTATATTATATTACATATAAAAATATTTTTCAAACAAACAAATATTTTCAGTTAGAAATTATTTATAAACAAAAACATTATTACATACATTTATTTTATTTACATCCTACCCTATAACACCACACAATTCACAACTCACATCTAAATTAAAAATAAAATGTACTTCCATACTTAACATAATTAATTATCAATTAAATAAATATTAATTAAAAACAAATTAAAACATAAAAATTAATTAACTTCAAACCCTTTACCCCTATAAACCCCATAACCCACACCTAAAATTAATTACACAATTCCCATATTTAATTTTCAATTAATGAAATATTATTAATTAACAACTAATTATTAATTACTTAAAAATAAATTACTTCCCACCCTTTACCCCTGTAAACCCTACAACCCACACCTAAAATTAATTACACAATTTCCATATTTAATTTTCATTTAATTAATTAATATCAACAAATTAATATAATTAAAAATAAATTACTACCCACAATTAACACTATAAAATCTCAATTAAATAAATATTAATAAATAAAAAAATATCATTAATATATTATAATTAAATTACTTCCCACCCTATTCCCTTATAAACCCACAACCCGATACAAAACTAAAAAATGCAAAATGTAATTAAAATAAAACTGATAACTACTAAAAATATAACACATATATAAAAAAACATAAACAATACTTATATAAAAAAATACATCACATACATTCAAACTATATACTAAAATACATAACACTAATTAAAAAATCGTTATTTTAAACAACTATATTTTTGCAAACAATATTATTGACTTCTATATTTTTAAAAACGATATTTCTTACCTTCAAATCGATATTCTTGACCACGATATTCTTGCTGTCGATATTTCTCACTGACGGTATTTAGGACTCGATATTTCTGTAGTTTGAAATTTCCAACTCGATATTTTGTCTGCACAACCGTTATCCTAGGGGTTAGGTAGGCCTTACAGTACTGAAACATGAATTTAGAAGGTTTTCACTACCAGGACATGTAAAACTTAAAAATAAATGTCCTTCTTTTTAAATACAATGCACTATGCCCTATAGGCTGTCTAGGGTCTTCCTTAGGGGTGGATTATATGTTTTCAAAAGGAAGGTTTAGGCCTGGCAAAAGATGTATTTTTCCCAGGTTGAATTGACTGGCAAAAGATTTATTTTTACAGGTTGAATTGGCAGCTTAAAACTGATCTACAGGAGGGATGGGGGCAAGACAAGATGGCTGCTCCTTAGAGCTCCTCCGAGACACTGAGGAGTTGCCTGTCGGAGAGGGACACTTATCTGCCACTGCGCGGCTGTGGGAGCATGGGAAAGGATGTCGGAGGCTCCCGGGAGCAGAGAGTCAAGTTTTAAGACCCTTAGGGGCCGATTCCGATTCCGGTCGTAAACCGTACCGACCGACTCGGACCTGGAATGGAGACCGACCGACACGGACCTGCGCCGTACGACCCACGCAGTATGATGCCTTGTGTGTGAATTACAACCCACCCGCACGGAACACAAGCCGCACGCCCGACACGTCCGGAAATCATTGATTCGCCCGTAAGTTGACCGTGAATCGTACCGACCGACACGCATTAGGAATTGACGCGAGCGAAACGTACCCGCGATGCATGAGCCGCGTAGTACGATGCAATACGTGTGAAACACGACCGACTCGCACGGAGCACGAGCATGAAAACCGAGACGTACAGCAAATAGTGACTAGCAAACAATAGAGCCCTTCGCGTCCGAGGCGTACACCAACGTCGAAACACAGCAGATTGTCAGTGTGACAGACTCGGATCACCCCACGCGAGCCACAGGCAGCGTCCAACCCGGTCAAACGAACGTCTCCATCATGCACAACACAAGCAAAGGAAATAAGACAAATTTTTTTTTTAAAAAGCAATGACACAGCCAATTTATAAATTTAAAAAAAAAAAAGGAACAAAGACACACCCACAACTCCAACTATATAAAGGTCAGAAATCCCTACCATGATCCTTTGCAAACTACAGGCATAGGACAGCAGACAACCCCACCACACTGCAGAGACACACCACAACACACACAAAACACAACAACTACACCATTTGCACTACTCAAAAACCAAATCACATATTCACACCCACCACACTCACACCCACCACACTCACTTACACCCTCACACACACATCAATCACCACAACCACCCAGCACCATGCCCCCCAAGAAGAATCCAAAGTTCACAGATAGTGAGTTGGAAGTCATGATAGACGAAATACTCAGGGTAGAGCCACAGTTGTTTGGCACATTGGTCCAACAGACCCCCATGTCACAGAAAACCAAGATGTGGGAGAGGATTGTCGACATGGTTAACGCACAAGCTCCTTGTCGGCGCACAAAGGACGACATACAGAACAGGTACTATGATGTGCTCAGGAGGGTCAAGAAGCTCATCAACAGGGACCACGCCTTGAGCACAGACACTGGCGGTGGCCCTCCTGCCAGACCAACGCACTTCAGGACCTGGGAGGAGAAGGTGCGGGCCATCCTACCACCGGAGAGCATCCATGGATTAACAGGAATACCAGCGCCTGGTGAGTACACAAACAATATACTCAATTTTGTGCTGCAATACACATATATCACTCTCAGGGGGACTGTTAAACCAATTCCTGCCAGCAAAGCCATAGCAACATAAAGGCAAGTCTCCTGTGATGTGTATGCCAGTTACCCAAACACAATACCTGCCATCCCACAGTAAAATGGAACTACGACATAACATGTACAAACCTAACGACAAATACTGCAAGGCATTAGCATAAATCCACAACAAACACAGTCATCCATTTCGCCAACAACGTCACACCACATCACAGGAAAGCTGAGTCAAAATGAAGGAAGGTTGGGCTGCTGGGAATGTGCATGTAGCAGAAAGCATGATGGGAGTTGCAGTCACAGCCAAAAGTCCCCCCCCCCTGTCCCAGCAAGCTCAGACTGAACCATGCTCACCTCACAGGGAGTGCAAAAGCACTGCCAAGATGGCTGACACTAGGCCCTGCTGTGGGGAGCACAAGGCCCTGTTGGGACTTGGGCTCAAACAAACAACAGGACACCAATGCCTGACAGCCTGAAAGGTAACTCACACTCCCTGCAATGGAAGCATGCTGCATGGTGGGATAACTGGACTGGGGGAGGAGTACTGCCTGCTCTGACCACATCTACCAGCAGGTACTTGCACACACACACACCCCTTAACACAAACGCAACACAACCCACCTGGCATAATGCATTCCCTCAGAATCCATTTAAATATCCCACAAAGATTAAACACACTGGGTTCTGCAGTTTGAAGCACATGGGTTTGTTGGTAGTTTTGTGCAAACAAACACCAGGACAACACTGCCTGCCAACTTGTCAGCACAGGCACACCACCACATAGGGAAAAAGCTTCACAGGAAGTAAGGTCAGGTATTGTGGGAAGGTGGGTGTAGCCAAAAGCATGATGGGAGTTGAAGTCACAGCCAACAGTCCCCACCCACATGTCAGAGCAAGCTCACACTGAACCATGCTCACCTCACAGGGAGTGCAAAAGCACTGCCAAGATGGCTGACACTAGGCCCTGCAGTGGGGAGCACAAGGCCCTGCTGGGACTTGGGCTCAAAAAAACAACAGGACACCAATGCCTGACAGCCTGAAAGGTAACTTACACTCCCTGCAATGGAAGCATGCTGCATGGTGGGATAACTGGACTGGGGGAGGAGTACTGCCTGCTCTGACCACATCTACCAGCAGGTACTTGCACACACACACCCCTTAACACAAACGCAACACAACCCACCTGGCATAATGCATTCCCTCAGAATCCATTTAAATATCCCACAAAGATTAAACACACTGGGTTCTGCAGTGTGAAGCACATGGGCTTGTTGGTCCTTTTGTGCAAACAAACACCAGGACAACACTGCCTGCCAACTTGTCAGCACAGGCACACCACCACATAGGGAAAAAGCTTCACAGGAAGTAAGGTCAGGTATTGTGGGAAGGTGGGTGTAGCCAAAAGCATGATGGGAGTTGAAGTCACAGCCAACAGTCCCCACCCACATGTCCCAGCAAGCTCACACTGAACCATGCTCACCTCACAGGGAGTGCAAAAGCAATGCCAAGATGGCTGACACTAGGCCCTGCAGTGGGGAGCACAAGGCCCTGCTGGGTCTTGGGCTCAAAAAAACAACAGGACACCAATGCTTGACAGCCTGAAAGGTAACTTACACTCCCTGCAATGGAAGCATGCTGCATGGTGGGATAACTGGACTGGGGGAGGAGTACTGCCTGCTTTGACCACATCTACCAGCAGGTACTTGCACACACACACCCCTTAACACAAACGCAACACAACCCATCTGGTATAATGCATTCCCTCAGAATCCATTTAAATATCCCACAAAGATTAAACACACTGGGTTCTGCAGTGTGAAGCACATGGGCTTGTTGGTACTTTTGTGCAAACAAATACCAGGACAACACTGCCTGCCAACTTGTCAGCACAGGCACACCACCACATAGGGAAAAAGCTTCACAGGAAGTAAGGTCAGGTATTGTGGGAAGGTGGGTGTAGCCAAAAGCATGATGGGAGTTGAAGTCACAGCCAACAGTCCCCACCCACATGTCCCAGCAAGCTCACACTGAACCATGCTCACCTCACAGGGAGTGCAAAAGCACTGCCAAGATGGCTGACACTAGGCCCTGCAGTGGGGAGCACAAGGCCCTGCTGGGACTTGGGCTCAAAAAAACAACAGGACACCAATGCCTGACAGCCTGAAAGGTAACTTACACTCCCTACAATGGAAGCATGCTGCATGGTGGGATAACTGGACTGGGGGAGGAGTACTGCCTGCTCTGACCACATCTACCAGCAGGTACTTGCACACACACACCCCTCCCACCAACACCAAAATACACACCTAGAATTATGCTCCACAAGAGAGTGAGTGAAAAGTCTCTACCAAGAACACAGACAATGGCCTCTGCTGTGGGGAGCACAAGGCCCTGCTGGGACTTGTGCTCAAACAAACAACAGGAAACTACTGACTGACAGCCTGCACGTAAATTGTGACTCCCTACAATGGAAGCATGCCACATGGGGGATTACCTGGCCACTGTGGGTGAAGGAGGTCCTGCAATGACTCCAAATGCCATCAATGCCGCATCAAAACACACCTTCTCTGCTCGAACAAATTGCACCCTGGGACCAGTCACTCCAAAAGTAAATGCCTTGGCAAGATGTCTGACACATGGTCCTGATGTATGAATTGGCTGCAAGTCACACCTACGCATTGGCCAACTCAAACACATTTACACCCACAGCCATTGGAACTGTAGGTATCCTCCCACTGTCTGGAGATTCAGTGTCCCTGGGGTGTCCCTTGACCTGCCTGTGAAGGTGTGTTTCGTAGATGACAATTGGGGAGATGCAGACATAGTACATAGCACCAAGCACACACAATGTCACATATACATAATTGACAGTGGACACCTGACAGTGACTAGAATGGACACACACATATAGCTGACACTGTAGCATGGTGTCATACACAAAATGTGCATTTGTGAGCTGCATGTCAATACCACATCGGTCTGCGTTGTACGCATCACTCACACAACACATCACTCACTGTCATGGACAATCCAAACACAATGACTATCCTGGACTGCATCGGATGACGCATGCAACTCACAGCAGCAGAACTGTAACACACACACCTCTGCCCATCACTGTCATGAGCTTGGAAAAGAAAGAGTGCTGCTGTGCCCAATCCCTCTCACTGTGGAGGAAATAAACAAGATAAAAGACGTAGCACTGACAAAACTCTGCACCAACATCAGTAGGCACGGTAACACCATGACTTGTTTGAAATGAGATGTGAACTAGGACCACAGATAACCAGAAAGTATCTCACATTGGATCACAGGCATACCGGACTGTGACCATGTTGCACAGACACACCAATGTGACGCACAGAGCAACGCAACAAATTCCACCACACATGCACCAAGCTTGATACATACCCTAAGTGTAATTGTACGTATGTCATCGTTATAGCACAAATGTGGACACGGATGATACAGCTGTGTCAGGCATGTGATGGAACCTGAGTAGCAATGGACATGTATAGACAATTGATAAATACATGAGCTGGTCATGCACACAGCTTGACGTGCACATCAAAATGCTTCAGGTTGCCATGACAAAGTGCTCCAACAATATCAACCTCAGTCTGTCACAACTTTTGACAATGCAATGTACAGACTCTCATTATGATGTCCAGTGGCAAATATCATGTGTGTGAAACGTTGATGTTGGTAGAAACATAACATACATTGTGTGTCTCCTCCAAACACAGGGGATGCTGGGGACACAGCACGACCTGAAGAAGAGTCCCAGTCCCAGACTCTGGCGGACCCTGAGCTCACCGGTGTGGATCAGTCCCTGTCCTCTTCGGACGACGACCCTGAACAACCTGGCACCTCCGGTGTGACTCATCGTGCAGCCCCAGCAGCAGTAACATCAGCACCCCCTGCAACCACACCTGCCACATCTGATACCACACCGAGTAGCCCTGCCGACACGGACAGGCCGAGGCCACTGAACAACAACGGAACAGGAACACAGGGCACCCTGGAATCAAGGGACAACACCACCGTCGCAAACACTCAAGTGGTCCCAGTGTTGCCTGTGCCGGCCACTGCAGGTCCTGCCCGTGTGGGTAGGGGCGGTGGGAGGGTGGGCAGGCAGAGGACACGGCCTGCAGAGGGGGCTGGACTTCATGATGAGCCACACCTGGGACGCATCATAGATGCGTACCAGGAAAGCACTGGAGGATTTGGACAGGTAGTGGGGATCCTCAAGGACAGCAAAGAACAGCAGGCTGCACATCATGCCCTCTTGGACTCCCACATGTCCCGGATGGAGTCCAAGTAGGACAAATTGGATGAACTAACAGCGGTGCATAGGGACATACTGACATGCCTCCGCCAGATCAGCACCAACATGTCCACACCTCCCTGTGCGCCCACAACATCTGTTGCCACAACATCCGCAACTGCCACAGGGAGGGAGGAGGACTCTGGCGGAGAGTCCTCTGCACCGCAGCTGCCTGCACATGAGGGTCCCCCGAGAAAGAAGAGGGGTTGTCCAAAGAAGGGGAATTGAGACGCTGATGGCCATGCATATCCCCCAGGAACTCAACACTATGTAGATGAGGATAAGATTGCCTGGAAAGCAGCTATATTTCTCTATAAAAAAGAAATTCTTGCTGCTAAACAGGAATATTTCGCAGCGCTCATTCTGAACTCGCTGAATAAGTCTAAATGCATTTTCAAAATTGTTGATGACCTCACTAATCCTCAGTGCTTACAAAATGAGATCCAGCCTACTCAAGATCTCTGTGACAGTTTGGCAACTTTTTTTGATGATAAAATCAGCACCATCATCTCTGGTCTGAAAACCAACCTTTCTGGGGGATAGAAGTTGTGATTCATGGGGTAGCCACCTCAATTGATGGTCTGGGAGGGGTGCCCGGTGTAGGAATACAGATTGGTGAAGGGACTGGTAAATTGAGTCTTTTGGACCATTTTGAGCCCCTTTCGGATGAGGAATTTAGCAGGCTTGCTCTGGGTGTTTCCTCGGGCTCTCCACTGGACCCCCTTCCACACAAAATCTGGAAGGAATTTGCCTTAGAACTTTTCCCCAGGCTCCGACAGATTTGTAATTTATCACTATCTAGTGGAGTTGTACCATCTAGCTGGAAACAGGCTGTAGTTACGCCACTCTTGAAGAAGGCCACTCTTGACCCAACCTGCCCGGGTAACTATCGGCCCATCTCTCGCCTCCCCTACCCAGTGAAGATCCTTGAATGTTTGGTTAGCAAATCTCTGTCAGCTTTTTTAGAACGTAACAACTGTCTGGCAGATGTACAATTCGGTTTCCGTCCAGAACACGGAACCGAGTCTGCCTTGGTGACCGTGTTGGACGATCTGCGTCTGTTGGCAGACAGGGGACAATAAGCAATACTTATTCTGCTTGACCT
Organism: Calotriton arnoldi; assembly: GCA_963921515.1. Classification (NCBI taxonomy): domain Eukaryota; kingdom Metazoa; phylum Chordata; class Amphibia; order Caudata; family Salamandridae; genus Calotriton; species Calotriton arnoldi. The sequence goes on along the minus strand of CAWUFW010011357.1, from coordinate 595,427 downwards.
GTCTGCCGCTTTCGACACGGTCAACCATGATATTTTGCTAACACGTCTAGAGGAGGTAGGAGTAGTGGGCACTGCCCTGGATTGGTTTCGATCCTATCTATCTGGCAGGTGTCAGGCAGTGGCTCTTCCACCTTTCCAGTCAGCCTTCACTAACATCTGTCATGGGGTTCCACAAGGATCTGCCATCAGCCCAATCTTATTTAACATCTATTTGAGCCCATTGATTCACATCATTCGGGCTCATAATGTAAAACTGGTAAATTATGCTGATGACACCCAGATCATTCTATCTCTTGATGGAACCCTACCCAATGCCCTGGAGGATTTTCATGCGTGCATGCACGCTACTGCGCAGTGGCTACGTAACAACTCTTTACAATTTAATTCGGATAAGACCGAAATTGTACACTGCGCAGTTGGGAAGGTCCATCTGCCTCTTCCTCACAACTTCTGGCCCCTTGATACATCTACTGCCTTGGCGCCATCTAAGACGGTGCGAAACTTGGGAGTCATGTTTAATGCCAACCTGTCATTGGAGACGCAAGTGAACAAGATGGTGGGGTGACGTTTTGGCCTTATTAGAGCTTTGAGAAAGATTCTTCCATTGCTTCCAATTTCGGTTAGAGCCTTGGTTGTTCGAGGCGCTATCTTAAGTAGACTTGACTACTGCAATGCTCTATTGCTGGAGTCCCCCTAAGTATCTGATTCAGAGACTGCAGCGTGTTCAGAATACGGCTGCGAAATTGGCCCTGTCTAGACCTCGAGGCTTTTCTGCCTCAATGTGCCTAGCTGAGCTACACTGGCTCCCTGTGCAGCAAAGAATTCATTTTAAATCCCTTTGTATAGGGTTTAGGGCTCTGCATGGACTCGGTCCTAAGCCGCTACAGAAGAAATTGGTTTGGAATACTCCTACCCGGACCCTTCGTTCCTCTTCTGCCTGCCTGGCAAAGGTACCCAGGTTCAACAGGGCCAGACTGGGAGGAAGATCTTTTAGTACTGCTGCTGCAAAACTTTGGAACGCACTTCCACTTGAAATTAGACAATGTAGTACCCTGTCCCTGTTTAGGAAAAGGATCAAAACGTGGTTGTTTCCCAGAAACTGATCCTGTTGTTTTCGAGTAATGTTCTTAGGTTCTGTCCTTTTTCGCTCCACGTTGGTCTGTGTTCATGTATCTTTAGCGCCAGGGTACCCGCAGGGTGTTTGTCGCGCTTTATAAATGTTATATACAATACAATACAATACAACACCTGTTCTGTATGTCGTCCCTTGTGTACAAACCAATTAACCTTGTCGACTGACACACAAATCTCCCACTTGACATGGAGGGTCAAAGTTGTGACAATGCAGCAAATGACTGTGGATTCTACTCTGGACATTTCATCTCTTAAGAATACCAACTCACCCGTGAACTTTGGATTATCATCACATTGTACAGCACTTCAAATTCCGTTCACCATCCTTACACATGTCTGTAAATAAAATCACATTCACACAATACTTGCCACTGTCGTGATTTATACTTTGTCTGTGTCATGGCGATGATGATCTGATAAGGAACACTGTGCATGCAAACTACCACAGCAATGTGAACACCGTTATGTGAGTCATGGTAATGTGACACATATGAGGGAGACACACCACTAGGGCAACACAAGACATACTCACCATGTCCAGCTAACTCATCCTCATAAGTGATGTCAACAGGAAATACAGTGGAATGCACATACACCACACCCATCCTGGGTCAGTGGCAAGCATTCCACAGGTACAGGATGCTAATGACTGTCTGATGTGTAGATACACACGGAGCACATCCCAAAGTGAAGCACAGGTTTATTACAGATTCACAACGTGAAAAGCCCACAACTGATGCAAGTTAACCTCAAGTAACAGTGAGCAAACATTAAACAAGTTGTAAACAAGTAAAGTCCAGGGGTGTGTGGCACATCATTGGTTGGGACAATGACTACTTGCACTCTGGAACAAGGATCTGGGTTTTGGGGTTCAGACCTCACCATACAGCAGCCAAAGTACCCTGTGAAGGACAGACAGAAAACACAATCAAAAACCTTGAATTACAGCATACAACAACAATATACATGCCCACAAATGTAACAAAACTACGTACACACAACATATCAATCAGCTAAACACTGTTTGAGAGTACAGACTACCTGAAAGGACACATCACAGCAAGCATCCTAACAAGTAGCACACAGTCACACTCAAGCAGCACAAGTGCACCACCAACAGATATCAGGCAAACACAATACTTTGAAGACACATCAGTGTATACTCACATTCATGTGAAGAAGTTGAGGATCAGCTGGCTACGAACATCATCCTCACCCTCATCATCACTGGCATCATGCCCCAGGGCAGGATCCTCCCTGGCTGGCGGATGTTGGTCATCGTCATCTTGGATCAGAGGCAACTCCTTCCTCACTGCCAGGTTGTGTAGCATGCAGCACACTATGAAGATTTTGCATTCCTTAGCAGGTGCATATGGGAGGGCCCCTCCTGTCTTGTCCAGGCAGCGGAATCTGCTTTTCAAGAGACCAAATGTCCGCTCGATCAGTCTCCTGCTCCGACCATGTGCCTCATTGTAGCGCATCTCCGCCGGTGTCACAGGGTTCCTGAGGGGTGTCAGCAACCACGGCATGTTGGGGTATCCGGAGTCACCTACATAAAGACAACAGCACATTAGATGAGTCTTAAAAGAGGGTGTAAATAAACTTTAGCAAAATCACATAATAGTAAACAGTCAGTACACACCGACAAGCCAGGCACGCTGGTGCTGCATCTGTGACATAATCGTTGGGATGCGACTACTCCGCATGATGTAAGCGTTGTGCGCTGAACCTGGGAAACGTGCACAAACATGTGAAATGGTCATGTCGGCCAGACATACCACCAGAGCATTGATTGAGTGGAAATGTTTCCTATTCCGGTAGGTCTGCTCATGTGCCTGTGGTGGTACCAAAGCCACATGTGTCCCATCAATGGAGCCAATGACATGTGGCATCCTTCCCAGGGCATAGAAGTCACCCTTGATGTCAGAGAGTCGTTGTGGTGTTGGGAAATGGATGTAGTGGTTGAGGAAATGCAACATCGCCTCCAACACATCTCGTAGCACACGGCTGAACATGGTCTGTGACATCCTACCAGCAGTAGCAACTGTGTGTTGGAAGGTACCGGTGGCAAAGAAGTGTAGGGTTGCCATCACCTTCACCTTGGGGGTCAGCGCAGTAGGGTATGTCCGGCCAGGTTGCAAGTGTGGTGCCAACTGCTCCGCCAAATCTTCAATCAGTGGCCTAGTGAAGCGGTACCGTCGCATGCAGTCACGTTTAACCATGGTGGCAAGGTCAGGAAACGGTCTGTGGACAGCTGGTCTCCTGCAGTACATAGATGAGCAAAGACAGCTTGTCAGTTCCCCTATCTAGGTGCCAGTGTACATGCTAAATAGCACATGAAACAACAGGACACAAAGACATGATGTATGTGCTGTAGTGTATGTGCACACATGTCAGATACATGCCCATCATCTGAAATCTCAGCTCTACAGGTCCACACAACAAGGTCCATGTTGTGCTGTGACCAATCTATGGGCTCTGCCACAGTACATAAGTATGAGTGTCACATACCAGACACACACCACAGTCACTAGTGAGGACAGATGTCTACCACACATCACAGGTTTATGACAGACACACACAGGGACCTTGTGTTGCCACAAGGACACCATCATGATGTAGCATCTCATATACACACCACAACGCACACATGACACACACATGAAGTGCCACAACGTTTTTTTGCTTCTCACACATGGTGTCTGTGACACACAGACGCCACATCAACTCACATTGACAATACACATGGATGTGGTGACCGTTTGACATTGAGCTCATGTGCTCAATGTCAGAGTAATCTTCGTAGCTAAATGCACACATACTGTGGATGAACATCACAATTGTGGCACTGGGACACCCTGTGACACACATCCCATTCCACCTAAGAGTCAGGGTGTATGTCACATGTCATACACAATGTACCCCGGGAACTGTGTACATGCCTCATGCCCTGAACTGTACAGTCGTCAATCACAGTGGTTATGTGTCCAACACACAGCGGTATCTGTCCCCATGACACCTTGCCCTGCCTGGGAGTGGGTGCCACTAAGTGACACATACCAAATCACATGTTTACCCACATATGCACACACAGGTAATGCAGCCTGACATGCCCCTTGATATACTGTGTCACAGGCTGTATTGTTGTTGGTGTGCCCATGAGTCCATGGAAAGCTATTGTGGGTGGAACACTTAGCACATTGACTGTAATGGTCACTGACGCGGGTGACCAATTCAAAAGACGCGTCTGACACCTAAGGAAGGAGGCGAGCGCACGCCTTGCACACACGCCTTGCACATTGACTGCAATGGGGAAGAACGCAGGTGACCAATTCAAAAGACGCGTCGGACACCTAGGGAAGGAGGCGAGCGCACGCCTTGCACACACGCCTTGCACATTGACTGCAATGGGGACTGACGCGGGTGACCAATTCAAAAGACGCGTCAGACACCTAGGGAAGGAGGCGAGCGCACGCCTTGCACACACGCCTTGCACACACGCCTTGCACATTGACTGCAATGGGGACTGACGTGGGTGACCAATTCAAAAGACGCGTCGGACACATAGGGAATGAGGCGAGCGCACGCCTTGCACACACACACTGCACATTGACTGCAATGGGGACTGATGCGGGTGACCAATTCAAAAGACGCGTCGGACACCTAGGGAAGGAGGCGAGCGCACGCCTTGCACACACGCCTTGCACATTGACTGCAATGGGGACTGACGCAGGTGACCAATTCAAAAGACACGTCGGACACCTAGGGAAGGAGGCGAGCTCACGCCTTGCACACACGCCTTACACATTGACTGCAATGGGGACTGACGCGGGTGACCAATTCAAAAGACGCGTCGGACACCTAGGGAAGGAGGAGAGCACACGCCTTGCACACACGCCTTGCACATTGACTGCAATGGGGACTGACGCGGGTGACCAATTCAAAAGACGCGTCGGACACCTAGGGAAGGAGGCGAGCACACGCCTTGCACACACGCCTTGCACATTGACTGCAATGGGGACTGACGCGGATTTGGCCCTTGTACGATTCGTGTTGTGAAAAATCAGTTGGCTCCCTACAGCAATGTATCAGACTCGTTGGTGTAATGGGTTTGAAATATTTGAACATGCGGAAGGCATGTACGAGCCGTGCAACGCGATGGATTGGCCAGATTCATAGGATGCAAACGTGTTGGACCTATCGCTTTGGACGCATGGGACAGAATCTGCCTCAGCAGCACAGATATAAGGCTGTCTGTTCCCCTGAGAGCTCACTTGCCTGCACTACATGCTCCAGATTGACATCTCTGCTACCACTGCTGCTGTCTCTGCATCCTCTGGCTCAAAGAATGGCACGTACTGTGGATAGGGCCCCAGCCGTCACAGAGGAGGAGAACAAGGCCCTGCTGGACAGCCTCCTTCCACAGTACAGCAAGCTGTATGGGACACCAGGGGAGCAGGTGAGTATGCAGTCCACATCCCTTTTTCATTGTGCATGTTGTCTTACTGGCACTAATGGCATTGTGAACACTAGTGGCTAGCATGCTCACTGAGTAGTTGTTACCCCCAAAGTGTGTATGTACCTGTAGTGGACAGGTACTGGGCATGAAAAGGGCATTTCAACACAGTTATTATACTCAGGCAATGTTTCAATTTTGTAAATACAGGACAACTGTCAATCACCATAGTTGCACTACCCGTGTACATCATATGCCCTTGTGATGAAGACATGTATATCCAACTGTGTGTTGCACAAACATGTTGCATTTCTGGTAATGGTTTTTTATCCCTGTCATCCTCACAGGTTGATGCCCATCAGAAGCAGGAGATATGGCTGACCATTGCCCGGGCTGTTCGTTCTGTGGGGGTCTACAGACGCCGCATCCGCAACTGCCAGAAGAGGTGGCAGGACCTTCGTGGCTGGACCCGGAGGATCGCCAGAGTCCAGCTGAAGCTGTCGCATCCTCGCAGAAGGGGCGGACGACGGACACTGACCCACCACATGCACCGGATCCTGGCGGTGGTCTTCCCTGACCTGGATGGGCAGTTAAAGGCCAGACAGCAGCAAGGAGGGGGTAAGTGCATGCCTTTTCTGTGAACTATGTCTCAGATGCTCTTTGCACTCCTTCATCCTGGTTACACTCCCACAGATCTCCTGTCTGCTTGAACATGAGTCATGTTCCTAAATTAGTTCATGGCCCATCCTCATCTGATACACAGGTCTGGCCCTTTCAGTCTGTGACTTGTGTCACTTGTGTTGTGTGTCCCTGCTGTTGTCCAAATTAAAGGTTGTAAACAGCATCTGATACCGGTGCATTGTTTTGTCCTCATGAGTGAGGCAATTGATTGCCATGTGTCTGCACATTGACAGAAATCAGACATGTACTCTATGTGGGCAAATGATATGTGTTCCAATTGATGCTTTGGCTCACCATATGTGTCTGTGGTATTTACCACACAGCCATGCAGCAGGTAAGACAATCTTGGGGCCTCATAATAATGTACATCATGTGTGTCACACATGCATGAACACATGCCTAGTGTTCAGGGTAATCCCATGTTGCACATGGAACTGGACAGGTATGCCTACTCCGGACATGAGGAACACTCTGTGCTCCTACTCCTGTGTGTCAGCCTACATTTAGTTAATTGTGAAATATGCAATATGGTGTCTGCCTCGGTGTCGTTCTGGAGTGGCCTAGCATCTTAGACTCCTGTGGTGTTGAGCATTTTGCTTTTGGCAGCTAGCTGAGGTGTGGCTAATGGATCATCACAATGGGGAAAAACATAGGTGTGTGATCACTTGACGGTGCATAATGATGTATTATACATAATAGTGCAGGCAGCCTCAATTCGTTCTCATCAGACTGTGATGTTATCATGTTCACAGATTGGTGCTTGCAGTCACTCAACTGTCGCATTTGTATTACGTGGGATCATCATATGCCTTAAGATGTGTGTAGCAGTAGTGGAACATGTGCACTTGACAGCTGCAGGGCTTACATTCCCCAAAATGATTATGATTGTGACACAGTGCAGACTTTTTATTTATGGATGCACTGCCCCTGTGACTTTATCCAGTGATGACTGATTAGCCAGACTGGCCCGTAGCATGGTATTCCACTTGCTAATGTGTATCCTGCCGTTATGTCAGTTGTACGGCATACACTCTATTGTGGCATTGACCATCAATACATGGGCACATCATGGTGTCTTGTGAAGGAAGCATATCCATTTTACTGACAATGAGTTTGGCTATCCCTCATCCTGACACATGTACTGAGTCAGTGGCAGGAGATGGGATATGTGTGTACTGACACATTTCATTCACAATTTAAGATGTTCTGAGATATGTCTATGCGGTGCATGTGTGCACATATAAGTAGTGGCATACTACATGCACCAGACAGATGGGTCCATGGAGGGGAAGTGTATGAGTGGCATGGTTGACTGGCAGAATGACAGGTGTATTTTTAAATATGTGCCAGCACTTCTAGCAATATTTAGCAAATGCGGAAAATGCGTCATCTGTAATGTGCTGTAATGACTGTGATGTCTCAGGTGAAACAAGTGACTTATGTGTATCTGTTTATCCTGATTGTTTGCAGAAACATCTTCGGCTACTGGAGGAGACAGCTCCACGGACCAAGAGGAGCCGCAGAGCCAGACTGGGTCTGCTGGAGAGGAGTTGGAGGGACCCAGTGGCACAGAGGGTGAGGGGAGCCACACTGAGGATACCTCAGCTACAACCACCTCGGCTGAGGAACACAGCATCTCCAGTGAGGACTCCCTTGTGGAGGCGGGTGTCAGCAGACCCCAGACAACACCGAGCGAGTCTGTCCCCACCACCACCACCATCTCCACCCTCCCATCTGCTCCCATCCCAGAGGTCCGTGGAGGCCCCCGTGTAAGGGAGCATGTCTTTGTGCCAGGCACCGCACCCCTGCCCCTGTCTCCCCTGCTGCCCTGAGTGTGGAGTCTGTGGACTTGCTGAAGCAGATCCATGTAGGGCAGACAGCGATGCTGAGTGTCCTCCATTCCCACACCAGTCTGTTGACACAACTGGTGTCCTTCATGGAGGGCATCTCATCAAACATGTCTGCCCTACATCGAACTATTCAGGCCACGGCCTCCACACAGACGTCAGCAGTGTCCCTTCTCCAACAGTCCCTCACCCCTCCTACCTCTGCCACATCCACAATCCCCACTGCCCTACCTGTCCAACGCACACACACACCAGCACCGGCACGTACCACAACAGACACAAGCAGCACACAGCCACGCAAGCCAAAATCCAGAGCCACAGGCACGCACACTCCGGGGACTGATGGCACACACACAGGGGATGGGTCACAGACGCACAAACAGACATCCACAAGCAGTCCGCAGGCCTCAGATGCCTCTCCCTCCAAAACCCCTTCCCTTGCCTCACCTGCAACTCCCCCTTCCCAGCAGCTCTTCCTCTGTGACCTTGGCCTCTTCCCCACCGATCCATCTGCTCCAACTCACAAGGGGAAGAGGAAGTCACCACGCACAGGGGGGAGTTCCCCTGCCACACGGACACCCTCCCCAGGCGCACGGACACTGAGGCCCCCATCCGCAAGTCCCCCCGGACTAGGAAGAGCAAGACCCCACCACAATCCCGCAGCTCCACCACACAGTATCTGTCCTGCAGCCCCCAGGCCGATGGCGGGCGGTATTTTGTGTGATTTTTCCGCCGATGGCGGTTTTCGGTTTGTGTTATCGTAATGGCGTGGTCGGTGTTCAGACGGTGTATGCGGGCGGATTTTTGCCGCTTCCATGCCTGGCGGATTTATTTACGCCGGGTATCGTAATGGGCCCCTAATAAACTTAACTTAAAAAAGTTAAACACATATATAATAATTATATATATTTACTGTAAAACAATTAATAAACTATGAATTTAAATTTCTTTTCTAATTTTAAAAATATATAAAAATTTAACAAATAAATATATATATGTATTCATATACCAATAACATAAAATGTATGTTAAAAAAACATTCTATTATTAATTAAAACATTACACTATTTAAAAATATTTAAACTTAAATATCCCACTCTAGTCAATGCAACAGTAGGGAAAGTGTTGGATAGCGGAGGGGTAAAACTTACTATTCCCACTCCAGTGAGTGCAACAGTAGGAAAAGTGTTGAATAGCAGAGGGATAAAATTTACTATTCCCACTCCAGTCAGTGCAATAGTAGGGAAAGAGTTGGAAAGCGGAGGGGTAAAAATTACTATTCCCAATACAATAAGTGTAACAGTAGGGAAAGTGTTGGATAGTGGAGGGGTAAAAATTACTATTCCCATGCCAATGCATGCAACAATAGGGACAATGTTGAATAGCAGAGGGGTAAAAATGACTATTCCCACTCCAGTCCGTGCAACAGCAGGGAAAGTGTTGGATAGCGGAGAGGTAAAAATTACTATTCCCACTCCAGTGAGTATAACAGTAGGGAAAGTGTTGGATAGCGGCGGGGTAAAAATTACTATTCCCACTCCAATGAGTGCAACAGTAGGGAAAGTGTTGGATAGCGGAGGGGTAAAAACTTCTATTCCCATTCCAATGAGTGCAACAGTAGGGAAAGTGTTGGATAGCGGAGGGGTAAAAATTACTATTCCCACTCCAGTGAGTAACAGTAGGGAAAGTGTTGGATTGCGGAGGGATAAAAATTACTATTCCCACTACAGTCAATTCAAAATTCAAAACAAAATAAATAAAAAATATATATTAATATGTTAAAAATTAAAATACTAATGTATTTAATATTAGAAAATGTAAAACATATATCATAATGTTACATACATATCACAAATACCTACAAATATTATATTATATTACATATAAAAATATTTTTCAAACAAACAAATATTTTCAGTTAGAAATTATTTATAAACAAAAACATTATTACATACATTTATTTTATTTACATCCTACCCTATAACACCACACAATTCACAACTCACATCTAAATTAAAAATAAAATGTACTTCCATACTTAACATAATTAATTATCAATTAAATAAATATTAATTAAAAAACAAATTAAAACATAAAAATTAATTAACTTCAAACCCTTTACCCCTATAAACCCCATAACCCACACCTAAAATTAATTACACAATTCCCATATTTAATTTTCAATTAATGAAATATTATTAATTAACAACTAATTATTAATTACTTAAAAATAAATTACTTCCCACCCTTTACCCCTGTAAACCCTACAACCCACACCTAAAATTAATTACATAATTTCCATATTTAATTTTCATTTAATTAATTAATATCAACAAATTAATATAATTAAAAATAAATTACTACCCACAATTAACACTATAAAATCTCAATTAAATAAATATTAATAAATAAAAAAATATCATTAATATATTATAATTAAATTACTTCCCACCCTATTCCCTTATAAACCCACAACCCGATACAAAACTAAAAAATGCAAAATGTAATTAAAATAAAACTGATAACTACTAAAAATATAACACATATATAAAAAAACATAAACAATACTTATACAAAAAAAATACATCACATACATTCAAACTATATACTAAAATACATAACACTAATTAAAAAATCGTTATTTTAAACAACTATATTTTTGCAAACAATATTATTGACTTCTATATTTTTAAAAACGATATTTCTTACCTTCAAATCGATATTCTTGACCACGATATTCTTGCTGTCGATATTTCTCACTGACGGTATTTAGGACTCGATATTTCTGTAGTTTGAAATTTCCAACTCGATATTTTGTCTGCACACCGTTATCCTAGGGGTTAGGTAGGCCTTACAGTACTGAAACATGAATTTAGAAGGTTTTCACTACCAGGACATGTAAAACTTAAAAATAAATGTCCTTCTTTTTAAATACAATGCACTATGCCCTATAGGCTGTCTAGGGTCTTCCTTAGGGGTGGATTATATGTTTTCAAAAGGAAGGTTTAGGCCTGGCAAAAGATGTATTTTTCCCAGGTTGAATTGACTGGCAAAAGATTTATTTTTACAGGTTGAATTGGCAGCTTAAAACTGATCTACAGGAGGGATGGGGGCAAGACAAGATGGCTGCTCCTTAGAGCTCCTCCGAGACACTGAGGAGTTGCCTGTCGGAGAGGGACACTTATCTGCCACTGCGCGGCTGTGGGAGCATGGGAAAGGATGTCGGAGGCTCCCGGGAGCAGAGAGTCAAGTTTTAAGACCCTTAGGGGCCGATTCCGATTCCGGTCGTAAACCGTACCGACCGACTCGGACCTGGAATGGAGACCGACCGACACGGACCTGCGCCGTACGACCCACGCAGTATGATGCCTTGTGTGTGAATTACAACCCACCCGCACGGAACACAAGCCGCACGCCCGACACGTCCGGAAATCATTGATTCGCCCGTAAGTTGACCGTGAATCGTACCGACCGACACGCATTAGGAATTGACGCGAGCGAAACGTACCCGCGATGCATGAGCCGCGTAGTACGATGCAATACGTGTGAAACACGACCGACTCGCACGGAGCACGAGCATGAAAACCGAGACGTACAGCAAATAGTGACTAGCAAACAATAGAGCCCTTCGCGTCCGAGGCGTACACCAACGTCGAAACACAGCAGATTGTCAGTGTGACAGACTCGGATCACCCCACGCGAGCCACAGGCAGCGTCCAACCCGGTCAAACGAACGTCTCCATCATGCACAACACAAGCAAAGGAAATAAGACAAATTTTTTTTTTAAAAAGCAATGACACAGCCAATTTATAAATTTAAAAAAAAAAAAGGAACAAAGACACACCCACAACTCCAACTATATAAAGGTCAGAAATCCCTACCATGATCCTTTGCAAACTACAGGCATAGGACAGCAGACAACCCCACCACACTGCAGAGACACACCACAACACACACAAAACACAACAACTACACCATTTGCACTACTCAAAAACCAAATCACATATTCACACCCACCACACTCACACCCACCACACTCACTTACACCCTCACACACACATCAATCACCACAACCACCCAGCACCATGCCCCCCAAGAAGAATCCAAAGTTCACAGATAGTGAGTTGGAAGTCATGATAGACGAAATACTCAGGGTAGAGCCACAGTTGTTTGGCACATTGGTCCAACAGACCCCCATGTCACAGAAAACCAAGATGTGGGAGAGGATTGTCGACATGGTTAACGCACAAGCTCCTTGTCGGCGCACAAAGGACGACATACAGAACAGGTACTATGATGTGCTCAGGAGGGTCAAGAAGCTCATCAACAGGGACCACGCCTTGAGCACAGACACTGGCGGTGGCCCTCCTGCCAGACCAACGCACTTCAGGACCTGGGAGGAGAAGGTGCGGGCCATCCTACCACCGGAGAGCATCCATGGATTAACAGGAATACCAGCGCCTGGTGAGTACACAAACAATATACTCAATTTTGTGCTGCAATACACATATATCACTCTCAGGGGGACTGTTAAACCAATTCCTGCCAGCAAAGCCATAGCAACATAAAGGCAAGTCTCCTGTGATGTGTATGCCAGTTACCCAAACACAATACCTGCCATCCCACAGTAAAATGGAACTACGACATAACATGTACAAACCTAACGACAAATACTGCAAGGCATTAGCATAAATCCACAACAAACACAGTCATCCATTTCGCCAACAACGTCACACCACATCACAGGAAAGCTGAGTCAAAATGAAGGAAGGTTGGGCTGCTGGGAATGTGCATGTAGCAGAAAGCATGATGGGAGTTGCAGTCACAGCCAAAAGTCCCCCCTGTCCCAGCAAGCTCAGACTGAACCATGCTCACCTCACAGGGAGTGCAAAAGCACTGCCAAGATGGCTGACACTAGGCCCTGCTGTGGGGAGCACAAGGCCCTGTTGGGACTTGGGCTCAAACAAACAACAGGACACCAATGCCTGACAGCCTGAAAGGTAACTCACACTCCCTGCAATGGAAGCATGCTGCATGGTGGGATAACTGGACTGGGGGAGGAGTACTGCCTGCTCTGACCACATCTACCAGCAGGTACTTGCACACACACACACCCCTTAACACAAACGCAACACAACCCACCTGGCATAATGCATTCCCTCAGAATCCATTTAAATATCCCACAAAGATTAAACACACTGGGTTCTGCAGTTTGAAGCACATGGGTTTGTTGGTAGTTTTGTGCAAACAAACACCAGGACAACACTGCCTGCCAACTTGTCAGCACAGGCACACCACCACATAGGGAAAAAGCTTCACAGGAAGTAAGGTCAGGTATTGTGGGAAGGTGGGTGTAGCCAAAAGCATGATGGGAGTTGAAGTCACAGCCAACAGTCCCCACCCACATGTCAGAGCAAGCTCACACTGAACCATGCTCACCTCACAGGGAGTGCAAAAGCACTGCCAAGATGGCTGACACTAGGCCCTGCAGTGGGGAGCACAAGGCCCTGCTGGGACTTGGGCTCAAAAACAACAGGACACCAATGCCTGACAGCCTGAAAGGTAACTTACACTCCCTGCAATGGAAGCATGCTGCATGGTGGGATAACTGGACTGGGGGAGGAGTACTGCCTGCTCTGACCACATCTACCAGCAGGTACTTGCACACACACACCCCTTAACACAAACGCAACACAACCCACCTGGCATAATGCATTCCCTCAGAATCCATTTAAATATCCCACAAAGATTAAACACACTGGGTTCTGCAGTGTGAAGCACATGGGCTTGTTGGTCCTTTTGTGCAAACAAACACCAGGACAACACTGCCTGCCAACTTGTCAGCACAGGCACACCACCACATAGGGAAAAAGCTTCACAGGAAGTAAGGTCAGGTATTGTGGGAAGGTGGGTGTAGCCAAAAGCATGATGGGAGTTGAAGTCACAGCCAACAGTCCCCACCCACATGTCCCAGCAAGCTCACACTGAACCATGCTCACCTCACAGGGAGTGCAAAAGCACTGCCAAGATGGCTGACACTAGGCCCTGCAGTGGGGAGCACAAGGCCCTGCTGGGTCTTGGGCTCAAAAAAACAACAGGACACCAATGCTTGACAGCCTGAAAGGTAACTTACACTCCCTGCAATGGAAGCATGCTGCATGGTGGGATAACTGGACTGGGGGAGGAGTACTGCCTGCTTTGACCACATCTACCAGCAGGTACTTGCACACACACACCCCTTAACACAAACGCAACACAACCCATCTGGTATAATGCATTCCCTCAGAATCCATTTAAATATCCCACAAAGATTAAACACACTGGGTTCTGCAGTGTGAAGCACATGGGCTTGTTGGTACTTTTGTGCAAACAAATACCAGGACAACACTGCCTGCCAACTTGTCAGCACAGGCACACCACCACATAGGGAAAAAGCTTCACAGGAAGTAAGGTCAGGTATTGTGGGAAGGTGGGTGTAGCCAAAAGCATGATGGGAGTTGAAGTCACAGCCAACAGTCCCCACCCACATGTCCCAGCAAGCTCACACTGAACCATGCTCACCTCACAGGGAGTGCAAAAGCACTGCCAAGATGGCTGACACTAGGCCCTGCAGTGGGGAGCACAAGGCCCTGCTGGGACTTGGGCTCAAAAAAACAACAGGACACCAATGCCTGACAGCCTGAAAGGTAACTTACACTCCCTGCAATGGAAGCATGCTGCATGGTGGGATAACTGGACTGGGGGAGGAGTACTGCCTGCTCTGACCACATCTACCAGCAGGTACTTGCACACACACACCCCTCCCACCAACACCAAAATACACACCTAGAATTATGCTCCACAAGAGAGTGAGTGAAAAGTCTCTACCAAGAACACAGACAATGGCCTCTGCTGTGGGGAGCACAAGGCCCTGCTGGGACTTGTGCTCAAACAAACAACAGGAAACTACTGACTGACAGCCTGCACGTAAATTGTGACTCCCTACAATGGAAGCATGCCACATGGGGGATTACCTGGCCACTGTGGGTGAAGGAGGTCCTGCAATGACTCCAAATGCCATCAATGCCGCATCAAAACACACCTTCTCTGCTCGAACAAATTGCACCCTGGGACCAGTCACTCCAAAAGTAAATGCCTTGGCAAGATGTCTGACACATGGTCCTGATGTATGAATTGGCTGCAAGTCACACCTACGCATTGGCCAACTCAAACACATTTACACCCACAGCCATTGGAACTGTAGGTATCCTCCCACTGTCTGGAGATTCAGTGTCCCTGGGGTGTCCCTTGACCTGCCTGTGAAGGTGTGTTTCGTAGATGACAATTGGGGAGATGCAGACATAGTACATAGCACCAAGCACACACAATGTCACATATACATAATTGACAGTGGACACCTGACAGTGACTAGAATGGACACACACATATAGCTGACACTGTAGCATGGTGTCATACACAAAATGTGCATTTGTGAGCTGCATGTCAATACCACATCGGTCTGCGTTGTACGCATCACTCACACAACACATCACTCACTGCCATGGACAATCCAAACACAATGACTATCCTGGACTGCATCGGATGACGCATGCAACTCACAGCAGCAGAACTGTAACACACACACCTCTGCCCATCACTGTCATGAGCTTGGAAAAGAAAGAGTGCTGCTGTGCCCAATCCCTCTCACTGTGGAGGAAATAAACAAGATAAAAGACGTAGCACTGACAAAACTCTGCACCAACATCAGTAGGCACGGTAACACCATGACTTGTTTGAAATGAGATGTGAACTAGGACCACAGATAACCAGAAAGTATCTCACATTGGATCACAGGCATACCGGACTGTGACCATGTTGCACAGACACACCAATGTGACGCACAGAGCAACGCAACAAATTCCACCACACATGCACCAAGCTTGATACATACCCTAAGTGTAATTGTACGTATGTCATCGTTATAGCACAAATGTGGACAGGGATGATACAGCTGTGTCAGGCATGTGATGGAACCTGAGTAGCAATGGACATGTATAGACAATTGATAAATACATGAGCTGGTCATGCACACAGCTTGACGTGCACATCAAAATGCTTCAGGTTGCCATGACAAAGTGCTCCAACAATATCAACCTCAGTCTGTCACAACTTTTGACAATGCAATGTACAGACTCTCATTATGATGTCCAGTGGCAAATATCATGTGTGTGAAACGTTGATGTTGGTAGAAACATAACATACATTGTGTGTCTCCTCCAAACACAGGGGATGCTGGGGACACAGCACGACCTGAAGAAGAGTCCCAGTCCCAGACTCTGGCGGACCCTGAGCTCACCGGTGTGGATCAGTCCCTGTCCTCTTCGGACGACGACCCTGAACAACCTGGCACCTCCGGTGTGACTCATCGTGCAGCCCCAGCAGCAGTAACATCAGCACCCCCTGCAACCACACCTGCCACATCTGATACCACACCGAGTAGCCCTGCCGACACGGACAGGCCGAGGCCACTGAACAACAACGGAACAGGAACACAGGGCACCCTGGAATCAAGGGACAACACCACCGTCGCAAACACTCAAGTGGTCCCAGTGTTGCCTGTGCCGGCCACTGCAGGTCCTGCCCGTGTGGGTAGGGGCGGTGGGAGGGTGGGCAGGCAGAGGACACGGCCTGCAGAGGGGGCTGGACTTCATGATGAGCCACACCTGGGACGCATCATAGATGCGTACCAGGAAAGCACTGGAGGATTTGGACAGGTAGTGGGGATCCTCAAGGACAGCAAAGAACAGCAGGCTGCACATCATGCCCTCTTGGACTCCCACATGTCCCGGATGGAGTCCAAGTAGGACAAATTGGATGAACTAACAGCGGTGCATAGGGACATACTGACATGCCTCCGCCAGATCAGCACCAACATGTCCACACCTCCCTGTGCGCCCACAACATCTGTTGCCACAACATCCGCAACTGCCACAGGGAGGGAGGAGGACTCTGGCGGAGAGTCCTCTGCACCGCAGCTGCCTGCACATGAGGGTCCCCGAGAAAGAAGAGGGGTTGTCCAAAGAAGGGAATTGAGACGCTGATGGCCATGCATATCCCCCAGGAACTCAACACTATGTAGATGAGGATAAGATTGCCTGGAAAGCAGCTATATTTCTCTATAAAAAGAAATTCTTGCTGCTAAACAGGAATATTTCGCAGCGCTCATTCTGAACTCGCTGAATAAGTCTAAATGCATTTTCAAAATTGTTGATGACCTCACTAATCCTCAGTGCTTACAAAATGAGATCCAGCCTACTCAAGATCTCTGTGACAGTTTGGCAACTTTTTTTGATGATAAAATCAGCACCATCATCTCTGGTCTGAAAACCAACCTTTCTGGGGGATAGAAGTTGTGATTCATGGGGTAGCCACCTCAATTGATGGTCTGGGAGGGGTGCCCGGTGTAGGAATACAGATTGGTGAAGGGACTGGTAAATTGAGTCTTTTGGACCATTTTGAGCCCCTTTCGGATGAGGAATTTAGCAGGCTTGCTCTGGGTGTTTCCTCGGGCTCTCCACTGGACCCCCTTCCACACAAAATCTGGAAGGAATTTGCCTTAGAACTTTTCCCCAGGCTCCGACAGATTTGTAATTTATCACTATCTAGTGGAGTTGTACCATCTAGCTGGAAACAGGCTGTAGTTACGCCACTCTTGAAGAAGGCCACTCTTGACCCAACCTGCCCGGGTAACTATCGGCCCATCTCTCGCCTCCCCTACCCAGTGAAGATCCTTGAATGTTTGGTTAGCAAATCTCTGTCAGCTTTTTTAGAACGTAACAACTGTCTGGCAGATGTACAACTCGGTTTCCGTCCAGAACACGGAACCGAGTCTGCCTTGGTGACCGTGTTGGACGATCTGCGTCTGTTGGCAGACAGGGGACAATAAGCAATACTTATTCTGCTTGACCTGTCTGCCGCTTTCGACACGGTCAACCATGATATTTTGCTAACACGTCTAGAGGAGGTAGGAGTAGTGGGCACTGCCCTGGATTGGTTTCGATCCTATCTATCTGGCAGGTGTCAGGCAGTGGCTCTTCCACCTTTCCAGTCAGCCTTCACTAACATCTGTCATGGGGTTCCACAAGGATCTGCCATCAGCCCAATCTTATTTAACATCTATTTGAGCCCATTGATTCACATCATTCGGGCTCATAATGTAAAACTGGTAAATTATGCTGATGACACCCAGATCATTCTATCTCTTGATGGAACCCTACCCAATGCCCTGGAGGATTTTCATGCGTGCATGCACGCTACTGCGCAGTGGCTACGTAACAACTCTTTACAATTTAATTCGGATAAGACCGAAATTGTACACTGCGCAGTTGGGAAGGTCCATCTGCCTCTTCCTCACAACTTCTGGCCCCTTGATACATCTACTGCCTTGGCGCCATCTAAGACGGTGCGAAACTTGGGAGTCATGTTTAATGCCAACCTGTCATTGGAGACGCAAGTGAACAAGATGGTGGGGTGCTGTTTTGGCCTTATTAGAGCTTTGAGAAAGATTCTTCCATTGCTTCCAATTTCGGTTAGAGCCTTGGTTGTTCGAGGCGCTATCTTAAGTAGACTTGACTACTGCAATGCTCTATTGCTGGAGTCCCCTAAGTATCTGATTCAGAGACTGCAGCGTGTTCAGAATACGGCTGCGAAATTGGCCCTGTCTAGACCTCGAGGCTTTTCTGCCTCAATGTGCCTAGCTGAGCTACACTGGCTCCCTGTGCAGCAAAGAATTCATTTTAAATCCCTTTGTATAGGGTTTAGGGCTCTGCATGGACTCGGTCCTAAGCCGCTACAGAAGAAATTGGTTTGGAATACTCCTACCCGGACCCTTCGTTCCTCTTCTGCCTGCCTGGCAAAGGTACCCAGGTTCAACAGGGCCAGACTGGGAGGAAGATCTTTTAGTACTGCTGCTGCAAAACTTTGGAACGCACTTCCACTTGAAATTAGACAATGTAGTACCCTGTCCCTGTTTAGGAAAAGGATCAAAACGTGGTTGTTTCCCAGAAACTGATCCTGTTGTTTTCGAGTAATGTTCTTAGGTTCTGTCCTTTTTCGCTCCACGTTGGTCTGTGTTCATGTATCTTTAGCGCCAGGGTACCCGCAGGGTGTTTGTCGCGCTTTATAAATGTTATATACAATACAATACAATACAACACCTGTTCTGTATGTCGTCCCTTGTGTACAAACCAATTAACCTTGTCGACTGACACACAAATCTCCCACTTGACATGGAGGGTCAAAGTTGTGACAATGCAGCAAATGACTGTGGATTCTACTCTGGACATTTCATCTCTTAAGAATACCAACTCACCCGTGAACTTTGGATTATCATCACATTGTACAGCACTTCAAATTCCGTTCACCATCCTTACACATGTCTGTAAATAAAATCACATTCACACAATACTTGCCTCTGTCGTGATTTATACTTTGTCTGTGTCATGGCGATGATGATCTGATAAGGAACACTGTGCATGCAAACTACCACAGCAATGTGAACACCGTTATGTGAGTCATGGTAATGTGACACATATGAGGGAGACACACCACTAGGGCAACACAAGACATACTCACCATGTCCAGCTAACTCATCCTCATAAGTGATGTCAACAGGAAATACAGTGGAATGCACATACACCACACCCATCCTGGGTCAGTGGCAAGCATTCCACAGGTACAGGATGCTAATGACTGTCTGATGTGTAGATACACACGGAGCACATCCCAAAGTGAAGCACAGGTTTATTACAGATTCACAACGTGAAAAGCCCACAACTGATGCAAGTTAACCTCACGTAACAGTGAGCAAACATTAAACAAGTTGTAAACAAGTAAAGTCCAGGGGTGTGTGGCACATCATTGGTTGGGACAATGACTACTTGCACTCTGGAACAAGGATCTGGGTTTTGGGGTTCAGACCTCACCATACAGCAGCCAAAGTACCCTGTGAAGGACAGACAGAAAACACAATCAAAAACCTTGAATTACAGCATACAACAACAATATACATGCCCACAAATGTAACAAAACTACGTACACACAACATATCAATCAGCTAAACACTGTTTGAGAGTACAGACTACCTGAAAGGACACATCACAGCAAGCATCCTAACAAGTAGCACACAGTCACACTCAAGCAGCACAAGTGCACCACCAACAGATATCAGGCAAACACAATACTTTGAAGACACATCAGTGTATACTCACATTCATGTGAAGAAGTTGAGGATCAGCTGGCTACGAACATCATCCTCACCCTCATCATCACTGGCATCATGCCCCAGGGCAGGATCCTCCCTGGCTGGCGGATGTTGGTCATCGTCATCTTGGATCAGAGGCAACTCCTTCCTCACTGCCAGGTTGTGTAGCATGCAGCACACTATGAAGATTTTGCATTCCTTAGCAGGTGCATATGGGAGGGCCCCTCCTGTCTTGTCCAGGCAGCGGAATCTGCTTTTCAAGAGACCAAATGTCCGCTCGATCAGTCTCCTGCTCCGACCATGTGCCTCATTGTAGCGCATCTCCGCCGGTGTCACAGGGTTCCTGAGGGGTGTCAGCAACCACGGCATGTTGGGGTATCCGGAGTCACCTACATAAAGACAACAGCACATTAGATGAGTCTTAAAAGAGGGTGTAAATAAACTTTAGCAAAATCACATAATAGTAAACAGTCAGTACACACCGACAAGCCAGGCACGCTGGTGCTGCATCTGTGACATAATCGTTGGGATGCGACTACTCCGCATGATGTAAGCGTTGTGCGCTGAACCTGGGAAACGTGCACAAACATGTGAAATGGTCATGTCGGCCAGACATACCACCAGAGCATTGATTGAGTGGAAATGTTTCCTATTCCGGTAGGTCTGCTCATGTGCCTGTGGTGGTACCAAAGCCACATGTGTCCCATCAATGGAGCCAATGACATGTGGCATCCTTCCCAGGGCATAGAAGTCACCCTTGATGTCAGAGAGTCGTTGTGGTGTTGGGAAATGGATGTAGTGGTTGAGGAAATGCAACATCGCCTCCAACACATCTCGTAGCACACGGCTGAACATGGTCTGTGACA
The DNA here is from genome assembly GCA_963921515.1 of Calotriton arnoldi. Classification (NCBI taxonomy): domain Eukaryota; kingdom Metazoa; phylum Chordata; class Amphibia; order Caudata; family Salamandridae; genus Calotriton; species Calotriton arnoldi. The sequence continues at coordinate 574,201 of CAWUFW010011357.1, read as the reverse complement.
TCCTACCAGCAGTAGCAACTGTGTGTTGGAAGGTACCGGTGGCAAAGAAGTGTAGGGTTGCCATCACCTTCACCTTGGGGGTCAGCGCAGTAGGGTATGTCCGGCCAGGTTGCAAGTGTGGTGCCAACTGCTCCGCCAAATCTTCAATCAGTGGCCTAGTGAAGCGGTACCGTCGCATGCAGTCACGTTTAACCATGGTGGCAAGGTCAGGAAACGGTCTGTGGACAGCTGGTCTCCTGCAGTACATAGATGAGCAAAGACAGCTTGTCAGTTCCCCTATCTAGGTGCCAGTGTACATGCTAAATAGCACATGAAACAACAGGACACAAAGACATGATGTATGTGCTGTAGTGTATGTGCACACATGTCAGATACATGCCCATCATCTGAAATCTCAGCTCTACAGGTCCACACAACAAGGTCCATGTTGTGCTGTGACCAATCTATGGGCTCTGCCACAGTACATAAGTATGAGTGTCACATACCAGACACACACCACAGTCACTAGTGAGGACAGATGTCTACCACACATCACAGGTTTATGACAGACACACACAGGGACCTTGTGTTGCCACAAGGACACCATCATGATGTAGCATCTCATATACACACCACAACGCACACATGACACACACATGAAGTGCCACAACGTTTTTGCTTCTCACACATGGTGTCTGTGACACACAGACGCCACATCAACTCACATTGACAATACACATGGATGTGGTGACCGTTTGACATTGAGCTCATGTGCTCAATGTCAGAGTAATCTTCGTAGCTAAATGCACACATACTGTGGATGAACATCACAATTGTGGCACTGGGACACCCTGTGACACACATCCCATTCCACCTAAGAGTCAGGGTGTATGTCACATGTCATACACAATGTACCCGGGAACTGTGTACATGCCTCATGCCCTGAACTGTACAGTCGTCAATCACAGTGGTTATGTGTCCAACACACAGCGGTATCTGTCCCCATGACACCTTGCCCTGCCTGGGAGTGGGTGCCACTAAGTGACACATACCAAATCACATGTTTACCCACATATGCACACACAGGTAATGCAGCCTGACATGCCCCTTGATATACTGTGTCACAGGCTGTATTGTTGTTGGTGTGCCCATGAGTCCATGGAAAGCTATTGTGGGTGGAACACTTAGCACATTGACTGTAATGGTCACTGACGCGGGTGACCAATTCAAAAGACGCGTCTGACACCTAAGGAAGGAGGCGAGCGCACGCCTTGCACACACGCCTTGCACATTGACTGCAATGGGGAAGAACGCAGGTGACCAATTCAAAAGACGCGTCGGACACCTAGGGAAGGAGGCGAGCGCACGCCTTGCACACACGCCTTGCACATTGACTGCAATGGGGACTGACGCGGGTGACCAATTCAAAAGACGCGTCAGACACCTAGGGAAGGAGGCGAGCGCACGCCTTGCACACACGCCTTGCACACACGCCTTGCACATTGACTGCAATGGGGACTGACGTGGGTGACCAATTCAAAAGACGCGTCGGACACATAGGGAATGAGGCGAGCGCACGCCTTGCACACACACACTGCACATTGACTGCAATGGGGACTGATGCGGGTGACCAATTCAAAAGACGCGTCGGACACCTAGGGAAGGAGGCGAGCACACGCCTTGCACACACGCCTTGCACATTGACTGCAATGGGGACTGACGCAGGTGACCAATTCAAAAGACGCGTCGGACACCTAGGGAAGGAGGCGAGCGCACGCCTTGCACACACGCCTTGCACATTGACTGCAATGGGGACTGACGCGGGTGACCAATTCAAAAGACGCGTCGGACACCTAGGGAAGGAGGAGAGCACACGCCTTGCACACACGCCTTGCACATTGACTGCAATGGGGACTGACGCGGGTGACCAATTCAAAAGACGCGTCGGACACCTAGGGAAGGAGGCGAGCACACGCCTTGCACACACGCCTTGCACATTGACTGCAATGGGGACTGACGCGGATTTGGCCCTTGTACGATTCGTGTTGTGAAAAATCAGTTGGCTCCCTACAGCAATGTATCAGACTCGTTGGTGTAATGGGTTTGAAATATTTGAACATGCGGAAGGCATGTACGAGCCGTGCAACGCGATGGATTGGCCAGATTCATAGGATGCAAACGTGTTGGACCTATCGCTTTGGACGCATGGGACAGAATCTGCCTCAGCAGCACAGATATAAGGCTGTCTGTTCCCCTGAGAGCTCACTTGCCTGCACTACATGCTCCAGATTGACATCTCTGCTACCACTGCTGCTGTCTCTGCATCCTCTGGCTCAAAGAATGGCACGTACTGTGGATAGGGCCCCAGCCGTCACAGAGGAGGAGAACAAGGCCCTGCTGGACAGCCTCCTTCCACAGTACAGCAAGCTGTATGGGACACCAGGGGAGCAGGTGAGTATGCAGTCCACATCCCTTTTTCATTGTGCATGTTGTCTTACTGGCACTAATGGCATTGTGAACACTAGTGGCTAGCATGCTCACTGAGTAGTTGTTACCCCCAAAGTGTGTATGTACCTGTAGTGGACAGGTACTGGGCATGAAAAGGGCATTTCAACACAGTTATTATACTCAGGCAATGTTTCAATTTTGTAAATACAGGACAACTGTCAATCACCATAGTTGCACTACCCGTGTACATCATATGCCCTTGTGATGAAGACATGTATATCCAACTGTGTGTTGCACAAACATGTTGCATTTCTGGTAATGGTTTTTTATCCCTGTCATCCTCACAGGTTGATGCCCATCAGAAGCAGGAGATATGGCTGACCATTGCCCGGGCTGTTCGTTCTGTGGGGGTCTACAGACGCCGCATCCGCAACTGCCAGAAGAGGTGGCAGGACCTTCGTGGCTGGACCCGGAGGATCGCCAGAGTCCAGCTGAAGCTGTCGCATCCTCGCAGAAGGGGCGGACGACGGACACTGACCCACCACATGCACCGGATCCTGGCGGTGGTCTTCCCTGACCTGGATGGGCAGTTAAAGGCCAGACAGCAGCAAGGAGGGGGTAAGTGCATGCCTTTTCTGTGAACTATGTCTCAGATGCTCTTTGCACTCCTTCATCCTGGTTACACTCCCACAGATCTCCTGTCTGCTTGAACATGAGTCATGTTCCTAAATTAGTTCATGGCCCATCCTCATCTGATACACAGGTCTGGCCCTTTCAGTCTGTGACTTGTGTCACTTGTGTTGTGTGTCCCTGCTGTTGTCCAAATTAAAGGTTGTAAACAGCATCTGATACCGGTGCATTGTTTTGTCCTCATGAGTGAGGCAATTGATTGCCATGTGTCTGCACATTGACAGAAATCAGACATGTACTCTATGTGGGCAAATGATATGTGTTCCAATTGATGCTTTGGCTCACCATATGTGTCTGTGGTATTTACCACACAGCCATGCAGCAGGTAAGACAATCTTGGGGCCTCATAATAATGTACATCATGTGTGTCACACATGCATGAACACATGCCTAGTGTTCAGGGTAATCCCATGTTGCACATGGAACTGGACAGGTATGCCTACTCCGGACATGAGGAACACTCTGTGCTCCTACTCCTGTGTGTCAGCCTACATTTAGTTAATTGTGAAATATGCAATATGGTGTCTGCCTCGGTGTCGTTCTGGAGTGGCCTAGCATCTTAGACTCCTGTGGTGTTGAGCATTTTGCTTTTGGCAGCTAGCTGAGGTGTGGCTAATGGATCATCACAATGGGGAAAAACATAGGTGTGTGATCACTTGACGGTGCATAATGATGTATTATACATAATAGTGCAGGCAGCCTCAATTCGTTCTCATCAGACTGTGATGTTATCATGTTCACAGATTGGTGCTTGCAGTCACTCAACTGTCGCATTTGTATTACGTGGGATCATCATATGCCTTAAGATGTGTGTAGCAGTAGTGGAACATGTGCACTTGACAGCTGCAGGGCTTACATTCCCCAAAATGATTATGATTGTGACACAGTGCAGACTTTTTTATTTATGGATGCACTGCCCCTGTGACTTTATCCAGTGATGACTGATTAGCCAGACTGGCCCGTAGCATGGTATTCCACTTGCTAATGTGTATCCTGCCGTTATGTCAGTTGTACGGCATACACTCTATTGTGGCATTGACCATCAATACATGGGCACATCATGGTGTCGTGTGAAGGAAGCATATCCATTTTACTGACAATGAGTTTGGCCATCCCTCATCCTGACACATGTACTGAGTCAGTGGCAGGAGATGGGATATGTGTGTACTGACACATTTCATTCACAATTTAAGATGTTCTGAGATATGTCTATGCGGTGCATGTGTGCACATATAAGTAGTGGCATACTACATGCACCAGACAGATGGGTCCATGGAGGGGAAGTGTATGAGTGGCATGGTTGACTGGCAGAATGACAGGTGTATTTTTAAATATGTGCCAGCACTTCTAGCAATATTTAGCAAATGCGGAAAATGCGTCATCTGTAATGTGCTGTAATGACTGTGATGTCTCAGGTGAAACAAGTGACTTATGTGTATCTGTTTATCCTGATTGTTTGCAGAAACATCTTCGGCTACTGGAGGAGACAGCTCCACGGACCAAGAGGAGCCGCAGAGCCAGACTGGGTCTGCTGGAGAGGAGTTGGAGGGACCCAGTGGCACAGAGGGTGAGGGGAGCCACACTGAGGATACCTCAGCTACAACCACCTCGGCTGAGGAACACAGCATCTCCAGTGAGGACTCCCTTGTGGAGGCGGGTGTCAGCAGACCCCAGACAACACCGAGCGAGTCTGTCCCCACCACCACCACCATCTCCACCCTCCCATCTGCTCCCATCCCAGAGGTCCGTGGAGGCCCCCGTGTAAGGGAGCATGTCTTTGTGCCAGGCACCGCACCCCTGCCCCTGTCTCCCCTGCTGCCCTGAGTGTGGAGTCTGTGGACTTGCTGAAGCAGATCCATGTAGGGCAGACAGCGATGCTGAGTGTCCTCCATTCCCACACCAGTCTGTTGACACAACTGGTGTCCTTCATGGAGGGCATCTCATCAAACATGTCTGCCCTACATCGAACTATTCAGGCCACGGCCTCCACACAGACGTCAGCAGTGTCCCTTCTCCAACAGTCCCTCACCCCTCCTACCTCTGCCACATCCACAATCCCCACTGCCCTACTTGTCCAACGCACACACACACCAGCACCGGCACGTACCACAACAGACACAAGCAGCACACAGCCACGCAAGCCAAAATCCAGAGCCACAGGCACGCACACTCCGGGGACTGATGGCACACACACAGGGGATGGGTCACAGACGCACAAACAGACATCCACAAGCAGTCCGCAGGCCTCAGATGCCTCTCCCTCCAAAACCCCTTCCCTTGCCTCACCTGCAACTCCCCCTTCCCAGCAGCTCTTCCTCTGTGACCTTGGCCTCTTCCCCACCGATCCATCTGCTCCAACTCACAAGGGGAAGAGGAAGTCACCACGCACAGGGGGGAGTTCCCCTGCCACACGGACACCCTCCCCCAGGCGCACGGACACTGAGGCCCCCATCCGCAAGTCCCCCCGGACTAGGAAGAGCAAGACCCCACCACAATCCCGCAGCTCCACCACACAGTATCTGTCCTGCAGCCCCCAGGCCACCACTCCACAGGTCCCCCAGCCACACCCTGCCCCTGGTTCACCCACACACTGATACTGCATCCCCAAAATGATTAGTCCCTCCCCCCTACCACATGCACTTCCACCCCCACCTCACACGCTCAGCCTGTTCCTGCCACTGGTGTGGAGTCCGTGTCTCCCCCCTCTGTCCTACCCACCTCACCTGGACCCCATGACACTACTTTGGAGGTTGGCACTGCAGGGGAGAGCTCATCCACCCCGTCTGACTTTGGCACTGCAGTGGAGACCACGTCCACACCATCTGACCTGCCCACTGCTGTGGTGCCAGCAACCACCCCATCTGACTTCATCCCTGCAGTTGTGACGGTGCCCACTGTGTCAGACACCTCCACTGCAGTTGCCAGTGACACTCCAGCACCCACCACCCCTCCCCTGCCCCATTCTGCTGTCCCCTGATCCTGTCCCTGCGGTGCCTGGCCTGCCCCATGTATGCCCCTCCAAGGGAGATGTCCCCTGGTCGTAGCAGTGCAGGCAAGCAATGGGTGACAACTTGTCACATGTCACCATGGTTGAATTGAGAAATGGACTGGCCATTGGCCTTTTGACATTGTGGACTCGAATTACCAGTTTTGAGGAGTTTCATTTTTTAATAAAGCAAATTGTTGTTATCCATTGTTGTTGCATCTAATGTACATGATGTTGATGATGAGTATCATGGACTTGATGTTGTACTTGTGTTTTGAAGGTACAACAGGATGATTTGTTGGTGTGATGGACTCCATGTGGTCCATGGGATATGTGTACTTTTCTGCTATGTGTCCATGACATCCTTTGCTGCAATTACAGGGTGTAATGATTGCAAAATGTTGTAACCAGGATTAGCTCTTTGGGTTTGCTACTTCACATCTTTGGCATACACTGTTGCACATATGTTGTACTTACATTTGGGCACATGGTGAGATTCCCTGACTGGGCCCATCTACACTGGACAGGCAGGTTTGTGCATCCATGGTACACAAGTCATCTGTGTCATCAGTGCAACTATCTCTACATGTGTATTGCGTATGTGCAGATGACTGAAGGGACACTCCCGTACACATGTTGCTGTGACCAGAGCTTTCATTGTGTTGTAATTGTTGGCTCACTGTGCAGGTGGTGTGCTGGCATGACAGGACCCTGCACAAACAACGTTTTCACAGCTGACATTCCCCAGGAGTGGAGACCCCTCATGGCATTGTGTCATTCCGTGGCATTGCCTGTGCACATGGTGTGTGTTGTGTGAGCATGTCTGTGTGTGTTGCCTTCCCTTTTTTCGACTCAGCCTGTGTTCCATGCAGATGTTCCTGTTATGTGCACTTGCTGAGTTGTCCTGTGTTCATCAGACTTCTTTTCCCTGGGTTTACTGGGGTGTCGGTGCATGGCAGACTACTGGTCATTAGGTTGTCATCCATGGCTGTTTTAGTTGTAATTTCAGGGGATGTTGTCAAACGCACATGGGACACATTCAGGATTCCCATTGGCACTTATGTGTTTCAAACATCATGTTGTTTTCCCTATGTGGTATCTGTCAGTGTGAGGCTCACTCGTATGTGTGTGTGACTACTCCCACTCATCAGGGTCATTGCTGCAATGTTGGAAGGTGTCAACATGTGTTCTTTGTGGGTATCCTTTGGTTCCTCATTGGTGTAGGTGTGTGGCAGGGTTCCCAATGAATCGTGTTGTCTTTACATTATGCCCATGTTCCGCATACTGTGCAGTGTGGCAGACATTCACAGGTGTTGTTGACAGGCCATGCGTGTTGATTTTTGTGTACCTTAGATCCCCCCACCACCCCTGGGATTGTAATGGGTGCTTGAGCAATGTCAACAGTCCCTGTGTGCCTAGCTGATGCACATTGTTGCAGATCAGGGTGTGTGGTGTTGAGGGTGGCCACATGTGAGTTGTTTCATGTCTAGGCCCCTACCCACATTTTGCACATTGGTTGCAGGACATGGCCAGTGAGTTGTGTTTATGGAGGTGTGATGTGAGTTTGTTGTTCTGGACACATGACCCAGTATGCACAGCTGACTGTGCTCCACAGTATAGGCAAAACAGACCTTTGTCATCACAGTGGGATTGGCGTACAGGCTAGTCACCACAAATTAGGGTACTAGAGGGTAGTGCTGTAGTGGGTCTGTCTCTTGCGGTGTTGGTTGCTGTTCCACCCAGCTTGTGTCACATGAATATGTTGCTATACCACTCATCTGACGATGTATGCTTGACCACAAAGGGGTGCCCAGTTCATTAGTTACTTTTTGTATGGCACTGTGGACACATCGGTGTGATTGGAGTTCATCCCACCGTCATGTGTTGTGTACTAGCCTGGGGACACTGAGACACACACACATGTTGTGTATGATATGCAGTGTGGGTCTGCCTGTCTGTGTTTGTGCATCTGCACCTCTGCATTGGTATTGCTTTTGTGTTCCATTGTGTGGATGTAGTTTGGAGGTTTTTCCCTAATGTCCATGCATCTTGTAGCGCATCATCCTGCACATTGCTCATGTTTGGTATGTCCCATTGCTGCCATGGTATGGGACTTTGTCACCTAACATCGACAGTCTCCACAGGATTCCTCAGTTTGTGTGTTTGTTCATAGAGATATGTGTGTATGCATCATGATGCTCACTTTTCACATAGTCTAATTGGACACTGTGGGCCTTGAGAGGGCTCATGGCCAATGCTTGTCTGCACATGGCAGAGGGAGTTCTTGTGATACACAGCAATCTGTGCCTCTCAAATCTATGTTTGTATGTGACACAACCACCACATTGCCACTACATTGGTTGTGGATTTGGGACCAGTGAGCACAAATGCTGGTCTGGTGATGCTGCTATTATTTTGTCCACACTCACCTTCTGGTCACTGTAGTGATGTGGGCTTTGGAACTCATTACCACAATGTTCCTGAGATGCTGGAGTTTTGAACCCCACACTCATCTTTTGGGCACACATGTGATGGGAGTCACATTGTATGTTCACTATCAGAATCAGTGTTGTGGGCATTTGGCACACACATACATAGAATCTTGCAAAGATGGTAGGGGTGGAGGTTTGCTTAGTGACCTTATGCATGTGAATGCTGGAGGTGCAGGACATCCAGCCCCCTATGAGTGGGGGTGGTAGTGGTGCAGGGCATCCAGCCCCCTATGAGTGGGGATGGTAGTGATGCAGGGCATCCAGCCCCCTATGAGTGGGGATGGTAGTGGTGCAGGGCAGCCAGCCACCTATGAGTGGGGGTACTGGTATTGATGGGCATCCAGCCTCCTATGAGTGGGGATGGTAGTGGTGCAGGGCATCCAGCCCCCTATGAGTGGGGATGGTAGAGGTGCAGGGCATCCAGACCCCTATGAGTGGGGGGTACTGGTATTGCTGGGCATCCAGCCCCCTATGAGTGGGGATGGTAGTGGTGCAGGGCATCCAGCCCCTATGAGTGGGGATGGTAGTGGTGCAGGGCATCCAGACCCCTATGAGTGGGGGTACTGGTATTGATGGGCATCCAGCCCCTATGAGTGGGGATGGTAGTGGTGCAGGGCATCCAGCCCCCTATGAGTGGGGATGGTAGTGGTGCAGGGCAGCCAGCCCCCTATGAGTGGGGATGGTAGTGGTGCAGGGCATCCAGCCCCCTATGAGTGGGGATGGTAGTGGTGCAGGGCATCCAGACCCCTATGAGTGGGGGTACTGGTATTGATGGGCATCCAGCCCCCTATGAGTGGGGATGGTAGTGGTGCAGGGCATCCAGCCCCCTATGAGTGGGGATGGTAGTGGTGCAGGGCATCCAGACCCCTATGAGTGGGGGGTACTGGTATTGATGGGCATCCAGCCCCCTATGAGTGGGGATGGTAGTGGTGCAGGGCATCCAGGCCCCTATGAGTGGAGGGTACTGGTATTGATGGGCATCCAGCCCCCTATGAGTGGGGATGGTAGTGGTGCAGGGCATCCAGCCCCCTATGAGTGGGGATGGTAGTGGTGCAGGGCATCCAGCCCCCTATGAGTGGGGATGGTAGTGGTGCAGGGCATCCAGACCCCTATGAGTGGGGGGTTCTGGTATTGATGGGCATCCAGCCCCTATGAGTGGGGATGGTAGTGGTGCAGGGCATCCAGCCCCCTATGAGTGGGGATGGTAGTGGTGCAGGGCAGCCAGCCCCCTATGAGTGGGGATGGTAGTGGTGCAGGACACCCAGCCCCCTATGAGTGGGGATGGTAGTGGTGCAGGGCATCCAGACCCCTATGAGTGGGGGGTACTGGTATTGATGGGCATCCAGCCCCCTATGAGTGGGGATGTTAGTGGTGCAGGGCATCCAGCCCCCTATGAGTGGGGATGGTAGTGGTGCAGGGCATCCAGCCCCCTATGACTGGGGATGGTAGTGGTGCTGGGCACACACCCCCTAGGTGTGGGCACTGCTGGTGGTGTGGACCATGCTACCCCTGTGGTTTTGCTTTTGCTGGTGGACGGCATGTCCCCCCCTATGTGTATGTAGCATTTAGCGCGTTCGTGACGTTTGTTTCTGTGGGTGTCTGACTTACCGTCTGCGACGTACGCGTCTGTTCCTGATCCGGTCATAGATATACAGTACTGGGATGACCTGCACGATGGGATTCATCATTGGTTCGTCTCGTACTTGCTGAATGTTGCTCCGTCTCGTACACGTTGTGAGTTGGTCCGTTTCGTAGCAGTGGATCGTGTTGTGGCGTGAATCGGACCTGCTATTCATCTCTCCCGGATGCTGTGACGTGCTGCTAGTGGCGAGCCGTTCGGTGCGTAGGATTTGCGCATCGTACTTGTCCGGCCGGAAACTATTGTGGAAACTGCTTCCGGGCGACTCGGATGGGCGTTTGGATAAGCGGCTCGTACGGGAAATGTTGCTGGAATCGAAGCCTACGTGTCGTTCGGAATTGTGGCACTTTGCGCATCGTACTTCATCGCCCGGACGGACCGGCTCCCAGTACGAGTCGGTCGCAAGGTAAGGCTACGGACAGCTCTCGGAGGGCTGTCCGAGCGAGATCGGAATCGGCCCCTTAATTGGTCTAATTGTCAGCTGTTAGCTTTTCTCTCTCCGCTCCCGGCGCGCTCCGCATTACGGCCGCCATTTTGCGAGCTCGGCGCTCGTTATCTCCTCAGGAGTCAGCGCGTCGGCAGTGCCTCCTCAGAAATGGGGCTCATCGCTGTTTACAAGACTTGCTAACCTTAAGAAATAGATACCTATCCCTAATTTTTTCTTTTTCATTTATATGTCCTCTTTTTGGTCTCCACATTTCTGGGCATTTTTCATATACTTCAGGATAGGTCCATTACAGCTCTGTGGGAGTGCATTGGTTCACTTTTGTGGCACCTCCTTACAACATTTTTCCCGGGATAAATCTGTCTTTATTGGATCATTCAGTCTCAGCTTTGTCTTAGAGGTTCTAAAATAATATACAGACTTTCCTCTAGAGGTTTAAGCATGGATTGCGTGCATTAAAGTAAATCTCAAGCGTCTATAGGTTCTAATGCTAACGGATGCAAAGAATCTGTTGGAAATACTAATAAAAGGGTTAAAAAAGATCCTTCCTCTCCAAACAAATCACCTCTACCTATGACATTAGAGGACATTATGGATGAGCTGAGAAATATACGACCTTTCATGGCAAATACCACTGCTAAGCTTCAAAGAATTGAAGAAAAATGGTCTAGTTTGGACTCCAGACTTACAGTTGACTTACAGATGTTGAACAAAGGATTAGCGATGCACAGGATGTCGTCACTAGAGTGGATATTTTATCTAAAGAGGTCGCTAAATTGAAGAAGACATCAGAAGATTTGGAGAACCGTAACAGACGCAATAACCTACGAATTTATGGTACACCGGAGGGCTCTGAGGACTCCGACATGATTAATTTCTTGAAGACGCATATACCACAAATAGTAGGCCTGCCGATATCTGCAGATCTTAATATTCAGAGGGCACACAGGATTGGTTCTCTCAATGTATCAACCTCAAACAGACCACGAGGAATCATTGCCTATTTTCTCTTGTACTCTGATTTAATGAGGACTCTTACAGCAGCTAAACAATGTAAACAGATGTTATGGTCAGGTCAGAAAATTTTCTTTAGTCAAGATGTTTCTAAGTCCACAGCTAATTGTCGAAAAGAGTTTCTGGACCTCAGACCTACGCTTCGATCTATGAATGCTCGTTATGGTCTTATCCATCCCTGTTTTTTCAAAGTAACATATAAAGACAGAACAATCACCTTGGAGGATCCTGCAGAGCTCAAGAAATTTCTACACATGCACAAAGGAGAAGATATGGAACTTAGTAAAACCTAAATGTTCTCTATCTCTTGTTTGACAGGCAATTTTTATTCCTTTTTCCTTTTTCTCTTTGCAGGTTCTTATTCTTCTGTTGTTTGACGATGATGTCTCTGTCCACTTTGTCCATCTGTTTCAATGTCCGTGTTCTGCTCAGCTATGCTGTCTCCCTACTGTATGGTAATTCTCTATGGTGCTGTGTTGGTTATGTTTTCTTCTCATACATATTGTCCTTCCATTATTTGTTGATATTACATCTACTTATTCTCGGTGTTCCTTTTCAGAGCAGTGTCTTTTCTTCTCGCTCCCCCCCTCAATATTATTGTTTTTCTGTTCTTGACTGTCATGACTAAAGTCTTTTGGCTTTTTGCCATCTCTCTTGTATATATATTCCAGAGGATACTGTGTTCTCCTTTTGCTCCTCTTTTCTCTTCCTCATCTCTTCTCTTATCTCTTTTTTCATCTTCTTTTTTCTTCAGTATTATACAGCGATCCTTTCTATATACAAACTTGTTTTTTTGGTTCTCTATTGCTTTCTACCCAGCCTTGATGGTTTGGGAAAACATGTTGGCTCTTCTTTGTTTATTGTAAAGCCGGTTGTGGTTGGTTAAGTCATTTACTTATTTTAGGCTTCATTTGTTTTTTTTTAATAACTCTTTATATATCCCTTCGATGAGTGGTTTGCATATTGTCTCATGGAATGTTAAGGGTATCCACAACCCTGTTAAAAAGCAAAGAGTGTTGTCTCATCTTACTAAATTGAAATGCCAAATTTCTTTACTACAAGAAACTCATCTTAAGGAGCAAGATATACTCTCCTTACGTAGACAGTGGGTTGAAAGTGTTTTTTGCTCTCCAGCAGCGAATAATAAGAATGGTGTAATAATACTCTTTTACTAAATGAAGTTAAAGATGATAATGGCAGATGGATTTTGTTAAACATTAAAGTAAATGATACTCAGTGTTGTATATGTAATGTTTATGGCCCCAATGGTATAGACTTAGCATTTTGGAATGATTTTTCCACTCTCCTTTCTTCTCATGCTTATAGTGGGTGGTGATTGTAATCAACTTATGAATCCTTTTTTAGATTGGAAATCCCATACCAAGTTTACCCCAAATAAAATGCAGAAGTCCTTTCACAAAGCTAAATCCTCCAGAGGGCTGATAGATGTTTGGAGAATTTCACACCCTGATGTTTTAGAGTTCTCCTTTTTCTCCACCGTTCATAGGTCCCATTCTAGAATAGACTACATATTTTTCAAACAATTTTCTTTTCAATTCATGACACATGTCGAGATAGGCTCAATTCGTATTTCAGATCACGCTCCTGTCATAGTAGATTTGGATTATCCTACTCCTACACCCATCTCACGCAGATGGAGACTTAGGGGCTGATTACGATGGTGGACGGACTTATTTCCGTCCGCCATCGATGCGTGGCCTGGGACTGCCCGCTTGTAAGGCGGCGGTCACAAACATCCGATTACGATGCGACTGCCACTGTGGCGGTCGCATCGTGCATTCTTAACTTTGCAGCGGGTGCTCCTGGCTGCAGCACCCGTCGCAATGCTAAAAATGTATGTCGTGCGTTGCCCTGCACTACTTGGCAGGCACCATGTGGTGCCTGCCACCTGGTGCAGGGCCCAGTGCACACCCACCTCCCCCAACACAAGGGGGGCCTGCAGCGGGTCTCCAAATGCAATTCCCGCCAGCCTTTCCATGACGGTTTCACCGGCGGGCCCAGCATCGTAATTTGGCGGACGGTGCCTGCTAGGCACCACCACCATTCTACGGATGCGTGGTGGACAGACTTTGCGTCCGCCAGTACACCGCCCGCCATCGTAATATGGTGGGCGGAGAAGTGCTTCGCGATGGCGGGAAAACTGCCACTGGCATGCTGCCGGTGGCAGTTTCTCCGCCATCGTAATCAGCCCTTAATAATGCCCTTTTGTTAGATAACCATTTTACAGAGCAATTTTCATTATTCTTACACGAATTTTTCAAGAAAAATCTTCACTCGGACTCACAGATGATTTTTAGCTGGGATGCATTTAAGGCAACTGACAGAGGGTTTATAATAGATTTTGTGGCTAACAAAAAAAAGGATCCATTCTAAGACGCGACGTTACTCTTAAACCAAATTAAGACCTTAGAACAGGACTATTTTTCTTCAAATCACGCAGATACTTTGTCCAAACTCATTAAAGCTAAAATGCAATATAACAAACAGTCCTGGGATAATGCTTGCGGTAGTCTGCTTAAGTTTAATGCTAAAATGTACGGTGGTCGGAATAAAGCTGGCAAATCTATGGCCAACTACCTTAAAATTAAAAACAGAATTCCAAGTTTGTTGCTATAACGGACAATACAGGGGTCAGGCATGTCAGTGACTCCAAGATATTAGAGTGCTTCACAGAATATGACACTACTTTATACACCCCTGAGTCCTCTCCTTCAAGTGATCAGATATATGCATATTTTCAAACCATTCCCAAATCTTCTGAAAAAACTGTTGACTTGACCACTCTAGATAGTCCAAATTTAGAGCAAGAAATTGCAAACGCTATTAATCAACTCCCAAAGGACAAAACTGCTGGGCCTGATGGATTTTCTGTACGTTTCTTTCTTCATTTCAAACAAGTACTAGTTACTAAGATGTTGCTTCTCATTAATCCTTTTCTAAATACGGGAATGACACAAGGATCCTTCACTCAAGCCATGCTCTGTCTGATCCCAAAAAAGGACAAAGATCCTTCTCAATGTAGTAACTACAGACCCATCTCTTTAATTAACACGGATTGTAAGATTTTTGCCAAATTTTTGGCTCTCCCTATTAATCAGGTAATTCCTGATTTAGTTAAAATACATCAATCGGGGTTTGTAAAGGGACGTTCAATTGCATACAATTCTAGAATTTTCCTCAATATAATTCATTTGGCCTCCAAAGTTAACTCACCTGTTGCTGCCATAACTCTGGATGCTGAAAAGGCATTCTATAGAGTGAATTGGGAATTTATTTTTGGAGCATTAAAATGGCATGGCTTTAGTCCTCACATCATTCATTATATTCAGTTGTTATATTCTGCACCCTCTACCTCCATTTGAGTTAATGGCTGTCAATCCAATAATTTTTCCCTTAACAGGGTAACTAGACACGGTTTCCCTTTATCTCCAATTTTATTTATTTTAGCCTTAGAACCCTTCTTTCCAGACCTGGGACTCCATATGGGCTAAGATTCACACCTCCTCTCGCTCAGCAAGTACAACACAAACGTTATATTATTTTTACAATAGGCTTTTTCTGACCCCCGAGGACCTTCAAAAGTTCAAGATGATTAATGATGCAAAATTCTGGTCCTGTCCTTATGAAAAGAGTGACTTATTACATATGTTTTTCTTTGTCCTTTGCTTAAAAGACTTTGGATGCTCATTTGGGAGAAGTTGAATGAAATTTTGTCTACGACTATCTCTTTTGATATTTTGCACATTTTTTTGGAGGTTCCTGCCCATATGGTGCTCTCTGGGGAGTGTGGGTAAGTTTATTGATTTTATAATAGCTATTTGCCTACAGATTAGTACCACAAATTAGAAAGATACCACTAAAATTACTTTTACTGGCTGGTGGAATCTTTTGTCATCATCATAGACTAGATCATGCACATGCCACCTCTATCCCTTTAATGATTAAAAAAGATTTATTATGGTCACCACTTACGACATTCCTGGATAGGCAAGCTGTTCGACCCACTTCTACGGTTACCAGATGCGAACCCCCATAAATGTTTAAAAGTTTAACAAGTTAATATTGTTATTATTGCAACGCTGTTATGCTTATTACATGGTTTTCCTTATTTTTCTTTCTCCTCCTTTCTTTCTTTCCTTCCTCCTCCTATTCTTTCCTTTCTTAAAAATTCTTAAATGCATATGCATATGCTTTTGTAAAACTGTTTATATTGTTCAAGTCGGGTTCTGGTATTGAAGTTGATCAAATGTTCATATTTCACTTCTTTAATCACAGTGCTTGATTTGAATTGTTTAACCATTATATATACATTCTGTATTTATGTCTTCTTTTCATATATCAATAAAGTATTCTAAACAAAAAAAAAAAAAATGAACTACAGGCTGCAATGACAGGCCTGAGACATGTTTTAAAGTGCTACTTTAGTGAGTGGCACAATGAGTGCTGAATACCAACTAGTAGAATTTAATTTGCAGGTCCCGGATAAATGAATTATCATGTACTAAGGTCTTATAAGTATATTAAATGTGTCAATCACGTGTAGGCCAATTTCCATGTTTTAGGGAGAGAGCACAAGCACTTTAGCACTGGTTAGCAGTGGTAAAGTGCGCAGAGTTTTAGTGTGAAATAAAAAGAATTTCAGACAACAGGAAGAAGGAAGGAAAAAAGTTTAGAGGAAGATCACACTAAGGATGTCAGGTCTAACACCACCACAGACTATGTTGAATATTCACGCACAATGACCACCACCAACCCCTTATGCTACACGCCTTGAACGCTCACCCTGATTTCCCACAATCCTCACAACTTTTGCTTGGGATGCTAAGGCAACACAAACCCACACTGCATTGCTAGCCTCAACCCTCATTACATGGCCAGCACTTTGACACAGCAGATGGATAGCTCCAGTCACTGAGGCTGCAATCCTCAGCCAGGGGGACAATCTAGCATATTCTGCTGCGAACCTCCGAGGAACCAGATGAAGCAAGTTAGCCAAAGAATATATTTTGCTAGAATAGGATGTGGCAGCATTGGGAAAGATGGAGAGGGCAGCTGCATCATGGAAGGTGGGACTACTAACATGGCCCTCCATATAGGAAGGAGCAACATCACTTCCTTGCCACCACTGATCCTTTTGTGGGAGGATTGGCAGGACAGGAACTGTATAAGATCACAGTAAGACTCAAACATGGTATCTGGCAAAGTGTCTTGGTTATCTGTGGCTTTTCAGTGTTCCAGTTCACTCCCAGCCTCTTGATCCCGCATCTTTCTTGTTTCTTTCCTCATTTCCTGACCCTTTTGTCTCTTCCTTTCTTGATCTTGCACATGCTGGCAGACTCCAGCATCTTTTACTGTAATCTGTACTGGATTGGTTGGTATCCAGGGCATCCCTGCTGGCTCTTTAAGGCTGTTTCTGCTATGGAAACCAGTAAGCTATGTTTCCTCTGCGTTCATTATTGCAGATGTGTATTAATCGTTTATCGTATTGAAGCCTTTAGCCCTTGAAAATAAGGTCAGTCTGATTGAGTCCATGTATAAATACCTGTGAAATAAGGAACTACAGACAGAGTGATTATCTTCTGCTCATCAAGGTTAAAGGAAAAGTAGAGATGTGTGTCTCTATGACCCTCTGCTATTTGTCAGACCCAACATGGATGCCAATGAGACCTCTTTGCAATCAATAACCCAAGCCATCAATTAGATACAAATCGTTCTTAATATACAAGGAAATAGCTTTCTTCCTATTAATAAAATAACTTCCAGCACACAAGGGGCAATCCCTTGATCTAATGGGGTCTCCAGGTTGATTCCCATGATTCCAGGGACTGTTCCCAATACCAGCAGAATTGAGGTACTTCTCTCTGGAGGTGCTTATGATATCATTGTTACTCCATTCGCGGCTCATGGGCACCAAGCTTTGGGCTACTCCACTCATTGTAAACCAAAGGCTCTGGTTTTCCAACTTTGAGGTTTTCATTACATGGTTTACAGATGTATGTAGATGGCATAGAATAATGCAGACTGTCCCCACAGAGTTACTTACACTGAGGTAAAGAAACAGAGAATTAGTTTCCTATATCAGCATATTTTGATAGCTTGTTACCAAAGTTAGGTGGACTAGTGAGGTGACAGCAGCAGCCTTTAACGTGGCTTGGATGATGAATTAAAAGATGCCCTCATCCTAGATGTTAATTGACTGACCATGATAACGGCCTTAATGAAGTCTTTACCTTACAAATCGACACAGAGCAGCAAAATTAGAAAGTGTAAAGAAGAACAAATCCACGTCAGCTGCGCTTTCAAGTATGGCTGAAGCAGCTGACAAAACCTATTTAACAGAACCAAAGCAAATCAGTGAGCTAAAGAGAACCCTCTTTATATATGAAAAGGTAAGATAACAACAGCTGGGCTTGTTTCCATTGTGGTAAAGGTGGACACTTTTTTTGATCCTGCCTACACTTGTTGGAAAACAAGCAGGATCATTCTTAAATGACAGGCAAATGTTGAGTCCAGAAAGTCTATAACTTGTACCTGTCAAGGATCATTTCTAATTATTTGCAGTTCAAGCCACCGAGAATGAGGCATTGCATATATTAGCTTTACTGAATTCTGGAGCCTCACGGTATTTCAAGGATAATAGATTTCAAAGGAAACATCAGATTAATATTTAACAAATGCCTGCTGCTGAGACAGAAAGGGGCCATTGGGGAACAAAACAAAATTGACAACCTAGTATCAAAGGAAGACCTTTTGGGTTTGCCAATGCATGTTTTAGGTTAGATGTGTATAGCACTGTGGCATGCATGATGAACATATTCTATTCTATACTTACTTTGAGTCAGCCTCCGTCAGCCATTGTCTTCTTTTGCTACAGACCCTTCAGCCATTGACTTGAGACATTGTCAATCACATCTTGGATCAATTCAGTATTTCTATAGTGTCCATCCACAAATACATGAGGCACTCATTTACATCTGAAATCAGTCTATGAGCAACCCGTCAGCACCGACGAGCAAGCACTGACAAAATCATCTAAAAAATGAATGCTTTGGCAAATAAAGTGACCCTTCTTTAGTTCTGGCGTACAAACAGCTTTAGCTGACTATAGGCCTATTGCAATCAATAAAATATGCACACTGGGCTTGTGGTCAGCTCCTTACTTGTTATCCACCTATTATTGTGTTTGTCCCACCCAGGAGCATTTCAGTCTCAAAGTGTTTTAATTGAATGTGGTGCATCCTCCCACTGCTTACATTCAGCCACTCCATGAGAGTTCATGTGTTTTCTTGCCGTCTCCGCTGTGTTCTACTTCTTGCTCTCATATCTAAACGCCTATGATCTACGTGTTGCTCCCCCATGCCTGTTGCTTCACCTATCCCTCCCCGCCTCGCTCCTCTTTCTTTATCTTTTGTAAACATTTTCTACCTCGCAGCTCCTCTGTTGCTCCCCCACTTCTTTCTGTTCCATTTTATAATTTGTACTTTTTTTCTCTTTTGGAGGGCAGAGTAGCAGAAATTTGATACCAGATCAATCCGTTTTCCATAAAACACTTTTACATACTTTGTATTCACGTATTTACCACCCTCAAATGGTTTCCCACCATTTTGGAAGCAAAAAGAATAGATGATGGAGTGAATGCTGAACAATGCAAACATTCACCCCAGTCAACAGATCTGGGTTTAATCCATCGTTTTTTTGCCCACCACGCCACCCCAGTTTTGACCCAGCCATATGCAAATCAGTCTTGACCCTGCTCCTCATGGTAACAATCCAGCCCGAACTGCCAAGCCAGGTCCTCCCTAGACCGGAAACAAGCAGCCTGGGACCGGTTTTAGGGTATCACCACTCATCAGCCAGGCTAGCTTGAATCCAGTGGTGCAGTGAGCACTGGACCCACATCTTGGCATACCCTTCCCACTTAGGGTGACAAAATCAAAAAGAACAGATGATTGACTGAGTGCTAAACAATGCAAACATTCACCCCCAGTCAAGAGACCTCGGTTTCATTCAGCGTTTTTTTGCCCACAATGCCACCCCAGTTTGGACCCAGCCATATGCAAATCACTCTTGAGCCTGCTCCTCATGGGAACAGTCCAGCCAGAACTGCCAAGCCAGGTCCTCCCTGGACTGGAAACAAGCATCCTGGGACCGGTTTCAGGGTATCACCCCTCATCAGCCAGGCGTGCTTGAATCCAGTGGCGTAGTGAACACGGGATCCATGTCTGGGCATACGCTTCCCACTTAGGGTGACAAAAGGAAAAAGATAGATGATGGACTGAATGCTGAGCAATGCAAACATTCACCCCCAGTTAACAGATCTGGGTTTAATCCATTGTTTTTTTGCCCACCACGCCACCCCAGTTTGGACCCAGCCATATGCAAATCAGTCTTGACCCTGCTCCTCATGGGAACAGTGCAGCACAAACTGCCAAGCCAGGTCCTCCCTGGACCCGAAACAAGCACCCTGGGACCGATTTCAGGGTATCACCCGCCATCAGCCAGGCTAGCTTGAATCCAGTGGCGCAATGAGTTAGGTACCCATGTCTAGGCATACCCTTCCCACTTAGGGTGACAAAAGCAAAAAGAACAGATGATGGAATTAATCTTTCAGAGGGCACAGTAGCAGAGATTTGCTACCAGATCAATCCGTTTCCCATAAAACACTTTAATGTACTTTTTATTCACTTAATTACCATCTCCAAATGACTGCCCACCATTTTGGAATGTGCTGCGGCAACAAATTATGGACGTAATGCTGAAGGAATCAAACATTTACCCCCAGTCAAGAGATCTGGGTTAAATCTATTGTTCTTTTGCTCACTAGAACACCCTTGTTTGTACCCAGCCATATGCAAATCAGTTTTGACCCTGCTCTTTATGGGTACAGTCCAGCCTGAACTGCCAAGCCAGGGCCTCCCTGGACCGGAAACAAAAATCCTGGGACTGGTTTCGTGGAAACACCCCTCATCAGCCAGGCTAGCTTGAATCCAGCAAGGGACCCACGTGTGGACATACCCATCCCACTTAGGGTGAAAAGTGCTGTGTCAACAAATGATAAACGGAATGCTGAATGAATCAAACATTCACCACAGTCAAGAGATCTGGGTTAAATCCATTGTTCTTTTCTCACTACACCACCCCAGTTTGTACCCAGTCATATGCAAATCAGTCTTGACCCTGCTCCTTATGGGAACAGTCCAGCCCAAACTGCCAAGCCGGGTCCTCCCTGGACTGGAAACAAACATGGGACCAGTTTTGTGGTAACACCCCTCACCAGCCAGGCTAGATTGAATCCAGTGGCACAGTGAGCATGGGACCCACGTCTGGGCATACCCATCTCACTTAGGGTGAAAAGTGCTGCGTGAACAAATGATGGACGAAATGCCGAATAAATAAAACATTCACCCCCAGTCAGAAGATCTGGGTTAAATCCATTGTTCTTTTCTCACTACACCACCCCAGTTTGTACCCAGCCATATGCAAATCAGTCTTGACCCTGCTCCTCATGGCAACAGTCCAGCCTGCACTGCTAAGCCAGGTCCTCCTTGGACCAGAAACAAACATCCCGGGGCCGGTTTCCGGGTAACACCCCTCATCAGCCAGGCAAGCATGAATCCAGTGGCACAGTGAGCAAGGGACCCACGTCTGGGCATACCCATACCACTTAGGATGAAAAGTGCTGTGGCAACAAATGATGAACGGAATGCTGAATGAATCAAACATTCATGCCCAGTCAAGAGATCTGGGTTAAATCCATCATTCTTTTGCTCACTACACCACCCCAGTTTGTACCCAGCCATATGCAAATCAGTCTTGACCCTGCTCCTCATGGGAACAGTCCAACCTGAACTGCCAAGCTGGGTCCTCCCTGGACGGGAAACAAGCATCCTGGTATTGGTTTTGGGTTAGCACCCTTCATAGAGGTTAGCTTGAATCCAGTAGCACAGTGAGCAAGGGACCCACGTCTGGGCATACCCATACCACTTAGGATGAAAAGTGCTGCGGCAACAAATGATGGACGGAATACTGAATGAATCAAGCATTCACCCCCAGTCAAGAGATCTGGGTGAAATCCATTTTCCTTTTACTCACAACACCACCCAGTTTGTACACAGCCATATGCAAATCAGTCTTGACACTGCTCCTCATGGGAACAGTCCAGCCCGAACTGCCAAGCCGGATCCTCCCTGGACTGGAAACAAGCATCCTGGGACCAGTTTCGGTGTAACACCCCTTATCAGTCAGGTTAACTTAAATCCAGTGGCACAGTGAGCAAGGGACCAACGTCTGGGCATACCCATCCCACTTAGGGCGAAAAGTGCTGCGGGAACAAATGATGGATGAAATACACTATTATAACGCATATCTACTCATGAGTAGTGATGCATACATGTTATGATGCTGTTCAGCATCGGCAGGAAGCATTGGCAAAGCTAAACGCTGCCTAATAACTTTCAAAGGCAACTCCTATTTGCTTTGCTAATGCTTGCTTTATGCAGCATCCATTTCTCAGGTGTTTTTTTCAGCACATTAGTAAATAAAAAGGTTGGGTGTTTGTTTGGTGCCTCCATACAAACATTAAACCTAATAGTTTTGCCCATGCTTGGTCTTTTTAAAGGGGCTTCCCCAGTAAAGTACCACCGCCCCCTTTCCCAAGGCCAATCACCTGTTTCACTCACTTTCCTAAACAGGGTTTATTAGGCGGCTTCCCTGCTCTCTTCTCCTGATTATTGGTATGGATCTTGCATCGCTATTGCCCTTGTCCCTCCTAATCCTTCCATATTTTATTCAGAAAAACTTAAAAGCGCAACGTTTTGGGTCTTTGGACTTCGGTCTTCATGTAGCCCATTAAATGACCCTGAGACAGACAATAAATACGCACACCCTGGGTTTGTGTCCACTGGTGTACTTTGAAAACACAGCACTAGGAAACATGTTAAATGTACCTGGCGAGCGTGGTGCTCTCTGCAGTGCAGTCTCCCCGGATTTGTGCAGCAGTAAATAACAGAGGCGAGTTAATGTCCCCACTACGGCTAAGGCTGCTCCTGCAAACCTCGTACAGCTTCTATTTGTGGAACGTGTGACTAATGCGCTCAACAATAACAGCCATATAGTATATAGGTCAGGAAGGCAATCATGCTCACAGCTATGGCCTACATCCCTTCCTTTACTGCAGGCTGAAAGGGGGGATCTATTCTTTTCAATGACTTCTTTCATTTATATAATTAGAGTACCTTTGTGATTTTCGTTTACAGAGAAAAATCCCTCTCAAGAAAACACTTGCTTTTAAAAAATTTTTTTTTACCTTGCTGCATGTGAGGATCTCCGAAGCAAACACCATGCAACCGCAAACTGTGTGCAGCCAAGCACTGTGAGAAATCACAGGGGAAACAAAAGAAGGTATACTTATTGACTCAGCTAAAAGCCATGCAATAATCACAGAATAGATTAATATAAATAATTCACAACAATTTAAACTTGGAAGAGAGTCCATTTAGGTATTAATGATGACAAGTCAGCCCGATGAGCACGAATCTGCCTCTCCCGCGCTAAGTCGCCTACATTGGCTCCCTATTAGGAAGCATATTGATTTTAAGGTTCTATGCATCACCTTTAAAGCGCTTCATGGCATAGGCCCGCAGTACCTTAAGCACAGTTCTCAGTGGTATATTACACCTAGACTGCTGCGGTCCGCTTCAGCACATTCTTGTAGTGCCCAAATTCAAGAAGGTTGGCTGGGGCGGCCGAAGTTTTCTGGTGGGCACTACCAGACGTTGGAATTTTCTTCCTCTGGAACTGAAAACGTAAACTCAGCTGTTAGCTTTCAGGAAGGCACCCAAAACCTGGCTTTTTAACAAATAACACTATCTTCCCACCCACTGCAGTCTCCTCTCTGAGCCAGCGCCTAGACACCCTTGTGTATTAGATGCACTTTACCAATTCCTTTTTCATTTCATTGCATTTCCTTTCAAAGAAGAAAGCCCCTAGGAGACACAATTAGAATCTTTATTGTTCATTAGTAGCCGCATTCCCCTGGTTTTCCTTCTTGTCAGCCACCATGCAGTATCAATTTATCAATCATCATTAGGGTAGATGTGAGGCATATTCGTCCGTTTCACGGAGCCTCTAATGCTTCGGTTGCAAACTTACCGTGTCGCTTGAAGGGTTCCCCAGCTGCTGTGATTCATCCAGTGTTCGAACTGCTCTCGAATGGAAGCTATTTGATGTTGAATGATCAAGGCTGTTGTGGGATGGTACCAGGCATTGCATATCTAGTTACAGTAAGTTCCAGGGTTACTTGTTATATGCAAGTATTGTTTCCACCGACCCACACAGTTAAGGAGGCAACGCTATGGCTTTCATTGGATGTTTCCATTATACGGTTTGAGCAAAGAGTCATGGCTTCGCGGATGGTTTTGGTCCCATTTGGTCTAAGCAGCTGAATTAATGTTCGCCTTTGCGGGATCATTGGTTGTTAGAACATTAAGATGATGGTTGTCTCTTTCGCACCCCTCTCACAGACATATATGCCGGAGTTTGCATCTTTGTTTGACCATCTTGCAGCCAGTTCTCAAAGTAGGAAAGATTCGAGCCTATTTTTCAGGTACATAGATGGGCGTTTGCGTATCTCAGGTGTGATCATGTCGAGATAGGTCTCTAAACCAGGGTAAAGTTTTACTTTTAGGCAATTCTGACAATTGTTCCACTGGTGTCACAGTTAATACATTCTTCAATTTTTCCCAGTACCTAGTCATAATTATCTGTGGGCTTGTTGGATTCAGTTCCCTTGGACATTCCCAGTAATTGTCGCACCAAAATTCTTTCAAAGTTCTCTCCACGTCTCTGGTCCAAAGGGTTGTTTGCGAACCTAGTTGTTCTCTAAATATCAAGGTAGGACATTAGATACAGGTATGCATATTGGTTTGTGTGAAATTTAACCACAATAGGTCTGGGTTCAGTTGTATAATGTCGTCAAAGGGAGAAATACCTAGCTCCATTTCTAGTAATTTCAGTGGGTACCTAGTTCCAGTTGCAGAATTTGCCTCAGTAATGGATTTTCTTTTTTCTTACACATATGTGAATAAGGTGAAAACCAGACATGAAGGCAAATTCTAGGTAAACAGATGGCTGACACAAGTATTAGGAAAAATCAGTTTGTTTTCTGGTTTATATATTGCATAGCAGTAGTGAGCAAACATTCCCATGGTGCTGGATTTATTTAAGGATTAATAAAAGTAGCATACATATACACATTAAGCAGAATTTAATACTTGTTATCAGGGACAGCTTCATGCATATTATCAGAAAGGGTGCATGTCTTAATAGAAGGAGAAGTGAGGCTAACCTTACTAGGCTCGTTGGTTTACCATGTGGACTACCACAACAGAACTGCTTTTAGGGATGTGTAGGCTGCATGATCGGACCCTAAAAGATACCATAGCAACATTGCCAGTATTAAGTGAAGTCTCGTATGAACCCAAAATCCCTTGCACAAGTTCAGTCAATAGTATGGGGGTTTAAAATTTTCTCACATTCATTTATCAAGGGGATTAAAACCCAATCATATGTAAGTTGAAGCGTTTAGCCAGGGGGAAGTGGACAGACTAGATTGTAGAATTGTGTTTTCATTCTGATTTGTATATGCAATTTAATATTTTTCTTTAATACCACTAAAACCTAAGGGCCTCATTTATGAAAAGTGTTGCATCGCTGGTTGAAAACAGCGATGCAATAATTTTCATTGCACTCTCCTTGCGACACCTTGGATGCACCATATTTAGAGTACGGTGCTCCATGTCGCAAGGATTGACCAGATACGTCAGGAATCCTGACGTTTCTGGTGGCGCAGTAATGAGGCATTGCTGGAGTGTGTCACAAAACAGACACAACGCCAGCAATGTGTCATTACACATGGGCGAGTCCCATGTAAACAGGCCTGCATCAGTCCTTATGCCTTCTGTGAAGCAGGCGTAAGGATTTGACACAGTCAACTTGTAGAAGTGGTGCAGTGAAATCTCATAGATTTCAGTGCGCCACTTCTACGAGCCTTTATTACGGGGGAATGCCCAACCTGCATACATTATACCTGACACTGGTATAAGGTGGCACAGGGGTTTACAAAGTGACGCATCTGCCTAGATTGCATACAGAGATTGTGGTGGATGCAAGCCCAGTGGGGTTTGGTGTGATCCTTGCCCACACAATGGACAGCCCCATGCTCAGAGACACATTGTGGCTTATGCTAGCCGGAGTCTATTTCAGACTTAAGATGCCTATTCTCAACCTAAGAAAGAAAGCTTAGCTGTAGTATGGGGCTGTGAACACTTCCATGTGTTTCTGTATGGAAAGCATTTCACTCTTGTCACAGATCATCAGGCGTTGCTCATAATCTTCAGATATCCAAAAGTCAAGATGCCCCCTCAAATCAAGAGGTGGGGTTGCATCTGCAAGAGTATGATTACACTATAGTGCACAAACCGGGGAAGGATCAAAACCCTGGAGACTACTTTTCACGAGTGCCGCTACAGCGTCATAGTACCACGTTCAGAGCGGCTGAGGCCTACATCAATTTCATAGTAAAGTCAAGTGTGCCTGCAGGTCTTTCTATTCAACAGATTCTGACAGCTACTAATACTGACAAAGACATGCTTAAGCTCAAGGAAATCATTACAACACAATCATGGAGGAAACATACTGACCTCTTACAGATGATGTTGATTAACAGAAATTCAAGAATGTTCAGGAAGAACTTTCTGTTACACATGATGGTGTCATACTAAGAGGAGCCAGAATATTTATCCCTGAAAGCCTGAGGCAACACGTTATTGAACTGGCACACAAAGGACATTGTGGCATTGAGGCAACTAAAAGAGTCCTTAGTGTTCGAGTGTGGTTCCCGCGTCTTGTTGAAAGGGAACTTAAAGCTTGTCATCTGTTCAACTATCTCCCAAAATGACTCCGCACCTGCTGAGCATGGCTGATCTCCCTAAGCAAGCATGGGAGAAGATTGCGGTTGACTTCTTCGGACCCCTAAATAATGGGAGTCATCTCGATGAGTACTCACGTTTGGTGCACAGACATAATATTGAGTTTTAAATATCGACATACACAAATATCGAGTTGGAAATATCGTGATACAGAAATATCGACAGCAAGAATATCGTGGTCAAGAATATCGACTTTAAGGTAAGAAATATCGTTTTTAAAAATATCAAAGTTAGTTATATCATTTGCAAAAATATAGTTGTTTAAAATATCCATTTTTAAATTAGTGTTATGTATTTTAGTATGTATTTTAAAGTATGTGATCTATTTTTTTGTCTAAGTATTGCTCTTGTTTTTTAATATATGTTTCATTTTTAGTAGGTATTAATTTTATATTAATTACATTTTGCATTTTTAGTTCTGTAGCGGGTTGTGGGTTTATAGGGGAATAGGGTGGGAAGTAATTTAATTATAATAAATTAATCTTTTTTATTTATTAGTATTTTTTAATTTAGAATTTATAGTGTTAATTGTGGGAATTAAGGGGTCCATTACGATAGCCGGCGTTAAAAAATCCGCCATCCACCATAGCCTGAAAAAACCGCCCGCCTGCACCATGGGAATACCGACC
Organism: Calotriton arnoldi; assembly: GCA_963921515.1. Classification (NCBI taxonomy): domain Eukaryota; kingdom Metazoa; phylum Chordata; class Amphibia; order Caudata; family Salamandridae; genus Calotriton; species Calotriton arnoldi. The sequence goes on along the minus strand of CAWUFW010011357.1, from coordinate 546,871 downwards.
GAGCAATTATGATGTCGCGAAGCAACCCCCGCCCGCGGCGGTAAAAACACACAAAATACCGGCCGTCCATGTCCGAGTAGAAGATTAACCGTCCGCCACGGACGCAATCCCGCCCGAAAACCCAAATCCGTCCGCCCTGACGACCGAGACAACGACCGTGAAATTATGATCTCCCCGACATGAACGCGGAAAATACACATTTTCCCCGCCCGCCACGGTTAACAACAGCGATGAAGAACTGACACAGCGGAAGGCCTTGCGGACACGTCCGTGCACGGAAACCATTGGCGGGACAAAGAAATACACACAACATGGCCAACAAGTCCACACAGCAAACCACGCCAAAATACACAAACACAGAACACATCCCAATGACACATGCCCCCTGCCAAAAATAAAAAACTACAAATCCCAGGACAACAGACACAACACACCTGAAAACGACAGACCATCATGGCACACACACATAAATTAGTACAAAAGCAGCCTCCTCACAGACCACAATCCCTTGCACGAGGACAAAGCGAAGACGCCATCAGACAACACAGAGAGACACAAAGGAAAGCAGCACACCACACGCACGCACACATCACACACATCACCACCACTACCACCACCACCATCACCACTGAAACAACGGCACCACGAACCCCCTGCACATCACACACCACACACCACACAACCACCACACCAGCTCAACAAATAGCAGACCACACACCATGGCAAGCCAAAGAATGCCAAAGTACACTGCCACTGAGTTGACAGTCATGGTCGATGAGATCATCAAGGTGCACCCACAAATCTATGGGAACCAGGTCCAACAGACACCAGTAGCCACCAGAAACAGAATGTGGAGAAGGATAGTGGACCAGGTGAATGCAGTTGGGAACGTGCCACGCAACCGGGGCGAAATCACAAAGAGGTGGCACGACCTGAAAAGCGTGGTCAGGAAGAAGGAGGCCAAGAACCGTGAGCTGGCTGCCACGACTGGCAAGACCTTCAAGGCGTGGGAGGAGAAGGTGCGAGGCATTCTGCATCCGGAGAGTCTCACCGGAATACCAGGGGGAGTGGAGGCTGGTAAGTACAAACAAATGTATACCAGCACACCGCTATGTACTGTCATGCACTACCAGAATGCCAAAGCACCGAGGGCCAAACACCCCCATGTCCAGTACACAATACACAAGACATCTCTCACACATGCAACAGACACTCCCACACACTCAGCCCAAAGGTACCAACAAACAAAACCATGGGGGCATGTGTACAGTCAGCCAGCACCACAACTCCCACCAGGTCCCTCTGTACCCCAGATGTGCCGGAAGGAGCACTCCCCACACCCACACTCATGTGTCAGCCATAGCTGCACCAACCAACAAGTAACAGGTAAGTAGCCTTACCACAAACTCCAGTATCGGAGGGGGGACTGCAGAAATACAACCACCACCAGGCCCCTAGTCCTACAGCGCAGCAAGATGGAGCACTCCCCACACCCATGTGACAGCCATTGCAGTGCACACCTTCACCCGACAGGTAGATATGTTTCCCTACACGGAGGGGTGTCTGTGGATGGTAATCCTTCACCACAACTCACAACACGGCCCCCACTGCCACAGACCAGCAAGATGGAGCACCCCTCCCTCTCATGACCATGTGACAGCCATTGCATTACTCCCTACAAACCAACAAGTAGGTAGAATACTGTACAGTGCGGGGTGTCTGTAGGCATGAGGACTGTACTACGACTAACATTTGGGACATGTCACGTAGCAGAGGAACAGGTAGCACTGCTCCCTGTCATAATCATGTGACTAATGTGCTCACGGACATGAATTACAGAGTCATAGCCCACATGAGCCATCACAAATACACCAACACGGAAGGAGTCACGTCTGCATGCACAAGTCTCACTGGAGTACTGACCCACATGCCGTGCACTGTGCCAGTCATCACACACATCAGCAACACCATCGAAGTATTGTCCATGTAGTCGTGTCTGCTTGTTCCGTTGACATCGTACAACATCACCCATGTAAGTCCATCTCGTCTCAATGTAACTGAGTGGAACCACAGTAATGTCACATACACCACTGGACCCATGAACCACACAGCTACACAATGCACATTCAATGTCTCATCCATCACATCTTCACAGCCCCAGTGTCATGAAAGGTGTATCATCTAATCAGTTGCCCCATATACAGTAGTACAGCAAAGATTCCTGCCGTTGACCAATAATGTGTCTGTAGTGTCTGAAGCGCACGTCACACTGTGATTTACAACATACCTAATATAGTCAACACACCAAGAGCACTGCATTGCTGCACATGGCTGAGGGTAGTACGCACACAAAGGAATTGTCACATCTGCAATACGTCGTGTGGCACACAACCATCACCCACCTACTACAATGCTTGCAGTGTAATGTCCCTAAATGATAACAGTGAGCAGATATGCTTGGTACGTCAGACATACACACACCTTTGTCTCTGCAGTGTTGTGTGGCCAAAACACATGTCCCCTCCTGCACCCTTATGTCACAGTATGTACCCCAAAACCATATCTCACATCAAAAGCGTTGAGGGCTGTACCCCTCTTGCCATCTGCGTTCCTAAAGCGTTCCATTTGAAACCCCAAAACCATATTGCACCTCAAAAGCGTTGAGGGGCTGTACCCGTGTCCACCAAAGGCACAAAATGTAGGGGTACTGCAACACACACGATTGGCTATCCCAATCCGTCCCATGCCATGTGCACCCATCACACCATTACATTGCCTTGATCACGCACACACATTGTAGAGCCATACACACGCATCTGGGAAATCAGTGCACAACTGTGCACCAACTGTGAATGTAGGTCATCTAACACAAACCTTGCAAGGTGCAACACAATAACCTTTCATCTCCGCCCCACAGGTGACGAACAGCATGATGCTGGAGAGGGAGACAGCAGTCATCACAGCCAGTCCACAAGCCCTCCACCCGGACTCACGGATGTGGAAGACCTGGACACCTCCTCGGACGAGGACTCCGGACCAGGCACATCTGGTGTGGCAGGGCCCAACCGCTCCCCAGGACCCCTCCTACCCACCAACCCATCTCCCAGGGCCGGTGACCAGTCCCAGGCCCCTGCTGCCACGGTCATTGCGGCCACCACCACCGCTGCAACCACCACCACCACCACCACCACCAGGGCCTCCCTGACCACTCAGCCTGCGCAAGGGCTTGTACGCACGTTGACACCGACCCTGGGAGCCACAACGAGGCCCCGGGTGACCACTGTGGCGAGTGGGCAGGTCGGTGGTAGCAGTTCAGGTGGGAGAAGCAGGGTCAGGTCAACGCCAATAGAGCCTGGGAGCCAAGCCCTGCCGCAAATCGCAAGAGTCCTTGGGGCCTATGAAGAGGCCCAGTGACAATGGGCACGGTCAGCCTCCGATACGCGGGAAGTCCTTGGGGTGTTGAGGTCCATGGACGCCCATATGGGCCAATTCGTGACCCGTATGGGCAAACTTGTCGACCTCATGGGCCAGCTAGTGGTGGTGGTGAGGGCCCAATCAAGGCCAACCACACCACCTCCGACACCACCTGCTGGGGCGCAGGTCCGTGCAACATCCAGTTCCCCTGCGTCCACAGTGAGTGGGCAATCCTCAGCCACCACCAGCAGCCCACAAACACAACCCCCCCCTCTCAAACGTGGAAGGGGCCGTCCGAAGAAGAAACAGGTGTCCAGAGATGACTTTGCACGCTCCAAACGCCAGTGAGACAGCCAGCCACGGTGGCCATCTACTGCATTCACTTGGACTACTATCCTACCCCACACTGCCATGTGAATGACATGTGTCTGTCGGACTGTGGACCCAGAACAACATGGGTACACCTTGGCCATCACGCGGACATGTCCGTCAACTCATTGTTCCAGCATGCACCACTTTTGTCTTCACCTTGCCCACAATCACATGTCACTGTTCAAAATAAATACACCTGGATCACATTCTGTTGTACCTGCTCTGTGTTTAATCAAGGATGTGCAACCGTCACCATGATCAGTAATGCATCAGGAGTGTGGTATGTCGATAGGCCAGGAGAGGCTGGAGGGACCTAGGGGTGAAAAACAGAACAAGAGTCCATTGAATGTGTGTGTCATACACTCATCACACAGTACTTGTCATGAAGTTCAAGCAATGTACACACATCTCACAGAGCAACAGGGCACAATGCCACAGCCACTGTCAGTGGCATACTACCCTGGACATGGACCATTGCCACACAGCACTCAGTGAACAATAGGCCGCTGTGACAATGCACACATACACCTACACAACTACAGCAACATCAGCCGACGTACATGGTCACTCACCGTCAAGTGAAGTAGCGGGCGATGAGCTGCTGACGGCTCATTCACTGCTTCCTCCTCTCCACTGTCCTCGTCACTGGACACAGCCTGGTCTTCAGGCGGGGGTCCTGGCTGATCACCGTCATCCACTATCAGGGGGATCTGCCTGCGAATAGCGAGGTTGTGCAGCATGCAGCATGCCACAACTATCTGGCACACCTTCTGTGGGGAGTATGCCAGTGCACACCCGGTGGTCCAGGCACCTGAATCTGGACTTCAGGAGTCCAAAAGTACGCTCCACCACACGTCTGGTCCTCCCATGTGCCTCATTGTATCTGACATCAGCTGGTGTCCTGGGATTACGGAGTGGGCTCAGCAGCCAAGGCCCGTTAGGATATGCCGAGTCACCTGGGTGTGAGAAACACAGAGAATCCTTGCAATTCCAACAGGACACAAGACAGCATGTCACACCCAGCACGCTACACGAGTATGCATACTCACCAACAATCCAGGCATGGTCCGGTTGAAGATTGGACACCAGTCGTGGGAGGATGCTGTGGCGCATGATGTGCGAGTCATGGGTGGATCCGGGAAACTTCGCACACACGTGCGTGATGATCATGTCCGCCAGGCACACCACTTGCACATTCAGGGAGTGGAAATGTTTCCGGTTCCTAAAGATGTGCTCCATGGCCTGTGGTGCAACAAGGCCAACATGTGTGCAATCAATTGCACCAACAATGTGGGGAATGCATCCAAGTGCATAGAAAGCCCCCTTCACTGCCGCCAAATCACGAGCCCTGGGGAATCTGATGTAGCGGTTCCTCTACAGCATCATAGCTGACAGGACATCCCGTAGCACCATGCTGAACATGGGTTGGGACATTCCAGCTCCACTGCCTACCGTGTGTTGGAAAGATCTGGTAGCGAAAAAATGCAGTGCAGCCATCACCTTAGCCGTGGGGGTGGATGCTGTTGGATACACCCTGCGAGGACGAAGGTGGGGCTCCAACATGGCACATAGGCGATGCAGGGTGGGTCGGTCCAGCCGGAATTTACGAATGACCTCCACATCCTCCATGTCTGACAGCAATTGGTAGGGGCAATGTATGTTTGGTCTCCTCCTAGGACAGATGGAAGTGGACACATGTCAATGCAACACACCACATGGCACATACACATACACATACCAGAAATAACTGGCAAAGCTATAGAATGACAGAACAGCTGACAAGTAGGGACAGCACAGCCACAATACTCTTACACAGGTCCCCTTACCAATAGCAATGGTTACTGACACAAACCATTGACATGAGCATGCACATGGGGATTTAGGCCCTAATAGCTTGAAAGGCATCATGATGGTTTCAGACTGCATAGGTGGGAGGCGACAACACCATGGCAATATACCTAGCTGCTGTGCCAGACACAGCTTCCGAGGCCGGGTGAGTATGGCACACACCAACAACACAATGTACACAGGCTGAGCGGCCAAAACAAGTGGGTCCTGTTGCACAATGGGATATGAGACAGTCAATGATGTCCCTAGTCCACCCAATGTCCAGCACTGTACGTATCACACCTCCAACACACATTGACAGGTGTACACATTGACAACTCCATGACAACACAGCTGTGTGAATGCAAACACACATCACAAGTGACACGTAACGTTGCACGTGCCAAGTGGGAGATGTACATAGAGAAATATGGCATGTGTGTGCATATGCACATCCAATGCACCCATGCTAATGTGTACATGATGATGTGCCAACAGACATGTGGAGGCTGAGCACTGGCCGTCAATGCCAATGCACACAGCATGAAGTGGCCCTGTCCAGTGTGGACATGCTCCCACACACAAATCATGGCCACACCTGCAAATGCATGGCGCACCTTCAACTGTGGATTCCACATGGCACCAGCGGACTGTACCCGCCATGGACCAGGCCCTTGAGGCCAACTCCAATGGCCCTCGCGACTGCATCCTGCGTGTTCGACGATAGTGGTAAGCGTACCGGGACAGCTCGGTGCAGGCCATTGTGTGCATTTGAAGCAGGCAGACATGGTACACCAATTGCAGCAGCTTGGACCCACTGGAACAGCCCCAGGGGGCTATATGAGTGTGGGAGGGAGACAGGCATTACCACAGCTTACAGGGACTGCTGCCTGGCATCCCTCAACAACACCTGCCGCTGCTGCCACATGTACACCTACATGTCGACGACTCTGAAGAAATGTCCAGGTCCACTCACCAGCGAGGAGCTGGAGATCATGGATTCCGAGCTCCACGCACACTGCCCAAGGCTATTCATAGCAAAACTTGTGTGTGTAAGACAACTACAGTGTGTGTGGGAGTGCATGTGGGGGACACACATGTCGTAGATCCGCAGCACTATGATTCTGAGCCTTTGGGGTTCCAACATGCACTGCTTACCATGCTAACTACAGGTGTAAGGGGTATGTAGGCTCTATGGTGCTTTCCCATGCATGTCCCTCACGAGTGGTGGTACATGGCATTTCCATGTCAGACATCCAGTCACGCAGCCACTTGGCAATGTAGGACTCAGGGCAGTCATTGCTTGTGTGACTGGCTGGCTGGGTCCCTGCTGGCCTTCTCAGTGGCAGCAGACCTGGGCTGCACATTGACCGCACAATCCTAGAAGGAGACAACACTGACTGTACAGTGGGTTACATGTGTCTTTTGTTCAGGTCTCTCCTGAAATGCACAAACTCAGCCCTGTCGATTGGACACACCATGCCTTGTGATAGGGATGTGTGTGAGAGATAGTGGCACTGAATGTAACCTCCATTGCGGGGTGAGCCATTCACAGGGTGAGTACGTTGAGGGCTGCGCAGCGTTGGACACAGTGAGTCCACCCACAAAGATGTGTTGCCTTGTGATCCATTTGTTGGTCCACCTGACAATGGACAGTAGATGTGGGCAGACTACACATTGGTCAATGTGCTGGCAACCTGCATGTGAATGGGATGGACAGGTACTGTGTACACACTCCCAGCAGCATGCATTCACGTGTGGTGTACACATGCTGTTGGGCCATGTCCGATTAATTCCTGGCTCTGTTGCACGTCTCTGAGTATTTGGGATGGGTCAGCAGGAACAACCTGTAGTGGCCTGGATTGGCAATTCACATGTATGTTTGAGGCACTGTGCCTACTCTGATTTCGTTCGGTCATATGTTTGCGATGCCTCAGCTCATGTCTCTGTTGCTTACACATCCGGCACACTGTGCAACAGCAGTTATGCTCGTGTCAACGACAGGTGGATGGCATGGGCTCATGGCCACTGTGGCACGTCATGTTGCAGTCTGTGTGAGTGGTGTCCCATTCTGCTCCATGCAGGTATGTCTTTGGCCTAATTACGTAGTGGTCATCCTTGCCCCATCAGGACAGTGGGTGTGCACACCGCGATTTGGGACTATGGTCGCACGGTGACACAGGCCGGGTGTGTTGCTATGTGCACAACACATGTGCCACTTATTGGCGGCTTCAGTTACTGTACGCCAGCCATTACGTGTTGAATGTGGTGGCTGTATGCAATTGCACAGGTATCGTGCAACATGTGGATTGGTGGATGTTCTGTGCTGCTTCCCTTGCACATGTCTGTTTAATTGATGCCAGATGAGTGAGGCCACCTCACTCTCTCTCATGTGGCATCTCCCGTGGGTGCTGAGGGACAGGGGACGGTCAGCAGTGGTGTGGCATCAGATGTAGCAGCTGCACAGGTGCTGAGTGTGTCAGATGTGACCAGCGCCTCGGAGGGGCCAGACGTGTGCTGGATGAATCACAGGCCGAGACGGCAATTTCTGAGTCATCTGAGGACCGAGGTGATGCATCCATGTTTGCTAACACAGGGGACGTGGACTCTGGCTCCTCTTCAGCCACGCAGAGGCCAATGCCCACCCTCCCATCTACTTCCACAGGTGCAACACGTGTCGGCACAGGGATGAAGGGTAGAGTTTCCTTCACACCAGGCACAGCTGCCCCTGCACATGTGAGCCATCCTGCCCTCAGTGCTGGGTCTGTTGAGCTCATGCGCCATCTCTGCATGGGGCAGACAGCTCTCCTCAATAACGTCATTGCCCATGACATCACTTTGCCGCAGGTGACACAGTACATGGAGGGCCCACATGTACGCGTGGGTGGGCTACGACAGACTGTCCAATGGTTGTCCCCCCCAGTCAAGGTGGTCCTTCAACTGGGCCAATATCAGGCTGACATTCCTGTCCTTTCTCCACCCCCCTGGGCAGTGGCACATCTGACAACAGCAGGGCACAAGTCCTAAACTAAGGGGTGGGGGGACGCTGATGTCACGACAGGAAGTGACATCACGGAAGGTGGCTTGCACCGTCTGACTCATTGCCTCCCCTCGCTCACCCCTTATATGTGATTGCATCGTAGAAGCCAGCGCGTGCACAAGCAGCTCCGATCTCGCCACAGAGAGGCCAAAGAGTGAATGTGTGGGTCCATTTGCCCCAATCATCTGTCTCGCGGTAATATGAGTGGTGGGACGCCGTCCACCCGCGTGGTACCCCGACTCCGGAGTCCGGATACACCACATGCAACACACAGAGGCTGTGTCTGCCCTAGCGGGCCAGGCCGCAAACACAATCCCACACGTAGGGTTGACCCACCCCTGCGCGCATAGTCATTACAACAGCTGCCATTGACAAGGGACCCATGTGGTGTGACATGGGCCTCAGGGTGACGGGCCTCCGAGCCATCCCCCGCCAACGAGTGTCATGCATCTCACACATATCGCAAAGCCAATAGGACACTTTGCCTGCACACCAGGTCTCGAGTCAGGGTACCACGCGGGTGGACGGCGTCCCACCACTGATTTTACCACGAGCCAGGGAACTGGTGCAAATGGACACACACATTCACTCTTTGGCCCCTCTGGGGCGAGCTTGAGTGCTGCTTGTGCACGCGCTGGCTTCTCTGTTGCAATCGCATGTAAGTGGTGGGCGAAGGGAGGCAAAATGTCTGATGGTGCAAGCCACCTTTCGTGACGTCACTTCCTGTCGTGACGTCTGCGTCCCCCCACTACATATTTAGGACTTGTGCCCTGCTGCTCACTGAGAATATGTTGCCTGCGAGATGTGACCAGGAGAAGGGCGCCATGAGCTCCCACCCACCAAGCTCCACTCCCATCCCGTGCCCTGGGTAGCCTGTGCAGGCGGACAATGTAGGGGTACACCTGGTGGACAGGGGATGTGAGTGCCTTGGCAAGGGCCTGGCAGACGCACAGCAGTATCCAGCATGTCCCCAGAGGGAGGGCTAACGTCTACGCCTGATGCAGCATTGATCGTGTGCCCGCCTGTTGTGCCCACATGAGTTCACATTCATCTCCAGACAGGTGTGCTTTCCAAATACCCAACACAGTGGAAATATAGCCCTCCGGAATCCTCCCCACACAGTCTGTTTCAACAATGCATGTGTGCACCTACCCATGCCACCCACCCACCTGGCCCAAGCGGAACTCCCGCTTCACATGACACATGTGTGTCTTCCACAGTTGTGCTTCTCTCTCAGGGGCGGACCTCCAACTGTCCCATAGCACATAGCACCGAGTTGAACAGGCCATCCTGTTTGAATAGTAGGGACACACACACATCTACCTGTGACACAGTAGTGGCTGTGATGGCTATTGTGCCTGCCATGGCAGTGTTGGTGGCCATGTCAGGGTACACTCACACACATTGCATACGCAGCTTTTCGTGTCACTACTCTGCACATCGGACTGGCCACTTCCCTGATGTTGAACAATTTTGCCGCCTGTCTATGTAATCTGTGACTGGATGCTGTTGTTCCTGTAGTCGGTTGTGTCTGTGTAGTTGCTGATTGCAGTTGTTACTGTGTGTGCATAGTTAAGTGAGGCACATGCCTTGTATGGTACATCAACAATTGCAATGTCTGGTGTCACATTCCAATGTGTTTTACAAGTGGCTGGGACTTCACTTCTTTCAGACTCTGCCACTTGTGTGTGTGATGAAGAAGTTTTTAGTGACACGGATTGTCTGCATGTATTTGCTGGAATTCCATGGTAAATGTCTACGTGTCATGTTTGCGTGCAGCCAAAGCACGGGGTGTGAGTCTGGCCACAGGATGACAGGTAGCATGTGCATAGTGTGCGGGTATGTGTGAGCTTACTTTCTGGGTGGCCAGCAGTGTAGGTGTATGTTGATCTTGTGATGGACATTGAGCCTGGGCACATGGGTTACTTTCAAAGTGTGCATTTGGGAAGTGTAGGTGTGTGTGGTGTGAAGTGTGTGACTTTGGGGTGGTGTTGGTGTGTGTGTGTGCACTCTGGCAATGTCAATTACACACATGTGTTACCCAGGGGCATGGTGGGTGTTTGTATCCGTGTTCAGGTCTGTGAATGTGAGCGCATGTGTGTATTGTATGTTGCACAGTGTGCAGTGTGTGGGTGTGTCCTTGCAGTTCAGGATGGCTCCTACTTAATATGTTTTGGCCATTGTGGGTCTGCAGGGTGTGTGACTGTCAAGATTGTGCCTGGTTTAATTAAGCATGTATGTGAGTTTCAGCAGTTCGTACTCACTGTGCGGACCTGCCCACCCACACTGATTTCCTGTGTGTGTTTTGACATGCATTGCTGTAGCATGCTTGTTGCGTGGGTCCTAATTTTACTTGATGAGTGGGATGTCAGACTGTGAAGGTAATTATACACATATGTAGGACTGTGCTTTGAATTGACCAGCCTGTCAGTGTTCATGTGATGATCTGTTGGCCCACGTCAGAGTCTGACAATCAAAGGCCCACAACCTGTAGTATTTCACTAGGTCCACTGTGGCGGCAACTCATATGCATTGACATCCAATGTCACTGGATTACATGGTCATCTCACAGCTCTCGTGTACTTCACACACTCTCATCCTCTCTCATTCGTACTTGTCTTCTTGAAATTATTCAACAGAGTCACATATTTGCTTCGAGGCATGTATTTGGACTTACTTCCTCTCTGATGCAGAATAGTGGACACTACTGGCAGCAAAATGCATGTGGAGGATATACTTAGCATGATTACACATACGAAAGGGGGTACAGGTAGATGTAATTAGTTTTTGACTGTGGAATGGTGGCTTCAGGGTTACAGCTGCCTTGCCCTTTCTATGCTACAGTACATTTGCTGATTACTGATGGTCTCTGGGCTTTGACACAGACAGTATTCATTCAGCCTACCAGACAGCTTGGCATCATAGGGACAGTTCATCTCAGTTCCATGGTACCGGTTTAATACAATAGTGACTCCGACACACCTGCGTCAGAGGTGACATCAGGACATGTGCCCACCTGCATGCAGCAGCTTCTCACCAGTTGTTGCAATGTGGTGGCTACTGAACATGACACTGTTACTAGGACCATGTTGTAGGGGGTTGCATTAGTTGTCCATGCAAAAGTCCTGGCACGGAAGTACAGACAAAGGTGAGGTGACAGTTCGCACGTACTACAGCAGACAGATAAGTGTGCACTGACAGGTGCATGTGTCCAGGTGCGCAGGATACATATTATGGCATAGTTGTTCGTGCTGTTTTGCCCATGTGCTTACTGTACACAAGTCCCATACCTCTGCCTCCCCCTGTTCATGCAGAGACACGGGATATAGTGGCGAACAGGGTGCATGTCCCGGAAATGTCAGTTGTCATGGCAGAGGAGTTGATGGTAGGGTGTTAGTTGCAGATTATATGGTATAGTTCTTGTACAGCTACCTGCCCACTCCGTGCGAAAGCCAAGCATGGGTACAGTGTTGTACATCTATGTTCAATTGGGGATATTGAGTCGGGGACCCATGAATTGACAAGTTGACGTGTATGCGATACCTTCCAGCAGGGTATCCATCCCATTGATGGTGAACATGGATGTCATCCAATGAAGCGGGTGGTGGGTGACAACGTGTTCGTCGTAAGTTGTCCCTTGTAGAATCCTGATGGGACATGTTGGATGACATTCGATGAAACTGTGATCCAGAAGACGTTCTGTGGAGGCACACTGGTCCCATGGCAGTGTCCCCCCGATTGCAGCCACATACGCCATACCCCCATACACTGAACAGATCCTGTCGTGGTCGTCCAGGGGTGCAAACAAGTGTACCAAGTCCGCCTTTGGACATGCCGGGTTGGAGAGACATAAATCCACAGGCCAGTGGAACGGACACCTCCGACAGTAGAATACGGGGATGACGCAGCTGAACATTGCAATGCATGTAGTTACTCGGTAACTTACATTCAGCATTGCCAGATTTGAGCAGCCCACTATGTGTAGCATGCTGTCACTGTACAGCTTGATCTGTCCGGCGTAGTTGAGGGTCAGTGGTGCAACAGCAATTTTGCTACAGGGTGATGTGATGGCGTGCTCCGTCTGCCTGAGCAGTCAGCAGTGTGCAGCCTCCGTCGATGCTGGGAATTCTGGAATGGATGTAAGGCGGATGGACTTGGGGTATAGCTTGGGCGGAGGACACAGTCCCTCATCCCACATGCTTCTATGAATAGTCAAGGCCAGTGGTGTGTGACTCTTTCCACATTACTTTCATTTGGTCCACATGGAGGAGTGGTATTATTGCATTTTGTGGTGTTATCTTTCTTTCATGTTGTGCGCTATCTGCCAGTGGACGTTTTACTCTGCATGGCTATGTTTTGCTTCTTGTTGGTACAATGGCTCCATTCTCCAGCATAATTTGTTGCAATGTTATTTCAGAGCAGGAATGGAAGGCCATTCAGTGCTATCTGCTCTCCCGTGTGTGGGCGGGACACTCCGTTTCCGCTGTACATTTCGGCTTCTGTGTGGGTGTTGTGATTGTGCACACCTGTTCTCAGGCAGCAGGGTTTTTCTATTTTGTACATTGCATGTGTTGTAATTGCGAGCAGGATGGTTTTGGTATTTCTTGTTGAGACTGGCGTGCCTTTTCCGGACATTGTTGATATTCTGCGCTGTTATGTGGTAGCCGCCGTGTGATTATCCATGTTTTACATACAAGGGTGTGTCCTATTTCGCATTCACAGTACTCCCCTGTTCGGGACACTTGTGTGACGTCAAGTTGACAACTGTGAGTTGTCGGTTGGGGACATGTCTGATGCAGGAAGGCCACGTGACATGTGCCTTCAGGGTGGGGCTGGTGTGTGGGGTGTGTAGTTGTGGCCCTGTGGTGTTTGTGTGCAGCCGAATTATGGCGCAGTCGTTGGCCACTGTGTTGTGCGCATGTGTACCTGCGTCATCGCCGCTACGCTGCGGTGCCGTGACGGGGACGTCACTTCCTGGGCCCGGGTCGTGGGTGCCCAGGATGTTGCGAGTTGTTAATTTTGACAGGTGGGACATGTGTGGGTACAGTGGTGGATGTGTCCTGTCCACACAGGGGTGTCTGGGGGGGGCCATGTACAGTTTTCCCGCCCTTGCACTCTGTGCATTGTTTTCGTACCCTTGTTGTGTGTCTGCCTACCTGCGTCGTCATGGTGCGTTCACTCCTAGGTGGTGCATCAGGTAGAGCAAGGGGATGGCCTGGAGTGCAGGATTCATCTCTGGCTGGTCCGCCTTTTTAGTCTCCGTCAGTAAATGTCGAGTTTCCGCCTTGGTATCTCGTGCGGTGTCTCTTAGCCGGTGGGGCTGTTTGGTTGTGGCATCGTAATTTGTACGCCGGGCGGTACGTCATTTCGTCGGACGGTGTGTCTCCATTGGCTCGCGCCGCTACGTAGACTGGCGCACTTTGATGTCGGGCGGCGCCGCAGGCTTGCGGGCGGTGTTTGCCTGACTAATCACATCCTAATTTGGCGGGCGTGTGGACCGTTGCTGGCGGACGGTGATTAGCGGTTTTTGCCTCCGTCAGCACGGCGGTCGTGCTTCCGCCCGACATCGTAATGGGCCCCTAATTTATTATTAATTAATTATTAATTGGTTCATTTTTATTAATTAATTAATTGGTAATTATGTTAATTGTTATTTTTTTAGGAGGGGGTTGTGGGTTTATAGGGGAATAGGGTGGGAAGTAATTTAATTATAATCAAATTATTAATATTTTTAATTTATTAATATTTATTTTATTTTATTTTATAATGTTAATTGTGAGAATTAATTTATTATTAATTATTCATTAGGTGGTTAATTATTATTGATTAATTGGTAATTATGTTAATTTTGTCATTTTTGTAGGAGCAAGTTGTGGGTTTATAGGGGAATAGGGTGGGAAGTAATTTATTTTTAATACATTTATTATTAATTTGTATATAGTAATATTTATTTAATTTATAATTTATAGTGTTAATTGTGGGAATTAATTTATTAATCATTATTTATCAACTGCTTGTTAATTATTGTTAATAAATTAATTAATTGGTAATTAATTATGGTAAATTGTGTAATGTTTTAGGAATGGGTGGTGGGGTTTATAGGGGAATAGGGTGGGAAGTAATTTATTTATAATTAATTAATATTTAATTGTTAATGGTAATTAATTAATTAAAAATTAAATATGGCAATTGTGTAATTATTTTGAGATGTGAGTTGTGGGGTTTATAGTGGTAAAGGGTCGGAAGTAAATTCTTTTAAATTAATTAATAAGTTGTTAATTGATATTAATTTAATAATGTAAAATTAGTTATGGAAATTGTGCAATGAATTTTAGGAGTGTGTTGTGGTGTTTATTGTGGTAGAGGGTGGAAAGTATTTTAGATTTCATTAATTGATAATTAGTTGCTCATTAATATTCATTCATTTATTGATAAATATTTATGGTAATTGTTTATTTTTATTTTGTGTGTGGATTTTGGTTTTAGAGGGGTAACGTTTGGTGAGTAAATTCATTTTTATATGTTTTAATTTTTTTTTTAATTAATATTTGTTTATTTGATAATTAACTAGGTTAATTATGGAGGTACACTTTTTAAAAAAATGTAGATGTGTGTTGTCAATTGTGTGGTGTTATAGGGTAGTAAATAAAAAAATATTACATTTATTTAACAATGTTTTTGATTATAATTAATTTCTATTAAATATAGTTATTTGTTGGTAAATTATTTTTAAATTTTATATACAATAATCTTTGTAGGTAATTTTTAGATTTTTTAATATTATAATATGTTTATATCTTTTGTAATTTTTAATATTTTTATGTTTTCTTTTTTGTTTTTTAACATCTTTTGTAGTGTAGTTGATATTTTATTTGTTTTTAATTTTGAATTGACTTCAGTGGGAAAATAAATTTTTATCCCCCGCTATCCAACACTTTCCCTACTGTTGCACTCACAGAAGTGGGAATAGTAATTTTTACCCCTCCGTTATCCAACACTTTCCCTACTGTTGCACTCACTGGAGTGGGAATAGTAATTTTTACCCCTCTGCTATCCAACACTTTCTCTACTGTTGCACTCACTGGAGTGGGAATAGTAATTTTGACCCCTCCGCTATCCAACACTTTCCCTACTGTTGCACTAACTGGAGTGGGAATAGTAATTTTTACCCCTCCACTATCCAATACTTTCTCTACTGTTGCACTCATTGGAGTGGTAAAAGTAATTTTTACCCCTCCGCTATCCAATACTTTCCCTACTGTTGCACTCACTGGAGTGGGAATAGTAATTTTTACCTCTCCGCTATCCAACACTTTCCCTACTGTTGCACTAACTGGAGTGGGAATAGTAATTTTTACCACTCAGCTATCCAACACTTTTCCTACTGTTGCACTCAATGGAGTGCAATATGTAAGTTTAAAAATTATTAAATATTTTAATGTTTTAATTTATAATATACTTTTTAAAATTAGATTTTATGTTATAGGTGTATGTATATATATATATATATATATACATACACCTATTTAGGTATATATCAAATATTAAATATTTTAATGTTTTAATTTATAATATACTTTTTTAAATTAGATTTTATGTTATAGGTGTATGCAGTGCGCGCAACGAAATTCGTTTTATTTATTTAAATGTTCACTTACCTGTATGCGGCCTTAATCCGTAGTTTACTACCCCCACCCTGCCCCTCCCCCGCCCCACGTCACCGCCCGACCGGCACTCCTACCACGGGCCGCGCCTGCATACACCTATAACATAAATATATATATATAATATATATATTCATTTGTAAATTTTTATATATTTATAACATTTTAAAATAAATTAAAATTATTAGTTTATTAATTTTTTAAGTTAATATACATATATATTACATTTTATATATGTATGTTTAAATTGTTTAAATTACATTTATTTATTATATTTGTTAAAATATACATTACATCTAAATAATTTTTTTAAGTTAATTTTATTATTTAATTTATTTAACATTATTTTTCTATATAAAAAAACGATATTTTGTACATCGATATTTTTTACATCGATATTATTTTTTCGATATTTTTATACTTTACATTATAAAGATAGGATGTCGATATTTTTGACATCGATATTTATCTGTCGATATTTGTGTAGGGGATATTTTTGTAATCAATATTATGTCAGTGATCCCTCACGTTTTCCTCTAGTGGAATACTTACCATGAACCACACATGACCGAGTCATCGAGAGGCTGGATGACATTTTCACAACATGGGGTGTTCCCTCAATTCTCAAATCTGACAACGGTCCACCCTTCAAGAGCAGAGAGTACAAAGACTTTCTTAATCGCTTGAACATCAAACATCAGAAAAGTACACCTCTCTGGCCACAGGCAAATGGTTTTGTTGAACGATTTATGAGTACTGTGAAAAGGGTGGTTCAGCGTGCTGCGCTGGAAGACATCGACCTCAAGTCAGCTTTACACCCTTCATGCCTACCATTCCACTCCTCATTCTACAACAGGAGAAAGTCCTGCCACTTTGCTGTTCAGGAGAGCTCTTGGAATGAAGATACCACAATGGACCGCCAGTCGGTCAATAGACCCTGACGAGATTCATGTCACTGACACCTCTTGCAAATGCAAATTGAAGGCTTATGCCGAAAATCGGCAACGCACTCGAGACACGGTCTTTGGAAAAGGAGACTGAGTTCTTGTCAAGCAAAAGTGGACACGCAGGACTGATGCTCCGGTTGATGCTGAACCACTAAGAGTTGTGGCAAGCAAAGGACATATGGTAACTGCCCAATGGCCTGGAAAATCCATAACCAGAGACTCGTCACACTTTAAGCCTTTGCCTCTTTGTTCATCAGCTCCAGACCTCATCAGTGAGGCAAGTCCACCTGAGTGCCCAAGTCAAGCGTCCGACTCTTCTCCAGAGATGCCAGATGAATGCGCCCCTCCTCTATCTCGTACAAGTAGATCTGGAAGACCGGTGCAAGCACCTTGACGGCTCATCGAGGAGTTATAAAGTGTATATGTGCATATATTTCGTTCGTACTTTTTATTTAACAAAGGGGGAGATGGTGGGTCCTGTGTTTGTGTGTAGAGACCTCTAGTGGTCCTCGGCAGACTCCTTACAAGTATTACATAATCTAGAGAGTGTGACTGGGTGTGGCTAATGAAGTTTGTGACGCAGTACATTCAGTTAACAGTTGCATGCATAAGAATAAAGACGGGCAAACCAGAGCTTCATGTGTGCCGTGGTCTATTGCATGCTCCTGGACTGGGGAGGACACTTCAGGACCCACATCACATGACCTACTGTTTGAGTATAAATTGGGACGAATTTCAGGTGGCACAGGAGTACATTGGGCTTATCCACTTGCGAAATGTATGCCTTTCACGTAATTAGAAAACCTCAGCTCCTACACTCTTTGCACACACTCTATCCTCTCTGCTCCCCGCCATTTCTGTTTATGCACTGCCCCGCTACACTTTTTTTGCTTCATGCTATATCTTCTCTCATTAAATAAACAGACAACCAACTACCCAGAATCACACTGACAGTCCTCATAAATGATGCTCTTCACAAATGATGTCCTATTTTCTGCTAACCTGAAGTAAATTGTTTCTTTAAAAGTTTACCTCCAGTAGTAGTGCAAGCAAGAAAGAGAGACTATCTGATCCTTGCATAGTAGTATCAAACCCTTCCTCATCACTCGCACACCTTCTGTCATCACAAAAGTAGGGTACAGTGCTTGCTACAACAGCATTTCCAAGTCAAGGAATGGATGAGACATTGCTGACCTCTTGTGTGTCTCAGAATTGTACAGTTGCAACACCAAGACGTGAAAGGCATGGTGTGTGGCACACAGTGAATGCGCGCTAAAAAAACCTTTATAAGAAGTTGGCAGGTGTGCCTGACTTGAGAATAACACTCTTCAATGTGAACCTTAAAATCTAAACAATGTCTAATGTCTTTCTTAATAGTCTCTAAATTTTATTTTGATTGTTCTACACAACTAAATATTCATTCAACAGTCACATTTCATCCTTAAATCATCAATGCATTTACAGAAATTTACAAACCTACGTGGAGCATAGTCCAGAAATGTCGAAGGTCCATTGCTGAACACATCTTTGATTTCACTAGTGCAAATTTGAAAAGCAATCCTTCAGTGCTTGGCGCGGTGACAGGCAGTGTAAGAAACACTTCCATCATAGGTAAGTGCGTGAATGTGTGGGAGTGAGCGAGCAGGTCAAAGTGCATGTAAGAAACTTGTGTAGAACAGACAGAATGTGAAAGAGAAGGCAGTGCTAGAAAGAAAATGGTGTGAGAGAGGAAGGAGCAAAAGGCAGTGCAAGCGAAGGGTGAGAAATGAGAGTTTTGGAAAGAAAAGATGTGATAGGTGGGACAGTGAGAGATAAGGCTGTATGAGGGGGTTTAGCATGTGGAGGATGCAGGAGTGTGGTGGAGAAGAAAATGAAGAGAGGGTGTGAGAGAGGAGGACATTTGGAGAGGATGGTTATGAGAAGAATGTGAGGTTTGAAATTGTGTGAAACTCATGTTGAAGAAATCAGCTTTTGATGCGTCTTGGGAGCCAGAAATATCTGAAGGTGACAGATATGAAAACTGCCCATTGGGTTTCCACAAAAATAGTTAAAAAACACAAGTTTCAGTTGGGGAATTTCAGTCTTTATTCTTAGATGTAATCAAAGGTTAATTAGTGAGATGGTGAAAGGGTGAAGTTTGCATTTCATAAGTAGATTCTAGAATCCAGTGGTACTGGGCAAAGAATCCCACTCCTCTAAACAATGGGACTCCTAAAAACCTTACTGCCCACTACTAAGAGAGACCCCATGGGATACTGGTCTAACACATGGCAGCACCTTTAGCCACTGCCCCTCCTACATCAGTAGTTACAGGATCTGAACATGTGGGAGCATGAGTAGAAATGAAAAACTCTGAGCTGGCTCCCTCTGTTGCTGAACTGAGTGCAGGCTTTGCGGTGCTTTCATGTGGCATCATGTTGACCCTGCAAGCGTGGGTCCCCTCTGGTGACATTTTTCTGGAGTCTGGGTCCTAGAGCCCCTCTGAAATTGGCACTGTGTACATTTTTGTCCAAACCCAGCTGACTGGGGCCCACTATCCTTAAAGGATGCTCTGTGTATCAGGATAAACAACCATTAACTCTGTGAGAAAGTTATTAGGTCAAACAAGTCTACGGCCTAGTGTCCTGTATGTTAGACTGCCATTGCTTTGCTTTAAAAGGTGCCATAAATGATAGGTGCGTTCATGTACGGACTAAAGAAATTGATTTGAAGCTTACAGGTCACAGTAGGAATCCTGGCATGGTTGGCTCAGTCTTTCATCCTTCCGAGTCGAGATGTGTGAAAACACACTATATATAACAGTCATGTATTGCATAACACTTTGGGCCCGATTTCGATCTCACTCGGAAACCCTTCCGATTGACACGGATTGGGAATGGCTTCCGACCGACAGGTACGCGCGCTGTCCGATGCAACGCGTGTCAAATACAAACGACTCGCGCGGAGCATGATACGGACGACTGACACGGACGGTAATCAATCCGTCCGAGCGAAATGTCCGGAAAAGAGCCCGACGCGACTGACTCGTACGCGAACGCTGCAACATAGCTTAGCGTGAATGGGACAGACTCGGACTACCCCGCTAATACATGAAAAAGCATCCGTTGCGGTCAACGGAACGTTTCCGTCATGCTCAACAAAATACACTAGAAACAGACAGAAAAAGTCCAAACAAGCATTGTCAAAGGCAAAAAAAAAAAAATGAAGACACACCCACAACTCCACCTATATAAAGGGCCAAACTCCTTACCATGATACTTTGCAAATTCAACAGACCTGCCAGCAGATACCACCACTACACTGCACTAATGCATACACTCACAACCCACCCACCACACAACCTGTACACTACTAGCACCTGTCAAATGCCACACTCACAAACACACACCTTTACTCATACTCACTCACCCTCGCCTTCACACTCACCCACACATACATCTCTACCACCACCCATCACCATGCCCCAAAAGAAGAATCCAAAGTTCACAGACAGTGAGTTGGAAGTCATGGTAGATTAAATTCTCAGAGTAGAGCCACAGTTATTTGGCACCTTGGTCCAACAGACCAAGATGTGGGAGAGGATTGTCAACAAGGTGAACGCTCAAGCACCTTGCCTGCGCACAACGGACGATATCAGGAACAGGTACTATGATGTGCGAAGGAGGGTCAAGAAGCTCATCAACAAAGAGCACGAACTGAGTCAGCGGAGTGGTGGTGGCCCTCCTGCAACACCTGTGCACTTCACTTCCTGGGAGGAGAAGGTGCGGGCCATCCTTCCACCGGAGGGCGTCCATGGAATATCAGGAGTACCAGAGCCTGGTGAGTACATACTCAAATAGCCAATATGGATAGCAAATACACAGCCACAGACATCACTGTCAAGGAGACAGCGATACAAATCAGTGTCAGCAAAGCCATAACAATATTAAGCAAATGAGCCTGTGACGTGTATGCCAGTTTGACAAACAAAATACCTGCAATCTCAGAGTAATATGTAACTATTTCATGATATGTAACAACTTACTAAAAAACACAGCAAGGCTTTGGGCTCAAAACAGCAACCACCACTGTCAGCCATCTTGCCAGCACTGTTTCACTCACTTACAGGGAAGCTGAGTCACAGGAAGGAAGGTTGGGATGGCTGGGAAGGTGGGTGTAGCTGAAAGCATGATGGGAGTCGTAGTCACAGCCAACAGTCCTCCTCCCACATGGCCCAACAATCCCACCTTGAACCATGCTCATCTCACAGGGAGTGGAAAAGTACTGGCAAGATGGCTGACTCTGGGCTGTGGTGTGTGAAGCACAAGGCCCTGTTGGGAGTTGTGCTCAAACAAACACCAGGCCCCACTGTCAGTCATCTTGAACGTAAAGTTTGACTCACTGTCATGGAAGCATAGTTGATGGTGGACTATCTGGTCTGGGGGGAGGAGGAGTGCTAGCTCTGACTACTTCTACCAGCAGGCCCTATCATCACACACACACCCCTCCCACCAACACCAAACAACACACCGTGGACTATGCTCTCCTTGAGAGTTAAGGAAAATCTTCTCCCAGGATGCCTGACTCTGGGCTCTGGTGTGGGGAGCACAAGGCCCTGTTGGGAATTGTGTACAAACAAACACCAGGCCACCACTGTCAGCCATCTTGCCATCGCTGTTTCACTCACTCACAGGGAAGCTGAGTCAAAAGGAAGGAAGGTTGGGTTTGCTGGGAAGGTGGGTGTAGCTGAAAGCATGATGGGAGTCATAGTCACAGTCAACAGTCCTCCTCCCACATGGCGCAACAATCCACCTTGAACCATGCTCATCTCACAGGGAGTGGAAAAGTACTGGCAAGATGGCTGACTCTGGGCTCTGGTGTGTGAAGCACAAGGCCCTGTTGGGAGTAGTGCTCAAACAAACACCAGGCCCCACTGTCCGACATCTTGAACGTAAAGTTTGACTCACTGTCATGGAAGCATGGTTCATGGTGGCCTATCTGGTCTGGGGGGGAGGAGTGCTAGCTCTGACTACATCTACTAGCAGGCCCTTTCACACACACACCCCTCCCACCAACACCAAACAACACACCTGGGACTATGCTCTCCTTGAGAGGTAAGGAAAATCTACTCCCAAGATGCCTCACACTGGGCTCTGGTGTGGGGAGCACAAGTCGATGCTGGGATATGTGATCAAAAATAGATTTTTACTAACAACATACCTGCAATGTAACTGGAAAGCTCACCATTCACAAAAATGTACTAACTTAGCACCAACCCACAGCAAGGCAATGTGATCCAAACACCAGTCACATGTAGCAGCCATCTTCTTTGCACACATTCACTCTCAGGAAAGCAGAGTCACAGGAAGGAAGGTTGGGATGGCTGGGAAGGTGGGTGTAGCTGAAAGCATGATGGGAGTCGTAGTCACAGCCAACAGTCCCCCTCCCACATGGCCCAACAATCCCACCTTGAACCATGCCCATCTCACAGGGAATGGAAATGTACCAGCAAGATGGCTGACACATGGGCCTTATGTATGAATTGGCTACAAGTCACAACTAGGCCTTGGGCCTCTCACACCAGTCCCCACTCTCAGCCATCTTCACTGTACATTTCCACTCACTGTCTGGGGATGCATTGTCCCAGGTGTGCTCCCTGGGCTGGCTGGGAAGGTGTGTGGAGTACAGGACATGGTGTGAGTTCCAGTCATAGCACTCATCACTACCCACACACAAAGCAACATGTCCATCAGTGACAATGGATACCTGACAGTGAATGGAAGGGCCACAACAAGATGGCTGACACTGTTGCATGGTGTCATGTACACAAAGGACTGATGGGAGTTGCATTCAACTCCTACATCATGCAGCGTTGTCAGCATCCTTGCCACTACACTCCCCTCACTGTCATTGATACTTTGTCCACGAATAGTAAGCTGGACTGGGTGGGAGGAGGGGTACAACTTCCAGCAGCATAACACAAGCACACACACCTCTGTACCTCACAGCTCTGAGCCTGAAAAAGCAGGAAATCAGCCTTGGTTAACTCATTTGTCCATGGAGGACAAGGACAATATACATGATGTGATCAGGCACAAAGCAAAGCAGTCAAACCATTTGCTACTGACAGCTATTGACATGTGTGCAATGAGATAAGAACTAGGAACACATTAATCAAAATACCTTAAACCAAATGCCACATACATTCTGGACTGTGAGTGTGTAGGTAGCCACACCAATTTGACTGCAAACGACATGCACAAACGCCAGCACCCATGCACAAATCTTGAAACATATCATAAGAGGAAGAGTACGTATATCATTCGAAAAGCACAGATGTGGGAAATACCAACACACCTGGGTCATGCACAGGGTGTCACTTGCCAGGCAATGCCTATGTACAGTCAAATGAACAAAACATGCCCATTTATGCACAGAGCTGGACATGCTGAGCAAAACACTTCTTGTTAAAATCACAATGTTCGCAGAAAAAAGAGGCCTGGGTCTGTGACGATACAGGACTATTTAATGTACCTACACTCATCATAATGTACAATAGCAAATGTAATGTGTATGATACGATGAACTGTGCAAAAACACAACAAGCATTGTGTCTCTCATCTTCCCACAGGGCCTGCTGGGGACACTGCAGGAACAGAACAGCAATCCCAGTCCCAGACTCTGGTTGACCCTGAGCTCTCCGGTGTGGACGTCTCTCAGCCCTCAACGGATGACGATGAACTAGCTGGCCTCTCCGGTGTGGGTCAGCATGCAGCACCAGCAGCTCGAACACCAGCACCTCCTGTGACCACTCGCGCAACATCTGTCAACCCCCAGATGACCTCTACCAACACGGACACACCAAGGCAACAAAACAACGAGAGCACATCAGCACAGGGCACTCTGGAGTTGGCGGACAACAACACCAGTGTCAACGATGAAGGAGGCTCAGTGTTGTCTGTGCCTGCAACAACAGGTCCTGCTCGTGTGTGTAGGGGTAGTGGGAGGCGCCGTGGGGAGAGGTCCCGTGAGGCAGCTGGTGCTGATGATCAAGCAGACCCACAGTTGGCACGCATTCTATATGCATATCGAGAATGCACCGGAGACTTTGGCCAGGTAGTTGGGATCCTCAAGGACATGCAATAGCAGCAGGCTGCCCATTATGCCGAAATGGACTCATACATGTCCAGAATGGACTCACACATGTCCAGAATGGAGTCCAAAATGGATAAAATTGATGACCAGACTGCGGTGCACAGGGACATACTTACCTGCCTCTGCCAGATTGCTGACGACATGACCCCACCTCCCTGTGTGCCCACCACATCTGTTGCTACATCATCTGCAACTGCCACAGGGAGGGATGAGGACTCTGGCGGAGAGTCCCCTGAACCGCAGCAGACTGCACCTGAGGGTCCCCCAGAAAAACGTAAGAGGGGTCGTCCAAAGAAGGACAAATGAGAGACAGGTGGCTATGCATCCCCCCAGGAAGTGACAACCTGCTCCTGATATCCTCCATTGTGTGCGAAGCGTTCACTTTGTTGACTGTCACTGAACTCCCCCACATGGGATGGAGGGTCTAAGTTGGATCAATGACTCAAATGACTGTGGACTTGGCTCTGAAAATTTCATCTACTACCACCAACAACTCCTCTGTGAACTTTGGATTTCAAAAATTGGTACAGCACTATCACTTTCTTGTTAAATTTCACACATGCACTTCAATAAATCTTTATTCACACAATACTTGCTTCTGTCGTGAATTAAACACTGTTTGTAATATAGAGATCATGTCCTGTAAAAAAAATGCTTTGGCTGAAAAACAAGTACAGCAATTTACCTACTGTCTTGTGAGTAAATGTAACATGACACATATAAGAGATGCACACAACAAGGTCAACACAACACAAATAGTACATGGCATACATCCTCATTGCACAAACACTAATCATTGTTAGACAAACTGAACATCAGGGTACATATACAGTATGGAAATGAATGTTGGATGTGTGTATACAGACGAGGCACACCTCAATGTGGAGCACAGATTTATTACACAGGCACAACATGTTGCCTCCACAACAAATAAAATCAAATCACACTGTGACAATAAGCACAAAATAAACAAGACGTTTGAAAAATGTCAGAATTGAGTGTGTGGCACAGATTCCTGATCCCAAGAAAAGTTGCACACTGTAACTGCATTGTGTGTCTGGGAGGTCACATGTCTCCATACAACAGCCAAAGAACCCTGTGAAGGAGAGACATAGAACAGTCTTGAAATACAACATTTTATGCATACATCTCCAAGAGACATTTCATACTTAAAATGTTTATTTTGTGAACACCAGCTAGGAGTCATGTCAACACTGTACTGGTGGACATACTTACTCAATGGACACCAAACAACTCCAAGGATCATGTTAAGTAGCATGCACCCACACGTATACAGAGATATTGTACAACAGACACATATCATGCAAAGAAAGTGCTTTGTCAAGTCATCATTGCATACTTACAATCATGAGAAAAAGTTGTTGATGAGCTCTCTCCGAACATCCTCCTCCTCCTCATCATCACTCGCAACATGCCCCAGACCTGGATCCTCCCCTGCTGGAGGCTGCTGGTCCCCGTCATCTTGGATGAGAGGTAGCTCATCCCTCACTGCCATGTTGTGTAGCATGCAACACACGATGATGATCTTACACACCTTCACTGGTGCATATTGGAGGGCTCCTCCTGTACGGTCCAGGCAGCGAAATCTGGTTTTCAGTAGCCCAAATGTCCGCTCAATCACTCGCCTGGTCCGCCCATGTGCCTCATTAAAACTAAACTCAGCAGGGGTGACAGGGTTCCTGAGTGGGGTCAGCAACCACGGCATGTTTGGGTATCCAGAGTCTCCTAAATTTAAACAGAAAAGACTTCATGTGTCTGAAAACAGGGTACAACCTGACATACAAGCAACACACAACATAAACAGACAACATTACCCACCAACAAGCCAGGCACGCTGATTTGGCAGCTGAGACATCATCTGTGGGATCCTACTGTTTCTCATAATGGAGGCGTCGTGTGCTGATCCGGGGAAACGCGCACAGACGTGAGATTGTCATGTCAGGCAGACATACCACCAGGGCATTTATGGAGTGGTAATGCTTACGATTCCTGTATCTTTGTTCATTGGCTTGTGGTGGGACCAAAGCTACATGTGTACCATCAATGGAGCCAATGACATGTGGCATTCTGCCCAAAGCATAAAAGTCACTCTTGATGTTGGCAAACTGTCCTGGTGTTGGGAACTTGGTGTACATGTTCAGGAAATGTAACATTGTCTCCAGAAAATCACGAAGCACACGGCTAAACATTGTCTGTGACATCCCACCAGCAGTAGCCACAGTATACTGGAAGGTTCCCGTGGCCAAGAAATGTAGGGCTGCCATCACCTTCACCTTGGGGGTCAGCGCAAATGGATATGGGCGTCCAGGTAGCAAATGTGGGGCCAACTGCTCTGCCAACTCCTCAATGAGTGGTCTGGTGAAGCGGTAACGTCTGATGCTGTCACGTTCTACCATGGTCTGTAGGTCGGGGAAGGGTCTGTGGACAGCTGGTCTCCTGCGATACATAGGTAACAAATCAAATCATTATTCATACACTTTCAAATTTGGTAAGGAACATGCAAAAACTCATATACTACATCAAAGCAAGACTCAATGAAGTCAGATGTGTAATGTTGAGCCTTGACACAAAGGGCAGCTATGTTACCCTTACCGGACATTTCATTTCATAATGGTTTGTCCACAATTGCAATGCTGTGCTGTGACTAATCACTGGTGTCTGTCACAGTCCATGTGATCAAACATTACATACTAAACACACCTAATAAAGTATCAAAGATAGATGTTTGTAACAACTATCACATGGTGGAAAGGTACACAGACAGGGATCATGTCATGCCACCTAGGTAGAACACTAGATACAGACAGCGTGTCACCATGCACACCACTGTCATAGTGTGGACACTGTCATGATGTAATGTCTGACATTCATGTACTATCACAGACATAAAACATTCATGATGTGTAGCACATCTTCTTTTGACAGGCATGTGACACAAAGACACAACAGCAACTCACATGCAAAATGCAAGTTGATGTCTCAAGTAAATATCATTAACAACATCAACAATGCAGTGTCTGCGTTGTACAAGACTCAGATACTGTGGATTCACTCAAAATAACTTCACACAATGCACTTTCTAACACACAGTTCAATAAAGCAGTGATTATGTGTGGATGTAAGCTGTGTTAACACAATGATCCCCTGGGACTCTGTCCAAGCCTAGGAGGCTGATCTGTGAAGTGGCACTCACAGTTGTGAGGTTCCTCACAAACAATGTATTTGGTGCACATCAAGGTTGGCTCATCATGGGAGTGAGAGCTATAAAGTACTCTGTCCAATATGACATGTGAATCACTGTACCCACACATGTAATGCAGCAGAACATAACGATTTGCTACACTGTCTGACATGCTGATTGATTAGTTTAGGGCACATGAGCCTCACCCAAAATGTGTGGTTTGCATCCTTTGGCTGTTGACTGTAATGGTGAACGATGTGGGTGAGTATTGAGTGCACGTGTGTGCCACATCAAAACCAAGCATGACGCACACACAGCCCTGCCAAGTACCATGCATTAGGCGTTAGACTAACGCATTTCAGTGTGGTGGGTCGCATCACCGCACTGAAATGCGAAGACACCCATATCAGCCTGTGCCAAAGCTCTGCGGCCCAAGCACTGGCTTCTAATCATAATTACACCAAAGTTGGGTGGTACAGGCAGGGTGCGGTGCGCACTGCTGTGCAGACATTTCAGGAACGTCAAGTTGTGCCTGCCAATGTCTACTACAGAGACATTGATGAGAAAGTGTGAGTTCAGTCAGACTCACAGTCATAGGTCAAGTGGGTTGTTATGTAGTCTAGACTGCCTCCCGTGGCGCAAGAGGGTGGCAGTTGAAATCAGATTAGTGGCTGCTGCCTAATGACTCATGAACTTGCGGTGCTGCGGTAATGAACGCTACGGCGCAACTGATCCGACCCAGCTGGGCCTACTGCATCTGACAAAAACACCTGGACTCTCAGTGCGGAAGCAGGAGTGGGGCTGGAAAGCGCCACACCCTGCACAGTTCTTCAGCCATCCTGCCTGCCCACTGGCGTTCCTTCAACCTGCCACAGTCGCCTCGGTCGGAATGCCAAAGTCACCCGAGGTGCGACGATGCCTCAGAGTCCGTACTAGTGACCTGCTTGTCACATATCATCCCCGGCAGCGCCCTCATGATAATCCGCATGGCGATGTGATGCCTTACCTGTTGTTCATGTTGCTTTTCAGCAACTGGCACTGCTCCACAGGTGTAGCGTCAGTGACACTGACACTTTCTGTGGCGTATGCAGGAAGATATTTTGACTTTTGAAACTCACGAGCCTCCTGCTTGGGTCAGGCGTTTCGCATAGTTGAACCCAAATGTCTTTCTGCATCATTAGATACATTCTGTAGGTCCCTGCAGCAAAGTGAATCCCCACTGTCTGCATGTTTAGTGTCACAAGTAACTCTATCCCCAAATCTGATTTAGATTGAAGAATGGCAACAGAACCTCGTTCTGTTCACTTTTCTCTAGCTTTTCTCCTATGACCATCCTAAATGTATCAAAGTCTGATTCAACCAATGAATGGTCAAGTAACGTATTCAAGAAGCAGCCAAGACACAAAAATGAATGAGTGCCTGCCTGCCCTCTGTTACTGAGCACTGCAGTCACGCAGTATGTCTCCGGGTAGAGCCCTTCCACCTCTGGTCCTTTGTAGCAATTTTAAGATCTCCTAATTGTAGGAGAGTAGGATCTGCTTCACATGGGTACCCCCACTTTTTGCTGATGCTTCACTGTTTTTCGACATTAGTCTGGCTGGGGCCCTGCTAATCAGAACCCCAGCCTAGCTACTTCCTCTCTAAAATGGTTTCCATGTGCCTTAGGCACATCTCTGATTGGAATCTGGAGTGCCCTTATAAGTCCCTAGTATATGGTATACTATGTACCACGGGCATAGGTACCTCAGAGGCCTACCAGGGGCTGCAGAATGTATTGTGCCACCCCTGGAAGGCCATCCAAACTGACACCACAGGTCTGCTACTGCAGCCTGGGTAAGGTGGTGCATGCACCCCTTACTGTGATATAGGTTACCTATATCACTAAATACATACACACATATAAACCTATAAGTCACTCCTAAGGCAGGCCTTATCAATCCTAAAGGCAGAGTGCATGGTTCCTATGTGAGAGGGTGCCCCTGCATGAGCAGGGCCCCTCTGCAGCGTTCGGAGACCCTTCTCTGATGCTGTTTGTAGTGCAGCCTGACCATATACTCTTAAGCGCATTATAACCTCGCGTTAAATGCTAACTTTGGAATGGCTGCACCTAAACATGTCGTGTTTGGTGTCAAACATCTTGGAATACTACCCCCCGCCAATTCTGGCGGCGGGGGTAGCATTCCACCCTTCTAGAGGGAGAGACATGTTAACCCTGGCCTGGCCGGTAACTTCTTTCTAAAGCCCTGGCATCACAAAATGGATGCTGCTGCCACAGACACGAGTCTGGCCTCCTGCTGCTGGACGAAACTCCGGCAGGGGAGGCCTGGACAATAGGTTTCCTGTCCCAGGGAGGTGTGACCACCTCCCCAGACAGGATAATGTGTATTGGGGCTGGGCGGGAGCACTTTCGGGTGCTTTGAAGTCCTGCACTGGGGGCACATTTGGTGTCCCTGTGCATACCCCAGTTCAAACCGGATCAGGGGCTGGCAGCCCCTGCTTTGGCGCGAACTGGACAAAGGGAAATGGGTGTAGCCACCCCTCTGCCCTGACCCACCCATAGGTGGGGCCACAGAGTAGTCCAACCCCTATCCTTAGTATAAGTATAGGAACCCAGTCCTTAGGACTTTAGATTATCCCTGGACGAAACTCTGAAACTGAATCCTGGACCTTCGATGCTCTACTCACGATTAGAGGACAGAAGAATCTCCCTTGGGGTCAAGGAGTGACTCCCCTGCTTGGCAGGCACCAAAGAAGCATCTGTCCGGTTCGCATTTCTGAAGCTCCCGTCGGACGCCGAAGTCATCGCATCACCAGAGGTGGATTCTCAGACTTCCCCGAGGCTACCCTGAGTCCCCAGCAAAGCTGAGGCCCGTGGCTATCGTGGGTGACTTGAGACCATGACCCCTGGACACCGAGCACATTTGCAAGTGCATCCTCTTCTGGGTCTCCCAAGAAGTCGTGCTTTGGGCTCCGAGTAGCCCTAGCCTCCAGCACCACCTGCACTGAAGGTCACTGGCCCCCACCCTACGAGTGTCCTGTGAGCCAGATCCACGTGTGGCGTCATGAGGCTCCTTTGCGGTCGCTAGCCCATTGGCTAGTAGCCCTTAACGAAGGCCAATCTTTTTCTAACTTAGCATCCTGGTTGCTCCAGGCCTGCCCTCACTTACCCTTGCTGGGTGAGTTCCCCAGACCTTGCTGGTCTGCACCATCGACGATCTTCCTCTGCATCAAGACTTGCCGTTGCCAAGGCGTGTTGGGTCCAATCCGGTCGTCGACACCGCAGCACTCGACAGACATTGTGTATCAGCCCGAATCCTGCTCCTAGTTGCCGACAATGCCTCCTGGACCTCGTGGCTGAAGAGTCAAGATGACCGTCAATGCACCTGAAGCACTCGACATCGGTGGGCATCTGTCCATCGCCTTCCTGGTCACTGGCTAGTGACCCAGACTCTGTCCCCTCTGCTTTCAGGTTCTTCAGAACTCCGATCCACTCTTGGATCCACCCGGACACTTTTCACTTGGTCGCCAGCAGCACTTTGCAGCAGATCACCATTCAAATCGACGACGAAACCCGACCCCGAAAGGCACCTATGCACCCGGCTTCCCTGGGTGAGGTAACACGAGTACTCCGGTGCTCCCGTGGGTAGAGACTCTTCAAAGTCCTAGATCTCAAAGGGTTTGGTCCAAGTCCTCTTTTAAGTGTCCCTTTTCTCTAATTTCCCGATCACGACTTTCTCCATAGAAGTCAACGGCGTATCGCGGTTGTGTATTTACACTGCACGCGTCTCCCGTGGGTCCCCTGTGTCACTACCTTGGGTGGTTCCTTGTGGTCCAAGCACTTCTAGAGGCTCTAGGCCTAGTGTCTAGTTCAGTCGTGGTTCTTATACCACTTTATTGGTATATGGTTTGGTACGCCCCTAGGGCCCAAACGTGTATTTGTGCTATTACTGTGTTTAAATAACTTCTAACTTATGTACTTCGAACTCTAGCCTCATAAAGAGACTAGAGGGGTGTGTTTAGCAATAAATACATATATTTTGAATATATACCTGGTGTGGTGCTCTTTCATTTGGTCACTCAAGAGATTATAGACTGGTAAAACAAGCTGCTTTACATTCCTTCAAGACTTAGCCTGAAG
The DNA here is from genome assembly GCA_963921515.1 of Calotriton arnoldi. Classification (NCBI taxonomy): domain Eukaryota; kingdom Metazoa; phylum Chordata; class Amphibia; order Caudata; family Salamandridae; genus Calotriton; species Calotriton arnoldi. The sequence continues at coordinate 515,133 of CAWUFW010011357.1, read as the reverse complement.
GCTGCTCTCCATAGCTACCACTAGGATAGCTTTCAATAAGGTTGTCTTTAACCTATCTCCAATAAGGGGTTGTTTGGACTGGTGCAAGGTGCCCACTATAATTAGTGGACAGCATATACCAGGCCAACTTCTCACATTGGTGTGCAGCGTGTGGGATTCCAGCTTGCTATTGTTTTACCAGATAATCTCAATTGAATTGATCAACTGAAAACCACTAAAGGTACCTAAGGTACATATAATTTAAGCTTAGAATACAGTAAGTTCTACTGAACTTAGAGTTGTGTGTTAAGGGATAGCACAACCCTTTCTACAACTCAAGAGAGTTTAGTAGGCCACACTAGAGTAGGTAGTGCATACACCACACCACACTAGTAATGTCTTTAAGGGTAGGATCTAAAGAATCCTTGCAGGAAGCCATTGAGCTTCCACCCTCCAAGTATGATACACTCCCATTCTTGGAATTGAGAGCTTTATGCAACTTGAGAAAAATAAGGACAGGCCAAAGCCCCACCACCCAACACCTCAAGGAGTTGTTGGTGGCTTATGACCTTAGTAAGCCCTTGGGGACTGAAGGGGTAGGAGCTGAGGGTGGGGCAGAAGATGAGGATGGGACCAGGGGTACCAGTACCCCCAGCCCCCCTCTGAAACTGGCCAGGAGGGCGACAATGGCCCTGACCTGGATAATCCAACCCCTCCTGAGGAAGATGAAGAGGATGATCAAGAATGATGCCCTCTTTGTCCCCCAGGAAGGATTGTGAGTGTGCCCAGAAGGTCTAGGTCTTCTTCTCAGGAGTCTAACCACTCTGGCACCTCAATAGGGAGCTCTGTCTCATCTCATAGGAGGGAATCCTCTCATGAGAGAAGAAAGAGGCTGGTTCAATATGAGGAAGCTCAGCTTGAACTCAAAAAGAAGCAACTAGCCATAGACAGGGAGTCCCTAGATCTCTTTAGAGAGAGAAGAAAGTTGGGACTAGAGTCCCATGGTGGCAGCCATGTCCCTAGAGATAGGGAAAGGTCCTATGACCATAGGAACCTGAGCAAGATTGTCCCTCCCTATCAGAATGGGGATGACATCCACAAGTGGATAACTGCTCTAGAGAGGGCCTGTAAGGTACAGAAGGTCCCTCAGGAGCAGTGGGCAGCAATCTTGTGGCTCTCCTTTGCTGACAAAGGTAGAGATAAGCTCCTCACTGTTAGAGAGGAGGATGCTGATAATTACAAGGTCTTGAAGAGTGCTCTTATTGATGGGTTTGGCCTAACCACTGAACAGTACAGGTTGAAGTTCAGAGATACCCAAAAAGCACAGACTCAAGACTGGGTAGACTATGTGGATTGTTCTGCCAAGGCTCTGGAAGGCTGGTTGATGGGCAGTAAGGTGTGTGACTTCTCAGGATTGTACAATCTGATAATGAGGGAGCAGATTCTTAATAACTGTCAAAATCAGCTGTTGCATCAATACCTGGTAGACTCTGATCTGACCTCTCCCCAAGAATTGGGAAAGAAGGCAGACAAATGGGTCAGAACCAGGGTGAAGCAGAAGGTACAGAACCAAGGTGGGGAAACCAAGAAGCAAGATGCTAAGAACTCTGAAAAGGGTGGGGAGAAGGGTAAAGATCAAAAGTCTTCATCAGGCCCCCAAAAATCTTCTTCTGGTGGGGATTCACAGTCTACCAAAGGGAAAGGCCAAAGAAAACCATGGTGCAAGGTCTGTAAGCAAAAGACCCACTGGACCAGTGATTGCACCAAGTCCAAAGACTCCAGTCCAGCACCCACCAATGCCCCTAAGGCACCTGTTCCCCCTAGTACAGTTGGTGGGAGTGCTCCAGCCAAGGGTTTAGTAGGGTTCACCCTGGGTACTGAGTTGGGCTCTGACCTAGTCAGAGAACTGACTCAGGCTGTGTTAGTCTGTGATGGAGGCATGGATGTGACCTCCACTGTGAGTCCCAGTAATCTGGGCAAGTACAGACAACAGCCTTTAATCAATGGACGTGAGGCTTTGGCATTTAGGGACACAGGGGCAAGTGTCACAATGGTGACACAAGACCTTGTGAATCCTGGGCAAGTTATACTTGGTGAGATGTACCAAGTGACCAATGCTAGCAATGTCAGAACAGACCATACTCTGGCAGTTGTTAACTTCTCCTGGGGAGGGGTAACTGGCCTTAAGAAGGTTGTGGTAAGTGCAAACCTACCAGTCGAATGCTTGCTTGGCAATGACTTAGAGACTTCTGCTTGGGCAGAAGTGGAGCTCAGGACCCATGCAGAAATGCTGGGGATCCCTGCAGATGTGTTTGCTGTGACCAGGTCACAAGCCAAAATGTCTAGCACTGAACAGGCCTTGGATTCTGGAAGAATGGACCAAGTGCCTTCCAAGAGGAGGAGTAGTAGGGTTAAGGCAGTGCCTTCCCCCTTGGCTCAGGAGGAAGATCAGTCCCTTGAGGGGGATGATCTCAGCCCTGAAGAAGGAACTGTCCCAGAGGAACTTGAACCTGACCAGGTTGAGTTCTTGGGGACAGGGGGACCTTCTAGGGCAGATCTGAGCCAGGAGCAGCAGAGCTGCCCCTCCCTTGAACCCCTCAGACAGCAAGCTGCTGCTGAGGCTGCTGGGAAAGCTAGTGGTCCCCATACAGTGTATTGGGATGATGGACTCCTGTACTCAGAGAGTAGAGACCCCAAGCCTGGTGCTACCAGGAGGTTGGTTATACCTCTGAAGTTCAGGGGCTTCCTATTGACCCTAGCCCATGATATTCCCTTAGCAGGTCACCTGGGCCAGAACAAGACTTGGGACAGAATTGTCCCTCACTTTCACTGGCCCCACATGTCTGAAGACAGCAAGGAGTTTTGTCGCTCCTGTGTAACCTGCCAAGCCAGTGGCAAGGCAGGTGGCACTACAAAGGCCCCCTGATACCACTACCTGTGGTGGGGGTGCCCTTTGAAAGGGTAGGGATTGACATTGTTGGTCCCATGGATCCCCAAACAGCCTCTGGGCACAGGTTTATCCTGGTGGTAGTGGATCATGCCACCAGGTACCCAGAAGCTATTCCCCTCAGGACCACTACAGCACCTGTGGTGGCAAGGGCCCTCCTGGGAATCTTCTCAAGAGTGGGCTTTCCTAAGGAGGTAGTATCAGACAGGGGTGCTAACTTCATGTCTGGGTACTTAAAAGCAATGTGGAAGGAGTGTGGAGTGACTTATAAGTTCACCACACCCTATCACCCACAATGCAATGGTTTAGTTGAGAGATTCAACAAAACCTTGAAGGGCATGATTAAAGGGCTCCCAGAAAAGCTTAGGCGTAGATGGGACATACTCTTGCCCTGCCTTTTATTCGCATACAGGGAGGTGCCTCAGAAGGGGTTGGTTACAGCCCTTTTGAACTTCTGTTTGGCCACCCTGTGAGGGGTCCACTGTGCTTGGTGAAGGAAGGATGGGAGTTACCTCTCAAGCCCCCAAAGCAAGATATAGTGGACTATGTACTTGGTCTCCGCTCCAGGATGGCTGAGTACATGAAAAAGGCAACCAAAAACCTTGAGGCTAGCCAGGAACTTCAAAAGGCCTGGCATGACCAAAGGCTGTTCTGACTGTTTACCAGCCAGGACAGAAGGTGTGGGTGTTGGAGCCAGTGGCCCCAGCAGCTCTCCAAGACAAATGGAGTGGACCCCACACTATTGTTGAGCAGAAGGGTGAGGTCACCTACTTAGTAGACCTAGGAACACCCAGGAGTCCCCACAGGGTTCTCCATGTCAACAGGTTAAAACCATATGTGGACAGGGCAGACATGGGCTTGCTCATGGCTACTGATGAAGGGCAGGAAGAAGAGAGTGACCCACTCCCTGACCTGCTCTCACAGAACCCTGACGATGGGTCAGTAGATGGTGTAGCCTTGGCAGGCAACCTCACTACCCAGCAACAAACTGATTGTAGGCAAGTTCTCAATCAGTTTAGACATATGTTTTCACTGACACCCAGTCAGACCACCTGGTGCACTCATGAAGTGGACACTGGGGACAGTCTGCCTATTAAAAATAAGATTTATAGGCAACCTGACCATGTCAGGGACTGTATCAGGACTGAAGTCCAGAAAATGTTGGAATTGGGAGTTATTGAACCCTCAGATAGCCCTTGGGCTAGTCCAGTGGTCCTTGTGCCAAAACCTCACACCAGTGGTGGAAAAAGAGAGATGAGGTTTTGTGTGGACTACCGGGGTCTCAATGCAGTCACTAGGACTGATGCCCATCCAATACCAAGGGCAGATGAGCTCATAGATACTTTGGCCTCAGCCAAATATCTCAGCACATTTGACTTGACAGCTGGCTACTGGCAGATCAGACTAGCTGATACTGCAAAGCCCAAAACAGCATTCTCAACCCCTAGTGGGCATTATCAATTTGTGGTAATGCCCTTTGGTCTGAAGAATGCACCTGCCACTTTCCAGAGGTTGGTGAATACAGTTCTCACAGGTCTGGAAGCCTATAGTGCAGCCTATCTAGATGATATTTCTGTCTTTAGCTCCACCTGGGAGGATCACCTGGTCCACCTCAGGAATGTTTTACAGGCCCTGCAAAAGGCAGGCCTGACTATCAAGGCCACTAAGTGCCAGATAGGGCAGAGTCAGGTTGTGTACCTGGGCCACCTTGTGGGTGGAGGCCAGGTTCAACCTTTGCAGAGCAAGATCCAGACCATCATGGACTGGACTGCTCCCACTACCCAGACTCAGGTGAGAGCCTTCTTAGGCCTGACTGGGTACTATAGGAGATTTGTCAAGGGGTATGGATCAATAGTGACACCCCTGAATGACTTAACTTCTAAGAAAATGCCCAAAAAGGTTCAGTGGACAGTTAGCTGTCAAAAGGCATTTGATGACCTGAAGCAGGCCATGTGCACTGCTCCCATTCTACAGAGTCCTGATTACTCCAAGAAGTTTATTGTTCAAACTGATGCATCTGAATTGGGGGTAGGGGCTGTACTGTCACAATTGAATGAAGAAGGTCAGGATCAGCCAGTAGCTTTCATTAGCAGAAGGCTGACCCCTAGAGAGAAACGTTGGTCAGCCATAGAGAGGAGGCCTTTGCTGTGGTCTGGGCTCTGAAGAAGTTGAGGCCATACTTGTTTGGTACACACTTCCTGGTTCAGACAGACCATAAGCCCCTCTTATGGCTAAAACAAATGAAGGGTGAAAACCCCAAACTGCTTAGGTGGTCCATTTCCCTACAGGGGATGGACTTTACAGTGGAACATAGACCTGGGAGTAACCATGCCAATGCAGATGGACTCTCTAGGTACTTCCACTTAGAACATGAAGACTTAACTGGGCAAGGTTAGTTTAATGTCCCTACGTTTGGGGGGGTTGTGTAGGAGAGTAGGATCTGCTTCACATGGGTACCCCCACTTTTGCTGATGCTTCACTGTTTTTCGACATTAGTCTGGCTGGGGCCATGCTAATCAGAACCCCAGCCTAGCTGCTTCCTCTCTAAAATGGTTTCCATCTGCCTTAGGCACATCTCTGATTGGAATCTGGAGTGCCCTTATAAGTCCCTAGTATATGGTATACTATGTACCAAGGGCATAGGTAACTCAGAGGCCTACCAGGGGCTGCAGCATGTATTGTGCCACCCCTGGAAGGCCATCCAAACTGACACCACAGGTCTGCTACTGCAGCCTGGGTAAGGTGGTGCATGCACCCCTTACTGTGATATAGGTTACCTATATCACTAAATACATACACACATATAAACCTATAAGTCACTCCTAAGGCAGGCCTTATCAATCCTAAAGGCAGAGTGCATGGTTCCTATGTGAGAGGGTGCCCCTGCATGAGCAGGGCCCCTCTGCAGCGTTCGGAGACCCTTCTCTGATGCTGTTTGTAGTGCAGCCTGACCATATACTCTTAAGCGCATTATAACCTCGCGTTAAATGCTAACTTTGGAATGGCTGCACCTAAACATGTCGTGTTTGGTGTCAAACATCTTGGAATACTACCCCCCACCAAATCTGGCGGCGGGGGTAGCATTCCACCCTTCTAGAGGGAGAGACATGTTAACCCTGGCCTGGCCGGTAACTTCTTTCTAAAGCCCTGGCATCACAAAATGGATGCTGCTGCCACAGACACGAGTCTGGCCTCCTGTTGCTGGACGAAACTCCAGCAGGGGAGGCCTGGACAATAGGTTTCCTGTCCCAGGGAGGTGTGACCACCTCCCCAGACAGGATAATGTGTATTGGGGCTGGGCGGGAGCACTTTCGGGTGCTTTGAAGTCCTGCACTGGGGGCACATTTGGTGTCCCTGTGCATACCCCAGTTCAAACCAGATCAGGGGCTGGAAGCCCCTGCTTTGGCACGAACTGGACAAAGGGAAAGGGGTGTAGCCACCCCTCTGCCCTGACCCACCCATAGGTGGGGCCACAGAGTAGTCCAACCCCTATCCTTAGTATAAGTATAGGGACCCAGTCCTTAGGACTTTAGATTATCCCTGGACGAAACTCTGAAACTGAATCCTGGACCTTCGACGCTCTACTCACGATTAGAGGACAGAAGAATCTCCCTTGGGGTCAAGGAGTGACTCCCCTGCTTGGCAGGCACCAAAGAAGCATCTGTCCAGTTCGCATTTCTGAAGCTCCCGTCGGACGCCGAAGTCATCGCATCACCAGAGGTGGATTCTCAGACTTCTCCGAGGCTACCCTGAGTCCCCAGCAAAGCTGAGGCCCGTGGCTATTGTGGGTGACTTGAGACCGTGACCCCTGGACACCGAGCACATTTGCAAGTGCATCCTCTTCTGGGTCTCCCAAGAAATCGTGCTTTGGGCTCCAAGTAGCCCTAGCCTCCAGCACCACCTGCACCGAAGATCACTGGCCCCCACTCCACGAGTGTCCTGTGAGCCAGATCCACGTGCGGCGTCACGAGGCTCCTTCGCGGTCACTAGCCCGTTGGCTAGTAGCCCTTAACGAAGGCCAATCTTTTTCTAACTTGGCATCCTGGTTGCTCCAGGCCTGCCCTCACTTACCCTCGCTGGGTGAGTTCCCCAGACCTTGCTGGTCTGCACCATCGATGATCTTCCTCTGCATCGAGACTTGCCGTTGCCAAGGCTTGTTGGGTCCAATCTGGTCGCCGATACCGCAGCACTCGACAAACATCGTGTACCAGCCTGAATCCTGCGCCTGGTTGCTGACAACGCCTCCTGGACCTCGTGGCTGAAGAGTCAAGACGACCGTCAACGCACCTGAAGCACTCGACATCGGTGGGCATCTGTCCATCGCCTTCCTGGTCACTGGCTAGTGACCCAGACTCTGTCCCCTCTGCTTTCAGGTTCTTCAGAACTCCGATCCACTCTTGGATCCACCCGGACACTTTTCACTTGGTCGCCAGCAGCACTTTGCAGCAGATCGCCATTCAAATCGATGACGAAACCCGACCCCGAAAGGCACCTATGCACCCGGCTTCCCTGGGTGAGGTAACACGAGTACTCCGGTGCTCCCGTGGGTAGAGACTCTTCAAAGTCCTAGATCTCAAAGGGTTTGGTCCAAGTCCTCTTTTAAGTGTCCCTTTTCTCTAATTTCCCGATCACGACTTTCTCCATAGAAGTCACGGCGTATCGCGGTTGTGTATTTACACTGCACGCGTCTCCTGTGGGTCCCCTGTGTCACTACCTTGGGTGGTTCCTTGTGGTCCAAGCACTTCTAGAGGCTCTAGGCCTAGTGTCTAGTTCAGTCGTGGTTCTTATACCACTTTATTGGTATATGGTTTGGTACGCCCCTAGGGCCCAAACGTGTATTTGTGCTATTACTGTGTTTAAATAACTTCTAACTTATGTACTTCGAACTCTAGCCTCATAAAGAGACTAGAGGGGTGTGTTTAGCAATAAATACATATATTTTGAATATATACCTGGTGTGGTGCTCTTTCATTTGGTCACTCAAGAGATTATAGACTGGTAAAACAAGCTGCTTTACATTCCTTCAAGACTTAGCCTGAAGGCTGCTCTCCATAGCTACCACTAGGATAGCTTTCAATAAGGTTGTCTTTAACCTATCTCCAATAAGGGGTTGTTTGGACTGGTGCAAGGTGCCCACTATAATTAGTGGACAGCATATACCAGGCCAACTTCTCACACTAATTTTCTCCTTGCTCAAATGGGTGTAATTCATGATATTTACATGTTTTTAACATCTTCATTGCTTGATTTTCATGGGGAGAAAGTGTCAGTCGTTGAACTGTCACTCATAATTACACTGAAAATATGAAAACTACACACATAGCAATGTGAAACATTGGCAGCTATGCACACATTGGCTGTTGCTCGTCATGGTGACAGACGCGGGTGAGTATTCAAAGGACGCGTTCTCCTCATCCAAACCGAGTCTGGCGCACACATTGGCTGTTGGTCATCATGGTGACAGATGCGGGTGAGTATTCAAAGGACGCGTTTCCTGCATCCGAACCGAGCCGGACGTACACATTGGCTATTGGTCGTCATGGTGACAGATGCAGGTGAGTATTCAAAGGTCGCGTTCTCTTCATCCGAACCGAGCCGGACGCACACATTGGCTATTGGTCATCATGGTGACAGACGCGGGTGAGTATTCAAAGGATGCGTTCTCCTCATCCGAACCGAGTCTGGTGCACACATTGGCTGTTGGTCGTCATGGTGACAGACGCGGGTGAGTTTACAAAGGACGCGTTCTCTGAAACTGAACCGAGCCAGACCCACAGATTGGCTATTGGTCGTCATGGTGACAGACGCGGGTGAGTATTTAAAGGACGCGTTCTCTGCATCCGAACCGAGCCGGACGCACACATTGGCTATTGGTCGTCATGGTGACAGATGCGGGTGAGTATTCAAAGGACGCGTTCTCTGCATCTGAACCGAGCCGGACGCACACATTGGCTATTGGTCATCATGGTGACAGACGCAGGTGAGTATTCAAAGGATGCGTTCTCTGCATCTGAACCGAGCCAGACGCACACATTGGCTATTGGTCGTCATGGTGACAGACGCGCGTTTCGTGTACGAATCGCATGCAAACGGATTCTGTTAGCTTACGACAAAAATGTAACAAACTCAATAGTGTTATGATGCGGAATATTTGAAAGACTCGGCAGGCGTGTCAGATGCATGCAATGTTATGGATTGGCCAAATTCGGATAATGCGAACGCCTCGGACCTATCGCTTTGGACGCATGGAACAGAATCCGCCTCTGCTGCACAGATATAAGTCTGTCTGTTCCCAAGAGACTTCACTTGCCTGCACTACATGCTACTTGACAAGAGTTCTAGCTACCACTGCTGCTGTCTCTGCATCCTCTGGGATCTACAATGGCATGTACTGTGGAGAGGGCACCAGCTTTCACAGAGGAGGAGAACCACGCCCTGCTGGACAGCCTCCTTCCACAGTACAGCAAGCTGTATGGAAAACCAAGGGAGCAGGTGAGTTTTGATTACACTGCCCTTTTTACACTGCCATGTTTTTAAACAGGCACTACTAGCATTGTGATCCCCAAGGGCAAGCATGCACACATAGTTAATGTAAGTCTTACAGTGTGTAGATTTATGTTCTGGACAGGTACAGTGATGTAGAAGTGTGTTTGGTGGGATTGATTTTTCTGTACTGTTCTCATGTTATTAAGGGAGACGTGCACACAGGACAACTGCCCATGATGATACTTGGCTAACCTTTAGACATTATCTGCCATTCTGACCATGACCTATATGTCCAAGTGTGTGATTAATAAACATGTAGCATGTGGTGTGTCACCATGTCATCCTTACAGGTCGACGCCCATCAGAAGAATGAAATTTGGCAGACCATCATCCGGGTTGTAAGATCTGTGGGGGTCTTCAAATGCCGCATCCGCCACTGCCAGAAGAGGTGCCAGGACCTCCGTGGCTGGACACGGAGGATTGCAAGAGTCCAGCTGAAGCTGCCACCTCCTCGCAAAAGGGGTGGATGACGGACCCTGACCCCCCACATGCTCCGGATACTGACTGTGGTCTTCCCTGACCTGGATGGGCAGTTGAAGGCCAGACAGCAGCAAGGAGGGGGTGAGTATGTGCCATGTTGCTGAACTATGTTTAACATGCATGTTGCACTCCCTCAGCCTGGTAACCCTCTCACAGGTCGTGTCTGCTGAGACACCACTTCTGTGGCAAAATGTAACTATGCCCCATTATCATCTGATGCCCAGGTGCGTCCCTTTCCGTCTGTGACATGTGTCACTTAGGTCCTGTGTATTTGCTGTAGTCCAAGGTTAATGTGATTAGCATCATATACAACAGGTGCCTTGAGTTGACCATCATGAGTGATGTAATTGTCTGACATGTGTCAGCACATTGACTGAAATATGACCTGTACTCTGTGTGGGACATACATATATGTTCAAAATGGTGATCTAGGTGCACACAGGTTTGTGAAAAAAATGCTACACACCCGTGCAGCAGATGAGACCAATGTTGATACCTCAGACAAATGAAATGGATAAGTGTTCAAAATGTATAGGTCCCTGCATAGTGCTCTGTGTAATCACATGTATCACATGTACCAAGGACAGGTATGCCAACTCAGGACATCTGAGACACTGTCACATCAGATTTTTGTGTGTCAGGCAACACTATCAACATTGTAAATTTGAAAATCATGGGTCAGACTCTGTGACAGTGTGTACAGGCAGAACTTTTTTATATACACAGGGGGCAAATGTAGAAAATATGGACAGATATCTAATGTATGGAATGTGGCTCAGATACACAGGACAAGACGTTTGTGTTATCCCTTGACTCTGCATAATGGTGGCTTCAACATATATGTGTATGCTGCATTACTTTCTTCTTGAGAGCTCTGAAAAGGTTCATGTAGACAGATTTGTTAATTCATATACTCCAAGGTCTAAGTAGAACAACGTGAGCTCGTCAAAGTGTCTAACTTGTGTGTAGCACGTAGGGGACATGTATACTTGACCACTACAGATGATGCTTTAACAGTGAATACATGATTATGACACTGTGCTGACTTTAAAGTTGTGATTCACTGGCCCTGTAACAAGAGTCAGTACAGACTGTTTAGCCAGACAGGCCAGTGGCATAGTATGCCACTTGAAAATTTGTGAGGATGCAGTATTTGTACTTGTCTGTTGTCCTGCATGCAGACCATTATAGCATTGACGTTCAAGACATAGGTGCCCATCATGATGACTGGGGATGGAAGTATGTTCTTCATGTCAACTCATAAATGTGTCCATCCCATTTGCTGTGTTACTTCCAGACTCCCTTGCATGAGATGAGACATGTTTGTAATGACACATGACCCTCAGGAGCATTACAGATCAGACAACAGCCAAAATAGTGCGTTAGTAGACATGTATTTAGTGGTCTTTGAAATACATCTAACAGATGGTTCCATTGCCTTCATGTGTTTGGGAACCATGGTTTACTGGCAGACTGACAAGTGCCATGTTCACATATGTGTAATGATTTAAAACCTGCCGTGAAAATGATGCATAGGCTTGCTCCTGTGTTGTGTTGTGTTGTGATGATACTCATGTGTCAAGACTATGCAGATGACTGATGTGAATCTCTTTCTCATCCTTGTTCACAGCATCATCAACGGCTACTGGAGGAGACAGTTCCACGGACCAAGGGGAAGCGGCTAGCCAGACTGGGTCCAGTGTGGAGGAGGAGGAGGGACCCAGTGGCACTGAGGGTGAGGGGAGCCACACTGAGGGTAGGTCGGAAACATCTACATCTGCCGAGGACCTAACAAGCTCCAGTGATGACTCCCTTGTGGTGGTGGATGTTCCCATTTCAGAGGCCACAACATCAGAGTCTGCCCCCACCACCACCACCATCTCCACCCCCACAGCTGCTCCCATTCCAAGTGTCCGTGGACCCTCCCGTGTTAGGAAGCATGTCTCCTTCGGGCCAGGCACCGCACCCCCTGCATCTGTCACCCCTGCTGCCCTGAGTGTGGAGGCCGTGGATTTGCTGAAACAGATCCATGTGGGGCAGACATCCATGCTGAGTGTCCTCCATGCACATACCAGTCTTTTAACACAATTAGTGTCATACATGGAGGGCATCTCATCAGACATGTCTGCCCTACAGCGATCGAATCAGGCTATGGCCTTCTCAACGACGGCAGCAGTGTCCCTCCTGCAGCAGTCCCTCACCCCTCCTTCCTCTGCCCCATCCACAGTCCCCACTACCCTACCTGACCCAAGCACACTCACACAGGCATATGCACACACACAAGCAGCATACAGCCACCCAAAACAAAGTCCAAGAAAACACGCACGCACACTCAGGGGACTGACATCACACACACAGGGGAGAGGGCCAAAAAACACACACACCCATCCACAACAACTACGAATTCCTCAGCTACCTCTCCCTCCAAAACCTCTACCCTTGACTCTCCTGCAACCCCCCCCTTCCCAGAGGGTCTTCCTCTGTGACCTTGGCTTCTTCCCCACTGATACATCAGATCAGACTCGCAAGGGGAAGAGGAAATCCCCCGGCACAGAGAGGAGATCCACCCCTGCACGCACACCCTCCCCCAAGAGTAAGAACACTGAGCCCCCCACCTGTACATCCCCCAGAACAAAGAAATCAAAAGCCCCACCACCATCCCACACTTCCACAGCAAAATCGACTTCCTCACGAGCCCAGGCCACCCCTCCCAAAGTTCACACATCACACCCCATCCCAGTTTCATCCATACACCATTACACCATCCCCAAGATGATAAGGCACTCCACCTCCCCAACCACAAGCACTTCCCCTCCCACAACGCCACACCTTCTGTCTGTTCCGGACACTGCAGTGGAGCCTCCACCCCCTCAATCAGACCTGTCCACTGCAGTGGAGCCCCCACCCCCTCAATCAGACCTGCCCACTGCAGTGGAGCCCCCACCCCCTCAATCAGACCTGTCCACTGCAGTGGATCCCAACACTCCAGTAGCCCCCATCCCTCCCACAACCCAAACTGGTACACCCTAGTCCTGTCCCTGCGGTGCCTGGCATGCCCCTAAAGATGCCCCTCCAAGGGGAGATGTCCCCTAGTTGTAGCAGTGCAGGCAAGCGAGGGAGGAACATTCATATGGATTAACCCCTAAAGGACTATATAATGTGGACTGGCCATTGGCCTTATTGTTTTTCATGTTTTAGAATTTGTGATACAGATGCTGAATAAAGCTTTTTTTTCTTTTGGATATTTGCTTTTTGTGTACCTAATTTTGTTAATAAGTCTAATGAAATTGCTGTTGAAATCTTGTTGTGTGAAAATAATGATATAGTGATGTGATGGACTGCATGTGGTCCATGGTATATGTGTACTATTACAGTATGTATCAGAGTCATCATTGTCTGCAATTGCAGGTTGTCATGATCCACAACATTTGGGACAATGAGTGTGACATGCTTTTAACAACATCCCATCTTTGACTTACACTTTTGCACATAGGTTGTGCTGACATTTGTACACATTGTACAAGTTTTTCAAGGTTTAACCATCTATGATGGACATGCAGAATAGCGCATTGATGACGAACAAGTCATCTGTCTCATCAGTACAACTTGGTAAACCTGAAGTTTGACTACGTGCAGATGACTTTGGACACACACATGTACACAGGCTTCTGGAAAGAAAGTATTCTGTGTGTTGTAATTGTTGGATCCTTGTCCGAGTCTCATTCTGACATGGTAGACCCCTGCCAAGACCAAGCTTGACACAGCTGACCTTCCACAGTAGTGAAATCACCTCATGGCAGTGTGTTAATCTGTGACATATCCTGAGCCCATAGTGTGTGTCATGTGAGCATGAATCTGTGTCTTCAAACCCACTTTCCTACCAAGACTATAGTCCCTGCAGATGTTCCTGTTTGAGAAGCTTTCTGTGTGCTGACTAGTCCAGTGCTTTCTTGGAATATTTGACTTTGAGTGTCCAAGATGTGGGTGCACAAGTAGAATGGAGTCATTATGTTGACATCCCTGGTTGGGTTGAGACAAGGGCCTGCACTGTGAGCAAACTCACAAGTGACACATTTTCAATTCCCCCAGTCACATTTGTGCTAGCGACATCAGCGTGTTTTTAATCTGTCATCTGTTTTTGCATGTTTGGCATTTATATGTGCCTATGACTGCTCACACTCAGCAGATTCTACCCTTCCCTGTACCCTGATGGCAACATGTCTTATTTGTAGGTCTCCTTGAGTGATTTCATTATTCTGAGACAGTGTTAAAGTTCCAAACGTGTCCAATACATATCACGTTATGCACATGTACTCCATCCTAAACGGATGTACAAATTTCCCATGAGTTATGTCTAGCTATGTGTATTGTGTTTGTGGAACACAGATCCCACCACCACCCCTGGCGTTGTCAACAGTGCAGGAAGATTAGCTTACACATGTGCCTGTGCATTGGAGCCTACTGACACAGTTGTTGTATCCCCTATCTGGTGAGCCACGTATCTTCCAAGTCTTATGCAGTACACACTCAGCATTGGAAATTTGACAATAGTGATGATTTGCACATAATGCAGCTTTTGTAGTTAGATGCAGAGTTGATGTGATAGACATGCAAACAAGTTAACATTGTAAGTGGTCTGATCTTGAGTTGTGTGCAACGCACATAGTCAACACATGTTGACTGTCTCATACGTTGTTGTTGGTCCATGCTTTTCTACACAGCAAGTAGGAATCTTGTCTACACATGTAGCGCTGACAGCTGTGACACAACCACTTCATGTTTGTTTCAGTGGTAGGCTCATGAATGTATTTTGAGTGTCTGTGGACTTGTGTGGTGTCGTGGGCAGTCTCCTGTGTGCTTCGTTGTACAGTAACTCATCAAAATGTCATTCTTCTGTGAGTGTGTTTACTCCTGTTGCCCTGCAGGGTTTGAGTATGTGTTGTTGTGGACAGATGCAGTGAATTTGTGTCCCATACATATGTGTGTCTGGCACCTCTTGTTCAACCATCAAATGTGTGTGTCCTAGTATGTGGCGTGCTGGGTGTACCTTGCTGATACTGAGATTGCCACATTGGTCATACACAACAGTACATGGACCCATGTTTGTATTGTGGTCACAATGATGTGTGGTCAATAATGTATTCCTCGTCATACAGCCAGTGATCCACACTGTCTTGGATGCCTGTGCAATGTCACCTGTCAATGTAGGCTTAGATCAGGCACATTGCTGCTGATCAAGGTGTGTGGTGTTTAGAGTGGCCAAATGTGACTTGTCTCCTGGCAAGGCCCCTACCTACAATGTAACCTCACATTACGGGCCATGCCCTGGGAGTAATGTTTGGGTATGTGAGATGACAGTGGTTCTTGCAAGGCACGAGACACAGTGCGCAAGAGTGAGTGTGCTAAATAGTATGGCCCACATCCTAATTTGGCATCACAGAGGGTCAGTAGACAGGATACTGTCACCACAGTGTTGTAGCCTTGAGGGTACTGTGGAAGAGAGTCAGTCTCTTGATGTATTGTTTGGGGTTCCACCAAGCTTGTTCCGCATGTGACTCTTGTGCACCTGCTCATCAAACAATGCCTGATTGCCCACATTCACTATCCCAATTCATGGAATACTTCGGGATTGTACTCAACGCGCATATGTCTCAGTGGAGTTCAGCCCCCCATTGTGTGTGTTGGCCCAGCCTCGAAACACTTCCACACACACACACACACATGTTGTGTTTGTTCTGCAGTGTGTGGCTGTTTGGTTGTCTTTGTGCATCTTCACCCATGTATTTCAGCTGTGTTTGAAGGGCATTGAGTGGATGTTTTGTTTACTTTATTTCTCTACTGGCCCTGGGACTCCTACATCTTCACTCTGCACACCCCTTATGTTTTGCATTTGACCTTGCTGCCACAGTGTGGTACAGGATCTCACCAATGCTGTTGTTTCAGATTGAATCCTTTGTATTTGTGTCTGATTGTGACAAAAATGTGTGTTTATGCATTTTGGGTGGTCACATGTTACATTGTCCAATTGAACATTGCTGGCAGTGTTGGCCCCCAAGAGCACTGATTGGCTGCACATGGCTGAGGGTATGTAACACACACAACAATGTTTGCCTCAACAGTTCTGTTGTTGTTTGACACACAACCACTACTTTATCACTACATTGCATGTGGGTTTGGGCCCAATAAATACATAATTGCTTGAACATTGCTGGGGGTGTGAGACCCACATTCACCTTTTTGTCACTACAGTGATGAGGCGATTATACCCCATGAGCCCTATGTGCTTGACAATGCTGTGGGATTGAACCCCACACTTACCTTTTAGTCACTACAGTGATGGGGGGATTATACCCCATGAGCCCTATGTGCTTGACAATGCTGGGGGATAGAACCCCGCACTCACCTTTTTGTCACTACAGTGATGGGGGGGTTATACCCCATAAGCCCTATGTGCTTGACAATGCTGGGGTATTGAACACCACACTCACCTTTTTGTCACTACAGAGATGTGGGGTTTGTCCAACATATCACTTTATGTGTCAATTTTGCAGGCAGTTCACACACAAAACCCAATTTTGGCATGACAGCACTGGGGGAGTGTTAGGCATCCACCCCCTGTGGGGTGGCCAATGCTGGTAGTGATAGACATCAACCCCCTATGGGGTGGACAATGGTGGGAGTGATAGGCATCCACCCCCTATGGGGTGGACAATGCTGGTAGTGTTAGGCATCCACCCCCTATGGGGTGGACAATGCTGGTAGTGATAGACATCAACCCCCTATGGGGTGGGCAATGCTGGTAGTGATAGACATCAACCCCCAATGGGGTGGACAATGCTGGTAGTGATAGGCATCTACCCCCTATGGGGTGGACAATGGTGGGAGTGTTAGGCATCCACCCCCTATGGGGTGGACAATGCTGGTATTGATAGGCATCCACCCCCTATGGGGTGGACAATGGTGGTAGTGATAGGCATCCACCCCCTATGGGGTGGACAATGGTGGGAGTGATAGGCATCCACCCCCTATGGGTGATAGGCATCCACCCCCTATGGGGTGGACAATGGTGGGAGTGATAGGCATCCACCCCCTATGGGTGTGTTGCCTTTAGCGGGATTGTGACGTTTTGGTGTGTGGTAGGTGTCTGACTTACCGTCTGTGACGAACGCATCGGTTACAGTTGTTGATTCGACCGTAGGCGTACAGTATAGGGATGACATGCGCGATCGGATACATGGCTGCTTCGTCTCGTACGCAGTGATCGTGTTGTGGCGCGAATCGGAGCTGAAATACAGCTCTTCCGGATGCTGTGACGTGCTGGAGGTGACGACCTGTTCGGCGCGTAGGAAGTACGCATCGTACTTGGCCGGCCGGAAACTGCTTCGGAAATGGCTCCGGACGACTCCATTCAGCGTTTACGGAGCCGGGTCGTACGGAAAATGGCGCTGGAATCGGAGCGTACATGTCGCTCTGGAATAGGAGAGATTTGCGCATCGTACTTCGTCGTTTGGATGGACCGGCTCCCGGAACGAGTCGGTCGGAAGGTAATGCTACGGACGGCTCTCGGAGGGCTTCTGAGCGAGATCGGAATTGACCCCTTTGATGTGTATAGATTTCCCATGCAATACCTGTTTAGAAAGCCGGCAAGATGTGTGATCAAAGCCTGTATTTGCATTTTCCTAATTATTTAATCAGTGAGCACTGGCAACAGATCATAACTTGTCCGTGAAATTTAAACATTTTAAGCTGCAAGAAAGGGAATGCTGAACTCATAATGAAGGTTCAATACAGTGCCAATGATTTTAAATGATATATAGCACTGTTGCATGTTTGTAAAGTTTTAGCCACTAAGTTTAACCATAGAATATACAGCGTGATGCTTTCCCTCTTAGGAATACCCAACCTACTCCCCACGCCTACAGCCTTAGGGCCTTATTAAGAGTCTGGCAATGCGGGGGGCGTGGCTTGCAGCCGGGAAGATGGCGGTCTTTTAGGCGAGCTTCGCGTTGCCCGGGCCTAATCCCTTGCCATCCACCTTAAAATCCTGTGGAATCAGAGCCGGCTCTGTGAGCACAGCATGGCGATGGCCCCCAGAAACATTGGGGTGGGTCACGGGGACGACAGGGCGATCCTGGTGCTGGGTGAGGCAACACTGTGAGGGGCCGGGAGGCCTAAAGAAAATGGTGTCCGTGGCCCTGCTGCTTTGGGGGCTCGGAGCTCTGTGATCCGCTCCTGCTGCTGGTGAGATCGGCGAGGGCCGAAGACTGCGTGCTGGCTGTAGGAGCAAGCCAGAGACCTTGAGGTGGTGAGTGCGCCAGCCCTCTGCGCGGGGCCTCGCAGACGCCCTAAGACCCGGGGAAGGGCTCTGTATGAAGGAGGGCTGTTGCCGAGAGACCTGTTGTGGGAATGCTGGTGCGGGCCCTGCCCCCTTACCTGTGTCCTCTCCTGCCCCAAGCATCGGAACCTGGTGCGAGTGCTGCTGGTGAGATCGGCGAGGGCTGAAGACCGCATGCCGGCTGCAGGAGCGGGCCGGAGAACTTCAGGCGGTGAGTGCTCCAGCCCTCGGTGCGGGGCCTAGCGAACGCCGAAGACCCCGGGAGGGGTTCAACACGATGAGGGCTGTTGCCGGGAGCCCAGTTGCAGGAATGCTGGTTGGGGCCCTGCCCCTTTACTTGTGACTGCAGTGGGGTTCACAGGCCCTTGGGTGAGTCCTGAAGGGGCTCTGTGGTACATCCGGTGAGCGGCCGGATAGTGGGTGGTGACCCTGTGCTGAGGCCCGCACGCCGGAACGACAAGGAGCTGAGAGCCGCGAGAGAACATCACCCGGGTGAGTGGGGCTGACAGCTGGCTCGCGGGAGAATGGTGTTTGGGCCGTGGCTCATCCTGGAACCGGCGATTGGAGATCCGGCGATGCTCTGGCGATGCCCCGGCGATGCTGATTTGGTGCTCACTACTGGATGGTGCTTATGTGCTCCTGCTTGCGGGGGCTGATTGCGGAGAGTGATTCAGGTGCAGTATTGGGGGCCCCACCCCTGTGCGGGGTGATGCCTGAAGATCCCTGAGGGACGCGTGGCAGACCGGGACCTGAGCGTATTGAGGGGCTAGCACCCGCATCGGTTGGATGATGGAGAGCTCTGTGGGCTTGGTGGGCGAGGCAGTCTCTGGCGGATATTGACCTACCCATCCCTGTGGAAGTTGGAGTGTGGAAGGGGGATGAGGGAGGTGGAGGTCCCTGCAATGGTGAAGGGCCGGCCCTGCAACAGAACAACCTGGACAAATACACTGAGAAGATGTCTGCGGCTGGTACATTGGCCTACGGGGTGGACACCACGACTCCGGGAGGGGATCTGCAGCAAAATGGGGAGCCTTCCCTGAGTGCAATTATGGCTGCCATGCAGGAGTTATGGGGCTCCATAGCCCTGATTGAACCTAAACTGGATGCTGTATTGGTGGATGTCAATCTACTCGGAGCTGACTTTCACAAAATCTCCGAAAAGGTGGCAGTGGCAGAAATGCAAATAAACGTTCTGCTCTCTACAACCAAACACCTGGAGGAACAAATACAGAGTCTGACAAAACAGAGCACAATCATGTCTGCCAGGCTGGAGGAACAAGAAGGGAGATCGAGGCAGAACAACATTAGAGGGGTCGGGGGCCCTAGTGTGGACCTGTTTCTTGAGGACCTGATCCTTAACAAGCTGAAGTCGAAACATCTCCCGACCTTTTTCTCAGTGGAGAGAGCTCATAGGGCGCTGGCTCCGCCGCCGAGGCCAGGGGCTCCTCCGCGAATTATAATCGCCCGTACATTAAACTTCAGAGATTGGGACGCAATATTGCAGGCTGCATGTGTGCAGGGGGACCTGCGCCTGGACAACGCAGTGATCCATTACTCCCCGGGACTTTACCCTACAAGTGCAGCGTCAACGGAGAAACTTTGATGAAGTAAAAAAGGCCCTGCGCGCCAAGGAACTGAAATACATGATGCTCTACCCCTCCAAGTTGAAAGTCATCACAGACGAAAAGACATTGTACTTTGCCACACCTGAGGAAGAGTGGGACTGGCTGGATGTTGGAGGAGGGCCGGGAAAGAGGCTGCTGGTGACAGAAAGAAAGAAAGATCGATTCAAGGGCCACGGGAGAGAAGGGCCGTCCCCCCGGACAGTGAGCGAGAACCACATCCACCCGTGAGGGGCACGTGAGCACCCAGGAAGGAAGAACTTTGAGGAGATGACTTCTTGCATGATATTGCTGGCAGTATACAGGAACTTGGAGGGGGAGTGATGGGGATGTGATGGGATCGCAGACATAGAGCCGCCGGGGAGATCAGATTTACTTTGAGCGGGGATATGCTGATTTTCACATATGCCTATGGGGGATGTTTCAATTGTAATAGTGCTGTTTATCCGACAGGCCGTTGACTGGGCGGCTGCAGCTCACCCCCGTTACTAGATGTTATGTTTGGGGCGACAGGCACTCTGCAAGTTGGGGGAGTGGGTAGTTCAATGTCCACAGAGCAGGGTTGTGGGGTGGGGGGTTAGGGGTTCTACGGTTTAGTTCAATGTTTACTAAGGCTTTGCAGAGCTATGTTTTTAACATTTGTAGTGAGGGGATGGGGGAGGCTTTGGACACACTGGTTCTTCCCCGGGCATTGTGGGAGGGCACTGATATTTAGCAGTAATTGCGTGAGAGCATTCTAAGTGACAAAGATGATGGGCATGCGCAATGTTTCCGGAGGGTTGAAGATATGGTCTTGGAATGTTAATGGGCTGGGGAGTGGCATCAAACGTACATTGTCTTGCAACATCTGAGATGCCACAGCCCCAATGTAATACTTTTGCAAGAGACACACCTCCGTGGTCATCATTATAAGGCTTTAGATAGAATGGGATATGTCCTGAAGGCACATGCAGGATACAGATCTGACTCGCGGGGTGTTGGAATCGTGATTAAGAAATCTCTGCCGTCCGTCTCCCAGAGGGTGTGGAGGGATGACCATGGTCGATATGTAGCCCTCAATAGGATGTGGAACGGGACTGATCTAAACATTTGCTCGGTCTATGCCCCACCTCGACTCCTGGGACCGGCTCTTCCCGACCTGGGGGGCCTGTTGTTGGAGCTCTCCCCGGGAATACTACTGATAGGTCGGTGACTTGAATGCAATCTTTGAAGCAAATATGGATAGAGCAAGCTGCGCTGACTGGGGAGGAGGATCAGGTCCCCTGCCTCAGTTTGCGTCAGCGATGGGGTTGTTGGATCTATGGAGGGAGCTTAACCCTGAGAGTTGCCAGTATACTTATTTCTCTACACCACATGGCAGCTTTTCCAGAATAGACTATTTATTGATCTTCCAAAACCAGGTGGCATGGTTCTTGGCTGCAACGCAATTGGCGAGAGGAATATCGGACCATTCCCCGGTGGAGGTTCAGCTGTCGGGTCCATCGGTGGACTATCAGATGCCACCTAGGTAAGAGGCCTGGTACCTGAAAGATAAGGAGACCCGAGATAAGATATGCGGATGCGCTGACCTGTATTTTAAAGAAAGTCAAGGGTCAATGGACTCGCAGTGACCCTATGGGAGGCCTTTAAGACGGTGATAAGAGGAGGAGCCCAGCCAATAATTGGGGGTAAGAAAAAGGAATCTAAACAGCAATGTGTGGACCTCGAGAGAGAGTATTGGAGATGGAAAGGGTGGCGCAGGAAGAAGGGGGAGAGATAAATAGACACTGATTACTGCTTCGCCAACAAGATCTACGAGCCCTGACAGAGGACCTAGCACGTAAGCACGCCTTGGCGATACAGCGTCGCCTCTATGACGTTGGGGATAAAACAGCCAAATTTACCCCTCCTGATTCAACACTTTCCCTACTGTTGCACAGACTGGAGTGGGAATAGTACTTTTTACCCCTTCTGAGTCCAACGCTTTCCCTACTGTTGCACTGCCAGGAGTGGGAATTGTTAGTTTTACTACTCCAGAGTTTAACGCTTTCTCTAATGTTGTATATATTGGAATGGGAATAGTATATTTATTATTATAGAGTTTAATTTTTTTTAAATATTGCTTAAATATGCATTCTTATTATATATTAGTGTATTAAATTTTGTATTTTATATATATATATATATAGTCATTTTTAAGATATTTTTAGTAAGGCCTATTTTTATATATTGTTTACTATTTATGTACAATTAAATTGGAAATATTGTAATTTTGTTTGCAGTTTATTTTTTTGATGTGTATGTGAATATATATATTGTGGAAGGAAGTCTACAGCGAGTGACGGAATCGAAACGAAATATATATATATATATATATATATATATATATATATATATATATATATATATATATATATATATATATATATATATATAGCTGCAAACAAGCCCAGTACTCAATAAACAGAACGGCAAGAGTAGACCCAATTCAGTGCAAGTTGCTTTTTTATTTTCAACCAGCCATCACCATGTTGCCATATATATATATGATAAAGGTCAAATACAGGACGTTTTTACTGCATTGGCTATACTTTTCACATATTAAGTATAGCCTCATACCTGATCAATGGTATTCAGGCCTTGCCTTTTCTGAAGCACGCTTGAGATCCGACAATATGTTGTCGTCCTCCACCTACAAAATCAGTCGGTTCAACAGACTCTTCCTGTAGATTTTTGTGTGTATTGCCCACACAGTCCTATAAAGAAAATTCCACATTGAAGCATTATCCTTGGCTGCAGTATGAAGCTGTGAGTAGGGCTCATTTCCTTAACAGACTGCATTAGCAGGGTTAAGGGACAACCTCGAAGTGTGTTCTGAAAAGGAGTAAGGAGATTAAGTTTACATTGTAAGTAGTGAATTTAAAAGGCATATATAGCAAAATACTGCACAGTAATTTATTTTGAGAAAGGACCAATATGTTTGTTGCGTCTTGAAGAAAGCCTATAGGCACGCGTCTTTAATCTTCTGTAAAAAAGCCTTACATCAAACAAGATGGTATCATGACAACAAAGTAGAACCAATTAACGTACTTGGTCAGTTGGTGAATAGCATAGTATCTCCATACCAGGTTAACACACAAACAGCATGCACTCCCTAATCTAAAACCCCATAAGCCAGAAATTAATGTGATGTTGCATCAGCAAAGTAAATAGGTCACAGGGCACACAATGACTCTAGTCTAACAAAAGGGAACACTAATGGGACAATGTTAGGCTTGGCATCTTTTGGCGTGTTTCCCCTGTCTTTTTGCTTTCTGACCTCCCGGTTTTGACTCTGTTTTTGCTGGTTTAGTGTCTCTGAGCACTTTTTCACTGCTGTTCAGTGTTAAAGTGCAAGTGCTCCTGTTGTAAATTATGTTATGGATTGGTGTTTCCATGATTGTCATATTTGATTTACTGGTGAGGCCCTAGTAAAGTGCACTGAGAGTGCCAGGGCTGGTAAATCAAATGCTGCTAGTGGGCTTGCAGCACTGGTTGTGCAACCCACAGAAGTAGCCCTGAAAAGGTAACTCAGACCTGCCACTGCAGAGTCTGTGCGCAGTTTGTAACTGCCATGTCGACCTGACAAGTGCACCCACTTGCCAGGCCCCAACCTTCCCTTTTTCTACATGTCAGTCACCCCTAAGGTAGGCCCAAGGTACCCCTGTGGGCAGGGTGCTGTGTATGTTAGAGGTAGGACATGTACTGATGTGTGTGACATGTCCTGGTGGTGAATTACAGTGTATTTCGTTTTTCACCAGCGCAAGGCTGCCTGTTCCCATAGGACAGAATGGGGAGTTTGTTTATACCATCTTATAAACATAACTACCCCTGGGAACAAGGTAGAAAAATAAAGTTTAGTATGTCTGGACTCAGAATGTTGAAATGCATCTTTTAGTGAAGATGATTTTTACATTCTGTGTTTGAAAATACCACTTTTAGAAAGTAGGTGTTTTCTTGCTTAGCCATCCTGTGTGCCTCTGCTGGGGTTGTGGATTGACTGTATGGCTTTGTGATGAGAGGGGCTGGAGAGGGGCAGTGGCTCCAGAGAGCCTGATGGGTCAGGGCTGGGCTGAATAGACCTGGGCTGCATTTAGAGTAGTGGGAGGAGATTTCCTTGCACCTGAATGGGCCTGGTCTGCCTTGCACAATGCCGTCTCCACCCCCTGCCAGGAAGCTGCACCAGTGAGGACAGAACTGGTTTGGGCTGGGTACAGACACTCTCTGCCTTCAGAGAACAAAGGATTTGGTGGTATAAATATTGGGGCCGAGACCTCAGACCTTTAGAACTCTTTTGGACCAAGAAGACTGCCAAGAAGAAGAGCTGGAGAAGCTGTGAGGAGGAACTACCACTTTGCTGTGTGCTTTGCTGTGTTGGCCTGCAGTGGCTGCTTCTGTCTTGGGCAGTGAAAGGACTGGACTTGAACTTTCTGCAACCTATTTTTGTGAGTTTCTCCAAGGGCTTGAGGTAGCGCTTGCCTCCTGTTCAAGAAGTCTAAGGAACAGCAAAGTTCTCCTGCTCTCAGCACTGGGGACTGTGTGTTTTGTGCTGCAACAGAAGAAAAAGCAACTCGATGCCGTCTATGACGCTGCTGCCGACTCCGTGTCCTGAAGGCACCGCAGAGGGCACCGCCGCACCGCAACCCTGGTCTCACCGACGACGCCTACTGATGCCGCCACTGAGCCGCTGCTTGCACCGCGACCTGTGTGCACCGCACTTCACACCGCCTTGCTTCACGGCGCCGCCTTGGTATCCCCGACGATGCTGCTCCACGCCGACATCGACGCCGTTGCTTGCACCGTGGTTCGAGGGCACCGCTCATAAGTTACATGACGTACCGTCCTCATCCCGCACCGCAGCCTTGGCCTACCGACGCCGGCGCCATCGACAGTGCTTCAGCAATGACGAAGCCGCGGCTTGCACCGTGACCTGCCAGCACCGCGACGAGCATCGCATCACTTCGCACTGCAGCCCTGGTCTCACCGACGCCACTGGACGACCGTCACTGAGCCGCTGCCTGCACCGCAACCTGAGGACACCGCACGCCGCACCGCTGCACTTCGCACTGCAGCACCCGATGCCTGCTGATGCCGGCGCTCCTGACCTCAACCGCGATCTGCAACGCATGTGACTTCAAGGGCCCGACGACTCCTGCACCGACCTCTGGAACCAACGCCTGCGGATGCCGTGCCTTCGGAGTTCAACGAGAGGTCGCCGACACCCTGCATTTCTAAAGGTACTGTTTTGCGGGTCTTCCCGACACCGTAGCTGGCCCGCGACGCTGCGGTCAGCCAGAACTGTTTGGATTTATTGTCCACGACGACGTGATAGCTAGGCCTGGGCGGTGAACTCCGCACTCCACGGACCTCACGGAGTGCAGAAAAGTCTGCTGCGCATAGTGCAGCGGAGCTTTTCCTTGCAC
Organism: Calotriton arnoldi; assembly: GCA_963921515.1. Classification (NCBI taxonomy): domain Eukaryota; kingdom Metazoa; phylum Chordata; class Amphibia; order Caudata; family Salamandridae; genus Calotriton; species Calotriton arnoldi. The sequence goes on along the minus strand of CAWUFW010011357.1, from coordinate 489,783 downwards.
GCGATCGCGAACGGTAAGTTCACGATTGTGAACGGTAAGTTTGCGAGCGCGAGCTGCCGCTCGGGTAGAATTTCAACCCGAGCGGCAGGAATACCACTGCGAACTGCAGTTAGCACTGCACTCCACCACTTGCGGAACTCCGCAGAGTTTTTTTGTAACTTCGCGGAGTTCCGCGTAGCAAAACTCAGCGAACTATGCCCAGGCCTAGTGATAGCCCCAGACGGAGCTATCGACTTCAAGGAACTGTTTTTCAAGTTTATTTTGATAACTGAAGATTTCTAAGTACTGTATTGTGGATGTTTATCATTTTTGGTCTTGTCTTAAGTATATAAAAATATTGGATATTTTTCTAAACTGGTGTGGTGTCCTTTTGTAGTGCTTACACTGTATTACCGTTGGTTATGGGCAAATGCTTTACACACTGCCTCTAAGATAAGCCTGACTACTCGTGCCAAGCTACCAAGAGGGTGAGCAGGGGTTATTTTAGGAGTGTAACTCCCTTATCCTGACTAGAAGGAAGGGTCCCTACTTGGACAAAGGTACTTACCTCTGCCAACTGGAGATCCCCATTTCTAACATTGGTTGTCAGCGGTGAGGATAGGACTCGCATTTGCACTTGACTTACATTGATTGGTGTGCACTACTACCATATCGCAGACCATTACATACCACATACTGGTTCTCTTTCTTTTTGGCCTATTTTTTGATCTTGCCAGTTTTTTCTGAGAACTTGAACTTGCTACTTCATCATGCCGGAATCAAGAGCATCATCTGCTGCATCTTTGGAAGTGGCCTTTGAGGAGGATAGGTTGGAATCCTACAATGTGAAAGAATTGAAGGCTATTTGCAAAACCCTAAAGGTCAAAGTCAGAGGCCTCACCAGGAAGGAGGAGCTACAAAAGGCGCTGAGGGCCTGGGTAGCAGCCAGACATGCCAGTGGGCAGTCTGGAGATCTCAGTGGAGAGGCGGAGGAGCCTATTCCTAGGGTGGATGTGTTTTTGGGAGGGGGGGAACCCTCCAGGCCAGGCAGCAGTGGCCTGTCCCCAGAGGAGCTGGAGGACAGGCGGGAAGCAAGGAAGTTCGAGTTGGAAAAACTCAGGATAGAAACTGAAAGGGAAGACAAAAGGATAGCCATGGAGGAAAGGAAGATGATCTTAGATCATGAACGAAGTCTTAAGGAGCTGGAGCTAAGGAGTAGACCCAGCTCAGATGGTGGCAGCAATTCGTCAGGGCAGTCAGACAGAATTGTGCACATCCCCAAGAATGTAGGCAAGGAATTCAAGAAGGGGGATGACATACAAAGGTGGTTCCAGGGGTATGAGGCATCTATTCATATGAATGGGGTCCCTGAAAGAAATGGGGGGGCAGGGTTGTGGCCTCTTTCCAAAAGAAGCTAGGGATACTCTGATTGCTTTGGGTAAGGGGCAGAACCTCACCTATGCTGATATGAAGGACGCTCTCCTCACCAGGTATGGTCTCACTCCTGAGAAGTACAGGGATCAGTTTAGGTCCAGCAAGAAAAGTGACGCCAACACTTGGTTGGAATGTGTAGATTCTTTCTGCAGGTCTCTGGATGGCTGGGTGAAGGGCAGTAATGTAACAGATTTTCAGGGGCTCTACAATTTGATTGCATGGGAGCACTTGTCTAGTATATGTTTTGCAGAGCTGCGCCAGCACTTAGTTGATAGTAAGCTGACTGACCCCAGGAAGCTTGCTCTGGAGGCGGACCGCTGGGTGAGTACCAGGGTCTACAAGAAAGCGTTTGGGGGAGACTCAGCCAAAAGTGGGCAGGGTCCCCAGCAGAAAAGTGGGGGTGACAAGGGTAAAGCACAGGAGTTCTCTAAAGGGCCCCAAACTAACACCCAGGGTAAAGGTTCCCATCCCCCAGGAGATAAGAAACAAGGGGTCTCTTCAGGAAAGCCTGCTGAGACCTGCCCGCAAGTGTTTTGCATGTGACCAGGTGGGTCACTTGAAGTGGGACCCCAAGTGTCCCAAAAGGGCGCAGCCATCCACCGGTGGGCAGACCAAGGTGTTGGCTGGTGTAGCGCTTGGGGAGGAGGGGTACCCACAGGACGGTGGGGATCCTGCAGAAATGACCCTTGTCTCACTAGGGGACAGTGAGATGGTCCCAGAAAACCAGGTACCCCCTAACACAAAGAAATACAGCACCTGGGTGACCATCAAGGGGAGAAGGGTAGAGGCTCTCAGAGATACTGGAGCCAGTGTGACCTCAGTCCGGTGTCACCTGGTCTCTGAGGAGCAAGTAGTCCCCGGGGCATTCCACCAAGTAGTTGCGGTAGACAATTTGGAATGCCAGTGTATAGTGGCACAGATTCCCTTTGAATGGGGGGGTCTCAGGTCCCTTGAGGGTGGTTGTGAGCCCTACCATGCCTGTAGATTGTCTGCTAGGTAACGACCTGGAGCAGTCCTTGTGGAAGGATGTTGAGCCCAGGTCTCACTTGGAGATGCTTGGGTTGCCAGAGTGGGCATGCGTGTCCACTCGGTCAATGGCGGCCAGAAAGGGTGATCAGAAGGACCTGGAGCCTGAAACAGTGGCCCAGGTCCCTGCCAAGAGAAAGGGCAGGGGGCATGGGAAACCGTCCCCTGAAGTTCCCACGGACCGGGAGGAGGTTGACCTTGAGGGGGACGCCCCAGTACCTACAGGGGAGCAGGTAGCTGAACTGGGGGACATCTCCAAGCTGAACCATTGGCAGCAAGAAGGTGGTCCCACCAGGGAAGATCCCTGCAGGGAGCAGAAGGAGTGCTCTTCTCCGGAGGGTCTATGGTGGCAGGCTGCAGACCAGGCAGCTGGTGATCAGTCTGGATCACATTGGATCTACTGGGAGAATGGTCTCCTGTATAGCGAGCCTAAGGTCGCTGAGCCTGGGTCAGCCCATGTGCTGGTGGTACCCCAGCGCTTCAGGACCTTCCTACTGGCTCTGGCTCATGACGTGCCTTTGGCAGGACATTTGGGGTGGGACAAGACCTTTGATAGGCTTGTCACCCACTTCTTCTGGCCCCAAATGCGAAGGCAGTCAGATGGACATTGCAGTTCTTGCCAAACTTGCCAAACTTGCCTTGCCAGGATAGTTGCGGACTGCTACCTTTTGGGAACTAGTCCAATTTGCTTTTATTTAAAATTTGCACTGTACTCGAAACTGCTAACAAATCAATTTTAAAGTTGTTTATTTTAACCTGCGCCGTAATCTGATATTTTATACTGGTGAAACGCTACCTCAGTGATTGCTGCTCACTCGTTATCCTCCCCGGTCCACCGCAGTCTTGCTGGGCTGTTTGAGTGGAGGGAAGATTTTCTTACTTCCGAGTGGCCATTTAATTGACGCCATACTGGGAAGAGACGTTCTAGTCTCTCCCCTGAGCACCTCCCTTCCGGTACTTAAGCAAGGGATGGCGCCGACCAGCAGCGGTCGCGCCACTTGCACGCCAAAGGCAAGCCCGTCTGCACCTGTCCGCGTCCGAAACGTGTCCAGCTCCAGAAATGCTGCTCAATTTTCAGTAAGCACACGTTTTACTCGAGAAGCTCTCTTGGCATTCAATAACAGCTCGCATAACTGTAAAGACTCTATCAATGTGGCTAAATGGAGGGGTCCCATCGGCTGTAGATTTTGTAATGCAACTCTTGAACCCACTCAAGTTACACCGAAGAGTAATAGCCGAAAATCAACCTACTTACGAGGAGGACTCCTCAATGCCCGATCACTATGTAAACATGCCCAACACATAAATGATCTTATCCTTAATGACAACTTAGATTGCCTTTTTATAACAGAAACCTGGCTTAAATCCTGGTGCAATGCAGACATTGTTTGTGCCCTCCCCCCTGACTATCTTATTCATAGACAGGATAGACCTGAACAGCAGGGAGGAGGCCTGGCGGTCATTTACCGCAAATCACTCAAATGCTCAGTATTTGAAATATCTGATCTTAGAGGAGCAGAGAGTTTTGGCTTCTGTTTTCAACTAGACAACTCCTTTGCCTTCTCAGGAGCCTTGGTCTATCGCCCACCAGGCCCCAATAACACCTTTCTAGAAAGCATAGGTGACATCGTGAGTGCACTCACCCTTAGATTTGCCAATTTCACCCTATTAGGAGACTTAAATATTCAACTAGACGTCCAAATGGCCCTGGGACTATTCAGTTCCAAGAAACCATGGCCATTCTTGGTCTAAAGCAGCATATACTGACGTCCACCCATGACGCAGGCCACACCTTGGATGAAATTTGCTCAAACCTTACGACCATCATTGTTAAGGATCCAATCAGCCTTACGTGGTTGAATCATAAGCTTCTACCACTGGAAATTAGGCGTGAATATATGACAAAACACTCAGCCCAAGTACGCACTAACCAAATTTTAAAGCCCAGATGGAAGGACATGGCTGCCCACCCTGATCTTAGTCTTGTAGCCTCATCAAGCAAGCCTATACTATCAGGGACCCCACTGAAGATAACAAACGATTTACACTATGGTTAACCACCCTGAAGGATCACTTTACTTCCCCCTGTCCTGGAAAGAATCACTTGTTAAAGAAACCCTCAGCCCCTTGGTATACTCAAGAGTTAAAAGAAATGCACATCCATTGCAGAAAATTGGAACGTAGATGGCGACTCAAATATAATCAGACAGAACGTATTAATTTTAAGGCCGCCCTTAAAAACTACCACCAAAGCATAAAAACTGCCAAGAAGTCGTACTTTACTGATATGCTTGAACAGGCTATCTCCAAGCAAAAAACTATTTTTAAGATTGTGAGTTCTTTTTTAAATCCCACAATACTTAAACAAGAGATTCCTCCCTCCCAATCTCTCTGTGACCGCATAGCAGATTTGTTTGTGGAAAAAGTCCAGATGTTGCAAAAAGACTTTCCCCCTCCTCCTACTCCCCTTATACACACCAAGACTGTCTATGACAGAGACAGTCCCTCCCTTCAAGCGTTCCAAAACCTTAGTCTAGATCAAACCCGTCAAGCAATTCTGGCTGTTAAATCTGGGTCACCTTTTGACCCCTGCCCCCCTCTGGTTTTACATGCCCTAATAGATACGGTCAACCCAGTCATCCATAATATTATAAATACCTCCTTATCCACAGGGGAGGTTCCTAATGAGTGGAAACTTGCAGCAGTTAAACCCCTGCAAAAGAAGCAGCTTGCCGATCCTACCACCCTTACCAACCTTTGTCCTATTTCTCTCCTTCCCTGCCTAAGTAAGATCACGGAAAAACTGGTCAACTCACGACCTACATAGAAGAAGCTAATATCCTACAACCTAATCAATCGGGTTTCAGAGCACAGCATTCTACAGAATCCGCCCTTCTATACACAACTGAATCCCTAAAAGCCGCCCTTGACAAGGGAAAGGGTGCTGTGCTGTTCCTATTGGACCTATCGGCCGCATTCGATACGGTCTCACACGGCATTCTCCTTGACAGCCTCAAAGCCTACAGCATCTTCCACCTAGCTCTGGCCTGGTTAAAATCTTTCCTTCAAAACCGAAGGCAAGTCATCACCCTCAGGGAATATCAGTCAGCAGAAAAGCCACTGCTCTCTGGGGTTCCACAAGGTTCCATCCTCAGTCCAGTGCTTTTTAATGTCTATATGGCCCCACTGATCAAGCTAATATCGTCCTTTAACTTCGAGACCATCTATTACACGGACGACACACAGCTGGTGTTGGTTCTAGACAAAAATACCACACTGGCTGAGGAAAACCTATGCCAATACCTCACAGCGGTCTTTCTCTGGATGAAGACAAACCACCTGAGATGCAACTCGGAAAAAACGGAAATCATGCTGTTAGGGAAGGGGAATAATTTCTGCCCCAGTCGATGGTGACCGGACGACTCCCCCGCTCCCCCGAACACAGTAAAGGCATCCAGAAACCTGGGGGGTCAGATTTGATTCAGCCCTTTCCTTCCACCAACAAGCGTTATCTGTGGCAAGCACCTGCTTCCACCTAATCAAATCATTAAAAAAAGTTTTTCAACCTTCTCCCCATTACGACGAGGCAGACGGTTGCAACAGCTTTAATTACATCTAGAATTGACTATTGCAACAGCCTCTATGCAGGAACTAATAAATCTGTTCTCCATAAACTTCAGATGGTCCAACATGCTGCAGCAAGATTAGTATTAAAATGGCCTAGGAAATCATCTGCATCAGCCGCTCTCAAAATGCTGCACTGGTTACCCGTTCGCAAAATAATTTTGTTTAAAATTCTGATAATCACCTTTAGAAGTTTTCATTTCTCCGGTCCCCGGTATCTCCGTTCTAGGTTCATTCACTATGTACCTTGCCGCACGCTTAGATCCTCCAATTCAAATCTACTAAAACCCCCAGCTTTCAGATGTATCACAAAAGGGGGTAAATCCATTGCAGTGTTGGGAACTAAGGCATGGAACCAACTCCCTAGCAGCCTCCGTCTCATACAATCAGAATCCCTCTTTAGGAAGACCCTGAAAACATGGATTTTCACAGCCCCAGATGCACTATGTAGAGCACTCATCTAACTCCTTTTATTCCAGTCCTTAATTGTCTTTCTGCCCGCAACTCAATCTATTATAGCGCCATGATGCTCCTCGGAGTGACAGCTGCGCTCTATAAATATTCTCTAACATAACATAACAAGAGTGGGAGGAAGGTCAAAGCTTCTCTCCAACCTTTTCCTGTTGTTGGAACCCCCTTTGAAAGGGTAGGGATGGACATCGTGGGGCCACTGGACCCCAAGACAGCCATGGGCAACAGGTACATCCTGGTCTTGGTGGACCATGCCACCCGGTACCTGGAGGCAATCCCTCTCAGGGCAACGACGGCGCCAGTGGTGGGCCGGGCGTTAATGGGGATCTTTTCCCGCGTGGGTTTCCCCAGAGAGGTGGTTTCTGACCGTGGCACCAATTTCATAACGAAGTATATGACATCCCTGTGGAAGGAGTGTGGTGTAACCTACAAGTTCACCACTACTTACTACCCACAAGGTAACGGTTTGGTGGAGAGATTCAACCAAACCTTGAAGGGCATGATTAAGGGTCTAACAGAACCCATGAGGCGTAAGTGGGATGTCCTCTTGCCATGCCTTCTCTTTACATACAGGGACGTGCCTCAGAAGTCTCTTGGGCTCAATCCCTTTGAGCTCCTGTATGGTCACCCTGTGAGAGGACCTCTGAGTTTGGTGAAGGAAGGCTGGGAGGCAGCTCCCAGGAAAACTCCCCAGGAAGTGTTTAGTTACACGCTAGACTTTAGAAACCAAACTGCCCGCTTCAGGAAACTCGCTCAGGCGAACCTGGAAGAAAGCCAGAAAGAAATGAAAAAGTGGTATGACCAGAATGGCACTCTGGTCGAATTTCAACCTGGGCCAAAAGTGTGAGTCATGGCCCCAGTGGAACCTTGTGCCTTGCAGGACAAGTGGACTGGGCCTTTTGAGGTGGTGGAGCGCAAAAGTGATGTCACCTACCTAGTGAATTTGAAGACTCACAGGAACCCTTTGAGGGTTCTCCACGTGAACCGCCTCAAGCCCCACTTCGAGAGGGCCGAAGTGAGCATGCTCTTGGCGACAGATGATGGGGTGGAAGAGGAGAGTGAGCCTCACCCTGACCTCCTGTCCACCAAGGAGCACGATGGGTCAGTGGAGGGTGTGATCCTCTCCCCTACACTGACCCCAGAGTAGCAGAGTGACTGTCACCAGTTGGTGGGACAGTTTGCCCCACTGTTCTCTCTGACTCCAGGTGTTACTCACTGGTGTACCCATGACGTGGACACTAGTGACAGCCCTCCTGTAAAGCACAAGAATTACAGGTTGACTGACCGGGTCAGGATCAGCATCAAGGTGGAAGTCTCTAAGATGTTGGCATTAGGGGTGATAGAGCCCTCCAGGAGTCCTTGGACCAGCCCAGTGGTCTTGGTCCCAAAGGCTGCTGCACCCAGTGCCACTCCAGAACTGCGGTTTTGTGTGGACTACCGTGGGCTCAATGCCATCACCAGGACTGACACAAACCCCATCCCCAGAGCTGATGAGCTCATTGATCGGTTGGGAGCTGCCAGGTTCTTCAGCACGTTTGATTTAACGTCTGGGTACTGGCAGATTGCCTTAACCGATGGGGCCAAGGAGAGGTCAGCATTCTCAACCTCAGAAGGACATTACCAGTTCCGGGTGATGCCCTTTGGGTTGAAGAATGCCCTTGCCACCTTTTAGAGGTTGGTCAACCAGATGTTGGCTGGACTGGTTTATTTCAGTGCCGCATACCTGGATCCAATCCAATCCAATAGCATTTATAAAGCGCACAGCTACCACCTACGGCGGTGTCCCGGCGCTGTGAGGTTAAAGCAGTGGGGGGAGGAGGTGAGGCTAGGACAGATCAAACAGCCAAGTTTTCAAGGAACTCCTAAAAGGGATTCGGACTCAGCCTTGCGCAGATGAATGGGCATCTCGTTCCAGAGGGCGGCTGTTCTAACTGCGAAGGCACGCCCTCCCAACCTAGCTCTCCGAAGCGGGGAGCACGGAGCAGCAACTGAGAGTTTGAGCGCAGAGTTCTGTTCTGGTGGTATATCTGGAGTCTCTGCCTAAGATAACCAGGCCCACAGTCTCTAGTCGCTCTAAAGGCCAGAGATAAGGCCTTAAATTGAATTCTCCTCTTTACCGGCAGCCAATGTAGGCTGCGCAGATGAGGAGATGTGGTGCCGAAGAGGTACCTTTCTGATAAACCTAGCTGTTGCATTCTGGACTGTCTGCAGCCTTTGAATAAGATAGGCCGGAAGGCTCAGGTACAGGCTGTTAGCATAGTCCAGCTGAGATGTAATCAAGGCATGGACAATGGTGGCCCTACAGTCCATAGGCAGAAGATGGAGAAATCTACGCAAAGATTTAAGTTTCCAGAAGCACGCTCTGGAAACTTGGCCAATCTGGGCCTTAACAGACAGTTCAGAATCGAATCTAAAGCCTAGGTTTCTGACCGAAGATACAGGAGTGGGAGGAGGATTCAGTTGCGACGGCCACCAAAGGTCAGCTGAGGGGGGTGAAGGCTGGTTAAAAAACATCACCTCGGTTTTATCCGTGTTCAGTTTAAGACAGTTGTCTGTCATCCAAGAGGAGATCTTAGTAAGGCAGAGCCTGAAATTGTCAAACGCAGCCCTCGTTGTAGCTGAAAATGAGAACACCAGTTGTGTGTCATCCGCATATGATATTAGTCGTACACCACAGTTATTCATTATAAAGGCTAGAGGGGCGAGATAGGCATTAAACAGGGTCGGGCTAAGCGCAGAACCCTGTGGTACTCCACAGCCCATGATGCTAGGAGAGGAGATATAAGGGCGAAGTAAGACCTGCTGAGACCGCTCCTCCAGAAATGAATGGAACCAGTTTAAGATGGTCCCGAGATACCCATCTGAGCCAGACGGTCTAAAAGAATCGAATGAGGGACCGTATCAAAGGCTGCAGATAAATCTAGCAACTTACTGAGCATAGCGCTACTGCCCTGGTCTAGGGAGTTCTCTGATGGTTTCCGCAACTTCCAGCAGAGCGGTCTCAGTGCTATAGCCCTTCCGAAAGCCCGATTGTGAGTCGTGCAGCAGGTTATTGGACTCCAAATAGGTAGAGAGCTGTCTCTGCACTGCCTTCTCCAAAATCTTAGCAGGGGCGGGCAGGAGTGAAATAGGCCTAAAATTCATGAGTATACTAGGGTCTGCATCTTCTTTTTTAAGAATAGGCAGGACAAATGCCTTTTTCCAAACTGAAGGGTAACTGCCAACCCTTAGAGAGGTATTCCAAATAATGTTTAAATGGGGATTGAGAAGGGAAGCCAGGAGATTAAAAAATCTGGCTGGGCATGGATCTAGGGGTGAGCCATTCCAGCCATAGTGTTCAGTTCCAGCTGGGAAGAACACTTGCAGCACCTCGGGGAAGTGTTGAGGGCTCTGCAGAGGGCATGCCTCACGATCAAGGCCAGTAAGTGCCAGATCGGGCAGGGCTCGGTAGTGTACTTGGGACACCAGGTGGGAAGTGGCCAGGTGGCACCCCTACAACCCAAGATTGACACCATTCTGGCTTGGGAGCCCCCCAAGACCCAGACAGAGGTGAGAGCCTTTTTAGGTCTCACCGGTTACTACAGGAGATTTGTTAAGGGCTATGGCACCATTGTTACCCCCTTAACAGAGCTGACTTCCAGAAAGCAGGCCAAGAAGGTGATCTGGACTGAGTCCTGCCAGAAAGCTTTTGATGCCCTGAAGGCAGCCATGTGCACGGCGCCCGTGCTCAAGGCACCCAACTTCTCCAAGGAATTCATCGTGCAGACTCTTCAGGTGTGGGAGCAGTGCTCCCACAACTGAACGAAGAGGGCCTAGACCAGCCTGTAGTCTTCCTTAGCAGGAGATTACTCCCCAGGGAACAGAGGTGGAGTGCCATAGAAAGGAAAGCTTTTGCTGTGGTCTGGGCACTGAAGAAGCTGAGGCTCTACCTGTTTGGGACTCACTTCCGAGTTCAGACAGACCACAGGCCCCTCAGATGGTTGATGCAAATGAGGGGTGAGAATCCAAAACTGTTTAGGTGATCCATCTCCCTACAGGGAATGGATTTACGGTGGAACAACGCCCTGGCACAGAACACGCCAACGCAGATGGTCTGTCCAGGTTCTTCCGCCTTAGTGAAGAGAACTCCCAGGAGGTTGGGTAGTTCTCCCTACTTTCAGCTGGAGGGGACATGTGTTAGACTTGGTATCTTTTGGCGTGTTTCCCCTGTCTTTTTGCTTTCTGACCTCCCGGTTTTGACTCTGTTTTTGTTGGTTTAGTGCCTCTGCGCACTTTTTCACTGCTGTTCAGTGTTAAAGTGCAAGTGCTCCTGTTATGTTATGGATTGGTGTTTCCATGATTGGCATATTTGATTTACTGGTGAGGCCCTACTAAAGTGCACTGAGAGTGCCAGGGCTGGTAAATCAAATGCTACTAGTGGGCTTGCAGCACTTGTTGTGCAACCCACAGATGTAGCCATGAAAAGGTAACTCAGACCTGCAACCGCAGAGTCTGTGCGCAGTTTTTAACTGCCATGTCGACCTGACAAGTGCACCCACTTGCCAGGCCCCAACCTTCCCTTTTTCTACATGCCAGTCACCCCTAAGGTAGGCCCAAGGTACCCCTGTGGGCAGGGTGCTGTGTATGTTAGAGGTAGGACATGTACTGATGTGTGTGACATGTCCTGGTGGTGAATTACAGTGTATTTCACCAGTGCAAGGCTGCCTGTTCCCATAGGACAGAATGGGGAGTTTGTTTATACCATCTTATAAACATAACTACCACTGGGAACAAGGTAGAAAATAAAGTTTAGTATGTCTGGACTCAGAATGTTAAAATGCATTGAAGCATTCCTGGACAATAAGCGCAGGACACAGGAATGCTATTTTCAAGTTGTTTATTCCCAGAGAAAGATCCCATCCAACAGCAAGCAGGAATCAGCAACAACTGACAAAATACAGAACGTTCTCATGCATAGAACATCATGACATGCCTATGATTCCAATATGACATAACATAAGACATTCATAAGATAACATGCTGAAGTAACAGGAGAGTGAAATGCCACACATCTCCCTTCCTTACAAATTAATCACAAAAATATATCTGTATACAAAGCATAAATAATTAAACAAAATCAGTGAGATATCCAGGACGCTTAATTACCCTGGATGAACATCTACGATTCTTAGACGCTTTGTCCACGATAAGCTTGGGACAAATGGAAGTATGATCTTCATACGCTGAATCGACCTTTTTTCACAGTCAAGATTGCCTTTAACTACCACCACCCTACTTAAGTTCCAAATGCGATGATCTTGCGTTTGTTTTGCATTGTTAAAAATCTTAATAACTTTGATGGGTTTCATAAATTTAGATAAAGAGCTTCCTACTATACCAGGGCGCTTAATCATAACCCAATCACCTACTTTTACTTCAGTTTTCTTTACAGCTTTCTTGACATCAAAGTATTTTTTTCTCTGCCTGGCTTTTTCTTCTTCCATTCTTTGTACTAAGGATTTGTCACACACACTCTCTTTCCCCTTCTCCAATTCATACTTGTTAACCCAATACGGTTCTACACATGTATTTGGCACTCTTCCGCGAAACAATAAGAAAGGTGTTTTCCGGTCGTTGCATGTGGAGATAATCTATACTCCTCTACCTTCACCATGACCTCTTTTTCCAGTCTAAAGACAGAGATTTAGCTAAAACTATGGTTTCTTTGAGAACTTTGTTGAATCTCTCAACCATCCCATTTGCCTCGGGATGATAAAGAGAACAAGTTTTATGCACAATCCCCTTAGAAGATAAAAATTCTTCCATTTCCTTAGAAATCAATTGTACACCATTGTCTGTCAAAATGGATACTGGTAAACCTTCTCTAGCAAACAGACTTTTCAAACATTGAATAACATTGTTAGAATCAACAACAGATTAAAAAAAAAAACTCAGGCCATCTTGAATACATGTCAATGACAACCAATAAATACATCTGTGTCCCCTTACCATGTATGGGCCCAACAATGTCTAAAGCAATGTCTTGCCAAGGCTCACTAGGGCGCCTTCTTAAAACTATAGGTTGTATATGTGTATACTTGGATTTATCGCTCAGAGTGCATGGAATGCAATCTCTTATAACACGTTCCACCGTTTTATCCATTCCGGGCCACCAATATGACATCCGTAATCTTTCTTTGCTTTTTGATAGCCCAGAATGAGAAGAGTGCACCAAATCAACCAATTCCTTTCTGAGACTCTCGGGCGGAATTAATTTTGTCCCACGAAACAACATTCCGTTCTCTACAGATAGTTCATTCCGTACGACCCAAAATGATTTTGTAAATTCTGACCCATCCTTATTACTATTCCATCCTTTTTTTACTAGAGACATCCCTTCACATAGAGTTGTATCAAGAGCCATTTCATCACACCACCTTTTCTCAGAAATAATATTGTGGTCCACAACGCACACCAATCCATCTTCATCATCTTCATCATCAGAACCATTAACTAAATGTGACAACACATCAGTTACGCTGGACCCCGTAAAACAGCCCTCTCAGTCCCTCCCCTTGTTTGATACGTTACTGCACGGGTGACCCCCGTGGGACGTTTGATTAGGTTACCAACCAGTGTACATTTACACCGGTTGGCCCAATAGTTTGCACTCTGTACCACGTCCTTAATTAAAGGGTGGATAGTTGGGTTCCCTATCTACAATGGAGGATACCCCTGGCCTTAGCTTCGATGAGGAAGCTATCGCTGATATCTTGAGAACAGCACCCTCCATTTTAGGTTCTGGAGGGTCCGTGGCCTCAGGGTCACTAGCAGATGACTGGACCTCGATAACGCTTTTGAAAAAGGAATGGCTCAAGATTACTTTACATGGAGCCCTAATGACTGAATATTTACGGGCGGATATCGCACCTCACGGCCTCATAGTTAACATCTTACCTAGAATCTTTCTAGAGGACGGGCCTTTTAAAAAGGATTGGTGCCAAGTATCATGGAAGTGTACTAAAGACCTACTGGTCTTGATTATTAACACCGCTAAAAGATTGGCTGATGCCCTCCTTGTAAGAATACAAGCGGCGGAAGCTGCCTTGAAATCGTCCACTCCCAAAACTGCTTTTTCATCCAAACTAACGGAGATTAATAATGAAATCACAGAGAGCAGAGTACCTGTTAAGACAAAAGGTTGCGAAATTGCAAAAAGATGTAGCCAAGTTTGACAAGGAAAAGGTCTACCCTTACCTCAAGGATGATTACACTACATCCAAGAATAGTTACTCCTCCGATGAAAGTTCTGATAATGGCAGTAGAAGGGGATCATCTAACAGTGAATCCAGCACTGGGAGTTGGGGCAACCACAACCAATGCCGACCCAACTTCCAACCGTACCCCAATTATGACAATGGGCCCATTCTTCATGGTCCTGTTCCTCCTCCATGGCAATATCCTATGTACCGTCCAGGCCCTCCACAATACTTTCCAATGAATAACCCCCCTTTTTTAGGCAGAGGTTGGGGCAAAGGAAGAGGGTGAAGAAGAGGCGCACAGAAGGGGGTACAATGGCAGGACCAGACCCCACCCTCAGTAGAGACAAGGAGCATGAGCAGGGGGAGGAGGGTCTAGTAGATAATTTCTCAACTAGACCCCTTACGATCACCGAAAAGGCAGTCCTAGAAAAGGGTTTGGGATTTGTCCCTACACCATCACCTGACAAATTTACTGAGATGTGCGAATTACAGGAGTTTTTCAGGAAGGTACGACTCAAGGCCTTCTTCCACGACAAAGCCACTCTGGAACAAGATGACACTGGTTTGCGCAATCCTTCCAGGTTCACCGCCAACAACAGTATGATCCCTCCTGAGATTTTAGCATTCGAAGGTGCAGTTCTTAAGGAGTTGACTGACATTCCTAGAACTCCCTTTTTCCACAACCTATCAAATGTCGAAAAAGAGGCAGCCAAGAGACTATCAGATGACCCCAATATCATCATTAAACAGGCTGATAAGGGTGGAGCCATTGTGATCCAATCCACTACGGATTACGATAGAGAATGTAGACGCCAATTGGACAATGCCAACCACTACACCCCTTTAACAGTGGACCCCACACCCAGACTGGCAGCTGAGATAGCCACTTTGGTTTTTGAGGCTGAGAACAGTGGATGGATAACTAAGAAGGAAGCTGAGTTCCTCGTGACCAAAGACCCTAAGACACCATACTTTTACACCCTCCCGAAGATCCACAAGAATACCATACCAGTCCCGGGGAGACCAATAGTGTCAGGTATAGGGTCTTTGCTTGAGCCGCTTTCCAAATTCTGTGATTACTTCCTCCAGCCCCTGGTCAGGAAGATACCCTCCTTCGTGCAGGACACCACTGATGTCCTCCGCATCATTGACAATATTGAGGGTAGAGCTGGGGTGGACTTACTGGTCACTCTGGATGTGGATGCGTTGTATACGAATATTCCACAACGCGCCACTTTGGAGGCAGTGGAGTCAAGTCTACTCAAGGAGGTTTGGTCTTCCCCTACTCCCATCCCTTTCATCATGGACTGTGCCACCCTAGCCTTGACGGAAAACTTTTTTGAGTACGAGACACTACTGTTCCATCAGACCCAAGGTACTTCCATGGGGAGTACCTTCGCCCTAGTGTGGCCTGTCTTTATATGGCTACTTTTGAAGAGAATGTCATTATGAACTCCAACAACCCTTACAGAGAAAACCTGACATTTTGGAAGAGGTACATTGATGATATCCTCATTCTATGGAAAGGGGACATGACAACTTGTGAGGCATTTTGTATTTGGATCAATACAAAGAATGCCTTTTTAAAGTTCTCACACACTATATCCAACTCTAGTATCCCCTTCCTGGACTTGAGGATATTACTCACCAATACTGGCCTGAGCACAACCTTGTATAGGAAAGCAACAGACAGGAACAGCCTGCTCCTTTACGATAGTCATCACCCTAGAGCACTCAGGAATAACCTCCCATTTGGACAGTTTCTCCGCGTCAGGAGAAACTGTAGCACCCTGTCTGACTACAAGACAGAGGCAAAACTGTTACAACATAAATTGGGAGAGAGGGGTTACCCAGCTCAACAGGTTAGGAACTCCTACAAAAGAGCAATGAACAACCCGCGAGAGGTACTGCTCCAGGTCTCGACCAAAGAACCTACAGAGATACTTACCTGCGTCACCTCATTCACTCATAATTCCCATTTAATCAAAAAAACAATCGAGAAACACTGGGGAATAGTCAACACGGGTGATCTGAGTCTCCCTCCACCGAGATTTGCCTTTAAACGCACACAAAACCTTAAGGACATTCTTGTACATACCCAGCCCAAGACTAAGGAATCAGGTGTCCAGCGGACCCTGTGGTATCTACCACCAGTTACCGGTCACTATCCCTGTGGGACGTGCTCAGTCTGTGATCAGACAGCTATTCATAAGGAGATCAAACTGACTGATAATTTCTCATGGAAACTTAAAAGACACACTAACTGCAATACATCAAGATGTATATATCTTATCACATGTCCTTGTGACAAAAAATACATAGGTATGACGATGAGGCAAGTAAAGACACGCATTACCGAACACAAGAGCAATGTGAGGTGTATGAAAACAACAACTAAACTGTACACACATTTTAGGGACCTCAATCATAAGGTAGACACCCTCAAATGGATGGTACTTGAGTCACACCCTAAGATCACTCACCAAGCATTATTTAGGCTCGAACAGAGATGGGTACACCGGTTATCTACTGACACATGCAGCCTTAATGACAATATACCCTGGGCTGCCCTGACAAATAGATAGCGGGCTACATTAGGAACACTGTTAGAAAATATCATTACATTCTCACTTTTTCCATCTCCACTGTGTGCATATTGTCTAGTGAATACCCTTCCAGCTCACCAGAATGCATACTAGATTTTCGCACATTGTGGGGTGAGTTACTGGGTTTGAATAGGATTGAAATGCCTCATTGTCTGTATCTACATCAGTTTCCTTTCCTCTATTTGTTTTTTTCCGTCCCGTTCTGAATCGGACTGGTGCCTGCCTTTGTAATGGGACTGAAACGTGTCTGGTGAAGTGCGCACAAGTCCGCAGGTCCACAAGATATGGACTACCTCTGTGTGTACTCCCCTTACAATGCCTCCGCCTAATCGGCTTGCCTGCCTTTCACATGTGAACTGTTTCTACCGAGTCCCCTCATATTGGCTCTACTATTGCCTCCTACAAGATGGCCGCCATGAATCCAGGGCTAAAGCACGGAGTACTTCGGTCCTACGTCAGGCCCACCACGTGACTTGACGCCACGTTACGCTGAATCTCACCAGCTGACCTGACTTTGCAATCAGATTAGCGGTACTCCTTAAAACTCCAGCGAAGCCGTAACGCACCGCTCTGGTTCCTCAGCCCGGCGCAGGGGGTCGTTTTTCAGCTGGCGTCCTCAAGAGGACAGGTGAGTGGTTTGCCTGACCTTGTTGGCTCTGTATATTTTGGCGGGCTTTGATTGCATGTGTCCACACCTTCAAGGGACTCTTGCGCTTGGCATCCCCCTTCCATCACAGGCTCGGGACAGTGGGTCCGAGTTGTCAACTGTGGGCTGCGGGCGGCTTGGGTTGGTTTCGGCAGAACAGACACTAATCCTATCCTTGGGTTGTGAGGTTCGTTCGCCGTGCCGACCCCTACCGTCTGTTTCATTCACGATCTCGTGTTGACCTGTTGACATTTGTAGACTAGCACTGTTGAAACCATGGTGGAAGCTAGGCTGTTGGCTCGTGTGTCTCAGGAGTGGGGATCCACTTGCTGCTTACATTGCCTTGATGGGCTCCTGTATTGTGTTTTTACTACGATGATGGCTCTATTTCCCCTTGCATAGGACACCATCCATTAAGGTGTCAAGGACTGAGGGTACCACAGGAGCAAGCGCTATCACCTAGTTAGGTGAGGCATCGTATACTGTACTTGTTTCATTTCCTTTTTTATTACGTTCTCTTCCAGGCATGCTGTATATATGCATATACATTTTTTAAAATACTGTTTCATGGTTTTAAAAAAATGGCATAGCATCACTATCTTGGCAATAATCTGATGGATTACTCGATGCGGGGATTTAAGGATAACCATACTCTGCCTCCCACAGAGTACCAATTTTAATTGTCACTGCTTTTGTCATCCCTGTCTAGGTCACAACTAGATTTGGCGGGACCACGTGCCCGCACATAGGACTAGTGGTAGGTAGGAACTCCTCCACCTTACCACCTCGTGTAGATAGTGCCTATAGGTCCTGAAGAAATGCACAGTATCATACTTTGATCATATTGCGTGAAACATGTCGACCACTTTTTAGAGCTGAGCATTGCTCCTCTGGATCATCAAGCCAGCGAGCAGCCGCTCTTCTGTATTTTTAATAAGGTGGATGACCACCCCATTAAATTCACATTTTGGATTATCCAACCTTTTTTAAACTACTTACTCACATCTACACTTACCTCTAGGGCCCTCACACCCACAGCACCAAACGGCAGGAACAGAAGATCTCCGCTAAAGAGCCCCTTTATGGGTGCCCGTCGGGTATTGCACCGCTGACCTGACGAGGAGCGAGTCCATATGATGAAGCATGACACCTAGCTTGCTGGGTGTGTGAGGACTCTAGTTCCGTCTAGGAGGACTCCCCTCCTGTGGCCTCCTCTCCTGTTATTCCATCACCTTTGGGGAACTGCATACCCTTCTTAGTTTACAACACATCAGTTACCCCATTGTCAATTCCTGGAATGTATTTAAGCATAAAATTATATTCTTGTAGACCAATGATCCATTTAGTTATTCTACTAAAAATTAAATCTAAACCCTTTTTACTCAAAATTTCCACTAAAGGTTTGTGGTCCGTGTGTACTTCAAAATCTAAACCCCAAAGATTTTTTTTTAATTTTTTTATTTCCCAAAACACTGCCAGAGACTCCCTTTCTACAACAGAGTAACGATTTTCAGCATCTCTCAAACTCCTTGACAAGAACATAATAGTTTGCATACCAGTAGGACCACGTTGTTGCAGCACTGCTCCTAACCCCTTCTCGCTGGCATCTGTAACTAAAATGGGTTTAATTGCAGGATTAAAACTTCTAAGAGAGGGAGCCCGATTGAGCTTTTCTTTGATGGCAATAAATTCTTTCTCACAAAGGTCGGACCACACAAAATCTACACCTTTGCGTAACAAATATCTCATATTGACGGTAGCATCAGCAAAACCCATCACAAATTTTGCATAATATTCAATCATGCCCCAAAATTTCATTAATTCAGTCTTATTTGAAGGCGAACACATTTTCGTGATGGTGTTGATCAAATCAGCTTTGGGCTTAACTCCTTCGCCAGTTATGTTATGTCCCAAATAATTAATAGAGTTAGACCTAAATTTGCATTTCTCCGCTTTGACAGTGAGATTATGCTTGCACAGACTCTTCAATACAGACCTAAGTCTTAAATCATGCTCAGCCACATCCTTAGCATAAATCAGAATATCATCTTGATATATACATACGCCAGGAAGACCCTTAAGCACCCTTTCCATCACACGCTGAAACACAGACGAAGCAGACACCAACCCAGATGGCATCCTTATAAATCTAAACGTGCCAAAAGGTGTAATAAAAGATGTATAGTCTCTGCACGATTCCTCTAACTCAATCTGATGGTAAGCAGATGTAAGATCGATGGTGCTGAAAACCTTAGCCCCATCAAGTAATACCAACAATTCAGTAATATTTGGTAAAGGGTATCGATCAACTACAACACATTTGTTAAGCTGTCTCAAATCAAATCAGAGATGTAAATCCCCGTTGGGCTTGCGTGCAGCGACAACCGGAGCCAACCATTCTGATCCCTCAACTTCTTCTATAATTCCCCAATCCTTCAATTTTAAAATCTCTTTTTTCATGTCTTCTCTAACAGAGAGAGGCACATTCCTAACTTTACAACATACAGGTATGGAATCCCTTTTTAATTGAATTTTATGCCGATAGCCCTTTAAACATCCTACATTTTCTTTAAAAACCTCAGGAAATTCTGTTTTCAAATTGCATACAAATCCATTATTGTTAATTTCCCTCACAGAATGAACTCTATCCCTAATTTGTATAGATGGTTCAGCATTAGGATCCAGAAACACCCCCAGATCACCTTGATGTATCCAACTGATTAAACTGTCTCCTTTCTTTGACACATAGATTTTCCCAGAGATCAATCTGTCCTTATATTCTATAAGCCCCACAAAATATCCTTGTAGTTTAATAGGTTCACCTCCATAAGCTAAGGGGACAATGTCTGGTTTCATTAAAGTAATTTTCCCCTTTAACATTTTATTATAAAATTCATTAGAGATAATAGTGATCTTAGCACCAGAATCGAATAAAACTCTAGTCTTTTCTCCTTCAACTAAAATCTCATCAAAAGGATAAGATTTGTTAACGGTTTTGTTTTCTACCTGAATTACTATCTGTCCACATTCAAAATCTTCTGAGCTAGATCCACTCATAGCACCTTCATAAATTTCCACCTCCTTAACCTTAGGTTTAGGTCTAGTTTTACAAAACGCTGTAAAATGTCCCTTTATTTTACATTTAGAACAGGTTTGGTTTAATGCTGGGCACTTTTTATCATTTGCAAGATGCCCAGCTTTGCCACACCTGTAACACTTCCTCTCCGTCCATGTTTTAACATCTTCTTTTTTATCCTTTAATATTTTCTTTCCATTTGTGTTTTTAACCACATGAACCTTAAGATCTTTCTCAGAATCTTTTTTTATAACAACCACACATTTAAGAGAATGCTCTATTCGCTTAGCAACTGTTAAAACCTCATCAAGAGTGGGCTCGTCTCTAAGCCACAATTCCTCTCTGACCTTTTCAATACTGCATCCGAACATAAATTGATCTCGGATGCGCTCATCAGTGAGACTTTCAAACTTACATGACATAGCTAGTTTTCTTAAATGAGTCACATAGCCTTCGATTGTTTCATCCGTTACCTGCATACGCTTTGCAAATTGATATCTTTCTAATATCGTACTGACTTTAGGAAGATAGTGTTTATCAATTTTTTTTATACAGATTTCATAGTCCTTCAAGTCTCTGGCTTCTGTGGGAGGAAGATCGGGCAAATGGTCAAAAACATCTTGTCCGTCAGACCCTAAACAATGAAGGAGCAAAGATGATTTCCTTTCAGCGCTAAGAGAAGGACCACAAACCCTAGCATACCTTTCAAAAACTACCTTCCACTTTTTCCATTGTATTGGTGGCGTTCCAGGACTGGATAAAAATAAAGGAGCCGCTGTAACATTCTGCATATTGCAACGTATTATATAGTACACAAGTGCAAATAAACTTATGCAACAGTATTATTCAGATACTAGAAGATTATGCTTTAAGCGAGAAATGGGAAATAGTCCACACCCATCAAGTGTGCGTGTCACTGAAATAAATAACACAGCATGGAAAAGTGTGCGTGCCACTGAAGTGCTGCAAGCAGAACATGCCAAAACAATTGCGTCGTGAAGAAATCCACAACCCTAAAGTGTGCGTGTCACTGGAATAGCATATTATGACACGCTGACCTAAAACAAGCAAGTGTGCGTATCACTGAAGACCCCATAGCAGACACGCTAATAACAAAGTGTGCCCATCACTGTGATGTCATGTGTAGTCTACGAAATCCACAACCTTAAAGTGTGCGTGTCACTGGAATAGCATTTCGTGACACGCTGACTTAGAATAAACAAGTGTGCGTATCACTGCAGACACCCTTAGCAGACACGCTAGTAACCAAGTGTGCGCATCACTGTGATGTCATACGTAGTATGCGCTATCAGGTATATGCCATAATAAAACAGTGTGCGCGTCACAGATGCTTCATGGACATAACACGCTAGCTCAATACAAGTGTGCGTGTCACTGAGCAAAATCAAAACATGAAGAAGAATGGTGTGCGGGTCACAGTTCCTCTATTCACAATGCCCGCCGGAATTTAGTGGAGAAGTATAATGGGTGAATAACCATGTGCCAGTCACTGATGCCGCCTCAGCGCCAGGTTACCAGCGAGGACTTTTGTTGATAATGACAATACACCGCAACTAGGCAACCAAAGCAATATGGCCGCCACGCACACGCAGCTTGCGTGATGACGAAGGGCACGCTTACAACTCTGGAGGTCTCGGAAGAATGTCGAAACCTCGGAAACTCTGAGGATTGATGAAGTAAGCGATCGTTGATGCGAGGTCTACCTTTGATGAGGTAAGCGATCGTTGATGCAAGGTTTACCTTTAAATCAAAGTCCCGTTGCAACTCGAGCAGCCCTGCGAATATTTTACAAGAGCAGCCCAGGATTTATTTTTAATCATCTGTTTTCAAACTGTCCATCTGTACCAGAACTGAGGCAAAGTGACAGGTGACAGAAGTCTCCCAATCGTAAATATCAGAGGCTATGGCAAGTGTTAACTGCCTCCCATTCGTAAATATACAGAAGTCTCCCAATCGTAAATATCAGAGGCTATGGCAAGTGTTAACTGCACACCTCGTTCGGGTCAAAGAAATAAGCCA
Source organism: Calotriton arnoldi (assembly GCA_963921515.1). Classification (NCBI taxonomy): domain Eukaryota; kingdom Metazoa; phylum Chordata; class Amphibia; order Caudata; family Salamandridae; genus Calotriton; species Calotriton arnoldi. Next base: position 467,640 of record CAWUFW010011357.1, on the reverse strand, counting down.
CTCAAGGAACAACAATGTTCATGCTCTCAAAGTCAAATTAAGAAATAACTAGGAGCTGCTTAGTTATAAGCACATTAAGTTCTTGATTCCACGAGGCTTAATTTTGTGTAGCTTGCTAGTTAAGTGAGGCTCAATTAGTTCCTAACTCCAAGGAACACTCAAAAGGAAAAAGATAACTCTCACCAATCCTTCGTGTTGGGATCTTCTCTGTGTTCATCCTGCCGACTACGCCAGTGAAGCATTCCTGGACAATAAGCGCAGGACACAGGAATGCTATTTTCAAGTTGTTTATTCCCAGAGAAAGATCCCATCCAACAGCAAGCAGGAATCAGCAACAACTGACAAAATACAGAACGTTCTCATGCATAGAACATCATGACATGCCTATGATTCCAATATGACATAACATAAGACATTCATAAGATAACATGCTGAAGTAACAGAGGAGAGTGAAATGCCACATGCATCTTTTAGTGAAGATGATTTTTACATTCTGTGTTTGAAAATACCACTTTTAGAAAGTAGGTGTTTTCTTGCATTGCCATCCTGTGTGCCTCTGCTGGGGTTGTGGATTGACTGTCTGGCTTTGTGATGACAGGGGCTGGAGAGAGGCAGTGGCTCCAGAGAGCCTGATGGGTCAGGGCTGGGCTGTTTAGACCTGGGCTGCATTTAGAGTAGTGGAAGGAGATTTCCTTGCACCTGAATGGGCCTGGTCTGCCTTGCACAATGCCGTCTCCACCCCCTGCCAGGAAGCTGCACCAGTGAGGACAGAACTGGTTTGGGCTGGGTACAGACACTCTCTGCCTTCAGAGAACAAAGGATTTGGTGGTATAAATGTTGGGGCCCAGACCCTAGAACTTTAAAACTCTTTTGGACCAAGAAGACTGCCAAGAAGAAGAGCTGGAGAAGCTGTGAGGAGGAACTACCACTTTGATGTGTGCTTTGCTGTGTTGGCCTGCAGTGGCTGCTTCTGTCTTGGGCAGTGAAAGGACTGGACTTGAACTTTCTGCAACCTACTTTTGTGAGTTTCTCCAAGGGCTTGATGTAGAGCTTGCCCCCTGTTCAAGAAGTCTCAGGAACAGCAAAGACTTCAAGTTCTTCTGCCCTCAGCACTGGGGACTGTGTGTTTTGTGCTGCAACAGAGGAAAAAGCAACCCAACGCCATCTACGACGCCCCTGCCGACTCCGTGTCCTGAAGGCACTGCAGAGGGCACCGCCGCAATGCCGCACCGCAACCCTGGTCTCACTGATGACGCCTGCTGATGCCGCTGCTTGCACCGCGACCTGGGGGCACCGCACTTCGCATCGCCTCTCTTCACGGCGCCGCCTTGGTATCCCTGACGACGACGCTCCACACCGACATCGACGATGCTGCTTGCACTGTGGTTTTGGGCACTGCTCGTAAGTTACACGACGCACCTTCCTCATCCCACACCGCAGCCTTGGCCTGCCGGCGCCATCGACTCCAGTTCGTCAGCCAATGACATCGCTTCAGCAACGACGCCGCCGCTGCTTGCACCGTGACCTGCCAGCACCGCGACGAGCATCGCATCACTTCGCACCGCAGCCCTGGTCTCACTGACACCGCTGGATGACTGCCACCGAGCCGCTGCCTGCACCGCGACTTGAGGGCACCGCACGCTGCACCGCTGCACTTCGCACCACAGCACACGACGCCTGCCGGCGCTCCCGACCTCAACCGTGAGGAGTTCAATCTGCAATGCATGTGACTTCAAGGGCCCGACGACTCCTGCACCGATCTCCAGAACCGACGCCTGCGGACGCCGTGCCTTCGGAGTTCAATGAGAGGTCGCCGACACCCTGCATTTCTAAAGGTACTGTTTTGCGGGTCTTCCCGACACCGTAGCTGGCCCGCGACGCCGCAGTCAGCCAGAACTGTTTGGATTTGTTGTTCACGACGCCGTGATAGCCCCAGATGGAGCTATCGACTTCAAGGAACTGTTTTTCAAGTTTATTTTGATGACTGAAGATTTCTAAGTACTGTATTGTGGATTTTTATCGTTTTGGGCCTTGTCTTAAGTATATAAAAATATTGGATACTTATCTAAACTGGTGTGGTGTCCTTTTGTAGTGCTTACACTGTGTTACTGTTGGTTGTGGGCAAATGCTTTACACACTGCCTCTAAGATATGCCTGACTGCTCGTGCCAAGCTACCAAGGGGGTGAGCAGGGGTTATTTTAGGAGAGTAACTCCCTTATCCTGACTAGAAGGAAGGGTCCCTACTTGGACAAAGGTACTTACCTCTGCCAACTAGAGACCCCCATTTCTAACAGACAACGTAAACATATTTGATGGACAGTCTATTCAAGCAATGGCAAACCATGAAAAACTCCTGTAAATCAGTTGCTAAAAGAGAGGACTGGCCCAAAGCCAACTCTGTGTACTTCTTATTGTACTTTTTAAAACTGATAATATGAGGTATTTTTGACTGCTAAAGCTGTTTGCCGGCAGACCTAAAAGGACATTGTTAATAAAAGAACTTTGTTTGTATGATCATATGAGTTGGTCAAGTCTCGATTATGTCTTACACAGTTATAGGTAGGATGGATGGATTCCTGTCAAATTACGAGGAGATTTTTCTGGCTCCTTCTTTGAAACGTGGACTTTGAGACATTTCAGTGAGTACATTCAGCGTTATTTTGGATTTTTATTTCATTTGCAAAAAGGTTCGCAAATTGAGCACCAACTTTTGCTATTGGAATCAGATTTCACGAACCAATCTATGTACAAATTGGTTGGTTCATGAAATAAACTGTAGAGGGTTGCAGATTCACCTGCCAAATTATTATTGATTAGGTAAGTAGGCAACCACAGAGTCTGCTGTACCACTTCCCCTGTGACTGCATTCCAAAATTTAAAACCGTTTTGTTAGGTCGAGCATTCGAGACCTCTTGTATATACTTTAGTATATACTTATTATATACTTATATGTGTATGTACTTTGTGGGCTCTGGAGATCAGCCCTAGGACTTGTCTGCTTCCGCTTAGGGACTTTTTTTTCTGTTCAACTGCCTCTATTTAACTGTCTTGATAGAAAACGACCAGCAGAGGTCAGTATAATACCAGAATCACTTTAGCATTCTCTAGATTCCAATCCATAGAAATTGTCTTCCACAAGCACCCGTAGTAATTAATATTTTTTTCAAATCTTGTATTTTCAGTGATATGACCACCGAAGGCCCTGATTTTATATTAAAAACAGAGCTTTGGACTATACCATTTCCCGCTGAAAGGCAATATTTCTCTCCATGTGTTCCCATAGCAGTTTGGTGCTTACTTTCCCTCCATGTTAAAGAACAGTGGATGTTTCAGCACCCAGGCTAATGTGCTGCATATCTAAATACATATAAGATCCCAAAGGCGAGACCGATTGCATTGCAAATGCTTGTTTTTTAAAGCAGTTCCAGTTCCTTAAACGCACTGGTGTTGCTTTTTATTTTTAAACTTTCAGTTTTGTAAAACTTCAGGTGAAACAGGCAGTGCTGCCTCAGGCCACTGCCTCTCCCCCTGACCCTGCCACCCCAGTTCCTAAAGGGGAAGGGGTCCCACTGCAAAAACCTTTCCTACATCTGGCCACGCGTTCTCTTTTATTTATTCATTGATGTGAGTGCGTTAAAGGCGTCAGTGGTGATGACAGTTTTTCTGTGACTAGGATAGAAAATGTGTTTCACTGTTCTGTTGTTTCAGGTTCACGTTGTCACTTTTGAATGCTTTGAAAATGTGCTTTGTGCATGTTCGAGAGATGCCTGTTAGTCTGTTATTTATTAAAGTACTAGTTTACAGTCTCATGAAATATGATATAATTGAGATGCGACCAGAGAGTTTATGTCAATGTGATTATGCAATGACTGCAATTTATAATGTGTTTATCTTATTATTATTATTTTATTTTTTTAGTTTTACATAGCGCAAACTAGACCCGAGACATTGGGTATCAGAGCGCTTTACATGAGCACCAGTTCTTGATGGAGCATGCTTGTCAGAGCCCCATTACATCTGCCTCAATAGGGGCAAAGTATTCCCCCTAGAGTTATCAGTTTATGGGTCATCAGTAGCGCAGGGGGAGACGTAGGTGGAATTACCAGTGGAGAAGTAGGTGGAATTACCAGGTGTTACAAGCTGCACTCTGACGATGCCTTTTAAAATAAAGAATTACTGGGTAATCTGAAATACCACACTCACACATACGAGTTTCACCCGAGCATTTCAGCTCTTTTCAGCTTTTAGCATTTAAAATATCTGGGCAACAAAAGCCAATATGTGGAGTTACTTCCTGTAAGAAATTGGGTTACTGTTTGAGGGGGTGAAACCCTTCTCAAGCAGCAACCACAATTCTTAACGTGGTGAAGTCACAAGCAAACATTTAAATTAACGTATGCTCAACCCTTGGGTAGCTTGGCACAGAGCAGTCAGACTTAACTCAGGGGCAATATATAAAGAATTTGTGCAACACTTCAGACAGTAACACAGTGAAAACACACCACAAAAGGATACCACACTAGTTTAAAACAATACAGTCATGTTTAATGAATAAAACAAGACCAAAACAACAAACATCCAATCAGTAGGTTTGGAGATATGCAATTTTAAAGATGTTACTAAAAATAGCACCAAAAGGCGTAAAGCGACAACTGTAGATATCTGGTGGCACTAGACTGGGACAAAGTCACAAGTTCAGGCCGACCGCTATGGAGCATGGGCCGACTGCAGGGACCCAGTTAGGCCAGCTGAGCAAAGTATCTTCAATCCTGGTTTGCAGAGTGTTGCGAGGATCAATCGAAGATGTGTTGTGCACCCAAAACGATGCGTTGGTTCCGAGGCGCAGCGAGGCTGCGATGCAAGTTCCTGCTTTGTCATCAAGGATACCGTCAACGGGCGATTGGGATGTGAAGACCGGCGTCAAGGATGCATTGTGCAGCTGGGGCAAGGCATCAGTTCCAAGGAGCTACAAGGCAGCGATGCAGAGTCAGTCGGAAAAGCTGTCGCCAATGAGGGATGCGTTGGCCTGCCCTGAGGATGCGTTGCACAGCAGTGGTTTCTGAAGACGCTGCAGAGGTGATGCGGGTCTCTCCGACAAGTCCAAACCACACAACAGTGGCCATATCGGTGGTTCTGCTTGGGATTGTGCCACACAGCAGAGGAGATGTGTTGGTTCCACTGGAACCACAGAGGCTGGCAGAGATCCTTAGGCCCATTTCCAAGGGTTCATGACTTTGGTAGCATCACTTGGCAGGGTAGATACACAAGAGATGGCAGAGTCCAGGTGCTGTGTTCAAGGATGTTGGAGCCTTCCCTCCCCTGAGGTTTTAGTCAGGAGGCCAGTCAACTAGCCCTTGGAGCCACTCTGGGTTCCTGGATTCAAGAGATACAGGTTCAATCCTCACCCCGGCAAGAGGGCATCAGGCAGCATGTCAGCACAACTAGGCAGCAGTCCAGCAAGGCAGTAGGCCATCAGGGCAGCAGTCCAGCAGAGTGGTAGTCCTTCAGCAGCACAACAGTCATTCTTCCTGTCAGAGAATCCACAGGTCCAGAAGTGTACTGAAGAGTTGGTGTCTGAGGTCCAGTATTTATACCCATTTGTGCCTTTAAAGTCGGGGAGAAGCTTTTAGAGGTCTCCCTTTGAAGTCCACAGGCATCCTACCTTTCCTGTCCTGGCTCCAGACTAACTGTGCTCAGCTCTGCCCGCCCATCCTGCCAGCTCTCTATTGTGTGTGGCTGCCTAGGAGGAATACACAAACCCCAACTATCAACTACACCCAGTCATGTGACCCAAAGGCAGGCTACAGGCACTAAATAGAGAAGGCAGAAAAATTCCAACTTTCTAAAAGTGGCATTTTCAAAATTGTAATTTAAAATGCAACTTCACCATAAGTTAGGATTTTTCGTTACAATTCCAAAGACACCACATGAACTGGTTACTTGTCCCCATTTGGAAATGACAACTCATTGAATGTAGTAAGGTACCTCCAATGTTCTCCTATGGGAGAGGTAGGTCTTGCAGTTGTGAAAAAAGAATTTAAGAGTTTTTCCCTACTTGGACATGTAAAACTTAAAAGAACATGTCCAACTTTTTAAATACACTGCACACTGCCCTCTCGGCTGTCCATGGCCTATTTTAGGGGCGACTTGTATGTATTAAAGAGGAAGGTTTAGGCCTGACAAAAGATGTATTTTTTCAGGTCAAAATAGCAGTTTAAAAACTACATGCACACAGGCTGTAATAGTAGGCCTGAGGCATGTTTAAAGGGCTACTTACGTGGGTGGCACAATAAGTGTTGCAGGCTCACTAGTAGCATTTAATTTAGAGGCTCTGGGTACATGTAGTACCACTTTACTAGGGACTTATTAGTAAATTAAATATGCCAATTGGGGCTAAGCCAATGTTACCGTTACCATGTTTTTAGGAGTGAGCACATGCACTTTAGCACTGGTCAGCAGTGGTAAAGTGTGCTGTCATGTGTTGCATGCCATTATTGATTATTGTCCTGCCTGGGAGGCATGGAGAATAAGACTGTTTTTTAAAAAGCTACACTAATTGCTCTTGCAGATGTAGTCTTTTGTAACGATTCAAACTGTGTACATGTGCAGCAGAGTGCAAGTTGTACAGCAGCAATAGAAGAGTGTACTGTTGTTTATATTTTCCAAGGAAAGGTGCAATGTCTTTACTTGCCCAGATACCCTATAGGAGTTGTCCTTAAATGTATTCTCCCTACGAGAAAGTGTAGGAACTATCCTTGTAATTACACTTTCCTCGGGTTGCAGAATAGTAATTTTCAAGGAGATGTTGCGCCTGTTGCTGGGGAGTATGCGCCCATTCTGCTGTGGTGAATGTAATTTTGATTGTAGTACTTTGCTCCAGACAAGGGGTGAATGATTTCCTTGTTTTGATTTTGTTCTGGAGTACGTGAGTGTGAATGTCAGTGTGTATTCTTATGTTTGTGGGCTGACTGGTATTACAGGAAATCTGAACACACGCCAGTTAAAGTCTGAAAGGGCTCCTTAACAAAAGAAAAAATAATTGTCTACAATCGCAGATTCTGTTGACCTAGATGTCACCCAGCAAACCGTAATGGAGCACGCTTTTCCCGAAATAAAAAGCTCCTCTCCCCCCTCTTACCTCTTGTGTCATCAACAAGCTCCACCAAACCCAGTTGGCCTGGACATACAGGGCAGAAGGAAGAGCGTCAGAAAGCCAAGTGAGAGAAAGATTGCCTCCTCCTCCCTCTTGCTTGGCTTTCTTACATAGTGAGATATATCCAAGCTCAGAAAGCCAGGACAACTTAATAAATGCAGAAAACAAATCTTTATTATAATGAGGAAAGCCACTGTTACATCACTGCAAACAAGACCTTAGATCCGAAGAGATCCTCTACTGCAGGACCTGAGTGAACTGTAGTGCTTAATAAATGTAGATGGGATCGCCCAAGTGGCTGCCCTACAAATCTCATCCAAGGATGCTCCTTGACACTCGACCAGAGAAGCTGACAATCCCCGAGTCGACCTACACTGAACCCCTACTGGAGATGGGATGCCAAACTGAGAATAAGATAAGGCAATCAGAGAATTAATTCACCTGCTCAATGTTTACGTGGTAGATTTTGCAACCTTTTCTGGCAGGCCCAAAATTAACTAAGAAAAAGGAATCCAGACTGAAACACTCACCAGATAAACCAAAACAGCTCTCCGAACATCTAGGGAATGAAGACTAATCTGCTCAGGAGACTTTGGTCAGGACAGAAAATAGGCAGAATAACCTCCTGTTGGGAATGAAATTCCAAATTGACCTTGGGAACAAACTCAGGACCCCGTTTCAAAAACAACTGATCATCAAACAATTGCAGAAAGGGAGTTTTACAGGAAAGTGACCCCAGTTCACCCAATCTCCTGTCTGAAGTAATGGCCACCAGCAAAAACACCTTCAGCGTAAAAGACCTGAGATCAATGGAAAGAAGAGTCTCAAAAGGGGCGAAACGTAAAGCCTGCAGCACCAGAGGCAAATCCCAGGAAGGACACACAGGCGAGTTCCTAAGACGAATGTTAGAAAATCTCTTAAACAATATCCAGACCACCCGTAGCAGCTTTAGAGTGGAAGGAGAAAGCCCCCAAAGTAAACCCATCCTGTAGAAACTGAGGGATCTGAGGCAGAGAAGCAGACATGGGCCCAATCTGCTGTTCCCCACACCATTTCCCAAATGAAACCTAGTGCCGAGCATAGGAAGCCACAGTGGAAGGTCTCCTGACAGCTTGAATAGAAGAGGAAACAGCAGAACAACCCAGAGCCATCAATCCCAACTGCTCAGTCTCCAAGCCGTAAGTAAATTTTAGACGAACCAGATACTCTTTCTGAAGGATCTGCAAGATCAGAGGAGATGGTCTTGTAGGCTGCAACTACTCCCTGTCCCACCTCATCTTCACCAGAAGAGGAAACCAACCAGAGTGGTCCCATGCCTGAGCAACCAGGACTACCCGAGCACCCTGCCTCCTCACTCTGAGCAGAAACTACTGGATCAAAGGGAAAGGAGTGAAAGCAAACAGAAGACCCTAGGCCAAGGACAGGACAACGTATCTATCCTCCAGGCTGAAGCCTCCCTCATCCTGGACCAAAATCGGGGAAGTAGAACATTGTGAGCAGATACAAACAGATACACCAGACACCCCTACCTCTGACAAATCTGACTGAACAATCGGGTAGAGAGACAAAAGTTGGGAGAGATGGAATCATCCTCCTCAACACAGGGGTTCACAAGACCCTGAATATAAATTGCTATCAGAGATAGGAGATGAGTCGGGCCCCAAGAGAAAATGTGATCCGAAATGAGGGACATGGCCCTTGTTCATCCCTGCCCGTTGATGTAGGATTTTGTCATGGCATGGTCCGTCCTGATTAGGACAGCCTTGTTCAGAATCCTTGGGGAGAAGGACAGGATTGCCAAATGAATTGCTTCAAGTTCTCTCCAGTTTGCCAACCTGATACTTTGAGGGACCGCCCACAAACCCTGTACCTGATGTGAAGCCCTCTTTGCTCCCATCTGTGGTAATTATCACAGGAGGGGAAGGACATAAGGGCATCCCCTTCAGAAGATTCAACGGATCCAACCACCAACCCAGTTCCTGTCTCATGATCACCAACACAAAAAGATGGAGAGATATATCCTGCAAGGTGGGATCCCAGGATTGAAGCACATAGCGCAAGTGGATGCTCAGATGGAATCGAGGCAAAGGAACCAAAAAAAACAGTGGCCGTCAGATCCCCCTGAACTTGCTTACAGTCCCATATAATTGGAAAGGGAGTCATCGGAAGGTCCAGAATATGGGATTGAATTTTCTGTCCCCTGCTGTCTGAGAAAATGACTATACCAATGTCTGTGTGAAACTGGCCCCAATGAAGACACAATCCTGTGCCGGAAGCAACTGTGGTTTCTGGGTGTTGATAAGCAACCTGTAAGATGTCGACACCTGGACCACCTGATTGACATGATCCGTTGCTTGACTGACTGAACCCGCATGTTATGTTATGTTATATGGCTGAATGCAAATCCCCTGATGATGATGGAAATCCATCTATGGAGCAGGAACCTTTGTGAAAACCCGTGGGGCAGATTTCAACCTAAACGGGAGCACACAGAACTGGAAATGAGCTCCCCCCCACCTCAAAACAGAGAAACTTCTGATGAGCAAGGTGAATAGGAATGTCCAAATAAGTGTCCTGCAAATTAATCCAGAACATCTTGCACTGAAACCAGAAGAATGATGACTTGCAACATCACCATGCCAAAATGCACAGTCTTTATCCAACGGTTGAGTCTCTAACCTCCTCAGACCTTTTGCACGATAAACAGAATGGAATACAGACCCTGTTCCTGTTCTTCATGGAGAACCAGGGGGTGGCCTTCTTTTACAGCAATGCCAAAATTCCATCCCACAAGGCCTTCTTTCCAACCGAATTTCTGGGGACAGGAACAGGGGTGCATACTGAGTCTGTAGGCAGAGAGTTGAACTCTATAAAGTATATGTTCCGAATGATGACTGATCCGTAAGAGATGCTTTCCACCGAGGGAAAATGTCCTTGAACCGTCCTCCCACCACCTCCAAGGCCAGAGGATCTTAATAGTCAGGACCGCTGTATTGAGGGGCCCACCTTGTTGGACCCATCCTGAGGCTTCCCTGGTTCATGGGGCTGGTATTTGCGATGTTTCAAAGAGTATGACTTGGACTCTCCCTTACAATAATCCTTCGAATCCCTACACCAGGGCATAAAGGTCCTCCCAGAAGAGGACTTATATGACCAGGAATGTTTCTTGTCCTTAAAAGATTTTTTCATCATGTCATCCAGCTGGTTGCTGAAGAGCTTCTTGCCCTCAAATGGAAGCTTCATCAGGGGAGTTTTCTCCGAAAAGTCAGCTTTCCAATCTCAGAGCCAAACATGCTGATGAGCCATCACCACTAAACTTGAAGCAAAGGAGGCCATTTTGATTAAATCAGCTGAGACATCTGTTAAGAATTTTGACTGCTGCTCCATTTGTACCAATATCTATGATACATCCACTCCTTCTTGCATCATTTCTGCCAGAAAATCTAAATTCTTCACCAAGGATTGGGAAGTTAAAGCAGCATAAGAGGCTGACCGTAATGCCAAATTTGCAGCCCAAAAACAGCGTTTCAGGCTGGCGTCCAACTTCTTATCATTAGGGTCCAATAGTGAAAAGTCATCAGGGTTCAAAGAAGACACATGCCCAGCAAGGGCACTAAAATTGAGTCCACTTTGATGGCCTGAGGCAGTACAGCTTGAATTGATAGCATTTATGAAGAAACCAAGGGATCTGAAACTGATCCAGCTCCCTCCAACCCCCAAAAATGGCCTCCTTGATTTTGCGGTGGAAAGCAAGAGTCATAGGAGCCGCCTTGGCAAATTAAGGAAAGAAACCTACAGCATCCTCTTCAACATGGGGAGGATCAAACCCCAAATAGACCGAATTCTTCTCTGAAAATAAACTTCCCACCAGAGTAACAAGGTTCTTTCATCATAGAATCACTGTCCATATGAGAGGATATATCAACAGACCTATTTTTCAAAGGATGAGAAGGATAGGCAGCTAAAGCCTTCACCACCCCCTCATCAATCATGGCACAAATTTGTCTAGCCATCAATCTGTCCTTAGACTCAGGAGAGCGACTGGTATGCTGCACAGACACCGCTCCTTCCTCACCCACCGACGAGGGAAAATGAGAACGCCTCCTCTTCTCACACCTCTTCCCCTCCATTGTAAGACAACAAACAGTGAAGAGGCAGGCCTTAAATAAGACCCGCCATTAATCATATCCCAATAGTGAAGACACATAGAGACCCCCAATGGAGCAACAGAAGGCAACAGGAAGTCAATCCCAAAACAATTTAGGATTGGTCCTAACATCTGTGTGAGCTTGACGTTGTGAAAATGATTTTGAGTACATGGTGTGTTTTATTTGGTTTGGTCAGGTGGATTATTTTCATAGTTTGTCTCTGGTGTTTTGTCAGGGGAAGAAGGAGTGGACTCTTATACTTTGTGTGCTTCTCCCTGTATCCCTCCGCGGAGCACCATGTAGCTCTAGGCCTGTGTGGAATGTGATGACGTGTGAGTGTAATCTGGGAATCAAGAGTTAGACTTCAAGCCGCAGGCAGAGGCTGAGGTGCGAATATCTGCTACTCTTGGTCGGGCTTCACTATTTCTATTACTAATTAATGGTCGGAGCTACACGTATTTTAAACTGTGCCATGTTTCTTTTTCAAGCTACACACGAGAGTTCAATACACAACATAGCAGTCATATTATAATTTATGTATTTAATTGTGGTTTGTTTTGCAAATGAAGTGCCTTCCCCTCATCTCTTTAGGACTGGATTGTGCTGTCTCTCCTGGCATCTTCAAAGAACATAAACTGTACATTTCAAATGGATAAAATAAGTTCTTTAGAGGAATACCACAAGGAAACTTAGTTATGTGCTATTGTTTAAAAGTGCCTGCAGGTACAACTGTAATGAGATTGCGCTAATGTGCATACAAACTCATTTCAAGGATATCCTTATTGCATATGAGACTTATTTGCATTAAAAGGCAAATAAACAGTTGCAGATTTACCTGGGAAAGAGTGTTTAAAAGTCTACTTCCTTCCTCCAATTGTAAACTTTGGAACTTGGAATCACAGTTAATAAGATTCGCAAATGGCTCTCCTTTAAAAACAATGTGTAGATGTAGTTAGATGAAAAGCAGAACTGTGATAAATACATTTTTGTAAAAATAAATCCTGGCAAAGTGGAACTCAATCCATGATCAAAAGGTAAGTATAGTAAACAGAATTTAAAGTAATTTGAAATGAAAAGGTGAAGGTAAATAGCAGCTTTATGCATCTCTGATATAATTCAGGTTTCCCACAGGTTTTACTTGACATTTTCGGGTTATGTTTGAAACCGAACGCAGGGTTGAGACTACATCGGAAATGAAAGTCCTAAGAGTAAGTATTTCTATCAATCTAGATTTTACTGTATTTTGAGAGGCCGGCCTTGCTGACAGTACCACTGATGGAGCAAGGTTTCAAAAATGAAACTTGCTTGTATGCAATTCTCCTCATAGTATTAACTTATTAAATTTGTATTGTCAATACTAACTTTTGCATTCACAAACACAAGAGGGACAGAAGCTTGCCTATGTGTTTTACTAGTGAATAACGCTTGTCTGTAATGCAAAATGTCCTCTAAAGCGCGGGAACTTCAATGCGCATGTCGCAACCTGATCACATGGTGTGACGTCTTTCTTGGTGGGAAACTTCTGCTTCTGCGCAGTGTGCACTAAAATGGCCGCTAAATGTTTTCACATGCTTCAGCTTGCTCTCATGTCATTATTAAATTGTCGTTTTCTTAATGCTACTAATGCAGGATAGTATTATAATTAATTGGGAATAGAGTAGGGAAAGTGGGCATACAGTGAAACATTTTATTTGTGATTTTAATATTTTCTTCTTGCACTTTTAGTAATTCGTAAACTTGGGCCTGGGTTGGTGACTTGTAACTCGAGAGACAGATGGTTCTGCGCATGTGTCCTGTGTGCCTGCCAAGTGAAGTCAACCTGGACGTCTCCCAAGGCCATGACCCATTGGCCGAAGATGCTGTACTTTATGTTTCCGGAGGACAAAATGATACTTTTCCCCTGTAAAATGTATAACATTTGTTGTGAGACGGGTGGGAAATAAAGCGAATGTATTAATTTGAAGGGGCGGGAACGTAAAGACAATAGGCTTTACAATTTAGGCCAAATCGATATGGTGCGAGAATCCACCCCCTGTCCCTGTCCAATCAGAAGTAGTGGTCCCATATTTTAGCAACATTAAGGGGAGGTACATGGGCGTAGAAGGGTATAATAGAATATAGCATTAGTTAATTAGTAAGAGCATGCTTTCACGCAGAACAGGCGTCCATGCTGCGAGAGAGCTCTTAGATCCAGACTGCTATGCTGATCGGTTGCTGACTGAATCCCTGTCCAGAAGAGGTCCTGAGGAGGGGGCGGCGGAGTCCATTAGAACGGGAGAATCGAGGAGAAGTCGAGTATCAGAGAGGGGAACGGCGCAGGCGTCGTTGTAGAGAGGTCACCGGTCCTGTCCTGATCCTGGAAGAAGTCTTTGCTCTTCATCCTTCCTGGGTCCTATCTTTTCCAACTCCTTGGCCAAGGGGCTTGGTTCTCGCATTTAGGTAACTATACTGCAACCTTTAGTTGCGCTGCTGTCTCTATCTTCTCCTCTTCCTTAAACACCGTCATTTATTAGCAAAATCATTTCTATGCTTTTTCTTGGGTATTTCAATCAAGTACCGTGTTTTCTGTACTTTACTCTGCTAAAACTTTAGATAAACATTTTAAAACTTCCTGACTCAGTGGTTATTTCAGGATTATGAACTATATTGAATGTCACTCATTTTAAACTTCCCAATTAGCAAAGGATCCATTGGTAAGTTATTACTCTTCAATCAGAAGGTAATTGGTAGCAGGGACTTTGATAAAAGAGTACATCTGACACCCAGCGTAAGTATTAGTGTAGTGTGAATGTATGGGCCCAAGTGAGTATATGGTGTATGAATGTTGTTGGCTAATATTGCGCTGGATCAGTTTTCTGGTAAGCAGAGGACGGTTATGGTTACTCTTTGTTAATTGGGTAATGAGAATTTTTATTTGTATTTTTATGAACTAACATTCGCTTAAAATTTTGAGTTTGTTATATGTTGTCCAGAATACCCCGGGGTAAAAAGAATAGTGGGTGGCAAGTGGAAGCCATACTGCAGTGAGGTTATCTGTCAGGCAGAATTAGTACTGAGAAGTTAAGCAGGACTTTCAGTACTTGTTAGGGACTCTATGCGTGTGAGTAATAGCAAAAAGGGTACGCTGATAAAAATTTGATGTTATATCACCTAGTAAGGGTAACATTGGAGAAGTAACAGGTACTTCTGGAGCTTGTGTGAAGAGTAGACGGAAGTGTTTTACTCGTAGTGTATGTTCTAGTAAACAGAAAGGTTTTACTAAAGTGTGGAAGAAACTATCCTTTTCAAAATTAGTGGAAACTGGCACGATAGCGAATGTTTTATGTTGTTACTGAAATTTAATTAAGATTTATAGAGAAAATAAGTTTGCGTAAATTTTTGTAAAGGGAGGGTCAGTTGCCGGAGAGGGAGCTGACGTCACAAAACGCCGCGCTGTGGTAGGTTGAAACAGCGGGTGTGGAGAGACAATTGTAAAGGAGGGGTCAGTAGTCAGGAGTAGTACTGACGTCACAGGTGCCGCGCTGGGATTGGTTAAACAAGCGAGGACAGAAAAGAGCAGATTGTAAAGGAGGGGTTGACAGAGAAACATCACCAAAAGGCCGCACAAGGATTGGCTCGGAAATAAAAGATAGCAGACATTTGATTGGTCGAAATTATAGAAGCAAAATTCTTAGTGGATAAGGATTGCATGTTAAAACGTGATCCGACTTTAACAGGAACTCGTCCGGATAGGAGATTCCTAGGTTTTGCAGAATATAATTTTGTACACAGAAGATTAGATAGAATGTACGGAGAAAGGAGAAAAATGTCATTCTTACAAAAGATTAAGAATTATTTTAAAAAGGACAAACCACTCAAAACTAGAGAAGGAATTATTATTCCACCAGCTAAAACGCCAGCATCATTCATGATGATGGAGAGAGGTTATCACACCTGTGTATGGATGGAGAATTGGATAGAATACACCAAAAATGATGGAATATTAGCATTTCCCCAGAATGGCACGTTCAATGGACGAATTCTTCAGAACTTGAGATTGAGGATGAATGACTTAGAACCCAGACCTAGATTAACTCAGTACGAAGCTCTAGAAGAATGGGAAACTGAGGCATTTGAGCGGGATAGATCTAGAAGTAATAGGAGTTACCCAGGATTTTTCCCCAGATATTTATGTGAGTCGAGAGAGGGTCAGATGAAACAATGGAGAAGGGCAATGATTACAGAAGGACTGTATCCATTATTCACAGAAGGAGAGAAATCAGGCGGCAAATGTACAGAAAAGACAAAACATTTAATGAGAAATGAGGAGTCTGAAGACGAATTTATGGAGGAAATGTTAAGAAATCCCCCACCATATCAGGAAGGGACAAGTGGATGCACCCCAAGTGCACCACCAAAAACTCCATTAGTGCCACAGGTAATGCATGAATTCACCCCGAATAGAATGCTACATGATAAAGAAAAAGAAGCCCTAGAAAAGACCAGAGCAGAATTAATACAGAAAATAACTCAGATAAAACTACATCCTGATTCGTTGACCATACCTGTAACAATTGGTCCAGTAGTTCCATTATATGGTACTCAGGGAAATTGTCCTCCACCCATACTTGCACCTACTCCTGTGAGTAATCCCAGACCTGAAGCTCCAGTTATAATTGAGGATCAACTTAGTGACTGTGAATCCACAATATCACTTATGGACTTGCCTATTCGAGGTTCTGTAAATAGTACTCCAAGAAAAGATGTACCTGGAGGTTCAAAAGATGTAAGTTTAGTAACTTCATCGGGAGCAAAAAGTGCTACCATAGTAACACCTGAAGATCTAGAAAGATGGGTGCAAGGGTCAGTTAAACAGTGCACACCTCCGAAAGATAATGGACATTCATAAATTAAAAGTCGAATTAGAAGAAATAATAGCAGGAAATGTAGGACTAGAACGCTTAAATACCTATGATGAAGAAGAATTATTGTTCCTATGCAGGAGTATTACCAGAAATGTAAGGTTATTTCATGAAAAATTATCCAATTCAGCATTACAGATGGGAATAGAAATAGGGAGATCTAAAGGTACTACAGAAACCCTATAGAGCAGAATTTTCAGACAAAGATTTAGAAAATATGAATGCCTCTGGAAGAAGATTACAAATAAGAGAATTAATGTTAGTTTTGCAAAAATGGGGAGACCTAGATAAATGGAAAACTAGGTGGGCCAAGAAAAAGGAAGAAGCTCGAACAAGTAGAACAGCATCAGAATATGTGATGAAGGAAGCAGGAAAAGCAGACCAGATGTATCCAATGCGAGAAGTTGCGGGAGGAGGATATGTACATGTCCCATGGAGCAGACAGGATATTTTATCATTTACGAATGATTTTCCAAAATTGAGAGAAAAACCAATTGAATGGTACAAGCAGGTTGAAAGGTTTGTGAAGGTGTCAAAGGTATTGTTGAAGGATTTGGATGGTCTGTTTGACATAGTGGTACCTGCCGATTTATGGACAGATTGTAAGATCACAGTGGATTGGCCAAGTGATGAGTATCCCAGAGATCCGAAAACAGGTGCCCCGTCAAATGACGTGATGAAAAAGTATCAGCAGGTGATAACATACCTGAAAGGGAAAATACCCCGAAAGAAACAGATTGGGTGAAAATAGATCGAACCACCCAAGAAGCCAGTGAAACAGTACATTCCTATTATGAGCGTCTATTGCAGGTGTTTAAACAGTATAGTGGATTTGAGGACATTGGAGACAAAAACATGAGTCAGTTTGTGTATCGGTTTGTTTACGGTCTGAAGCCAGAGATTTGCCAGATGATTAAACAGCATATGCTGTGTTGGCAGGGAAAGCCCATAGATGAGATTCTGAAGTATGCAAAATATTGTGGAGACGATATTGAGGATAGACACAAGAAATTGCAGGAAAAAGTGATGTGGGCTCAGGTGAAAATGGCAGAGAAGCAGGGAATTAATTTGGAAAATCTGAGTGAAAATCCAGGAAAAGATTCTGGAACGAGTGGTGATACTGGGAAATGGTGGAAAATTTAGAGGACGAATGAGTAGAGAAGAAGCTAAAAAGAAACTTCCTTGTCATGGATGCGGAAAATTGGGGCATTGGAAGGACGAATGTAAAAAGATTCGGAATAATAATGGCCCAAATCAAAACTTAAATTCACAGACGCAGAATGACTCACAGCAGGGTGTAAATCCCCAGAGTCAATTACCACCTCCACCTGTTCAGGGTAATGTAAGCAGAGCAAAGCATGGTACAGACATTGGATACCCAGGAGGGAGTGGTAAGAATGATTATATGACATCACAATTTCTTTTGCAGGACAATTACTGTGAATTCAACTCATGACGGTGCCTAGGAGAGGGGAAGAAGGAGTGCGTACTTGGCGCATCCTTACAGGTAGATCAGTCTGGTCCATATGTTGAAGGAAATGTGAAAGGTAATGATATTACTTTCCTTTTGGACACTGGTGCTACCAGGTCTACGGTGAGATCAGCAGATATCCCAGACCTTCCTCTCTCTGGTGAAGATATCCAAGTAGGGGGGGTAGCTAATCAAAGAATTAGAACGCCTCTTACAGAACCAATGGAAGTCAAAATAGGAAACTTCAGAGAAATGCACCAATTTGTAGTGTGCGATTCTAGCCCAGTGAATTTATTAGGTAGGGATTTATTGTGCAAAATGAACTGTACAATTTTCTGCACGCCAGATGGTGTGGCAGTTCAGACACCATATGAGGACCATGTATATAAAATTTTGGTTGCAAAACAAGGTACAGAAATAGACGAAATGTTTTCGTTAATAACAAGAGATGAGTTGCCAGAAGAAATAAAAGGTACAGTAAACCCCATAGTATGGGATTTCACCGGAAAAGAAGTAGGACTTATGGCAAAAATAGATCCAGTTCAAATTACGGTAAAAGAAGGTGCAATTTTCCCAAATACCAGACAGTACAAAATGAGTGCAGAAGTAAAAGCAGGAGTCATTGAAGAAATAAATCGAATGGTAGAACAAAACATCCTAAAAGAAGTAATGAGTAGCCCATGTAATTCACCAATCATGGGACTAAAGAAACCTAGTGGAAAATATAGGATTGTTCAGGACCTGCGTAAAATAAATAAGATTGTGGAACCATGTTGTCCCATGGTACCAAATCCTGCAGTAATTCTATACCAGATCCCTTGGAATGCAGGATGGTTCACAGTAATTGATTTGTGTCAAGCATTCTTTTCAATACCATTGCATCCAGACAGCCAGTATCTTTTCTCATTTAAATTTGAGAACAAGGTCTATGTGTGGAATCGTGTTCCTCAGGGGTACACAGAAAGTCCTTCCATCTTCAACCAGATACTGAAAAAGTGCCTGGAAAAACTAGTGATGCCAGGAAGCTCAGTCTTAGTCCAATATATCGACGACTTATTGGTGGCGTCGACCACCAGAGAAGACTGTGTTGTTGACTCCATAGCATCTTAAATCTTTTGGCTGAGGAAGGGCATAAAGTCTCACCTGAAAAGTTACAGTTTTGAAGGACAGCTGTTAAATATCTGGGACATCAAATTGAGAGGGGAAAAAGAAGAATAACCTCTGAAAGAGTAGAATTAATAAAGAGAATGCAAATGCCTGTAACCACAAAGACAAGTGCGAATGTTCCTAGGAATAGTAGGCTACTGTCGACAATGGATACCAAATTTTTCCATGTTAGCTAAGCCCTTAATTAACATGACGAAAAAGAAAGCAAAGGACCCTGTTGAGTGGGAGGATGAAAGTGTAGAAGCTTTTGTAAAATTGAGAAACGCACTTTGTTCAGCACCTGCCCTAGGCATGCCTGATTATAAAAGAGAATTCGCATTATTCTGTCAAGAGAGAGAAAATTGTGCACTTTCTGTCCTAACTCAGAGACATGGACTAGACAGACGTCCTATAGCGTACTTTTCTGCTACATTGGACCCAGTAGCAGCCGCATTGCCAGGATGCTTAAAAGCAGTGGCAGCAACTTGTTTGAGCATTGAACAAAGTGAGTCAATAGTGATGGGACATCCTGTAAAAGTGTATGTTCCACATGCAGTTGTGATTCTATTGACAAGAACCCGTACTCAGCATCTTACTCCTAGTTGGCTGACTAAATATGAGAGGATAATAATGGGTGCTGAAAATGTGACCATGGTAAGGTGTACAATAATAAATCCAGCAACTTTATTGCCGGACCCATATCATGAAACAAATAAAGATGACGAAGAAGATGAACATGATTGTGTACAAATTACAGAATTATGTACAAAACCACGCCCAGACATAGAGGAACAGCCTCTTAAAAAGCCAGACAGGGAGCTATTTGTTGATGGTTCATGTCAAAGACATGAAGATGGTAAACTAACTGCTGCCTATGCGGTATGTGAATTAACTGGAATAGTTGAAGCATCCTATTTACCAGGAGTAAAATCTGCACAAGTAGCTGAATTGATTGCTTTGATAAAAGCTTGCAAAATTGGGAGGAATCAGAGAGTGACCATATTTACAGATAGTCAATATGGTTACGGGGTTGTGCATGATTTTGGCCAACTGTGGATGCAGAGGGATTTCATGACTTCTTCAGGATCCCCCATTAAAAATGGACAATTTGTAAGGGAATTGTTAGAAGCAATACAATCACCAAAAGAATTGGCTGTGGTGAAATGTGCCGCACACCAGTCAGGAGATGACTGGGTGGTAGTCGGCAACAGATATGCAGACCTGGTGGCTCAACATTGTGCCAAAACCAGAACGTCAGTCAATAAGAGGGTGGAAAGAATGGGAATCAGCTGCCAACTTATGCTGTATATGCCACCTGAAACATGGAATGAGGTGAAGAAATTGCAAGATGAGGTTGATGAAAGTGAGAAAAATTTGTGGATTAAAGTGGGTTGCTCCCAAAGAGGAGAAGATGAAGTGTGGATCAGTGCAGATGGCAGACCAGTCATGCCAGACTGTTTACTCTCACAAATGGCTAGAATGCATCATGGAGACACACACATAGGGAGAGATGCAATGATTAGGCTGTTCAGACAAAATTGGTACAATCCCAAATTCAGGGCTGTTGCAGAGAGTCTTTGCCAGAGATGTCTAACTTGTCAAATGCATAATCCAGGCAGGAAAACGATAATTGGGTTTGGAAAGATTGGAAAGGCAGAGGGCCCATTTATAAGACTCCAGTTCGACTTCATACAGTTACCACCATGCAGAGGACTAAAATATGTACTAGTCATAGTATGTCTGTTCTCAAAGTGGGTGGAGGCTTACCCTACTAGGAGAAATGACAGTATTACAGTTGCAAAACTGTTGTTACGAGAGCTCATACCTAGGTTTGGTTTCCCAGTATCTTTGGAATCAGATAGAGGAAAACACTTTAATAGCGAAGTGATCCAGATAATCTGTGAAGCATTTCAAATCAAGCAGAAATTGCACTGTGCATATCGCCCAGAGGCTTCTGGAGTGGTTGAACAATTAAATGGCACTATAAAGTCAAGATTGGGAAAAATGTGTGCATCTACATCATTAGAGTGGCCAGACGCATTGCCACTTGTCTTGATGGGACTCAGAAGTATACCTGACAGAAACGACAGGATTAAGCCCTCATGAAATAATGATGGGAAGAGCAATGAGACAAACACATGTTCCCACAAACAAATTAGTAAATATATCTGATGATATGGTTCTGGATTATTGCAAAGGATTGGCTGACCTAGTGCGTTCTGTCTCTCATCAGGTTGGAGAAGACGCAGTTTCCAGGCAGCCTGAACTAGAACATGATCTGAATCCTGGTGATTGGGTGGTAGTGAAGAATCACACAAGAGAAACGTGTTTATCACCCAGGTGGAGCAGACCTTGTCAAGTTATATTGACCACCAATACAGCAGTGAAGTGTGCAAGATTTCCTAATTGGATTCACGTAAGCCACACAAAGAGAGTACCAGACCCTGAAGAAGAGAATTCACAGACAACACCAATCACTGAAGAAGCTGAAGGTTGCCAAGCAGAGGAATCTCAGGATCGAGGTTCAAGAGAAGCTGACGGAGAACAACCGAGCACAAGTCAGGATTGGATACCAGTGGTAGAAGTTCCTAAAGTATACCACAGAACAAGAAGTCAAGCGAAATTGGAAGAAATAGAAGAAGATCAGATAGGTGAAGAAGAGGCAGCTCAGGTACCAGAAGAAAAGACAATAAGAGAACCTGAACAAGGTCAGATAGGGAAAGAAAATTGGACTCAAAACAGTGAAAACCTAATAGACTTTGAACAGGGAAAGACAGGTTTAGAAGAATCCGGTCAGGCTGCAGAAGTTCACAGTGCAATAAGCCCTGATCAGAAGAAGTTAGATCAAGAAGAATTCACTAAAGAAAAAGGGGTTGATACAAATGAACATAAAGAAATAAAAAAGGAACAAAGTCCAACATCTTGAAAGACATTGTGGAGCTACTGAAGAAAAACAAATTAGACCTGAAAAGGAGCAAACAAGAAACACAGTAATTGAAGAAAACGAAACAGTGCTAAAAAGTGAAATTAACGAGATCCCTGAAGACGAAAACAAAGAAACAGTGCCAACAAAGAAAACAAGAAAAGGAGATCATTGGCCAAGTGTCATTAAAAGAGTAAAGAACCACATAACAACCAGAAGTGAAGATCCAGAACAAGTACCTGAAGTGACAAGTCAAACTGAACAAGAGAAAAAGTCAGGAAAATGAAAAAGTAAAAGACTGAGACTTGTGAATAACAAATTCAAGGGTCCTGACTGGACTTATATCATTCTTGAAGATTTTGAAAGCTCAGAGTCAAGTGACAGTGGTGGTGAAGGAACAAGTGCAGAACTAACATACGAAGAAGAAACAAGACCACCCTGACTAAACAAAAGAATCCTATAAAGAAAAGAAGAAGAGATAAGAAGAGCAATCTTCCTTGTCGAAAAATGCCTGACGATAGAGTTACTGGGAGACCAAAACGAAATTGTTGTAGGAGATGCTGTGCAATCTGCATATGTAGTCTAGTATTGGTGCTTATAGTATGGTTAGTCCTGATTGTAGCAGTTCCTTACCTTATGATAATAGATAAGAAGATTAATAATGAAACTAAAGGGAGGACAGCAAACATGAAGGGCAATAGAGTAGAATTAATGGCAGAAGATGAGGCAGAAATTCATCATGAAATAGCTGATAACGACACTAGTTTAAATGTTTTCACAAAGTTATTGTTTCAGTATGTAGACACAATGGAAGTTAGTAATTGTTATGTCTGTATGAAGTTACCTGAATCAGTAGCGGAAGGATTAACATACCATCATTTACCACTGACATATGGCATCTCATGTAGTGTATTAACAAGTTTATTTTATAGAACAGGTAGGCTACAGTATTATTATTCAAACTTAGATGTGATATTTTCTGAGGTTCCGATTCGCAAGAGTATGAACCCAGTGCTTAGTAGTCAAGACGCACAGTTTATGGGAGAGTTTTTCTTAACAATGAAATCGATAGACATAACACATGCACATAGACACAATCTAACATGTTCTTTACTAGAAGAAGAAAAGATATTTTTGAATTTAGTAGAAGATAGAAGACATGATTTTCAAAAGAAAGCTTCAGAGCATAAGGCTCAGTTGCCACCTTGGGCGGAGAAAGAAGGGAGTTATACACCTGCCAAAGCTCAAGCTGCTATGGCTCTGGATTTCGTCAAGACAGGGAAAATTTGTCTTCATAGGTTAAAGACTGATTATAACAATGTTTTCATCGGTACCAGTGAATGTGAACACAATTTTTTAATTCTTGGAGGTTGGGGACTCAAAGGAGGAACAGATTCAGTTTTTCCTGGAATTTATTATGTATGCAGGAATAAGGCTTACTTTAGGCTTCCTGCACGGTGGTATGGAAGTTGTTATTTTGGAATAGTTTTTCCAAAGATATACCACGTAAAAAGAAACACTAGAAGCAATGAAAACAATAATGAATTAATACGTAGTAAAAGAGCTAGTTTTTCAGAAATTGTAGGTGATATATTTGGTGCATTGATACCTTCAGTGGGAATAATTCTGAACTCAAGGAAAATATGTAAATTGTCTACAGTGGTTGATCGTTTATCAACGGATACTGCTGGAGGTTTTCTAATGATTAATACGGAGATGGTTGCGATTAGATCTATGGTGATGCAAAATCGACTTGCTCTTGACATTCTATTGGCAAAAGAGGGAGGAGTCTGTAAATTATTGAAGACGAAACATTGTTGCACTTATATTCCTGATAAGAGTGCAGAAATTGGAACGTATATTCAGAACATAACTAAACTTGAGAAAGAACTTAAACCACTGGAAGTTGATAGTGTATGGGAAAGATTGACAAATAGTATCTCGTCAATTGGAACCTGGTTTGCTAATATAGGAAAAGGACTTATAGGTCAAATATTAGTACCCCTAGCAGGGATAGCAATAATAATATTGGCAATAACAATATGGTGCAAATGCTGTAGAAAGAATGGAACATATAAAGTGACAGGAAAAGGAAAGAAGAGAAAACTAGATGAAATAGAACTTGAAGAATGGAGAAGTGATTTATACAAAAAGTTGAAAGGGGATGTGAAAAACAGAAAATGTAAGAATGAGAATGAAACGAATTGCTAGAAGTTGGCATCTGATTGAGGGTAGTGTTTTTTGATGGCTCAGAAACGCCATCAGAGAGGGGATTGATGGAGCAAGGTTTCAAAAATGAAACTTGCTTGTATGCAATTCTCCTCATAGTATTAACTTATTAAATTTGTATTGTCAATACTAACTTTTGCTTTCACAAACACAAGAGGGACAGAAGCTTGCCTATGTGTTTTACTAATGAATAACGCTTGTCTGTAATCCAAAATGTCCGCTAAAGCGCTGGAACTTCAATGCGCATGTCGCAACTTGATCACATGGTGTGACGTCTTTCTTTGCTTGGTGGGAAACTTCTGCTTCTGCGCAGTGTGCACTAAAATGGCCGCTAAATGTTTTCACATGCTTCAGCTTGCTCTCATGTCATTATTAAATTGTCGTTTTCTTAATGCTACTAATGCAGGATAGTATTATAATTAATTGGGAATAGAGTAGGGAAAGTGGGCATACAGTGAAACATTTTATTTGTGATTTTAATATTTTCTTCTTGCACTTTTAGTAATTCGTAAACTTGGGCCTGGGTTGGTGACTTGTAACTGGAGAGACAGATGGTTCTGCGCATGTGTCCTGTGTGCCTGCCAAGTGAAGTCAACTTGGACGTCTCCCAAGGCCATGACCCATTGGCCGAAGATGCTGTACTTTATGTTTCCGGAAGACAACATGATACTTTTCCCCTGTAAAATGTATAACATTTGTCGTGAGACGGGTGGGAAATAAAGCGAATGTATTAATTTGAAGGGCCGGGAATGTAAAGACAATAGGCTTTACAATTTAGGCCAAATCGATATGGTGCGAGAATCCACCCCCTGTCCCTGTCCAATCAGAAGTAGTGGTCCCATATTTTAGCAACATTAAGGGGAGGTACATGGGCGTAGAAGGGTATAATAGAATATAGCATTAGTTAATTAGTAAGAGCATGCTTTCACGAAGAACAGGCGTCCATGCTGCGAGAGAGCTCTTAGATCCAGACTGCTATGCTGATCGGTTGCTGACTGAATCCCTGTCCAGAAGAGGTCCTGAGGAGGGGGCGGCGGAGTCCATTAGAACGTGAGAATCGAGGAGAAGTCGAGTATCAGAGAGGGGAACGGCGCAGGCATCGTTGTAGAGAGGTCACGGGTCCTGTCCTGATCCTGGAAGAAGTCTTTGCTCTTCATCCTTCCTGGGTCCTATCTTTTCCAACTCCTTGGCCAAGGGGCTTGGTTCTCGCATTTAGGTAACTATACTGCAACCTTTAGTTGCGCTGCTGTCTCTATCTTCTCCTCTTCCTTAAACACCGTCATTTATTAGCAAAATCATTTCTATGCTTTTTCTTGGGTATTTCAATCAAGTACCGTGTTTTCTGTACTTTACTCTGCTAAAACTTTAGATAAACATTTTAAAACTTCCTGACTCAGTGGTTATTTCAGGATTATGAACTATATTGAATGTCACTCATTTTAAACTTCCCAATTTGCAAAGGATCCATTGGTAAGTTATTACTCTTCAATCAGAAGGTAATTGGTAGCAGGGACTTTGATAAAAGAGTACATCTGACACCCAGCGTAAGTATTAGTGTAGTGTGAATGTATGGGCCCAAGTGAGTATATGGTGTATGAATGTTGTTGGCTAATATTGCGCTGGATCACCACACTAGGGCTCAGTATGTAGTAAATAGACGGTGTATATTTGCTTGTGAACTAAACACCAGTCACGTCAGTCCCCCAAGTAGTTCTGCAAAGTTGTCATCTTGCTATGCTTGAATGGTGCAGAGTGGAGTTGGTATTACATAGGTTCACAGTGTGAGTCCCTCCATTACTGAATGCCATCTTTATTCTCTCTAAAAATAAAGAGTCATGGACACCACCGCATTGAACAGGGACTAAAAGTAAAGGCTTTCCAGATTCAATCATGTCCTCACATCGACATCTAGGGTAGTATGTCCGCCTGCAATGCAGTCTGCTGTAACATCTGCCCTATTTTATGCATTGGTTTTCCCTGCAGCCCCACCTTCTCGAGACAGCTTGTTGACCTTCACCCATAATGAAGTATGGAAGACCTTACTATCCAGTCTAGGTGGACACTAACAATCACCAGTAGTGGTTAAAGCTGGAGCTCACATACGTTTTTACTTGTACAATCAGGACAAATACCTACTGTCTCTGGTTGGAAAATATGTGCAGTTCCTTTTTTCGGGGGGAGGGGGGAGTGGGGCGGAGAGAGGCAGAGAGAGTGTCTGTGTGTTTTCTGCAGTGAGCATGGATTTAGCATGACTAGACTCTAAAATGAGGCCCAGGGTTTGATGTTCGGTGCATGCACAAGATATGATCAGAGACCCCATTCCACGACTGTGTGTACATAGACAAATGGTGGTGTATCCCCCGAGGCTCAGCCCTGGCAGGCGTTGACATGAGCAAGCAGCATCTACTGTGAGTTCCTCAAAGGCCGCCCTTGTCCTTGAGATACCTGGCCTTGATGTCGCCTCTGAACAGCCCTAGCCAGTCTCTACCAGTGTTCTCTCAGCCTCTTAGCCCTATGTGAAGAAAGACTAGATAATGCAGCAAACTTGCTCTGTGTCTCGAGAAGCTAAATCCCCGATTTTGAACCATACTGTGCTTGTGATTGGCATTTGGACTCTGTGAAACTTTTACTTTCAGAAGGGCCCTGACTGATCTTTCAACTCTTTATTCATGATCAGTGTTCAGAGGGATCTAGGAGCAAGGAACAGGCAGCAGCATGCTTTGTCATTGTCATATTCCTTCTTGTAAATACCTGGCCTTTGTGTATGTTGTTGTTTCTATTGAGCCAAGCCTCTATCACCTCTGACCTACAGTACATGACCCCCCCCCCAACGTCTGACACATAACCTCTGCTTTGCATAATGATACAGATCTTATCACAACGTTATGCTTTATTAGTAAAATGTATTTCTGATAGTGGGCCCATGTTCTAAATAAACATGCAACTGCATAATATTGTTCACTACTACTGTTTCATATTACAATCTTATAGAAGTGGCCTGTGAGACATAAACCACAGTTTCTCACATCTTTGTTCTCACCACATGTTATGATCACAAGAACATCTTCTCTCGTATGATTGTGCTACATAAGAAGCACCATGCTCTTTGGGCAGACAGGCATGATCTTCCAGCTGCGAGCTAACTTTGGACTTGGCTTTGTGTAAAAGATTGATATACCTCTTCTATCTCAAAGTAGATTTTCAAGCTACTACAATTTATTTCTAGGGCACCTAGGGATACATGTAAGCCAGCTCTCGGTACAGTTAGTTCAAGCCCTCATGCTAATGGAATTGAAAGGTAGCAATGCATTTCTCCACAGCTGCCCACACTAGCCTACCATAAGGGCATCACACACACCGTAGAACGTCTGTCAGAGCCAGAACAAATATGACTACATCACTCCAACCTTGAAGGAACTTCACCGACTTCTCTGGCCAACCTACACCATCTTCAAAACCAACTGCATCATCTACAAAGCCATTAAAGATAATGGGGTAACCCTGTGTCCCTCAGAACCTGGGTATGTACAATCTGTAAACAAAAGTGGTTCTGTCGGGAAAGACAATTGCTTTGCTCAATGTATATCTTACACTTCTGAACATTCAATTTTTCAGACGTAAATCATAATTTGCAATTAAAGAACACACCAAAGCACCAAGGGGCATATTATCAAGAACGGCGTTAAAAATTATCACCGTTTTAGCGGCAGAAAACTGCCGCTAAAGTGGCGATAATGGGCTTGATAATATGCCCTTGAGAATTCCAATAGAAGTCCATGTTCTGGTGTGAACATGGGCTTCTATTGGAATTCTCCAGGGCATATTATCAAGCCCATTATCGCCGCTTTAGCAGCAGTTTTCTGCCGCTAAAGCGGCGATCATTTTTAACACCGTTCTTGATAATATGCCCCCAACAATTTTACCATAAATAAAGTTATTTACTCAATATTTTTGTGTTTATATACAATAATGAAGGCTGTCTGCAATACATAACCATACGACAGTAGACAAGTGACTACGATGTGGAATAAGTGACTTGTGGTGATACGTGAAAAGTGCTATATACAGTTAACCTACATGAATAAACATAAATAGACAAAGAAAAATACAAATTTGTCATGTCCGTTTCTTAGTACATGTATCCCAGACAATAATATTGCTTTTATATTCAGGTCAGGGAACTAGATGGACTATGGGTGACTGTAACGTCGACGTTTCGACCCTTGGTGTGTGCGCAGCTGATTAGGCGTCAGGGGCGGGTCTTCATCAGGACAAAAAGAAAAGGGGGTGACAGCCGCAAGCGATCCTAATGATAATTCATTGGGCATCCAAGTAGAACCATTAATGTGGAGGAGTCAGTTATGATGGACGACAAGACCCACACCAGAGGGTTGTGGACTGAAATAAATACATATATCTTCACCAGCCGGTTGAAGATGTGTAGCTAATGGGGAATGATTGGCCGCCGAGGCGATCCAAAATTCAAGAGGCACACGTCCTCGTACTTCAAAGTCAGCTTCTTTCTGTGACAGACGTTACAGTCACCCATAGTCCATCCAGTTTCCTGACCTGAATATAAAAGCAATATTATTGTCTGGGATACATGTACTAAGAAACGGACATGACAAATTCGTATTTTTCTTTGTCTATTTATGTTTATTTATGTAGGTTAACTGTATATAGCACTTTTCACGTATCACCACAAGTCACTTATTCCACATCGTAGTCACTTGTCTACTGTCATCTACAAAGCCATCATGACCGGCAACCCTGTCTATCTGATTAACAGGCTCATTAGCTTCAGTGGCCACTGAGGAACCCGCAACCAGGATACCATTAGACTGGAGAAGAAGCGTAATAGCAAAGGGCCTTCTCGGTTTATGCACCCAGGATCTGGAAGGACACGCCCATATCCATCAGAAACTTTCCAAGCTTGCTCCAATTTAGGAAAGAGCTGAAAACATACCTCTGTAAACAACACTATATCATGATGCATTAATAGTGCGTCTGTGCACTCAGAATCCATCGACCCATCAGATCACTTGCTGACGGTATTGTTGTCTTTGACCCTGTTTGGCGCTCTGCTGTCTTCTAGCTAGGTTCATGCCATAAAGTACCACATACATATATACATGCATACGTTTCTTCATTTTGTACACTACCTTCATTGTTGCCAATATGTTTGTTTATTTTCTCCCCTTTTGTTACAGATACTGTGCTCCAGGCTGGTGTATGAAAAAAGAGGTCAAGAGCGATCAATCGGGTTTGGCCAATATGCTTGGCATGTAACAGTACACTGCTAGCATTAGGATTACTGGCATTGGAAGGACTAAGAAAGAATACCAGACATTATGAAGATTAAAACAGCAGTGTTCTCAGATTTCCAGTTTTTTTTATGCTGAAAAACTCCCTTTCCATGTGTAGGTCAACAATATTGTTCCGCATATTAGGAACCAAGATTCAAATTGTTCACCCACCCAGCTTTTCTGGTCAAAGGTCATAGCACCCTTGGTAGACATTGTTTAGAGCAGCAGGCTCTCATTTTACAATAGGCCTTCTGAAAGCAGACTTGTTCTATACAAAGTCCAGGGTATCACCTAATGATTTTAACTCTTTCCTGGCTGCCACAGGTGGTTCTAAAGAGCTCTAAAAAAATAATTTGATTGATTTTCTTGCCCTGGAGTTCAGATAGGAAACTATATTTTGAATTGTCCTCAGTTTGGTCATAATGATCGTAGGCTCACCCAGATAGGATGAATTGCCATAATATAACGTTTTTCTGACATTGGCAGCATCCACCATTCTGTGAAAACAGGCAGAAAACTGTGGATAGTAAAGGAGGCAGAGTGGCAGTATTAACGTCCAGCTCTATGGATAGTTCGCTGTCCAATGCAAAATCCAGATATTCACTTGGGTGAAGCAAGGGCCCATATTTGGGAGCTAAAATCTATTATCCCTAAATGTTCTTTGTTAAATCTGCCCTCGCCTCCTCTATGTTGTCAATCTTGTTACATTCATCAAATTCTTAGATTCCATTAGGCAGAAATGAAAGGCTACTGCTGTCTTGCTAGGTCCACCCTCAAATCAAGGAGGATTTAGATATCATACATATAAGTATAAAATCTTAGGCTTCTGGATTGAAGTAAAATACATGCTCTAGTGACCCAGAAAAAGAGCAGAATGTGACATGGTTCTCCAATAACAATGACCTACGAGTTGAAAGAGATACAACTTGAGAGCTAAAATCTGCCAAGGGTGGTCAGAGTTAAACTTAATCCTGAGAGGCAGACTATCAGAGTGCTGTGCTCAACAGAGTCAAAAGCTGCTGATAAAACCTATAGGATAACAGCAGTGACACAGTTGCCATTGGCTGCCATCCTAAGGTCATTAATTACAGAGGTCGGGAATGACTCAAATTGAAGAAAGTTTTGAAATTAAATCAACTCAAAGATTTTGCCCCTGAATGAAGACGGATAAAGGGCCAGAAATTTGTGGAATCGGGTGAATCAGATTAGCGTTTATTGAGTGTTGGGGTAACAATAGCCTTTGTTGATTTCTGTGTACAGCTATGGTGAAATAGAGCTTTTATTACTGTGACCAGTAATATTAGATCCCATATAACTGGTTCTGTGTTTGCCTGATGTGTAAAACACTACAGGATCTTAGGAGAAAGTAGAAGAGTCAATAAGCACAACAGAGGGGAACTGTATCAACAGGCAGGTGGAGCAAATACCACAGCTTTTGACAACAGGTATATAGCTAATGCTTGAACAGTTTTGTCAAGCAAAACTACAAGGGCGTGTGAAAATGTGGGAATTGAAAACATATATTAGTGAGGTGAGAGGGAGATCCTGGCCCACTGCATCATCATGGAGCTTCATAGCTGTATGGCCTTCTGAGATCAACTACACTACCATCTGGAATACACATAGGTCCTTTGAGATGTGTCTGTATACAACTAAATTCTTTTTTTAGCTGGAGCTGTTCAGAGCCAAAATGTACACTGTGAGAGAATATCCCTTTTGCCATGGTCCCCCCGCCTCCATTTTTGTGCAAAAAGTTTATGCTGTTTTTAGGCTCAGCACACTGAGGCTCGGCTTTCTAGTGCCCAGTATATGAACTCTGACCTCTAAAACATGTAGATATTGGATAATCCCTGATTGGCTTATTTAACTTCCATATAAGGCCATGGTATATGGTGCAGAAAATACACCTATGGCACCGAAAGGTAAACCATCACCAGTGAATTGCAGCACTTATTGGGCCATCTACTTGTGTGACAAAGGAAAACATAGCTTTAGACCTACTATTTTAGCCTAACTGCTGCAGTATTAAAAAGGTATTAAAAATCCAATTTAATTTAATTAGCGTTAGCCTCTGCCAACTCCCGGCCTGTGCTCAGCCCAGGAAGAGGTGATAAAGAGGTGTGCATTCTTCCCAGAAGCGTAAAATAGACTGACCAGAATGGGCAGAGATGACTACTCCAAGCTCAATTAAATACGTTGTGCCCTTCCTGTTGACAAGCACAGTGGGTAATCCTGCATATCAAGTCTGTCTGAAGCAATTGGAAAAGTATTCCGCTCTTCAAAGGAAGCAAAGAGGATGCCTGGTCAACTCTTGTGTATCCTATTTCTGGTTGCTGAAGGACCCTGCTTTTGTCCCACCAGGTGTCTGTCTCTAGTTTTATTGCAGGTACAGTCAGTGGCGGCTCCTCCGCTAAGGTGGAGGAGCATTGCCCCACTGTTGTTCAGCAATGGAAGGAAAAATAAAATGATAACTGAAAGTTATTATCATTTAATTTTTCCTATTGCAGGTGCAGCATCTTTGCCAGGCGGGGTGGGGCGGGGCTGCTCTGCTGACAGAGCAGGGGAGGGGAGGAGTGGTTTGCACTCCCGAAAGTGCGCATGAATGTTTGGTCGGCCCTGTGTGGCCAGCCAAACATTCATGCGCAATTAGCATGTTCTCCACCCAGGCTGCATTACAGCCTGGGTGGAGAACATGCTCATGCTCCCTATCCCAGGCTGAGTGCCATGGTTTGGTGCTCAGACCAACCACAACGCTGCAATGCAGTGTTGTGATTGGCTCAGGGGAGCTTCAGCTTGGGTGCTTCCGGTGCCTTGTTCCAGCCAGCAGAGGAGAGACGCGGCGAGGGAGGACAACGAGGAGGAGGTAATTTGAATTACATTTTTTTTTTTTCTTTAATTTACACCTCCTGCCCGTCCGTCCGTCTCCCCACTCTCAGCCCGCCTCTCTGCCCTGCCCACCACCACCAATACGTGCCGGCTGCCACTGGCTACAGTGACTGCTTCATATTGGACTTTAGTGTTAGATGTGGGAAGACACTAGGATCACCACAGTATACTCCCCATTCACATCCCCAGCTGCAGAGCCCAAGTTTAGTGTGGTCGAAGAACTTCACCATCTTGGATTTGCCCTGACACATTGCATTTTGGGTCTGTTTGCAATAAAGCAAACAGGAACTACTGCAAAAGTAGGTAGGTCAGGGCTGGAAACCTTTACTCCATTGCTCAGAGCAGAGTGTTGCGGTGTTACAATGTCCCTCACCCACAGACTGGTGAAACCTACAAAGCTGGACTTTCAACCAGCCTTCTTCAGAACGTTACTGAACTTGCAAAAGGATATCGGGCAGACTGAACCTGCCGCACTTCGCACCTGTAACCTGTGAAGAGGACCCACTTCCCCTTGAAATCCAATGATCTTCAAGGATCAGAAGGCTCACCTTCTTTGTGGCTCCAGGAATATAAAAAAGCTGAGGAGCACATTTTTGTGATAAATACTTGCTGGCCAGTGGCAACTGGATCTGGACTAGACTTTGTTGTTGCATCTGCCTTACATCCTGAGACTCTCTACGAGCTCTCCATGAGGTCCAAGGGGCTTCGAAAGTGTACTCCTGTGGTTGTTTGGGATCCAAAAGGACTTTGGGAACTTTTTCAAAATGTTTTCTCCATAGCTTCAAGGGGACCGACTGAGTAAAGTATTAGCAGTTCTGCAGGTTTATCCAGCACGATGAAGAGTTTTTTCTCAGAAAAACAACAGAGTCCTCATTCAAACTGAGACTTAAAAACTTTTTTGAAATTCCATAATTCCAGGCCCTAGCGGCATCAATCTACTTGTACCCTACCAGGTCCCTATGGTGGTTGGCCTCAAATCGTGCCTAGGTCCCAGTCTACTGCGACCAATGATTTCAATTGGTGCTTTGTGCTTCTTGGTCCTTAGTTCTCTTAAATCTTTTTAAAACATCAAATCTCTGGTTCCCCTTATTGGATTATGGTGTCATTTTGCTTATTAAAGTTTTCTCTGTGTTTATAAATTAGAACAGGATTTATATTGTGTGGTGTTTTTGACTCTTTAACTGTTTTGGTACTTCTAAATACTTTACACATTTTGATTAAGTTAAGCTTGCCTGGCTGCTCTGTGCCATAACTACTAGAGGTTGAGCTCAGGTTTTTATTGCTGAAACATTTGACTGGACCGCAGAGGATAGTGGCTTTATTACTTCTAATGGACAGCAATCCACCCCAACTCATAAACCACTTTCTCACATGCACAGAGAGAAGGGGGACTTGATACAGTTTCAAGAGGCAGCAATGTACCTTGCATAGTTAAAGTATATTTTATTTGAACTATTTTGACTCTTATTTTAACTTCATTACTAAGTTCAGGTAATGGTCAGATGAGCATGCAGGTCAATAAACACCAAAGATAATGTGCTTGTAAATAGAAAATGATGCCACATCTTAGGTATTACTATTCACAAACGAATTCATAGAAAGTAGACCTAGCTTATTATCTTAAGGTGTATCTATACAATCCTAAAAGACATGTTCAAACACTGTATTTATTCTCTCTGTCTCCCTTTAAATTCTAGATGTTAAGTTGAAAAAATATGCTTACACTTTTAACAGTTGAGAATATTTTCTAAAACATAGGTGAATTGAATCCATCAGACACTGCCTACAAGAGCATGTATTTCATAAAATGGATAGATCTCTTTAAAAGTTATCTGTTGAAGCACTTATGCAGAACCCTGCAAAATGTTTTCAGGCATATTCATTATTGAGGGATATACTGGAAGATGAAGGTGATGTACATAATGGATGCAATGCATCTAAGCCATCCCCCATCTTTAGGCATGTAATTTATTTGGTCAGAATCATACTTGATCCACTGTTTCTTACGTTTTTATACAAGGTAGTCCATTCAAACTGTCAAGCATTAAAATCTACGGTGTATTGTTTTCTAAGATCTCACAGAAAGTGTTATGAGGCCAAACAAGGCCAGTTTGTCCTTTCACAATGATCTCACATCTGAAAGGGCCAATTGGCAACAGCATTTATGAGTACGTGAAGAAGTTCTTCTGAGGTACTCATAAATGCCTTTGCGAATTTGCCCCAAAGCATCTAAAATGGGAATGTTCATATACAGTTAAGTACATTTTGCACAAATATAAAGGACTGTGCCCTCTTTGCATTTTTACTAATAGTTGGACATTTTGGAGAAAGTTCACAAAGTTATTTCTGAGTACGTGAAGTAGTACACCCTGTATTACTACTTTACGTGCTTTTAAATTTCTTTTTGAACTGGCTTGAAATGTTTATTTTGTTCTTTATTATTCCATTTCAATAGTTTTTGAGGCAACTGTGTAAACTTTACTGTACCAATCCGATTATTTATTCAGATGATCTATGTATCTACTGGTATAAATGGTGATAGTTGAAGATAGACCTTTTTGAACCGGAAAGTCCCTTCCTCTCCGTACTACCATCACCCTTCCCTCTCTTCTCCTCAACATAATACCCCTCTTCTCTCCTTAAGTGCGCCAATGCCTGCTACCCTAGTAATATTGCATATCTTCTTCTGAGGGGGTGCCAGGGAGGGCTAAATCTCCCTGCACCCAGAGTGGCTGGGCGCCAGTTTGTACTTTTATTTGGCCAGGCTTTCTTTCAGTTTATTTGCTGTGATGTAGTTGGCCATTCACAACCAATGTGACCTTCTGACATGTAGGGACAATAAAACGTGACCACTCATATGTACAAGTGCTTCATATCGACATATGCCAAGGATGCCTCTCATTTGCCAATAGAGCTCACCACTATACCATAAGCACCACTGTACCTAGGCTGGACATCATAATGGCCAGGATGCTTGCAATACATATGTCATGGCCAGTATTATCAGGGGTGAACAAAATTAGATCAGTCACACTCCCAATATTTTAATGATGACAGCAAATATGTGCAACTAGTCAAAGAATGCCAAAATATGTCAGGGATGACAGTTATTATGCCAGGACCACTACTATGCCAGAAACTGACACCTTTGTTCCAGAGATGTACCCCATGTGATGGGGAGCCATATACCTTTGGTGGTCTTTGAAACCAGGCATAGCTTCCAGGGAGCAACCATGATGTTCAGGGAGACACAAAATTCAAAACACACATGCAGACAGATAAACAAATAAATGTGCACACATGTATAGACACTCAAACATGAATGCAGAGTGAGGTTCAGAAGTGGGCCACAGTTCTGGATCAAGGCCCTGTACTCCTCAGGTTTTGAGCTGATCATGCATACAATGTATATGTTCTCTCTGGCTCCTGCCGGCCTACACTTAGGTGACTTCACTCTGCCTCCTCCTCCTCTGGCTACTGCTGGCTCTCGTCTTTCCTGGTCCATTACTCACACACACAGTATGATTGACAGAGTGGGGCCTACAAAATGTCAAAATTCCTTGTGACATTGCTAGATTGAGACTACATGCAGATACTCACATTGCAAACCTAGTAAGTCAACAGACAATGTTTTGGCTAGCTACCACTCTAGGGGTCTTGCGATGAGCAATGCTGTCTCCTCTTTAAAGTGAACAAACCCTCTAAATGATGTGCTGGAATGACCTTCACTTTGGAGAGCTACTTCAAGGGTCATGGGGAGCTGCCTGTAGCTCCTGGGCCACTCGTTGGAGATCCATGCTCTCTCTGTATTTTTTCAGACAAAATTGCTAATATTAAAGGATCAGTTTCTTCTTCTTCAGTCTGACAAATGACCCTTGCTTGGCAGGTCTCCTCACCTCCCACCATGCTCTTATCTCAGTTCATGCCATTAATATTAAATAAAACAACTATTTTGCTATTATTTGTCAATTCAAGCTCCTCCCTGGACCCATGCCCTTCTCATATCATGCACCAAATGTGTGATTGGGGCTTCATTTTTCACATGGCATTGGAATGTTAGTCGGGAAAGGGAATATAGAATGTGGAAGATGGAATGTAGATTGGATAACCAGTGGCAGTTGAGGCTGGGCACTGACTGGATGAGATGCTTTCAATAAAGTGGAGTGGCCTAACTGAATGGGTGGCACTTTTGGAACTCTGTTAAGAGACCACAATTTTGGCAACAAGAAAGGAAGATGGCACCTTAACGGCAGCGTTTGAAGAGCTGAGATTTGACTCTCACTTAAGTTTGGAGGAGGGATTTAAAAATAAAAGGTTTGTAGTCATTGCTCGAAGTAGTTATTCACTGTTCTTCTCATTTGTGCGGTGGATACTGGAGGAAACAGAGGAATCTGTGGAAGTAGAGCAATCGAGCACTGGTGTATGGGTGTATTTGCCATGGCAGATCGAGTAGCATTGTTGTGCCCAACTTGCTAAAGAAAGAAGATTGAGTCGTTTTGCAGTGCCTAACCTGCTAAAGAAAGTGGCGCCAGGTGGTGATCGGTATCCATTTTATACAGTGAGATTCCTGCCCAATCTCCTATACTGTGGTAATCCCAATCTACTGTGGAAATAATGGTGACATGAACAGCAGCCATTTTGCAGGTTTGGGAGGGAAAAAGGAAAGCTGGAAAACAAGCTCTCTCTGCTTGAAAGAGTTACACACCAACGACGCACTGAGTGGCTAGTTTGAAAGGTTGAGATAAATTGCGGTGATGAGAGTGTTCTGAACTGGGAGGTATCGGAATGTTCTGAATATTAAACCAACCAGGCATTGGGAGGAGTGACTCAAAGAGGTAAACGGGTGTAAGCAGCAGTGGTGATGGGCAAACCAAAATGTCTGTCAGTAGAATGAAGCAAAGTTTTGAAAGGTAACTGTTGTGCTGTGGTGAGAAGTGCCTTGGACAGCAATAGGCACACTTTAAACAGCTGACTGCTTGGAAATTGAACACTGACAGGCACACTTTGAGTCTGCAGCAGTGATTGACTCACTTGAATTTTGTTTTGGACAGCAAATCTGGGACAGTGAATTCTGGTGTGTAAGTTTTTCATGAGGGTGTATATGCAGAATGAAACTCCATCGGCATTGTTTTTACTGACACCTGGTGAACCACTTTTTAGGTGGAGCAAATGGAAGTAAGCTTTAGGGATTTATGCCTGAGTTTGTGGGACAAATTTGAGTGCAGAACGAAAGTATTCATTATTGTTACATTGTTTAGGTGCAAAAGGTCAAGATGTTCTAGAGAATTTACCAGAACTGAGCCAAGAGAAAAAAATAAGAAACCTAAAGGAGTATGACATTTGCATACACAAATTAGATTTCCATTATCTACCAAGAGTGGGTATAATTTTAAAGTGTTATCATTTTGGGCTGAGGGCGCCAGGGTGTGATGAAACGATGGAAGAATATGTCACAAGTTTGAGGAAGTTGACATCAACATGTAATTCTGGGTGTGCTACTGAAGAAAGGATTCAGGATCAATTTGTGTTTTAGTGTAACAGTGAGAACACAAGAGATGAACTATGGTTAAAGGTTGTACTGCCATTGGAAGAGGTGGTAGTGGTTGCAAAAAGTGTTCAACATATAATTGAGTGCGTTAGTGAGTTGAAGAAAGATAAAAGCAGTGTGAGTAGCTAAGATAAAACTGTAATTGAAGTTGTGGAGGAGGTTAAAATAAAAATTGACGTGAAAAAGAAAGATGATTTCAGGGGGGCATGTTTCAGGTGTGGTAATCTGGGGCATAGGGCTGATGCAGAGAAGTGTCCTGCTTTATTGGGTTTGTGTCATGGACGTGGAAGGAAAGGTCATTTTTATAAATAAAAAGGGAAAAAGGAACAGAGAAGAGATGTAAAAGAAGGGACTTATGAGACAATTTGTCAAGTTAAAAATGGTGATAAGGATCATCCTTCAGAGAAAGTGTTGATTGATGGGCAAGAAATCTCTATGAAATTTGATTCATGCTCTCATGTATCTATTATTTTAAAGGAGACATTTGAAAAATATTTTTGTCACAAAGCCAAGTTGAGATGAATGGATGTTAGGGGGTTATGGCGATACACTTATAAAAATGTTGGGGTATTTTGAGACTTTTATATAAATGTGCAAGACAGGTATGTGTTGGGAAAAAAACTATGTATCAGTCAAAGGTGATGATTTGATTGGGTAGCCACACCAGAAGCTATTAAGGATTACATTGAATCCCAATGCCAATCCCCAAGTGCAGGAAGTAGGAGATGCAAAAAAGACATTTGAAAACGACTTTCCTCATATTTTCAGGGAGGATTTGACTTTATTGAAGGAGTATAAGTGCAAAATAAGACTGCATTAACATGTGCAACCGGTGGCAGCAAAAGTGAGTTGGATACCCTTGAGTGTACAAATGTAGGTGGATTGTGAGTTGCAACGATTGCAGGAAATGGGAGTAATTGAACCAGTTGAAGCACTGAGTGGCTTGCTCCTGTGGTGGTTCCAAAGAAGGCTTCAGGGGTTGTACGTTTGTGTGTCAATCTGGGTGCTCTAAATCGGGAAGTAATTGTGGATAAATATCCTCTCCCAAATATTGATGAAATGATTACAATGCTGGCTGAAGCTAAGTATTTTGCAACAATGAATTTAACTTCAGCATACCATCAAATTGATTTGGAAGAGGTTAGCCATGATTTAACAGCTTTCATAATACCCATGGGGACATTCAGATTCAGGCGAATGCCATTTGGGTTGATATCTGCTTCTTCTCTTTTTCGGAGAGTTATCATGAATTTGTTGGTTAATATGTGTGGTGAAGTGTTATCAAAATGATATTTTGATATATGGAGAGAGTTTGATTGAACATGATTTGAGGGTAAGAAATGTGCTGGAGACATTGTCAAAGGCGGGATTGACTCTAAAATTGGAAAAATGTAAATTTGGTGTGGAAGATGAAAAGTATTTAGGACATCTAATTTGAGGTGCTGGTATCTCACCAAAAAAGAATTGGTGGATATGATTTCACAGTTGAAAGTACCTGAGAACAAAGAAGAATTTATGTCATTTCTAGGCATGGCCAAATATTATGGTAAATTCATTAGAAGTTATGCTGATAAAACCTGTAATTTGAGGAGATTGCTGAAAAATGAAATGAATGTGAGTGGGAGGATTGTTGTCAGAGTAAATTTGTTTAACCCCTTCGCTGCGTTCATCGGCCAACGGCCGTCGCGAGCACTACCTCGGTAGTGCTGCGCACGTCCGTTGGCCGACGCGGTCCCGCCCACTCCTTTGAAGTGCCGCACCGCGGTGGAATGTTCGCCGCGGTAAAGGGGTTAAAGGAGGACTTAAAGACACCTCTGAGTTTACTGGCATTTTTATCAGGTGACGATACAGTGGTAGTGACAGATGCTAGTAGAAAAGGCTAGGCGTGCTGTACGTTACAGAGGAAGGGTGGAGTAGAAAGGCTCATAACTTGTGCATCAAGATGTCCAAGAGATTCAGAGAAGAATTACTCAGTGATAGAAAGAGAGGTGCTGGCTATTTATTGGGCAATGAATGCATTCAGAAATTTGATTTGGGGAACACATTTTAAGGTGTATTTGGATTATAAACCTTTAAAAGCAGTGTTTATGAAGAAAGGTTTTGATGCTATTTCTGGGAGAATAAGAAGGTGGGTGGTTTCTTTACAAGATTATTGTTTTGGTGTAGAGTACATTCCAGGCATCAAGAATAATTCAGCAGATTGTTTGTCAAGGTTAGTTAATATAAGCAACACAATGGGTGAAGATGAGTTTGTGGTGGAGGATATAAGGTATGTGAAATCACAAGTAATATAATCAATGAAGATGATTGAAGAACAGAGTTTGACAAAAATGAGTAATTGAGAAAGGGGATGTAGTTGGTAAAAACTGGAATGGGAGGAAAATTGGATAAAACATGGAACATGGAGTATAAGTTGGCTGTGGATAAAGGTTTGGAG
Organism: Calotriton arnoldi; assembly: GCA_963921515.1. Taxonomy (NCBI): domain Eukaryota; kingdom Metazoa; phylum Chordata; class Amphibia; order Caudata; family Salamandridae; genus Calotriton; species Calotriton arnoldi. The sequence continues at coordinate 427,491 of CAWUFW010011357.1, read as the reverse complement.
TTGAGAAGTATGAAATTGGTTCCCCCTAAGGGTTTATGTAAAAGAGAGAAATCATGACGACTTTTAGTGGCCAGGGATGGATTTATAAGTTGAATGTTTGATAATAGATTGTGTAAATTGTAGTCACTGTGACAAAAAGTTTAAAACAAGAAATGTCCCAATGGTGTGGCGTGTGTTGCCCCTTTATCCATGGCAGGAAGTAGCGATTGATTTAGTAGGTTCATTAAGAGGGGAGTGTTCAACACCATACTGGGTAGTGAACGAAGGGGGGATTTAATTAACACAGGAAAATAGAACGGCGCTTACCAAATAACGTGAAAAATACAAAGGTAGAAAATGTAACAATGCGGTGCCACAGGTGAGGGAAATCCCCTAAACCCTCGGATTGAGACCCTGAGGTCTGACTGTAAACAAACAAGTCCTATGCACACGCACTCAAGTGATAAAAGAACAGTACAACACAATTGCTGTTGATCAAAGATGAAGACACTGTTGTCCTGTTAGGTTTGTGGTGTTCACTTTTAATGGTGTTGCTCTACAAGCCAGCCAGTGAACACCACAAACCTAACAGGACAACAGTGTCTTCATCTTTGATCAACAGCAATTGTGTTGTACTGTTCTTTTATCACTTGAGTGCATGTGCATAGGACTTGTTTGTTTACCATACTAGGTAGTATTGGTGGATTTATTTTCAAGGTGGATGGAAGTTGCAAGTCCAAGAGTTTAAACTATAATTACGTTTTTGAAAGAAATTTTTAAAAGGGAAAGTTACCCAGAAAGTATCTTGTTGGATAATGGTCCACACTCGGAATCAAGCGCGATGGAGAAATATTTCAATGAGTGTGGTGTTTTGCATAAGAGGTGCTCAATTTATCAGCACAAGACTAATGGAATGGTGGAAAGGATGAACAAAACTTTGAAAGAGTGCATACAATTGGCAAAGGCAAACAATTTGTGTTGGAAAGATGTACTAAAGGGACGTATCACAGCATGTAGGATGACTTCTCATTCGGCAACAGGGAAATATCCTTTTGAGTTATTTAAAGGGAGCTCTCTGTGCACAAGAATGGATCCGGGTTGAATGAATTGTAACAAGGGTTTAAGATAAAGGGATTCGGATAAAATGGACAAGGAATGAACAAGATGAACAGAGGAAGAGGAAGGGTGATTTGATGAAAGGAAGAAAGTGGTTAATGTGGAAATTGGTTTGGGAGAGTGGGTGAAAATAAAGCACCTGTTGGGTGTCAAGAGTGGTTACAATTCATGAAGGGCTTGAATGTGATTAAACTGTTCAAATGTGCTGTCAAAACAAGCAATGGGTGTATTTGGAACAAAATACGTGTGGTGAATGTCCATGTCCAATGGGGAGAGATGCAGAAAGAAAGACAAAACACTATTGTGGTGAGAAAAGAGGGAAGCTTACAGATTCAGAAGGGAAATGGAGTGGAGTATTGGAAAGGAGGAGTGTAAGAGTGAAGAAAACTCCTGAATATTTAAGACATTATGTCAGATAATGTATGTGTAAGTGTTATCTGGGGAAGGGGTATAAGTGAGAAGGAAACTCCAGAAACGTTAAGTTATTATGTTAGGTAATATTCATAAATGTAATTTATGTTTTACAGAATTTATGCTCAGTTGATGTATAACTTTTATTTTAATATTTAAGTTATACGAGAGAAATGTGAGATGGAGCTTCATTGTTCACATTGTATTGGAATGTTAGAAGGGAAATGGAACATAGAATGTGGAAAATGGATAACCAGTGGCAGTTGAGGCTGGGCACTGACTGGATGAGGTGGTTTCAATAAACTGAACTGACCTAGCTCAATGCGTGTCCCTTTTGGAGCTTTATTAAGACACCACACCAAACTTCCTATATTTTTGGATCAGTGCTAAGCAATTTATGTAATCTTTCTCTTACACAAGGTTCTGTTCCCACATGTTGTAAAGAGGCCGCAGTTGTGCTACTTTTGAGAAAAACTGCTGCTAACTCATTGGTCCACAGCAATTATGATCTAATCTCTCAGCTTCCGCTTCCAATCAAAATTCTTGAAAAATATGTTATTCCTAACTTTCTCTTGTGCTGGATATCCAAGTTATTCTTCATTCTTGTAAAGCCAGTTTCTTCTTTCTTCGTAGTATGAAGTCAGCACTCCTTGATGATCTACAGCTGCCCTGCCACCATTGTCTTGCTAGATCGGTTTGCTGCTTTTGATACAGTATCCCATAACATCCTTGTAAACGGTCTTCACCAAGCTGGTATTAGGGATCACATGTTTCAATGGATAGCAGACTACCTCAATGATCGCTCTCAGGCTGTTCGCTTTTCTCCTTTTACCTTCTCACTTTTACAGGCTTCTTCTGATATGGCACATGGGTCTACTTTAAGCTTCATTTTGTTCAATATGTAAGTGGCACTGGATCAATTCATCCACTTCTTCAGTTCCAGAATTATGACATAAGTGGATGATACACAGGTTCTCCTCCGTCTGATCCAGAATACCAGAATGCCTCTCCCAGTTTCCCTGATTTCTGTAACTGCCTTAAAGCTGTGCACATGGTACTCGGTTTTCCTCTCCAACCGGTCTGAGAAGTTCCCAGTCTCCTTCTGTTTTGATCAATCGCTCTCATTACCTTTGCAAATCAGCAAATTATTATCCTATTTTTTCTGTCTGTGACTGCGTAAAATCAAACCCCTCCTGCCACGCTCCCCTTGTCAGCCAGTGGTTCACTCAGTTAGTCTCATAATTATTGTAACTCACTGCCCATGAGTTTATCAAATTACGTTCTACATGGCTGTCTTCGCATTCATTAAATTGCCACCCAATTGAGTTTCAATTTACCTAAACAGGTACTCATCCCCTGTTATCCCTCTGGCCTCCAGTAGCTATGAATTTCACAGCAGATTATGTTCCAATCTCTTTTCCTGTTGCACCAAAACAGGGACACATTTATTGCAAGATAAATTCAAGGTTTACTGCCACTTGCATACCCTGCAATCTTCTTCGCTCAGACATCTTACTGCACCTAAAATCTCTAATGCACACCTCAGTTGTCACTTTTTTATCTTGCAGCCAAATATTGGAAATAATTCCCACTCTCGATCCGCTTTATGGATAACCACTTTCTCATCAAGAAATCTTTGAAAATGTATCCCTTTACTCATAAATTATAATCAAATCTGCAGCTTTATACTCTGAACTCTTAGCGCCAGGTTACGCCCTAAAAATACACTCATCATCATCGCAATCATCATCATCTTCAGCATCATCATCTCCTGTACAGAGCTCTGCTTGAATGTAGATGCTCATTATATAATTAAAAATATATAAAAAAAGATTCATAGAGATATACATGATTATGGCGTAGGCATGGGGCAAGATGTGAACCAAGGCAAATTGATCAACCACAGTCGTCTCTGGTGTTCAATAGTAAAACTGCACTTGTTGTGTGAGAGAACACCAAGATTTACAGAGCCTTTAGCGTAGTGGAACATTACTGTTTATTTCCTGTCCGGATGGTATCAGGATCAGGGGCGTAGCTTGGTCAGTAAGATTGGGGTGGTGTGAGCTTCGGATTTTCCAACAATCACGCTGACATATCATATTAATAAGTATATGAGAAACAGCACATGAGGGGGACTGAAGTGCCAGTATAAAGGGAAAGGAGTGCAGATTATGAGGGGGTACTGAATGAAAACAGTATTTTGTAAAATAGACATGTTTTTAGACCTTCAAAACAGAGACAAGAGTGTATGTGTATGTGTTAGACCTGATACTCTTCAGATACTGTTTCCTTAAACCTTTTCCTTTTTCCTCCTGGGTTTTGCTGATTCTCTTGTTGTGGCCTTAGGGCTCTGGGCACTTTCCCACTGTAAATGCAATGTGAAAGTGTGCACACCCTTCATACACATGTTAGGAAGTGGTGCTTACCTGATGTTTTTAAACATGTGTCAAGCCTGCCGTTGCAGGCCGGTGGCTGCGCACTGGCACCTATGGTGGTTTTAAACATGAGTCTAGCCTACCCGTGCAGGCCGGAGTGCGAGCAATTGCACTTATGCTCAGGCTGGCTTTGCTAAATCATTAGCCCATCCTGAGGGGACCTTTCACTAATACTAGAGCACCCCTAGGTTAAGTCCTGAGGGGTGAAGTGGTAGGTGAAAGGATGGGCAGGTACACATGTTTGTACCTTGCCCAGGTAGTGAAGAATACCCATGTGTATTTTTACTACCTATGAGGTTGGCTCTTCCCATAGGTTAACATCGGAGAATGCTGGAAACTACTTCAGGCTGCAATAGTGGATTGCAGGGGAGCAGCCTCATAATGTTTCCTACCATTGGATTCAAAATGACAAACCCTCTCCTGTGGTAAAGGAGGATTTGTCATTATTAGCTGAAAAATGTCACTTTTCGAAAATGGGCATTTCTCTGCTCATAAACGTTTTGTGTGCCTTTTAGTTTCACTCCAACCCACACCGGAGGCTGGGGGGAGAGCATATCTGTGCATTTCACAGCAACAGCTATAAACATTGGGCATGCAACTGGAACAACAGACCTCTGCCATTTAAGGGCCTAGCGGGATAGATTGTAGGGAGAGGTTTTCACACTTCGCCTCTGGAGCCAGATCAGGGCCCCACTGAAGATCAAGATCTGGATTCCATGGCCTTATGACAGACAGGACTGAAATTTAGGGGAGACATCTGTGGTTCAAAGGGAAACCCTCTGAACCACCCCCAACTTCAAAGGCACACTACCGTATAACTAAAGGTGCCATACTTCAGCAGGGCAGAGATACACTTGTGGGGATGTGGGACCGGAGAACCTGGAACTGCATGGTGCACACTGCCAGAGGAATCTGTTGCGCACAAGGAGGATTACTGCCATTGGAAGGGACCGTGCACCCTTCCTGAATAGTGGCTGGCCTGACTACCTGCTGCTGTGTGGCACCCTGAAGTGTGCTCTCCAAGGGCTTGTTGGCTTGCCCCCTGTTCTCTTGTGGAGGTTTTGGGGACATCAAAGACCTCCCGTGAGGGACCCACACCATCTACTTGTGACTCCTAGAGAGCGGCACCCTCTTAAGTGCCCACATATTTTGCTGGATCCAAACTGGTAGCGCGGCATGAGCATGGAACTAAAAATTGTGCCCGGAGACCAAATTGCTTTGTGTGGAGCCCCAAAAGCATTGCCCGCATCTAAGGAGTGGGGCCCCTGCATCGTGGGGACCTCATCATGCATAAGCGTCTTGTTGGTGGTGAGTGGATTCACCGGTTTGGGGTCCAGCGTAGCCCGCTTGTCGATCATGCCACAACTCTCTTGTGCTACATGCCGTCTGCATGCTTATTGTGTGCGTTGTCCGATTCACAGGGTGCGACCCTTGGAGGTGAGGGGGTACCTGTAGTGGTGCCTCATTCTTCCTCGTGTGGCCCTGCTGAACTTACACTTGTGTGGGTCCAGAAAAGCGTGGTGCAACCAGCATGAACGAGCACCAGCCGTTGTGCCTCATTTCCAGGGAGGTACTGAATTGCAACTCTTTGTTGTGTGTGACCGGTATTGTCTGGTGTGGCCCGTATCAATGTGCACTGGACTTTGTGCCTCATTTCCATGGAGGTACGGAATTTGCAACCCTTCATTGTGTGTGATGGGAACTGTCTGGTGCGACTCGGAGCAAGGCGCACCATATGTTATGCCTCATTTTCAGGGAGGTAGTTAGCTTGCAACTCTTCATTGTGTGAGACCGGATTTGTCTGGTGCATCTTGTATCACCACGCACCAGACGTTGTGCCCGACTGCCTGTGTGCTTCTCTGATCTACGTGTGCCGGACGGGGTGCCCCTGCTACATTCCCCATTCATCGATTTTTCCTTTTGGGCCCTCAGTGCCCTCTCCTCATCCAGGCCCCAACAAAATCGCGCTGACAGGTAATATTGCCCGGATCGGGCCTGGGTATTGAGAGTAACTGATGGGGTTGAATGAACTCTTATCAGAATGATCAGAAGTGGGTCAAGAGACGGCATGACCCTCCCCCCTGTGCTTTGCAGAACTTGGCTACTGCCAGAAGGCCCTTGTGGAGCCCTTTTGAGTGACTGACTATTGCCCTCAGCCTGCTTTTGCTCCGCATCCTGTGGGTGTACTTCCTGAGTGGTGTCCAAACCCACATTTGACGACTGCCTCCTAATTAGTCCTGCTACCTACCTCCACCTTCTACCCTGGGACCCTGACTAAGTGTGACTTTGGCCGGGTGCGGCCTAGTATCTGGGCATGGAGGGCTGGTAATCTCCAATCTATGGGTGTTGGGTAGTCCGGGTGAGTTGGAGGGTGGAGGGAGGCTTGGGCCACATGGTCTGCAGTGGGCTATCAATTGACCTGTTGGATATTAGTTGCATTGCATTACGGTGCTGTGTGCGTATGTATGCTAGCGCGTTCCATACGGGCCAGCCTGATATCCATTGCACCACGTATCCATGCTGAGCGAGTGTGTGTGTGTTGGCGTGACAGTCTGCGGACCACCTGCGATTAACGACACTGGCACATGGTGTTCCTTTACAAGGTGATTTCTTGCCAGAAGAACACTACATTTGCAATTAGTTTTACCCTTGCAGCCTCAGCGCACGGTGCTGCTTAAAAGTGTTAGAATTCTTTGTATGTACATATTTCTGATATTGCTGTGACCTGGGGTGCACCCTATAACTGTGTGGTATTGAAATATAAGAATTGCCAGGGTGGGCCTAGGTTTGACAATGTGTTGCACCGCATAAGGGTGCTGGGGGTAGAATAGGACATTTCCCAAGTGCGCATACTACTGATGTTATTTTAACACGGTTGGGCCTAGTACTGCCAGTAATATTTCCAAGTGTGATTTCTGCCCAGAAATACATGATTTTCATGTTGTTTTGATTATTGTGTCTGTTGAATACAAACGTTATTTACATACATCACGTGTAAAGTCTCTTTTGTGACACTTAGGGGCCGATTCCGATTCGGGCCGGAAATCTCTCCGACCGAGCCGGACTCGGAGAGATTTCCGACCGAATCGGACCCTAGAAGTCCGACCGAACGAGTACGATGCGCACGTATGCTATCGGACTCGATTCGGTCGGACTCCCATTGAAGTCAATGGGAGCCAGTCGTACGACGCGTACACGGGCTCCCATTGACTCAATGGGCACGACGCGAACAAGGGTGCCCCCTACAGCGTGTTCGCGTCGATGCGGGTCGCGCCGTACATGCACGTGTAGGGGGGACCATGGCTCCCCCCTGTGTGCGACTCGCGTGCCTACGCTTCCAGGGGGGTCCGACACGGACCCCCAAAGTGCGGCTCCGACAGCTCCTTGGAGCTGGACTGCACGAGTCGGTCGGAGCGGTCGAGGTGCGCATCATACTTACCCGGCCGGGGAACGTCTCCATTGCGCGGTGCGAGTCGTCCCCGTGCGAGTCGGTCGGAGCGGTCGGGTCCTGCGAACGAGTCGGTCGGAGATTTCGCGAGCGCACGCATCGTACTCGCTCGCCCGGACGCACGTACGATTCGGTCGGGAAATAGGGCTCCGAATCGGATCCGGTAAAGCCGAATCCGATTCGGAGCCCTACCGGCCGAGATCGGAATCGGCCCCTAAGTGTAATTCTTGTGAGAGTGCTGTGCCAGTGCTTTACACATTGCCTCTGTGATAAGCCTGTCTGCTCAGCGCCAAGCTACCCAAGAGTGAGCGGAGGTTATACAGTGAGTGTAATCACCCCCCCCTAACGGGAGTGGTAGGTTCTCCCTGGCTGGGGCATCGCCTCAGCCAACCTGAAAGTGCCAGTTCCAACAGAAAAGTTTTGAATATTTAAAAGCCCCAGGTGAAACCCGACAGACATCTTACCATACCCGACTGAAAGCTCCTGTACCCAACAATTTATTAAATAATGCATTCATTAGGGGGGTGTAACACCCCAAACACCCCCCTGAAGCTACGCCCCTGCTCAAGATATCAGTTTAAAGTTAGGATTGCATACATTTTTTATTTGACTGGCAGATGTTAGTAAAATTTCACAATTTCATTCATTATTTAAACTTCATCAAATTGAAAAATTGTTAATCTTTTTGACAATTACAGCTCTGGAAACTTTTTTGCAGGGACCTTATTCCATCAAACGTCAAATTGAAAGTAAGTTATAATTAATATTTCATTTATCTTATTTAGAAAAAATTCCAGAACAAGTCAAATCCCTGTCTTTTGCTCATATTTTTCTGCTGTAGTGATTTACAAAAATAACTTTGAAAATGTTATAAGGTAGTTAAAGGGAAAATGGACGAAAGCTGAATGCACATTACTTTGAAAACATATTTGTGGTGGTACTTCGTGCTACCCAATGAGCCGCTCGACAGAGCAAGAGAAAGAATTGTTGTGCAATCAACATCTGATTGTTTAGGGATATATAAGGCCACATAGGAATGAAATACAAATCACTCAATGATTATAGCCACTGATCAGGTCACTAACACTAGTATTACTCTCTCAAGGGGATTTGGTGACCAGCAGCTGTTGAAAACATATGAAGATAACAGATGGCATTCTCTCTCCATGAGCTTTCACTAATTGACATCCTTGTGTTTGAGTCTAGTGACATCAGCACTAAGCCCCAGCTCATGGTAAGCTGTCGAATAAGGCAGATAATCCCTGGCAGTTTTGACAGCCTCACACATAGTGAAATGTAAGTGACACTCTTGGTAATAAAGTGGCACTTACCAACCAGCCTAATCAGTTGGAGAGAAAGTGCAATATGACAAATTAATATTTATGTTTGTGAGACGAAATAACCCTGAATATTTTTGCATCATTTAAAAAAAATTAATAAACCACTTGATAAATGGTGCAACTTTCAAGCACAAAAGAATTTTAGCGCCAAAAGTTGTTGCAACCACTATGCTGAACGGTGTTGCGTCACGTAGTGCCAAAACCTCTATCATTCATGCAAAGAGGGCAAAGCGATGATAACAACACGTCAACTGCCAGAATTCCATATATATTCACATCATGATAGCAATATCAACGTCAATTCACTGAGGAGTTCCATGACCAAAGAGAGAACCAAATCCCTAAGCCAAGTTCCTTTATACGGTTGTGGAACTCCAAGGTGACTTACAATACACTTATCATGCATCGCAGGGGGTACTTTATCACTTATAGTACATGGTCACACCATCACCTTTCCCACAAACTATTTAAATCCTTGGCGTATAGCTCTTTTACATGAAAGAGGGAGCATGTTTCCAAACATAAAGAATAGAAGTAGCATTTCTTGTGCAAAATTGAAAACATCAAAAAAGGTGTTAGATATTTGTTGCAAGAAGATATTAGAATCAGTTTAAGACAAGTCTGTTTTAAAAATAAAAGGTACAGTAGCTTGGAACGTGTAGAAACATGCAGAACGATTGTAACTTTTCTATAATTACATAAGGACAAAAAATAAACATGTTGCAATAAATATATCATTTCTGCTTGTCACTTTACTGGTAGAAAAACACAGCAGAAAATGAAAAACAACCTTTCTGTTTTTTCCTTCTTTCAACAGCTGCTTTAATCATGCTTAGTGATCTGACCTGCCTTCCCCTTGGCTGCTGGCTCTGGCAGCAGATATTGTGATATCAGAACTAAACTTTAATAAGTTATAATAAGTTATTAGTCATTTCTTTATCCTGCAAGCATCTCCCAAAATTGAAACTAGAACAACAAATAACGCTGAGTCAGGAATACAGGAAGAAGAAATAATAAATGTGATAAAGAAAACTAAAAAGGGCAAGGCATCAGGCCCGGATGGCATGCCAAACGAGGTATGTTTGATTGCATACAAAAAAAATATCATCCCAATGTAGAAGAAACTTTTTACCTCCATTATTTTGGAGGAAACCCAGATGCCATCTACTTGGAGCGAAGCGGTTATAAGCATAATATTACAAGATATTTTCCAGAATGTTTGGGAATAGAATGAGTAAAGTGGTAGACAACATAATAGATCATGATCAGAGAGGCTTCCCACCAGGAAGGTACTTACATGAGTTGACACATTCCCTTATAGGTTCTACAGACCAAGCAAGGCTGCACTCTGTCACCTTTGTTGTTTGATTTGTACATTGAACCCTTAGCCCAACAGCTCAAAAGTGCCCTTCGTCTAAAATCGATTTGAGAAGAAATTAGCTCTGTGTGCAGATGATTTGTTAGTATATACATCAGAAATAGATAAATCCCTACCATGTGTGACTTTGGGCAGTTATCAGGATATTTGGTTAACTATTCAAAGGCAGAAATCATGATACGGAATTTAACTTGTGAAACAAGACCAGTAAAAGTGGAGATGAGGTATGTAGGAAGAAGGGTGATACGTAATATGAAAAAAATCCCAGAGACTAACCTTAATAAAGTGATCTTAGAATTATACCCGCTCATGAAAAGATGCAACATTTACCACTGCATGTATGTTTTGTTCACTTCCATATTTACCTGTGTTTTTAGAAAACAGTCCATGACGGCTACGGCGGTCTTTGGGTCACCCTTCTTGACCCGCATGAATTAACCGGTGGCAGCTTCCCTAAGTGATATTTAGATGCATTATGGGCATTGGCGTTCAAGAGGATTTGAACTTCACGGGCAGATATTTGCCGTTCACATTTTTTGCCGCGAGCAGAGACGTTTTAAGGCATGGGCAAAGTGGGCTCTGGCCCAGGCCCCAGCCTTTCAGGGGGGCCCCCTGATAGAGTCAGCTATGTTCTGTAGAGAGTCTTGCCCTGATAAGCCCGAACAATTCTTAAACAGATTGTTTTAAATTCTGTTTTCCTTTAATGTATTTTAATATGAGTGATATGACTGTGCAATATCCATATAAAAGATTGTTTTAGATCAAAACAGGACATTACATATGAGAAATGGAAGGGGGTCACAATGATTAGTTGCAATATTAGTGAGCTGCTGCTGTATTATCATATTGAAAAAACATGTCACTATGCCTGAATATTAGATGCAAACCAATTTAGAATTTGGACAAGGTGCCTGTGCTCTGGCCAAAGATGGCATGGACGAGCTGAAACTGGAACATTAATTCAAAGTTTTTCCAAACAGGGGCCCCCAAAATGCCTTTGGCCCAGAGCCCCCCAAATCCTTAAGATGTCCCTGGCCGCGAGCGCACATACACACGCAGTCTCTGTAACACAGTGTATTCATTTGCACTTCTTGTCTCTTGGTGACAGACGGCTCTCACATTTTCCTGGCGTAGTGAACATGCACATGCGTTGTTAGTGATCTGTTGAACTACAATTTCCTTGGTTTAATTTGGTCAAATTTACTTTTTAAGACGTTGGTTCTTCATCATTTCATCTTTGTTCTACACTGCTGATAATGCCTCTTTTTTGTTGATTGCTGCAGAAGTTGCTCTCTATAGTTTTGGTAAAAATAGCATGGGATAATAAAATACACATATTTTTTACAGTTCGATCTGATGAAGGGCGTACTCCACCCGAAATGCATTGGGATTCATACTATAAACAGCTGCTACCACATCAACATCGTTTGAATTGTTATTGCTCATTAAGTGATATATTATTCAATAATCGATGATTTTTGCTGTTTTTCATGATCTTAATTTTAAAGCTATTCAATACTTTTGATTGAAATGTATTGTGGTGTTCTGCATATTACTCTTCTGTGTTACCTTTGCTTGTTATTTATGGTATAGAATGCTGGGATTGATATGTCCCTCTACTAAGTGTAATGCTGTTTTGGAATGTATGGAAACAGAGGATTAGAACACCTTGTTCTTCAGTCGGTGCTAATCCTCTGGGCCCGTTAGACCTTTGTACTCGCTTTTCCAATAAAGCTCCTGCTCTACTATTAACACTGTGGACAACATCTTTTCAATTGGCAACGATCTTGGGATCCACAGCGAGCTGTTTTGCCTGGCAAGTACTTTGCTATTCTGCCTTCAATCTTACTAGGTACTTTTTTTTTTTTCCTTCTCTTTTCGGGCCCAGAGGTCGTTTTCCTTTCAACTTGTGACTTCCTACTCCTACATAAGCATTGTGTTGCTGGCTTTGGAGCTGGTGCCTCTTTTAGACTGTCTCGCTATCAAGATTTTTTTTGCTCACCCATTTCTTGCTCTTAGTTTAACTGAACTGCCTGTTTTGAGCAAGCGACTCTACACGCGCCATTGCTTATGTTTAAATTGTTGCGCGTGCAACTTCACAAGCTTTCTTCCTCGTGCACCTTCTCATTGCAAGCCTCCCTGTGCACGTCATAAAGAGCAGCGTTACCTGGATACGTGCTATCTTTATTGCAAGCATGACTTCGCACGTCATAAAGAGCAGCGTTACCTGGATACGTGCTGTCTTCCCTCTGCTCTGACGTTACTTTCCTTCTCCTTTGTTGCTCTGCCGTGGGATACCGCTCCGGCTTGTCTGCTTCGTAGGCTTTCATTTCGCCTGTGCATCGTCACCGTGGGAGTTCGTTTCGTCACTTCCTGTTTTGTGCTTCCTTCTGAGCACTAGCACGCTAACTTTCTGCTGGACATCCTGACCATGGGAGCCCGCTCCGGTCGTGTTGCTTGCACGTCATGAGGTCACGTTCCGTGTGCTTCCTGTTGAACTCCAGCACACCAACCATGCAACCTTCCACTTCTGATCTTGTGGATTCAGTGATCCACACACTATTTTATGTACATTTTGACGCTGTTTGTTCATCAAACGTTTACTCTTCACTTACATTTTTTTTGGTGTGTTTTTCATTACTGCACCATGCAATCTGTCACACCACCAAGTTATTTTCTGCAGGATCCGGGTGAACCACCATTAAAGTGGCGACTCTGGTTCAGATCTTTTAATGCCTATTTGGGTGCAATTGATGGCTTGAAGTTCAAACCTGATAGGAAACGCAGCCTCCTATACTATTATTTAGGTGTAGAGGGGCAAAATGTTTTTGATCACTTGCCTATTTACACTGGCCATGACAGGGATGACATGGACGAATATCAACTAGCTCTCAAACAACTTAGTACTTATTTTGAGGGCAAGGTCAATTTGGTCGTGCATAGGCACAAATTTTTTACTCGTGTTCAAACTCCAAGCGAGTCCATTGACACTTATGTCACTGCTTTAAAGGTTTTAGCCAGCTACTGTGACTTTGATGATTTTACTTCTCAGTTAATAAGAGACCAAATTGTTTGCAGGTGCTACTCCAAAAAGATCCAACAAAAATTACTATCTTGCAAAAATCCTTCTTTGGATGAAACAATTGACATCGTTAAGAGCATAGAACGTTCAGAATTGGACTCTAAACAGTTGGAGTCCAATACCTGTTCCACGGTTGCTTCTACCAGTTCTTCTTCTAGTGTTCGACAGCCTCTCAGCGATGTCAAGTCTAAAAAGGATAAAGATCTACCGGACAGGAACAATAAAAATTTGATCCCTGCACGGAACTTCTCTGGTTTCCAGTGCTTTAGATGTGATTCACCGTCCCATCTTTCCAAATTTAGAAACTGTCCTGCTATTGCTCAAGAGTGTTGGAAATGTAAACAATTGGGCCATTTTGGGAAGGATTGTAGGGGTGGCAAACGCTTTCCCATAAGAAGTGTACAAGATCTGGCTCCTATTGAGGCTCCAGATGGCTTGGATAAAAGATTGAAGAGTTATCCTTGTCTGTCGTCTCGGTTGAATTTCTGGAGATAAATAATGTACATTCTGAAAAGAAATTTGGGGATCCCTTTGTCCAAGTGTCCATCCAGTGTCATGATATTTCGCTACTCATTGACTCGAGTGCGAGAATTACTATTATTTCCATTGACAAATATAAACAAACCTGGCCTTACATGGTTTTGCTACCTCCTGATGTTATCACTACTGCATTTGAGGGTAGCAGGATTGATCTTGCTGGTTATTTTTGGGCTGATATATCCTTCCAAAACAAAACTATTCATGGCAAAGTTTATGTTGCTCTTAAAGGTATTAATGTACTAGGGTGGTGGCACCAGGCTGAATTTGGTATGATCATTAGACCTGGTCAGAAGAATCCTGTCTCTTTGGTAAACTCCATTTCTGACTCCTCCCAATGGAAAGAAAAATTTTCACAGGTTTTTGAAAATAAGATTGGAAAAATCAAAGATTTTACTCATTCAATTAAGGTCAAGGAAAGTGTACCTCCTGTTAAGCACAAATTAAGGAATGTTCCTCATAGTGTAAGAAGCGACCTTACTATTATGCTTAACAAAATACTCAATGATGGCATAATTGAACATGTTGATGCCACTCTCTGGTTGTCTCCCATAGTTTTGGCTAAAAAAAGAACTGGAGAACTTTGTTTATGCATTGATTTAAGATCTCTCAACAAAGCGATCTGGGTGGAGAATTTTCCTTTACCTCGTATAGATGACCTTATTACTGCCGTTGGTCGGTCCAAATGGTTTTCCAAATTGGATTTACGCTCAGCGTACCATCGGGTAGTTCTTGATAAACAATCTCGCCACCTTACAGCTTTTGTAACACCTGATGGTACATTTCAATTTTGCTGCATGCCATTTGGACTGGCCTCGGCAGCCTTTGTGTTTCAGAAAGTTATGACTAAGATGTTTCAGAATGTTCCCAATGTCGTAATCTTCCAGGACGACATTCTGGTGCATACTGACACAGAGCTCGAACACAACCAGATTTTAGATCTTGTTCTACAGACCCTCCAGAGTAATGGTGTAACTTTGAGAGAAGATAAATTTATCTTTTCAGTGAACGAGATTGAATACCTAGGTCATGTTCTTTCCAAGGATGGTGTCAAACCCAAGCCTAGTATCGTTGAGGGTATTGTCAATGCACCATATCCCATGGAGAAAGACCAGTTACGCTCTTTCCTTGGTCTATGCGAATTTTATTCCAAATTCATTAAGAACTTTTCCAGTCTCACTGAGTGTTTTAGGAATCTGTTAAAAAAAGGTTCAGAGTTCATTTGGACAGCCACATGTCAGGAACACTTTGTCCAAATTAAAGAATGTATTTTGTCTGCTCCGGCTCTCCAGGCTTATGTGGAGGGTCGTGATACTTTTATCACTGTTGATTCGAGTGCCTATGGTATGGGTGCTGTTTAATCCCAGATGGATGATGGAAAGGAAATCACTGTAGGATTTGCGTTCAGGAGAATGAGAGATGTAGAGTTGAGGTATTCAGTAATAGAAAAATAAATGCTGACCTGTGTGTGGGGCATTGAAACATTTAAGTCGTACGTTTGGGGGAGGACGTTTTGGTTAAGGACTGACCATAAACCCTTAGTAGACATTCTTTCTGGTACCACGATAAAAAAAGTCTACAGCCAGACTGGCTAAGTTGTCCACCAAACTGCTGGAATTAAATTTCGCTGTGCTTCACATTTCTGGTGGAAAGAATGTCAAGGCGGACTTCCTATCCAGGCTTCCGGTGGACAACTATCAAACTAACCTTGATATTCCTGACGACATTGAGGAATGTATCATTGCCAATGTTGATGACACTGTCATTTGTCCTGACATGTCCCTCTGGCAGTTTGCGCTTACAAATTATGCCACCTTGAAGCAAGTAATGGATTTCGTCATAAAAGGATGGCCCCAGGAGAGATCTCTTTCCATTGAATTACAGCCTTACTGTAAAATTTCAGATGAACTCTCTATTGAGAATGATTTGTTGGTCAGAGATAGCAAGCTCATTCCTCCAGACATATTCAGAGTGAGAATAATGGAAACCGCTCACTCTGGCCACTTGGGTATGAATGCCACCAAGCGCAGGATCAGAAATGATTTTTGGTGGCCCAGTATGGACCAAGATATTGAGAACCTTGTCAGGAATTGTGTCCAGTGCTGTTATAGTGACAAGCATCTTACCACCAGCACTCCTACACCCAAACCTGTCCCGTGTCCAGCTAGAGTGTGGCAAAGAGTTGCTGTTGACTTTCTTGGTCCTTTTGCCCAATTGTATGGGGTATTTTATTGTTCTTATTGATCATCTTTCCAGATGGGTGGAGGTTAGAGGTGTCTCTGAACCCAACTCCAAAGCTGTTATCCGTTTCCTACAGGATGTTTTCTCCAGAGAGGGTGTTCCGGAGGAATTGTTAACAGATAATGGTGTGCAATTCACCTCAGTTTCCATGCAAGAGTTTCTGGCCAAATTGGGCGTGAAACATCTACGCACTCCGGGCCTGATTCACAGAACTAACTTACGTCAAAAACGTAAAGTTAGTACTTTTTGGTATTCACAGAATACACTTACTCATTTTGGTATTCACAGAATGAACTTACTCATTTCGGTATTCACAGAAGTTAGTAGTCCTAACTTTAGGACTCCTAAATGCCTTCTGTGAATACCGAAAGTCTTAAAGTTAGGATTTTTCTCAGTTTAGGAGTAGTAAAGTTAGGAGTCCTAACTTTACTACTCCTAAACTGAGAAAAATCCTAACTTCAAGACTTTCGGTAGTCACAGAAGGCATTTAGGAGTCCTAAAGTTAGGAGTCCTAACTTTACGACTCCTAAACTGAGAAAAATCCTAACTTCAAGACTTTCGGTATTCACAGAAGGCATTTAGGAGTCCTGAAGTTAGGAGTCCTAACTTTACTACTCCTAAACTGAGAAAAATCCTAACTTCAAGGCTTTCGGTATTCACAGAAGGCATTTAGGAGTCCTAAAGTTAGGAGTCCTAACTTTACGACTCCTAAACTGAGAAAAATCCTAACTTCAAGACTTTCGGTATTCACAGAAGGCATTTAGGAGTCCTGAAGTTAGGAGTCCTAACTTTACTACTCCTAAACTGAGAAAATCCTAACTTCAAGACTTTCGGTATTCACAGAAGGCATTTAGGAGTCCTAAAGTTAGGAGTCCTAACTTTACTACTCCTAAACTGAGAAAAATCCTAACTTCAAGACTTTCGGTATTCACAGAAGGCATTTAGGAGTCCTGAAGTTAGGAGTCCTAACTTTACTACTCCTAAACTGAGAAAAATCCTAACTTTAAGACTTTCGGTATTCACAGAAGGCATTTAGGAGTCCTAAAGTTAGGACTACTAACTTCTGTGAATACCGAAATGAGTAAGTTCATTCTGTGAATACCAAAAAGTACTAACTTTACGTTTTTGACGTAAGTTAGTTCTGTGAATCAGGCCCTCCTTTTTTTATCACCCTCAATCGAATGGTAAAGTTGAGAGGTTCAATAGAGTTCTGGTTGAATGTGTGCAGAGTACTCTCAATAGAAATGGTGATTGTGAAACTGCTGTGAGAATTATGATTTGGGCGTATAGGACTACTCCCCACTCTGTTTCTGGTGCGATTCCTTTTGAGTTGATGAGGGGCAGAAAAGTTTCTTCTTCTCTGTGCCCCTTTTGGAAACTGAATGCTGTCAAGGGTGACCGTACTGTATCCTCCGAAGCCTCCAGGGTTAAGTTTGTCTCTGATAACTCCAGTCGTTCTAAATATGAAAAGCTCTGTCACTCTGGAAAAAGGAGAGTGATTAAGTTCACTGTAGGAGACATGGTTAGGGTTAAAGACCCTTTGTTACTGCAAAAAGGAAAATCCAAATTCAGAGAACCTCGCCACATTGTTGAGATTAAAAACCACGCTGTTCGTCTTGACAATGGTCAATGGTGGAATGTTTCTCGCCTGGCCAAGTTTTCGCAATGTGGTAATTTGCCAAGCTTACTGCCTATGAATTCTTCTGAGTCAAGTTTAAGGAGAAGTTGTAGGCCTAGAAAAGTTCCATGCAGATTTAGAGATTATTATTTTTTTTTTTTGTTTATTTGGTTTTTTTTTAAGGGGGGAGATATGTGGTGTTCTGCATATTACTCTTCTGTGTTACCTTTCTTGTTATTTATGGTATAGAATGCTGGGATTGTTATGTCCCTCTACTAAGTGTAATGCTGTTTTGGAATGTATGGGACCAGAGGATTAGAACACCTTGTTCTTCAGTCGGTGCTGATCCTCTGGGCCCGTTAGACCTTTGTACTCGCTTTTCCAATAAAGCTCCCGCTCTACTATTAACACTGTGGACAACATCTTTTCATGTATCCATTGGTTTAATCTGGCCAGGGGCTCTTATGGTTGGAGCACTCTGTTTCTAGGCTACCCTCGGTTACCTGGGTTCTTGCAAAATTTACCACTGACCATCTATGGAAGGGTAAACCTGATCAAAATGATAGCCTTGCCTAAGTTTACTTTCTTATATGATAACATACCCTTATGTTTTCATACAAAACAAATAGTAAAAATGACAGGGGAAGAATAGTAGTTTTATGTAGGCTTCAAAAGAAATCAGAATCTCCTGGAAAAAAAACCTCAGAAGTAGAAGCGATAAAGGAGGTGTAATGGTTCTAGATTTGATAAACTGCTGCTGGGCATTCCAGTTCAAATATTTCAGAATGATGATGGCGGAACCTGATTATTCAGTCTTACGAACAATGGTGAGTGATTCTTTGTGTGGGAGTCCCTTCTTATATAAGTTTGGAGCACCTACATATTTTAAGAAAGTGCTCTTAAAGGTACTGCAAGCTACTGCAAAACATTGGTGTGAGATCAGATCTATACTAGGTATTCCTTACTACATCAAGCTAGCACCAATTTGAGACTCCCTAGGTACACTGAACTGTGCGAGAGATCCGTTAAATTTGCCTTTAAAACAAGTAAGCATTTATGAATAAATGAATGAATGAATTTACACTTATAGAGCGCATGGCTACCAAAGGCCTCCCAGCGCTAGAGACAGAGTCATCAACCGAAACAAAGCCGAGGAATCAAGGGAACAGCAGAGTCTTCAGGAGCTTGCGGAAAGAAAGATAATTGGCCTCAAGCCGAATGTGGTCTGGCAGCTGATTCCAGCATTTCGCCGCCATAAGGGAGAACAGACGTCCACCACTCCGAACACGTTTAACTCTGGTGACGGCTGCTAGATGTTTCTTCTCGGAGCGCAGTGATCTTTTTGGGAGTTAGGGGGAGATGATTGATCGAAGAATCGGTGGGGCCCTAGCCGCGAGCGACTTATGGGCAATGCACAAAGCCTTAAACTGAATTCTTTCGGCAACCGGCAGCCAGTGCAGAGAGATAATATGAGGTTTAGCAGATTCCCGATTATGAGCCTGCATCAGGAGTCGTGCAGCACAATTTTGGACCGTCTGCAATTTTTTAAAGGTAGAGCAAGGAGAGTCTAAGTAAAGCACATTGGCACAGTCGAGCCAATTTAGATGGAGAAATTTGATAGAAGAGGAGAGGTTAACATCTTGGGAGTGTTTAACTGAGAAATCAAGTGGCAAGATTGGTAGAAGACTATCATCTGCTCAAATGAACCAGTTCACCTTAGGATGCTAAATTGGATGCTAACAGTGGGTCTCTACCTGGTTTACGGAGAACTAAGAGTGCTGCCTCCCTCATAGTGGTTGTAAGTCACCCATCTGACCACGTTGCCATGTACACCTGTAGCAATCTGGAGGCCAATTGTGTAGCAAATGTGGCATAAAATTCTACTGGGAAGCCAGGCACGCAGATTGTTTTACTCCATGCTATTTGTTTGATAGCTATGTGCACCTCCTCAATCACCAGTGGGGCATCTGGCTTGGTACACTGAAGCAGAGTAAGTGCTGGCAGAAGTAGGCTGTCTAGGTATCACCCAATATTTTGCGTATCGACTCCCTCTGGAGCTGCATATAGGGCCCTATAATATGTCTGAATTATGCGATTGACCTAGGCCTGCATATTTACCATCTCTCCCTACGAGTTGAGCATAGCCTCTATGGGGGCTCAGGGAACTTCAGAGACTAGCACCCTGGTGAGTAGCCACCCTTGCATATCTCCTTCCATTTGCCGAGCCAAGTACTCCAGTGCGCATAGCCTGTCTAGGGTGGCCTTGTGATCTAATTTGGCTTGAGCTATTTGGGTGACGCCCTTTGTGATCCAAGACTGAGCTTATTTCTAACATGCAAATCTTGGATTCCAGTGACGCCAGATCTCTGCGAAGCACCATTTTACTCCCATAGGTCGATTTAATACCCAGCCCCCTAAGTATCATCTTAAAAGCCATCCACTCAGAGAGTACGTTGGAGGCCATACCTGTCTCCTGATGATGAGCAAAACGCTATGTATCGGAGGGCCTTTGTGGGGAGACGCCAAGTGGGTAGGTTTGGGTGGCCAACCCCCCCCCCCAACACAAGAGTTAACAGGAGGGGATTGTGGTCAGAGAATGTGCGCCCCAGGTATTCGGCAACCTTCACCTTCATGCCTAGCCCTGCGGTACAATAGATGACATCTATTCTGGTGTGTAGGTTGTGTAATACGGAATAGTGTGATTATGTTCTCATGACCAGGTGTATGAGTCGGTAGATGTCAGATACCTGGGTAAGAGTGGCCAATTGCTGTAAGTGTTTCATGGTCGTAATTGATTGGGCTAAAGGGACGGGGGAGTGGACCTCTCCATGCCAATGTCGGGATCATTAATAAAGTTGATGCCCCAGATGCACAGGGCAAATGAGCTGGTCAGAAGTGAGGGTGTAAGCTTGTCCAGGAAGTTGGCCTGATTTGGGTTAGGGGCAGAGAGCACCAGAGACATTGGGGACCGTCAATAAGCCCTTCTAGCACAACATATTGGCCCTCCGCATCTACAGAGGAATGTTGTGCCGTGTAGTGAACCCCATGTGTTATCAATATCAGAACTCCTATGGCATATCTAGAGTATGTGGTTCCCACCACTGTGCCCCTCCACCACTTGCGAAGTTTCACCAACTCTCCTTGAGTGAGTTGTGTCTCTTGCAGGCAGGCAATGTGTATCTGGCGCAGCCTTAAATAGAGGTGGATTTTATAATGCTTAATGTGGTTAGCCATGCCCCAGACATTCCAAGTTAGGATGTTGTAGTGATGTACCCCATTACTGGCAACTTCACCCATCACCGATGACGTGTGAGATCCTACCCCAGGTACCCTTTTCACCTATGTGCATACCTCCCACCCCCCATAAGCTGAAGCCTAGGAGGTAGATTGTCAATGAAGATACTGAAAGTAACATAGGTTAACTAATGTAACACGAACATCCCAACTCTTAAGCCCAGGTCAATGCACCAACAGATGTTTGACCAACTGCACTGTATTAATTTAATCTGTGTATCCTTTCCCCTTTGAGAAGTCACAGAGGGTGCTCTGGAGAGTGACAAGCCAGAACCCATCATGAAAAAGTTTGAAAATGCCTTATGCCGTGTGGTAGTCCATACTCCCAGCATGTTACCTGCAGCGCATGTAGGTGAGCCCTCCAAGCACTGCCCCATGGCACAGAGAAATCTATATAGGGTCCATCCTGACCCCTGTGGGAGTGAAAGAGCATTATTGTCTTTAGCCACTCAAGAGTACACAATCGGCAGTCATCGAAGTGAGCTCCGGGCCCTCTTGAAGGACTTGGTCCACCACAGCAAGATCATCATCATCATAGTCAGCCGGTAACCCTCCGTGCTCATTGACCCAGGGGAGAATGGGGATGAGTGAATACACTGCTCCACCTCTTCCATTACCTGCGCCCTCGCCAAACCAGACTGTTCCCTGGCTGGATCGTCCTGTAATCTTCTAGTCGTGCAGCAGTGACCCCGTGCCATTGTCCATCCTTCGTTGCTGTCGCCGTTATTACCTGTCCGCTCCCTGGGTGGTATATCCCCTCTGCCCTCCAATCAAGTCCAGAGCTTCTATGGTGACATGAATGTAGCAAATTGGGTTAGTGGTTGAGGGGGGTTAAAACCTACTCGAATAGCATCCACAATTCTTGTCAGGGTGAAGTTACACGCAACCCCAAATTAGCTTGTACTTAACCCTCTGGTAGCTTGGCACAGACCAGTCAGGCTTAACTTAGAGGCTAAGTCTAAAGTATTTATGTAGCACTTCAAACACTAATAAAGTGAAAACACAACACAGAAAACATTTAAATGTAGTAAATTATTTGATAGCAAAACAACAAAAATCCAATCAGTAGTACCAGAGAAATGCAATTTTAAAGATTTGAGTGAAGATAGTGCCTAAAAGCACAAAGCACTAACTGTTGTTATCTGGTTCAGGGCAGCCATAATGGAGCACCGGACAGATACAGGGACTAAGTACCTTAAATGCTGGTTGCGGAGGATTGCAAAATCATGCTTCGAGGATGCGTCGCACAGTGGCATTTCTGACAAGCTGCAGGCTGCGATGGGAGGCCCTGCATCGGAGATGAGTCACACAGCAACAGTTGTGATGAAGACGTCAACAGGGCTTGCGATGTGAGGTCCTGCATCATCGCCGATGAAGTCATGCAATGCGAAGTCCTGCATCAGGGATACATCACGCAGCGGTGGTTTGGAAGAGCTGTGTTGCGACCTCCAGCATCAGGGATGCATCGCACAGCACTGGTTCCGATGTGGAGCTGCGAGGAGATGCATCACGCTGCGTTGGTTCTGCCAAAGAGACCACAGGTGGGCTGGGAGAACAACTTCAGGTCCACTTCCAAGAGTCCAGGGCTGGGGGGGAAAGACTCACAGCAGACAGAGTTTAGATGCTGGGTTCAAGGTGGTTGGAGCTAAGTCTCTAATCAGGAGGCCAGCCAACTAGCCTTTGGAGTCACTTTCACGGTCCTGTGTTTAAGATGCAGCTCCAGTCTTATTCAGGCAGCAGGGCAGGAGCCAGCAGGGTAGCAGAGTAGCAGTCCTTCTTGCAGCAGAGCAGCACAGAAGCCCTTCTGAGTCTTCCACAGGTCCAGATGTGTACTGAAAAGTTGGGTCTGAAGGTCCAATATTAATACTTGGTGCCAGCTTTTAAGTAGGAGAAGGTTATGCAGGTTTCCGTGGCAGGATGCATGGTCCAGCATTCTCTTCCTGTTGTTGAGATACCCTGAACTCCGTGTGAGTGGAGCACTTCAATGGGGTTTGGACCTTCCGATCCCCAATTTAGATATACTTGGAAAAGGATTAGGAGTGTCCTCCCTTTCAAAATAAGTAGGGAGCTACTTTCCGAGGACTCATCACAGATGGGAATTTAACCCAGGACTAGATTGATTGACACCAGGGCCATACTATTAAAAAAGAGAACTGCACCACAATAACCTTTACCATTGAGCCTTGAATAAGCCCCAGGCTCAATAGCAACAGGGGGCAAAACATGTGTTGGCTGTTTGTACATGGCTGTTTATATATGAAGTGGCACATTTCGATCTCTGTCAGAATATTGAACTGAGTATTCAAAAATAAAGGAACTCATGTAAAACAACCAAAGGATGGCATCTTGATTTATTTTGAAAGGGAGGACACTCCTAATCCTTTTCCAAGTATGCAGGTTTCCAGCCTCGGAGGTGTTTGGAATTTCCTGCCTCCCTGCCCTGGCCGCAGCTTGTCTGGGGAGACAAAAGACTTTTGTAAAACGCTTTGTGAGTGTGCTGAGGGAGAGTCTTTGTGATGTGCAAGTGTGGGAGGTGACATCTTCACCCCCTATCAAGTCAGAGATAGCCCATCCTGACAATACCTATTGCCCCTTTGTTTCACTGTCTGTTAGTAATTCACAAAGACCAACTTCCAGCTGACCCAGGACATAGGCTGCAGGCACCAAATAGTTGAGACAAGAAAATGCCAACAATTTAAATGTTTTAAGTAAAAAGGACAACCCAATAACCCATTGGGAGCTCGGGTATCAATATCTTAGAAGGTAAACTGCTGACATGGGGATCATTTATGAACTCATATAAATATAAATGATGAAAATTGGTGTCTGAAAGAACTAACCAAAAGACATCCAAAGATAGTTAAACAATCTTATCTGAAAAGTACAAACAGGCATACGAAAACTGGATATTTCAAAGAAAAGAATAATCACAGTTATAGGGTTCATACAATAAACATAACCCACTATACATCAATCATGTCCATTGAAACCAAGAAGCCTTATTAAAACAACATAGATCAATGTATGTGAAGTCAATTCTCTAAAAAATGGTATCAGTCCTTCGTCAATCTCAGTTGATTCAAAGATCCATTAATAATTGCATGAGAAGTGGAGCAGACGTTGATGTTTCGGTCTCGTGTGTCACATGTACGTGAGACCATCCTTAGGACATTAGATATTACAGGAGTTGCTTGATAACCCACAACAAAAAAAAACCTACTAAAGAATCAGAACAAAACACTAATTAAACAAAAACAATATGCCTGTGAAAAAAGTATGTGACCAAACCAATCAATCAATCAATCAATCAATCAATCAATCAGGGAATTGTAAGCGCGCTACTCACCCGTGAGGGTCTCAAGGCGCTGAGGGGGGGTCCGCAGATCTGATTAGCCAAAGAGCCAGGACTTGAGGGTCTTCCTGAATGTGTTCAGGGAGGGGGCGCGTCTGATGTCTGCCGGTAGCTCGTTCCAGGTCTTGGCTGCAATGTGAGAGAAGGATCTTCCGCCTGCTCTGGCTCTGTGGATGCGCGGGGTTTTGGCCAGTGCGAGGTTGGAAGATCAGAGGTTTCTTTTGGGTACGTGGAAGTTGATTCTGTCGTTGAGGTATTTGGGTCCGTTGTTGTGTAGGTATTTGTAGGCGTGAGTGAGGATTTTGAAAGTGACTCTTTTCTCCACGGGGAGCCAGTGGAGACTTCGTAGGTGTTGGCTGATGTGTTCGTGTCGGGGGATGCCGAGGACGAGTCTGGCGGCGGTGTTCTGTACTGTCTGGAGTTTGCGGAGTAGGGACTTGTTGATGCCGGCGTAGAGTGCGTTTCCATAGTCCAGTCTGCTGGTGATGAGTGCGTGGGTGACTGTCTTCCTTGACTCAGGGGATCCACTTGAAGGTCTTGCGGAGGATGCGGAGGGTGTTGAAGCAGCTGGAGGTGACGGCGTTGACCTGTCGGTTCATGGAGAGTGATGAGTCAAGTACGATGCCGAGGTTCTTGGCGTGGTCTGAGGGGGTAGGTGGGCTTCCGAGGGCGGTCGGCCACCAGGTGCTGTCCCATGCAGAAGGGGTGGTACCGAGAACGAGGACTTCTGTCTTCTCGGCGTTGAGCTTCAGGCAGCTGTTGGTCATCCAGACTGCGACGTCTTGCATTCCTTTCTGGAAGTTGAGTTTGGCAGTGGTGGGGTCTTTGGTGAGGGAGAGGATGAGCTGGGTGTCGTCGGCATAGGATACGATGTTGAGGCCGTGTTGTCGGACGATGGCTGCGAGGGGGCCATGTAAATGTTGAAGAGGGTGGGGCTCAGTGATGAACCCTGTGGGACTCCGCAGGTGATTTTCGTGGGGTCGGAGAGGAAGGGTGGGAGTCTGATCCTTTGGCTTCTTCCGGTGAGGAATGATCGGATCCAGTCCAGGGCTGTTCCTTGTATGACTGCGTCGTGTAGTCTGACGACTAGTGTGCGATGGGAGACGGTGTCGAAGGCCGCTGATAGGTCGAGTAGGATGAGGGCTGCGGAGTGGCCTTGGTCCAGGAGGGTGCGGATGTCATCTGTGGCGGCGAGTAGGGCGGTCTCTGTGCTGTGGTTGCTTCGGAATCCGGATTGGGATGGGTCGAGGACGGCGTTTTCTTCAATGAATCGTGTCAGTTTCCTGTTGACTGTTTTCTCTGCAACTTTGGCTGCGAAGGGGAGGAGCGAGATGGGCCGATAGTTCTTGAGGTCGGTGGGGTCAGCTGTGGGCTTCTTGAGCAGGGGTCTGACTTCTGCGCGCTTCCAGTCGTCTGGGAAGGTGCCTGTTTTGAAGGTGGTGTTGATGGTGCGTTGTAGTTCGGGTGCGATGGCGGCCACGGCTCTGTGGTAGATGTGAGGGGGGCAGGGGTCGGTGGGGGCCCCGAGTGGATGCTTTTCATGGTCGAGGTGGTGTCTTCGGCCGTGATCGGTGTCCAGTTGGAGATGGTGGGCTGGCTGGTGTTTCTGGGGGCGGGGGGCCGTCTGTGGCGCCTGGTGGATGGTCGATGAAGTTGTCGTAGAGGTTTTTGATCTTGAGGTGGAAATAGGTTCCAAGCTTGTCGCAGAGGTCTTGGGATGGGGTGATGTCTGTGGCTTCGCTGCGTGGGTTGGTGAATTCTTGAATGACACTGAAAAGTTCCTTGGAGTTGGCCAGGATTTTGTTGTGGATGAAGTTCCTTTTGGTGGCTCTGTTCTGCTTGTGGTAGTCCGTCATGGCGTCCTTGTAGGTGGTGTGGTTTTCGGTTGTCTTGGTGTTTCTCCAGTTCTTCTCCAGGCGTCTGCAGGTGCGTCTGGCTTCTTGGAGAGCGGTTGTGAACCAGGCGGCTTTCCTGGGGCGTTGTCTGTCGGGGTTGCGTAGCGGGGCAAGCTCATCTGCGCAGTTGGAGATCCAGGTGTGGAGTTCTCTGGCTGCGTCGTTTGCGCTGTTTGCGTCGGGTGCCCAAGTGTGGTTGTCTCGGTTGAGGGTGGAGTTAAGTTGCTCGTTGGTAACCTTGCTCCAGTTCCTTCGTGGTGGGCGTGGGGCTGGTTTGGGTGCCTTGGGTTTGTTGATGGCAAAGTGAACGCAGTGGTGGTCGGTCCATGGCGGCTGCGTTGTGTGGCTGAAATGGACGCTGTTTCCTGCCGCGAAGATGGGGTCGAGGGTGTGTCCTGCTCTGTGGGTCGGTGTGTTGACGAGTTGTTTAAGTCCGATGCTGGCAAGGTTGTCACGAAGGATAGTGGAGTTGGGGTCGCTGGGGTTGTCGAGGTGGAAGTTCAGGTCTCCAATGAGTATGTAGTTTGTTGAGGCGATCGCGTGGGGTGCGATGAAGTCGGTGATGGTGGCGGCGAAGGGTGTTCGGGGGCCGGGGGGTCTGTAGACGAGGGTTCCTCGGAGTGTGGCTTTGGGGGTGGTCTGGATCTTGAAGTGCAGGTGTTCGGCGGAGGGGAAGGTTTCGCTGGAGGTGGTGAGGCGGAGGGTGCTCTTGTGGGCGATGGCGAGGCCCCCTCCTAGGTGGTTGGGGCGCTCTTTCCTCTGGATCTTGTATCCGTCTGGGATGGCGGAACTGATGTCGGGGGCGGAGGATGCGTTGGTCCAGGTCTCTGTGAAGAAGGCGATGTCGGGCGAAAGAGAGTCGAGTAGGTTCCAGATTTCCATGGCGTGTTTGTGTACGGAGCGTACATTGAGGAGGATGCATTTTAGGGTGTCGCCGGTGCTGGCATCGGCGGTGTTGGAGGCCGGGGTGGCAGTGAGGGTCTGGCGGCAGTGGAGGCAGGAGAACTGGCCATGGGTCGTGTTCGGCGAGACCTGTTGGCATTCTCTAAGTCTTCCAGGGTTGAGTGCGAGGAGGGTGGTGGTGTCGTAGCGATGGGTAGTGGGAGGGCCAGGGTTCCTGGCGCTGGCCGCGGTCGGGTCGCGGACGGGTGCAGATGGGCTTGCCTTTGGCGCGCCGGCGGCGTGCCTGCTGCGCGACCGCGCAGCGGCCGCCATTAAGTAGGGGAGGTGGGAGGGAGGAGAGGCTGGGAGGAGGGAGCAGGGGAATTCGGGGGGAATTCCGGGGGAAATTCGGAGGGGAAATTCCAGGGGGAATTCCGGGGGAGGGGCCGAAGGGGCAGCAGCGGCGAAAGGCAAAAGCAACAGGCAGGCACGAGAAAATAAAAACAGTGGTGGAATTAGAGCAAGACACAGATGGTCACAATAACAGTGGCACAACAGGGAAAAAAAATTAAGAAAAAAAGCGTCTGAGAAAGGTTACGGTGGTTGGAGGCAGTCTGGTCCCAATTGGAGCGGGCAGCAGGTGCAGGAGCGGGCAGCAGCCTCGAACCTCCCAAGGAGGAGGTCGGGGTCTGGAGGCAAGAGACGGCACAGCGGAGCAGTGGGGAGAGAGTGGACCTAGACCGAGGGTCGGAGGTCTTACTCCCAAGAATGCTGGTAAAATTCATCCGTGTTGCACTTCAACCAATAGGTGAAATAAAACGACATGCGAAGAAAGATGATAGGTCAGGTCAGAAAGAACAACTGCCACGAAATGCATGACCATGGGAAAGACAACATAAATCTGTATCTCTCTGCTTATTTATACTTACAAAATATTCAATACTTGTGGACTTAGGCCCATATGTACGAACCAATTTTGCATTTCTTAACGGTCTTTCTGTATGTACAAAAGGCATATGTGGCGTCGCAAAATGCGATTTATACCCAGTAGAAATCGTATTTTGTGATTCACAAAATAGGAAATCGCAAATAGGGATTTCCAATTTGCGATTCGATAGCCGCAAGTACATAGCATTTTCTGATTGCGAATAGTTGTCAAATGGCCTTTCAGGAAATGCAAATACCATCGAATCGGATCAGGTGGTAACCAGGTGCAAGCTATAAAAAAGGCACTTAAAATGCATCAGGCTCTTTCACAATGGGGGCCCTGTATGTTCTGGCAAGGAGGATGAGGATTTTGGCAGTGAGGCAGAGAAGGAGGAGTAGACAGAAGAGGATATTTATGGTGAGGGTCATCCTGTTTGAACAGTCAGAGGAGGAAATTATTGATAGGTGCAGATTGAGTAGTCAGGTAATACTTGATTTAGTAGGTGAGTTACGACCTTAGCTACGGGCCCCAATACTCAGAAGCAACGCAATACCATCACATGTGCAGGTATTGTGTTGCCTACACCTCTTAACATCTGGCAGCAACCAGGGGATCATAGCAGTGGCAGGGGGTGTCACGAAGTGCCTTTTCTAGGTTCTTTTGCAAGTTCTTTGACTTCATGGTGAACAAGGTCAACCAATAAATCTCATTCCCCAATACCCCCAATCATTGCAGGATTGGGTGCTTTCTCAGCAACATTGGGTTGTGTAACTTGTGACATGTCAGTCTCAGAAGTGTGTCTGCGTGAATGCCTGGTACTGCATGCCTCCAGAACAGATGTGGCACTGAGCTCAGAGCCCTCTTCGCTCTCAGGTGGGGGCAGGATGCTGGGGACACAGAGGTTGAGGGTCTGGATGTTCTCTACGGATGTGGTCCCTTGCACAAGCCCACGTGCAAAGTCCTGACAGCAGTGCTCCATGTCTGTCTGAATGTTCACAGTTCACCTTGCTAGCATTGTTGTGGCTACTGCTAAGCGGTTGATAGACCGGGTGAAGGAATTAAACCTTGCTAGGTACTGCATGTGCCAGTGTTTCTGCTCATGGTACTCCCTCTCCAGTCCCGCCCTTTCTCCAAGTTCTGCAGCAACTTAGACATATGTTGCAGCTGCCTTCTCACAGTCCATATCTGTTTTTTCTGCAGGCGCTGTATGGAGATGATAGACCTCTCCAACCCACCATACACAGGAGCACTATCCAACATGTCATCTGACACGTTCTCAGTATGAACTGCTGATCTTTTCCCTCTGCGCTGTCTGTGTGTCCTGGCCTCCGATGTTGTCGGGTCCCGCTGTGTGATTGACCCTCATCACTATCCATGAACTCTGGCAGCGGTGAGATGGTTGCTCTCCTGTCAGTTGGAGTTGGGATTTATGGGTGGAGGGGTTGGTGGTGTTGTGTCTTGAATTGCCACATCAATCAGAATTCTTTATTAACCATACGATTACTTAAAATCTTTACAGTAAAACACATTTGTAAATAAATAAAACCCACCCCTCCTGTACATCCACCCCCAAGGAACTTCCCAAAGAAAAGATGCCCCATGCCTGCACGGGCTCAGTTTATAGCAGTGGGTCCCATTTGAGGGACTGCGTTAAAATGAGTTAAAATGTGAGAACGCTCCAGTTCACACCAATATTTTCTTAGTCTTATAAGAATCCCTGTTTGTGTAAAGTCCATCAGTCATTGTTACAAAATCTGGTTGTGCCCCCTTCATGGCCCCACTCTCTCTTGTAGTCTGGTTGACCACGCTGCGGGTCCCTGGGTTGAGTGACTTCCGTCAGGGTGGAGGCACCAGCTGATTTGATTGCTGGGACGTTGAAGCCCTGGGGTCGGCAACCTGTTGCTGGGGGTCAAGTGCTAATCTTAATTGGTGAGTGAATTTGCCGACTCTAGCAAGTAAGCAGGTAGTTGTTTCAGAAAAGCACCATTCCGAGGCGTCCCTGCACGTTCTCAAGCCCTTATACTTTAGGGCTGGGCACAGCAAACGATGGCGGGCCGCGGCTAGTTTTGGGCAGCAGCATAAGAGGTGTAGCCAGGATTCCCTGAGGTATTGCATAGTCGGCAGGAGACGATGTTGTCTATTCGTGCCCATTTAGGGTTGAAGTCCTGGATCCTGAGGGCAGTGAGGTGAAAAAACAGGATTTTCTTTCTCACTTGAGCTGAGAGTGGGTCACGCATATAAGGTTGAGCTTTCCCGGGAGTGTATGAATTGTCTAGTGACAGTGTGAGAGAATTGTACCAGAGTGAGGAACGATCCAGTTTGAACGAGATGGTCTGGACTTGGCACTTCACTGCTTTAGCCCAATCAAAATAAGGAATTTCAGGAAGGGGCATACTCCCTGCCTCTATTTTCAAGCAATCTATAGCTTGGTCCAGTTTCGCTTGCCACGGGGAACCCTCTGTCCTGAAAATCGGCTTTAAAGGGTGTTTAAGATTCTTTTCTGGGGCTTGCAGTACTCTGATGTAGTATTTTATTAGGTCCCTCTGAAGTTCCAAGTCCGGTCTGTTTAGGCCTATTTCCAGCCTGAGTCTGGTGTTTCTAGCATGTCTGGGCGCCTGCAGCTCTGTTTTGTATGCTTTTACCTGAGCTGCGTAGTTAACTTCCGTTAGCGCGCCTGGAAAGGCTAAGTGACCTAAGTGATTGCAGGCATTAGTTTAGCCCTGAGTACAGTCAACATGGGCTCTGTTGATGGACTTACTAGGCGAGAACTTAGTCGCCTAAGAGACAAAATTATTTTGTTAATTCTCGGCCTTAGCTACCTTATGTGTTTGAATGCTGTGGTCTGCTCTGTTACCCATACCCCCAAGTAATTATAGGCTGTGGTTGTTCTAATTCGGTGCTCGCCAAGCGACCAGGTTGCTTGCTTTTTGTGGGGGTATTTACCAAAGATGATTATCTTTGTCTTATTTGCATTGATTTGCAGGCTGTTTTCCTGATTATATGCTGCTAGACTTGTTAATGCTCTTTGGAGCCCCACCCTCGTGTGATCCATGATCACTGTGTCGTCCGCATATTGGAGGGTTGCCAAGGTTGTCTGGCCCAATCTTGGTGGTACTAGGCTAGCATCTTTCAGGGCAAGCCCCAGGTCTGCCGTATACAGATTGAACAATAAAGGGGCCAGAACACAACCCTTCTTTATCCCGATGTTAGTGTCAATTCTTGGGGTTACCGTTGTTGGACTTAATTTGACCCGGACCCATGTCCCCTCATAGATGGCTTTTATAGCTTTTAGGAGGGTGGTCTGGATCCCCCAGGCTTCAAGCTTTGCCCATAGTCGTCCGCGATTAACTCTATCGAAGGCCGTGGAGTAGTCTATAAAGCAGCAAAACAGGGGCAGCTTGTTGCTAGTTGCCGCTTGCTTCGAGAGGTAGGATAGCGCTAAGATGTTGTACATAGTTGAGCTGTTTGCCCTGAAACCAGTTTGGTAGGGCAGGAGGATGCCATTCTTGTCCACCCAGTCTTCTAAGTCCCTTAGTAATAGACGGGCGTAGATCTTTGCTTCAATGTCAAGCAGGGCTATTAGCCTGTAGTTGGCGGGATTCAAGTGATCACCCTTCTTATATATTGGAAACAAAATAGAGCTTTTCCAGGATTGTGGTAATGTTGCTGTAAAATATGAATGATTGAATAGTGGGGTAAGGGCTGATGCAAAAAAGGCTGGAGCGGATTTAAAGACTTGCGCGGGAATACCGTTTGGTCCTGGGACCTCGTTGGATCTAGTAGCCTTGATATTCCTGGTGGTCTCGTCCAATGTATAAACATCGGACTGGCTGGGCGCTGTGGGTTCTCCCTGCGCCATTTGTGATTTGTTGACTTTTGCTGCGGCCTGAGCCCACTCTGTGCTGAGAGGATCCGCCTTGTTTGGTGCGCCTGTGTACAGGCCCTTCACGTGCTGTTCCCACACGTTACCTGCAATACTATTTGCTTTGGGCGGGCTTCGGGAGCTCAGACTGTTTATATAGCTCCATAGCTTGCCGTTGTCTTTTCCTTTGATTAGTGAGAACACTTTTTGAGCACACGTTTGCGTTGTTTCAGGCATTTCAGTGCTCTAAATTCCGGCGAAGAATGGCTCGGGTTGTGGCTTCTGTTTAGTCTGTTGGCATTAACCAGATAACGCTGTAAGTCCATTATCAGCATTTCCCAGAGTTTTGTGATGTTCTTTTTGTGCTGAGTCTGGAGTGCCTTCTCCCTTCCTGCTACGTGCTCCAGGAGGTTGGTGCTTAGATTAGCGGACCATTCCAATCTTTTGAGTACTAAGTATCGTTCTTCGCCTAGGGATGTGCCGATTGATTCCTGGACGTCCGCTGGTTCCGAGGCCAGATTGAAGATTGCACGGAGTGGACTATGGTCGCTTTCGTCTCTGTCATCGACTGTGAAGTCGCTTAATTTTTGTGCCTCCTCTTTTTTGGTTAAAATATAATCTATAGTGGATACATTCCTAAAGGTCGGCAATGGGCTCTAAGCGGGACAACTGTTTTTTTTATTCCATGTGTGGATTGAAGCTTGAAGTTTTTGAGAAAGGAGAGCAACAGGCCCGCCTTCTTCCCACAGCTGGATGTCACTGGGACTTGCTCTAGACCCCTCGTGTTGAAATCTCCCGCAATTATCACATTGCGTTGCTTAAATCTTATAAGTATATCTTCCAAGATGTTAATGAAGGATTCCATTGCCTGTTGCGTTTTAAGTTTTGTTCGAATTATGTAACAGTTAATTAGTAGTAGAAGCTGGGGCTGCGGTCCCTTTCTCAGCCCCTCAATTGTAATGACTTGGAGGTCTGGTGTTTCTACTTTTATGACTGTAGATTTGAATTTACAAGCATGATTTAAGAATATGGAAAGACCACCAGACGGACGTCCGAAGATGTTCTTTTTAGTAGCTGGTATGTGATGTTCGTAGAAGCCGCTTATTGAGGTAGTTGACTTGGCCCAGGTCTCCTGAAAGCACAAAATGTCCCCCTTTGCGAGATAGTCCTGCGTAGCCTTGTCCCTAAGGACGGAGCTTAGCCAGACGATGTTCCATGAAATAAGGGTTAGTTTATCTTGATCTCCAATAATTGAGGTTGGACGTCCTCTTCTAGCATTCTCATTTCTTTGGTTGTGGACGCTGTTGCCGGGCCTCCACCTTAAGAGCCTGCTTTTGCTGGAGCGGCTGCACTCTGTGCTGCGTGTCCCTGTGCGTGATATGGATTTTTATCGGGGTTCTTGGTCGACCGACTTCCACTCTCTCACCTAATTTTTTGTACGTTGTGCCTTTGAGGATTGATGTGGATCACCCCTGAACATGTTTAGGTATGAGAATGTGTGGATACTTCGGCAAACGGAGTGCAGTGACCTCGATACCCCATTCTGCAAGATATGGGGCTTCACCAAGGACAGCCTGTTGGACTTGCTGTTGGGTGAAGCCAACTATGGTAGAGTCCCTATGTATGTCCCTTACCAGGCCTCTAAACATTACCCACTCTATGCTGTCTGAGGTGATCGATGCCAAAGCATCAAGGTATCCCAGGAGTCGTAAAATGTTGGACCTATTCAAAATATCGTAAGAACCTTTGGCTTTATATCTTGGGGTAAGCAGCACCTCATAGATTGCTTGGTCATTATCATTCTTGGAGGTGCGCAGAGTCGAGGCGTCCTTCCACGGAGTAAGCCTTTGGAAGTTCGAATTTAATTGGTTGTTGTGGGCGTCCCTTGCCAGGAGTCTGTCTGTTGCCCCTCTAGGCTGACCCGCCCATGATTGTTCATCATGCTGCACAGTCTGGTTGCTTGTAGGATGTTTCACCGCACTGTATTGACACTCCGTGCCCGGGTAGTTAAAGGCCCTTGTTTGTGTACTAGCAGTCTCCTTAGATGTGGGCCACCGAACTGCCTCTTCTTGGGTCTTCACTGTTGTTTGATCTCCTAAGTGTGGGCCCTCCTCTAGATGAAAGTTATGTTGGCTTTGATCCTCACCTGTCCTGGAGTTTGCTTCACTTGTAGTCTTTGACTTGGTTGACTGTCTGAAGTTAAAAATGGGAAAAAGTGGCTTTGTGTTGTTGGTGGTCTCTGTGCCGCCAAGGTTCGATGTTGTTGCTAGTAATGGCCACATCAGTCTCAGTAGTCCCTTTCGCTGCACTGGTTCCTGGCACATCCAGGCTGTGATCTGTGTAAATGCATGAACATAGTTAGTGCAAATAAATGCTTACAGTTTGCCGAGATTATTGTTGTAACTCTGTTTCATGTGTTTGTGGCATGTTGATATTGTAGAGATATGTTGGGTGTACTCATCAGCACACAGTTCGGCAAGCAGATGATGTGCACTACAACTCCCATGATGCATTGCCAGTGTGGAACAAGCATCTCAAAGGAGTTATTCATGCCATGATGTATGATATGTGGATTTACTAACATTCTGTTTTGTTCGGTAAGTAAAGGGAAGCTGACTTACCCTGAATGGTGCCTGCTGGATTGGAGATGCAGATGTCACCTACTCCCACCACACTCTCTGGGTCCAGCGTCCCCTCTATGAGTGTCTCCATGGGAGCCGGAGGGGGTGTTTTGAGGGTCCTCCACCGGTTCTGCCATCCTGCTGGCCACCTTCTCCTTCGTACAAGACCTCAGGTCGTACCACCTTTTTCGGATCTCAGGAATGGTCCTCTGGGTGACTCTTAGGGAATTCACCTTCTCCAGGATGCTGGTCCAGCTCCAGGTCTTTTTGGCTCTCTGCCACAGAGAAGGAGGCCTTTCCAAACAGTTAGTCCATATCGGCCAAACTTTTTCTGTCAGGAGCTCCAACTCCTTCTCAGTAAACTTTACTTTGCGCTTTCTGGACCCTGAGTCCTTTCTCCCATGGCCATGGTCTTCTCCTGGGATGGTGTTATTCAGTGGCAGTGGTGATGCAGGAGCACTCCTTACTTCCAGCGTAGGCCTCTGGGTTGTGGCCACACCCTATATTTATAAACTTCCTGCTCTGACATCATAAATATGCATCCAAAAAGCTGTTTCTTATTTTTCAGTTTCCCATTAGGAAACTGCAATTTAGCGATTTCCTATTTAGCGATTTCCTAATAGCGAATGCAAATCTGTAGGAATCACTATTACAAAATAGCAGTTTACATACATTCCGTTTTGTGATTCCCAAATAGTGGTTTCTATGTATTTGCTATTTGGGAACCGAAATTTCAGAATTTCTTACATATGGGTTTCATTTTCCAAAATTAAAAAATTAGTAAATTGTAAATGAATAATTAATTAAAATACATTTCCAAATTGTTCAAAGATGTCCTACCTCCGTTGAAGGAATCTAACTGGAAATACAGTTGGCAATCTATTCGCATGCAGGTAAACAAGCAAGTGACTGGCCAGTATCAATATTCATTAGTGTGGGAAAGGCGCCAAAATAGAGTTACTGCAACTAGAGCTAAACTGACAACAATGAGGGCCATCTTGTATGCGTCAGAGTTTCTCAAAGAAATAGAACAGAAAGCAGCTATTTTGAAGGGGTGTTAGACTATTATGCTGAAATATTAAAACGGTCTTAATAATGAATAAATCCCAAATGATATCATATGTGCGTTCAACTAAGAGTGACCAGCCCATCATATTATTTATCAGTGCAAATAAAATGCGAAAACAGAGTAACTGCAGCTGGAACTAGACAGACGACAATCACAGCCGTCTCAAATGTATCAAAAATTCCTAATACAAATAGCGCAAATCGCCACCATTTTGAAGGGGTGTTATATCGGTTTGATAATAATAGGCAATTATGCTGAAACATTCAAAAGAGTGAAACAACAATACCACAACTGTGAGTGGTCTTATTACTGAGTAAATCACAAATGATATTGTATGTGCATTCATCTAAACGAACATCAACAGCAAAAGTGTATTTGTGAGATCTTTGACAGGAACCCGGATGTTACTTAATACAAGTAGAAATGTCAATATATAATCAGATCATCCTCATAAGTTGTTAAAAAAAATTAAACATTTAAGTCGATTTTGGAAATCTGTGCTAGCCCCAACGTTGCTTTTTGCCTTTCCCTGCAGCAGAGCGGAGTGGGACTTTCGTTACGGGCTGTTCGAGGCCCCAGGCAGCTCCCACCTTCTCTGGCCACAAGTCGCTGGGGTGGGACTCAGTCCCCCAGCAGGCCTTCCTCTTGGCGGCCCATAACGAAAGTCCCGCTCCGAAACTGCTACAGGTAAAGGCAAAAGCAACGTTAGGGCTAGCACAGCCCTTGCTAGAATCCCGCGCTGCGGGAGTGCGCAGCTGTTTTTGTGGCGTCTGGAGGGAGACGTCACCTCCCGCGCCAAGCGCATGGCCTGCTGGGGGACTGAGTCCCACCCCAGCGCTGTGTGGGCAGAGACGGTAGGAGCTGCCTGGGGCCTTGGACGGCCCGTAACGAAAGTCCCGCTCCGCTCTGCTGCAGGGAAAGGCAAAAGCAACGTTGGGGCTAGCACAGCATTCGTTACGGGCCGTCTGAGGCCCCAGGTAGCTCCTACCTTCTCTGCCCACACGTCGCTGGGGTGGGACTCAGTTCCCCAGCAGGCCTTGCGCTTGGCGGGGGAGGTGACGTCTCCCTCCCGACACCGCAAAAACAGCTGGCGCACTCCCGCAGCGTGGGATTCTACCAAGGGCTGTGCTAGCCCCAACGTTGCTTTTGCCTTTCCCTGCAGCATAGCGGAGCAGGACATTCGTTACGGGCCGTCCAAGGCCCCAGGCAGCTCCTACCTTCTCTGCCCACACAGTTCTGGGGTGGGACTCAGTCCCCCAGCAGGCCTTGCGCTTGGCGCGGGAGGTGACGTCTCCCTCCAGACACCACAAAAACAGCTGCGCACTCCCGCAGCGCGGTATTCTAGCAAGGGCTGTGCTAGCCCTAACATTGCTTTTGCCTTTTGCCTTTACCTGTAGCAGTTTCGGAGCGGGACTTTTGTTACGGGCCGTCCAAGGCCCCAGGCAGCTCCTCCCTTCTCTGCCCACATGTCGCTGGGGTGGGACTCAGTCCCCCAGCAGGCCTTGCGCTTGGCGCGGGAGGTGACGTCTCCCTCCCGACGCCACAAAAACAGCAGTGCACTCCAGCAGAGCGGGATGCACACAGGTGTGGCCAGGCTGCCCGGGCCAAGTGCGGGCCCGTCTGCGCCCATCCGCGGACGGACAAGGCTGGGCCACCCCCATTGGATTTTCCAAAGAAAACACCGGTAAGAAAGAACGCTGCATTTCCTTTTGACATATATATTTAAGTTATCAAGTTGGGGAGTAAAACGCTTAATGGGCAAAAGGAAGCTCACGATGACCTCCACGGCCAGTGGTAAGCCCGCAATTAACAGTGCACCGATAGCTAACTATTTGAAAAGTGCCACGGGCCTAATTAACAACAAAATAGTTCATGCAGAGGAGCGTCTTGCCGCCACTAAAATAGCACTAAATGCAGCCATAAAAGAAACTAGGGACAACATAGTGACAATTGAGTCTGGTCTAGGCACATCAGATAGCGACAAAAATAGAGGGAACAGAGCATTAATTTCGGAACCTAAAAAGTAGGCCCATGTCATTCGACCCTACCGCTGGAAATATCTGTTCTGTCAAATGGCACTGAATTGGTTTCTCCCCCGCCAAAAAGAGTAAACAACAGCCCCTAGAACCAGCAACTATACCTTTAACACAGATACCAAAAACTAAAAAAAGAAGGGGAAAAAGCTTTCTGCAGGGGCAGGTGTGGCGCAAACGACGACTTATACTTCAGGCCTTGAAACTCTCTTCAAAAAACTTCATGGAAAAATTGATACCATCGAAAGGAGTCTAACGCTGGAAATTAAAGCAGTCAAAACAGATGTTACCCAACTAATTAAACTGATTATGAATTTATCGATTTCCAAAAAATCCCCGGGTGTAACGTCTGGTAGAGTACCGGATAATAAGACTGACGAAGGGCTTCGTAATCCTGTGACAACTGATAAGACTTATTCAATGTCCCAGCTCCCAATTAAGGAGGCTTTCTCGACACAACCTGCTATGCAATCTAGTCACCAAAACGTATTGAATATGGACTGAGCAGGAACGATATCTGATTGCAATAATTATGGGTTTCAATCTGACGTGAGCTGCAGGCCATTGAAGCCCTGCAAGGACTCCCTACTCCTACCTCCACAGGCTACCCCTTACGTAATCGTCTTGATCCAGCGGGTTACTAGCAACAAGCATTCATACACCAAATACTCACCTGGGCCCATACATTCATACTACGCTAGCAATTTCCCACTGGGGGGTCAGTTGTACTCTTTATCAATATCCCTGCTACCAATTACTTTCCTGATTGAAGAGTAATGACTTACCAATGGACCCTTTGATAATTGGGAAGTTTAAAATGAGTGACATTCATTACAATTCATAATTTCTAAAATAATCACTGAGTCAAGAAGTTTTAAAATGTTTATCTATTTTAATCCATGCATCTCTTTCACTCTCATCAGCATCATCTTGCAGTCTTTTCACATCATTCCATGTTTCCGGTGGTGCATATAGCATAAGTTGGCAGCTGATTCCCATCCTTTCAACCCTTTTATTTACTGACAACCTGTTTTTGGCACAGTGTTGAGCCACCAGATCTGCATATCTGTTACCGACTACCACCCAGCCATCTCCTGACTGGTGTGCGGCAAACTTCACCACAGCCAATTCTTTTGGTGATTGTATTACTTCCAGCAGTTCTTTTACAAACTGTCCATTTTTAATAGGGGATCCTGAAGAAGTCATGAAATTCCTCTGCATCCACAGTTGGCCAAAATCATGCACAACCCCGTAACCATATTGACTATCTGTAAATATAGTTACTTTCTGATTCCTTCCAATTTTGCAGGCTTTAATTAAAGTGATTAATTCAGCTACTTGTGCAGATTTGACTCCTGGTAAATAGGATGCTTCGACTATTCCAGTTAATTCACATACAGTATATGCTGCACTTAGTTTACCATCTTCATGCCTTTGGCATGAACCATCCACAAACAGCTCCCTGTCTGGATCTCTGAGGGGCAGTTCCTGTATATCAGGACACGGTTTTGTGCACAATTCTGTGACTTGTAAACAATCATGTTCCTCTTCATCATCTTTGACTTCCTCATGATACGGATCTGGTAGTAAAGTAGCAGGGTTTACAATTGTGCACCTGACAATAGTCACATTTTCAGCACCTAAGATTATTCTTTCATATTTAGTCAGCCGACTAGGAGTAAGATGCTGAGTTCAGGTTCTTGTCAGCAGAATCACAACTGAATGTGGAACAAACACTTTTACAGGATGTCCCATTACAATTGATTCACTTTGCTCAATGCTCAAACATGTAGCAGCTACTGCTTTTAAGCAGCCTGGCAACGCTGCTGCCACTGGGTCCAATGTAGCAGAAAAATATGCTATAGGACGTCGGTCCAAACCATGTCTCTGAGTTAGGACTGAGAGTGCACAATTTTCTCTCTCATGACGGAATAACGCGAATCCCCTTGTATAATCAGGCATACCTAGGGGAGGTGCTTCACACAAAGCACTTCTCAATTTTACAAAGGCTCCTACGCTCTCATCATCCCACTCAACTGGGTCCTTTGCCTTCTTTTTCGTCATTTGAATCAATGGTTTTGCTAGCAGCGAAAACCCTACTATCCACTGTCGACAATATCCCACTATTCCAAGGAACATTCTCACTTCTCTTTGGGTTACAGGCATTTGCATTTTCTTGATTAATTTGACTCTTTCAGAGGTTATCCTTCTTTTTCCCCTCTCAATTTGGTGTCCTAAATATTTAACTGCTGTTGTACAAAACTGTAATTTTTCAGGTGAGACTTTATGCCCTTCTTCAGCCAAGTGATTTAATAATGTAATGGAGTCGACAACACAGTCCTCTCTAGTGTTAGATGCCACTAGCACATCATCTATATACTGCACTAAGACTGAACTTCCTGGCATCACTAGCTTCTCTAAGCACTTTTTCAATATTTGATTAAAGATGGAAGGACTTTCCGTGTACCCCTGAGAACACGATTCCATACATAGACTTTGTTTTCAAATTTAAATGAAAAAAGATACTGGCTATCTGGGTGCAATGGTATGGAAAAGAATGCTTGGCATAGATCAATCACAGTAAACCATTCTGCACTCCAGGGAATCTGGTATAGGATTACTGCAGGATTTGGCACTATAGGACAACAAGGTTCCACAATCTTATTTATTTTGCGTAGATCCTGAACAATCCTATACTTTCCACAAGGTTTCTTCAAACCCATGATTGGTGATTTACAAGGGCTACTCATAACTTCTTTTAATATGCCTTGTTTTACCATTCTGTTAATTTCCTCAATAACTCCTGCTTTTACTTCTGCACTCATTTTGTACTGTCTGGTATTTGGGAAAATTGCACCTTCTTTTACAGTGATTTTTACTGGGTCTATTTTGGCCATAAGTCCTACTTCTTTCCCGGTGAAATCCCATACTATGGAATTTACTGTAGTTCTTAATTCTTCAGGTAACTCGTCTTTTGTTATCAAGGAGAACATCTCGTCTACTTCTGTACCTTGTTTTGCAATCATAATTTTATATACATGGTCTTCATCCGGGGTCTGAACTGCAACACCATCCGGTGTGCAGAAAATTGTGCAATTCATTTTGCACAATAAATCTCGGCCCAGTAAGTTTACTGGACTGGAATCACACACTACAAACTGATGCATTTCTCTAAAATTTCCAATTTTTACTTCCATTGGCTCAGGTAGAGGTGTTTTAATCTTTCGATTAGCTACACCCACAACTTGGATAGCTTCTCCAGAGAGAGGAAGGTCTGGGATGTCTGCTGTTCTCACAGTAGAACGTGTAGCACCAGTGTCCAAAAGGAAAGTGATATCATTACCTCTTACTTTCCCTTCAACATATGGACCTGACTGGTCTACCGGCAAGGATGCGCCAAGTACGCACTCCTTCTCCCCCTCTCTTAGGCACCGTCATTGATTACATGGATAAAAGTCATCCTGTAAAAGAAACTGTGAAGTTACATAATCATTCTTACCACTGCCTCCTTGATATCCGACGTCTGTACCGTGCTTTGATCTGCTTACATTACCCTGTATAGGTGCAGGTGGTAACTGACTCTGAGGATTTACACCCTGCTGTGAGTCATTCTGCGTCTGTGGATTTAAATTATGATTTGGGCCATTATTATTTCGAATCTTTTTACATTCATCCTTCCAATGCCCCAATTTTCCGCTATCCATGACAAGGACATTTCTTTTTAG
This sequence comes from Calotriton arnoldi, assembly GCA_963921515.1. NCBI lineage: Eukaryota > Metazoa > Chordata > Amphibia > Caudata > Salamandridae > Calotriton > Calotriton arnoldi. Next base: position 386,245 of record CAWUFW010011357.1, on the reverse strand, counting down.
CCTCTTCTCTACTCATTCGTCCTCTCACTTTACCACCATTTCCTGTGTCACCATTCATAAGTGGGAAGGGTATGCCCAGACGTGGGTCCCGTGCTCACTACGCCACTGGAGTCAAGCTATCCTGGCTGATGAAGACTGATAGCCTGAAACCGGTCCTAGGATGCTTGATTCCGGTCCAGGGAAGACATGGCTTGGCAGTTCGGTCTGGACTGTTCCCATGAGGCACAGGGTCAAGACTGATTTGCATATGGCTATGTCTGAACTGGGGTGGCGTGGTGAAGCAAAATAACGATGGATTAAACCCAGATCTGTGACTGGGGGTGAATGTTTGCCAATGTGCAGCATTCCGTCCATCATCTTGTGTGTTTTGCATTTCGCCCTAAGTGGGAAGGGTATGCCCAGACGTGGGTCCCGTGCTCACTACGCCACTGGAGTCAAGCTATCCTGGCTGATGAAGGCTGATAGCCTGAAACCGGTCCTAGGATGCTTGATTCCGGTCCAGGGAAGACATGGCTTGGCAGTTCGGTCTGGACTGTTCCCATGAGGCACAGGGTCAAGACTGATTTGCATATGGCTATGTCTGAACTGGGGTGGCGTGGTGAAGCAAAATAACGATGGATTAAACCCAGATCTGTGACTGGGGGTGAATGTTTGCCAATGTGCAGCATTCCGTCCATCATCTTGTGTGTTTTGCATTTCGCCCTAAGTGGGAAGGGTATGCCCAGACGTGGGTCCCGTGCTCACTACGCCACTGGAGTCAAGCTATCCTGGCTGATGAAGGCTGATAGCCTGAAACCGGTCCTAGGATGCTTGATTCCGGTCCAGGGAAGACATGGCTTGGCAGTTCGGTCTGGACTGTTCCCATGAGGCACAGGGTCAAGACTGATTTGCATATGGCTATGTCTGAACTGGGGTGGCGTGGTGAAGCAAAATAACGATGGATTAAACCCAGATCTGTGACTGGGGGTGAATGTTTGCCAATGTGCAGCATTCCGTCCATCATCTTGTGTGTTTTGCATTTCGCCCTAAGTGGGAAGGGTATGCCCAGACGTGGGTTCCGTGCTCACTACGCCACTGGAGTCAAGCTATCCTGGCTGATGAAGGCTGATAGCCTGAAACCGGTCCTAGGATGCTTGATTCCGGTCCAGGGAAGACATGGCTTGGCAGTTCGGTCTGGACTGTTCCCATGAGGCACAGGGTCAAGACTGATTTGCATATGGCTATGTCTGAACTGGGGTGGCGTGGTGAAGCAAAATAACGATGGATTAAACCCAGATCTGTGACTGGGGGTGAATGTTTGCCAATGTGCAGCATTCCGTCCATCATCTTGTGTGTTTTGCATTTCGCCCTAAGTGGGAAGGGTATGCCCAGACGTGGGTCCCGTGCTCACTACGCCACTGGAGTCAAGCTATCCTGGCTGATGAAGGCTGATAGCCTGAAACCGGTCCTAGGATGCTTGATTCCGGTCCAGGGAAGACATGGCTTGGCAGTTCGGTCTGGACTGTTCCCATGAGGCACAGGGTCAAGACTGATTTGCATATGGCTATGTCTGAACTGGGGTGGCGTGGTGAAGCAAAATAACGATGGATTAAACCCAGATCTGTGACTGGGGGTGAATGTTTGCCAATGTGCAGCATTCCGTCCATCATCTTGTGTGTTTTGCATTTCGCCCTAAGTGGGAAGGGTATGCCCAGACGTGGGTCCCGTGCTCACTACGCCACTGGAGTCAAGCTATCCTGGCTGATGAAGGCTGATAGCCTGAAACCGGTCCTAGGATGCTTGATTCCAGTCCAGGGAAGACATGGCTTGGCAGTTCGGTCTGGACTGTTCCCATGAGGCACAGGGTCAAGACTGATTTGCATATGGCTATGTCTGAACTGGGGTGGCGTGGTGAAGCAAAATAACGATGGATTAAACCCAGATCTGTGACTGGGGGTGAATGTTTGCCAATGTACAGCATTCCGTCCATCATCTTGTGTGTTTTGCTGTTTCTGTCTATAGCCTCTTTTTCTTTATCCTGAAGTACCCTATTAACTGGTGGATTATGCAATACTTGCGGTACTAATGGTGTTTTTAAAGTGGTGCGCTTGGGGTGCATCCACTTGTCCCTTCCTGATATGGTGGCGGGTTCTTTAATATTTCTTCCATAAATTCATCTTCAGAATCTCCAAATCTTGTCAAATGTTTTGTCTTTTCTGTGCATTTGCCCCTAATGACTCTTCTGCTATACAAACTGGATACAAACCCTCTGTAAGTATCGCTCTTCTCCACTGTTTCATCTGACCGTCTCTTGACTCATTTTGGTATCTAGGAAAAAATCCCTGATAACCCCTACTACTTCTTGACCGGTCACGTTCGAATGCCTCGGTTTCCCACTCTTCTAAGGCTTCGTATTGAGTTAATCTTGGTCTGGGTTCTAAGTCATTCATCCTCAATCTCAAATTTTGAAGAATTCTCCCATTGAAAGTGCCATTCTCTGGGAATGCTAATATTCCATCATTTTTGGTATATTCTAACCAATTCTCTAACCATACGTAAGTATGATAACCTCTCTCCATCATCACTTTAATCGTATATCAAGGATGAAGCATAATAATCAATTATCGATCAATGACGGTTCCTCAGAAAGAAGAAGATAGAGACAGCAGCACAACTAAAAGTTTGCGTTTATATTTACCTAAAAGTGCGAGGAACCAAACCCCTTGTCCAGGGAGTTGGAAAGATAGGACCCAGGAAGGATGAAGACCAAAGACCTCTGGACCCGGATCAGGACAGGATGGTGACCTCTCTATCAACGACGCCTGCGTCGTTCCCCTCTCTGATACTTCGCTTCTCCTTGCTTCTCTCGAGTCGTCTTCTAAGGATCCGCCGCCCCCACCTCAGGACCTCTCTGGACAGCGAATCAGCCTAATTCTGCTCTGCATCAGCGTCTGGATCAATGAATGTAGCATTGCTCTCTCTAATTAACTAATCTATACCTATAATACCCTTCTATGCTCATGTACCTCCCCTTTATGTTGCAAAATTATGGGACCACTACTTCTGATTGGACGGGGGCAGGGGGTAGATCCTCACACCATGTCAATTTAGTTCAATTTCTTTAAGCCCATTGCTTTAAAATACCGCCCATCACAATTAATACATTTGCTTTATTTCCCACCCGTTTCCCATTGATTCCGCAATACATTTTGTATACAATTGTATCGACTTCAGGTACATTTCAGATGAACTTGTGAACCAGGCTTTGCGACCTTGGAGGGCTTCCAAGTTGACTTCATCGCTTCCTCTGGTCAGCCTTTCAGGGCGCATGCGCAGAACCAATGTCTCTCGAGTTGCAGTTCAACTAACCCAGGCCCATTTACGAACTAATAAAACTCAAAGAAGAAAATATTAAAATCACAAATAAATGGTTTCACTGTATACCCACTCTTCCTACTCTATTCCCATTTAATTAAAATCTGTCCCGCATTAATAGCATTAGAATACCACAGTTTTAATTGCAGCATATGAGCAAGCTGTAGCACGTGAAAACATTAAGCAGCCATTTTAATACACACTGCGCAGAAGCAAAGATTTCCCTCCAAGCAAAGAAAGACGTCATACCACGTGATATGGTTGACACATGCGCAATGAGGTTCCCGCGCTTTAGCGGCCATTTTGGATTAGACAAGCGTTATTTATTAGCTTAAACACATAGGCAAGCTTCTCTAGGATTGTATTTATGTGTGCATTTGTTAGTACAGACATTACAAAGATTAATAATTAATGCTGTGAGAGGATTGCTTACGAGCAAGTCTCATTGTGAGTTCTTGCTCCATCAGTCTTAAAAAATGTACCGAAGCTGATAGACAAGACTATTGAGACCTGGGAGACCCTGAAGAACAGGACTGTTTACTGGTTTGCTACTAATACTAACTGTAGTACCAACCTCCTCTTCCAGAACATAATCATGATAAGACGAGTAGATTGGGTTGGACGCATGAGGAAGTGTTGTCAAGGGGACTGCATTGTTGTAACCTTCCGCAGTCCTGGAGTTGTAAGGGCTTTGATTGATTTGATTGATTAATTTTCTGCTAAACATGTAAGATCATTTAACCATGTTATTGACACTATTACTGCTGTTCCACTGGGGTACTTTTACAACCCTATATATGAGCAACCACCCCTCATTTGTAAAAAACCACCTTGCACAGACCAGTATATGGCACTACCCCAGTTCAATAGGTTTTTACCCCTAAGAGGCTGCAGTGAGCTCGATTGTCTGCCAGAGGAAGAGGAGCGGTCGACAGGCATTAAACATGCAATTTCACCCCCTAGCCCCATCAATTATAACCTAAATCGACATCAATCACACGGAAATCTGACTATTACATCATGGAACGTGGCTGAGGTGAGAAATAAGTTAAACGATAGAAAATGGCTTGAGGTGATAAAAAATTGCTCATTAATCCTTCTCCAAGAAACTTGGCATACTGAACCTTTTTACATTGATGGATTTAAAACAATTTTCACCCACGCTATTCCGTCAAAGTCAGGGAGAGCCAAAGGAGGCCTGGCAGTACTGGTCTCGGTTACATCGCCATTAATTTTAAAGAAAGCCTATACTAGCTCGCAGTTTTACCAGATTTTATATTTTTGTACTAAAGGGAAACAATGTATATTAATTATCAATTTTTATAACAACATTTTTGATGGCAACAACCCAAAAGGTAGTTATGTCCTTGGAGGAGGAACAAGATAAATTTTTAAAAGGCATTAGGGGCGACTACCTGCTTATATGGGCAGGTGATTTTAATTAATAGCGAGAAATGTAAAATCCTAAACAGGGAATATTGTGGTCATAGGGACGAACAGGGTGACTTTTGCTCCCACTTACCTCATAACATATATGGAGACACAATTAACAGCATAATGTATAAATACAACCTGGAACTACTGGAGTTACTTGGAAAAAAAGGGCGAAACTGCTGTTCAAACCTATGAAGGAGCAAGATCCTCGTCGAATATTGATCATGTTTTAATCTCAGGAATCTGTAAGGGCCTAGTTGAAAACTTTGAAGTACAGGTAAGCCCGTTTAGTGACCATCACCCACTATTCCTGGTGCTGAAGTTAAGCCTGACGCATCAGGAAAAGGTGTGTATAGTACCCAATATCAAAACCCAAGGAGGAAATGGCTCTTCTCTAAAATGGTCAGGTGTCAACCCCTTAGCATTTATGGATAATTTAGTCCAAAAAAACCAAGAAGATATAAATATTTGCCTGAGGGGATCCTCTTTAGATTTACAGGTCATAACGGCTTTTTGTAACATAGCGGGTACAATCTCTGGAGATTTCAAATCAAAGAATAAGAAACATGCCTATTCCCATCCAAGATGGTTTGACCAAAAGTGTTCTAAAATAAATCAGGAATTAAAGGAAGCATTAAAAGCTACACCTAGGGACAGGGAAAAGGTGCATACGTTACGTAAAACCTATAAGCAAAGCCTAAATATAAAGAAAGTAGAAATCGGGGAACTAGCTTGGGACAAGTTGGTACAGGCGGCAGAGACACGGGATACCACACTATTCTGGAAGACATTAGACCATGCCTTCTTTAAAGACCAATCAGCCGCTAAGATCGAAACCATAGTACCACCCGAAGAATGGTTAACACACTTCAAACAAATATTTAACGCAAATAAAGAGGACTCCCTAATCCCTGATAACAATTATACAATAACTGTTCACCCCCCTAATTTGGCTCTGATTACGTTAAATGAAATTAAAACTGCCTTAGATAAAAGTGCAAATGGTAAGGCACTGGCCCGGATCGGGTGCCAATTGACATTTTCAAAAGCAACATTTACTTTTGATCCCCAATTTTATTAAGAGTGTGCAACATCACAGTAGGAGGCGTATTGCCCACTACCTGGGTGGAAAGTGTCATAGTCGCAATCTTCAAGAAGGGAGATAGAGGGGACGCAAAATGCTACCGCCCTATATCCCTCCTTGACTCAACATCTAAGTTGATGGGAAGAATCCTCTTAGAAAGGTTAGAGAGTTGGGCAAGTGAAAATAACATTCTTACAGAGTCCCAATATGGATTCAGACGGGGGTATAGGGACTGTTGAGCAGTGCGTCAACCTCGAATTGTTGATTGGAAAATACACCCTTGCTAAGGAGGGCAAACTACATCTTTGTTTCGTAGACCTTACGAGTGCATTTGATTTAGTTAAACATGCAAAATTATGGCAGACCTTAATAGGGATGGGTGTCCCAAAAGATATTATAATTTATCTGTCACAAACTTAAGCTGAACACAGACAAGACGGAGATCCTCATCCTTGGCTCCAACCCATCAGCCTGGGATGACTCCTGGTGGCCCTCGTCACTAGGGGCACCCCCGACACCAACCGACCACGCACGCAACCTGGGAGTCATCCTCGACTCAACGCTCACCATGACCAAGCAAGTCAACGCAGTCTCCTCCTCCTGCTTCAACACCCTCCGCATGCTCCGCAAGATCTACAGGTGGATCCCGACAGACACGAGAAGAACAGTCACCCAGGCCCTCGTCAGCAGCAGACTCGACTACGGAAACGCCCTCTACGCAGGAGCCCCGACCAAGCTCATCAAACGACTGCAAAGAATCCAAAACGCCTCTGCACGCCTGATCCTCGACATTCCACGCCACAGCCACATCACCCCCACCTGAAAAACCTGCACTGGCTCCCCGTCGACAAGAGAATCTCCTTCAAACTCCTGATCCACGCACACAAGGCACTCCACAAAACCGGCCCAGCCTACCTCAACAGTCGACTCTCCTTCTACGTTCCCAACCGTCAGCTCCGCTCCGCCAACCTCTCCCTGGCCACCGTCCCGCGCATCCGGAGAACCACCACCGGAGGCAGATCCTTCTCTCACCCCGCCGCCAAGATCTGGAACACCCTTCCCCTCAACCTACGACAGACCCAAGACCTGCTGACCTTCAGGAGACGACTCAAGACTGGCTATTCGACCAGTAGCGGCAACACCCCCCCTCCTCTCCCTCAGCGCCTTGAGACCCTCGCGGGTAAGTAGTGCACTTTACAAATCTTGTGATTGATTGATTGAAATCTATGCTTTACTAACCTCAAGAGTACGCTATGGCCCGAAAGGCGAATGTACCCCCCGTTTTAGAGTTACCCGAGGTATACGGCAAAGGTGCGTCCTTGCACCACTCTTATTTTCCCTTTAAATTAACAACGTTGATACATCTCTGCAAAATCTGCATGTTGATGCCGCCAGAATTGGCAATCGAGTTACTCCAGTCCTCTTGTATGCGGACGACGCAGTCCTGCTATCAAGAACAGCAAACGAGCTCCAATGTTTACTTGAGAACTTTGCACAATTCATGAATGGAAAAGATTTAATACTTAACCTCAGTAAAACATTCATAATGACATGTGGAAAAGGGAAAACTAAATGCAGAAGCCACCACGTTGGAGGTGTGCACATAGAAAGAGCACCCTCCTTTTCATATTTAGGACTCCTTTTTGCATGTCATGGAAGTTGGGGCGCACATATCGATCTTTGCAAATTGAAATTTATACGAATAGTCAAGGCTATTTTTAGATTTTTTAAGAAAATTGGGTATAAACCAGTTAGGGAAATTTTGAACCTATATAGGAGCAAATGCCTTACAGGAACATGTTAATGAGCTGCAATATGGGGGATGGCTAACCATTCCTTATTGCAAACCCAGGAAAATACATTTTTAAGGAGGCTTTTAGCAGTTCCCGATTCAACTCCCCCATATATAGCCCATAAGGAATTGTCAGTTCAATATATTAGTGATTATATTAGTACAGCAGCTCTTATGCCTTGGCAAGGGATCTGGACCAAAGAGGGGACCAAATTTACAAAGGAGATCATAATGGATTGCCTAGCCCTTGATCACTACAAAAACATCCCCTGGCTGCTGTACATTCATAACCTTCTAATTGAGTGTAAGGTGGATGCCGACCTTAAAGACCCCATGACCATCCAGAATTATAGAAAAAGGGACCTGAAATTGAGGCTCGCGAAGTCAAGAGATGCACTAAGAGATACAGTAGCAAGCTCTAAACAGACAATCAAATTATACTGTGAAGGTCCTTTATTATTGGGCACCCAACCATATCTGTTGTTTGCAAGAAATTTACAACATAGGTTTCATCTAACGAGACAACGATTAGGTACCCTTCATCACCTGATTGCATTCCCTAAAATGGGCAAGTGGAATCGAACCCTCCCAAATTGCCCTTGTGATGGAAAATCACCACAGACGACATTGCACTTGATACTCTTTTGTAATTTTTATAGAGACATTAGGAAGGATGTTTTATGCCCTCTATTTATTGAAAGTAAACTGTATTTTTATAAACACGCTTGTAACTATATCTGTAGCTCAGAAAATGAAAAAGTTTTTAATGCAGCAATTACTTTTGTACAAATGGCGATTAGAAGAAGAACAGACAATTTCCACCTGGAGGCCTTAACATACGAAAAAATGTGGGCCCTCAAGTAAAGACCGGCTTACTACTTATTTAACACTTTTGAAAGCTGATTCTTTTAGCTTCTATAAAATACTCAAACCTTTTAACGATCTCCCATAAATGCCTGCGTATTAATATGTATTATTATATTTTACCTTGTGTACTGTACAAGCAAATGCTATGTTAATAAAATAATGCACATTTTTTAGAATGCTTTTATGGTTGTATTTTATAAACTGAATAAAGCTTGATTGACGTGACTTGACCAGCCCATCATATTATTTATCAGTGCAAGTAAAATGCGAAAACAGAGTAACTGCAGCTGGAACTAGACCGACAACAATCACAGCCATCTCAAATGTATCACAAATTCCTAATACAAATAGCGCAAATTGCCACCATTTTGAAGGGATGGTATATCAGTTTGATAATAATAGACATTGATGCTGAAACATTCAAAAGAGTGAAACAACAATACCACAACTGTGAGTGGTCTTATTACTGAGTAAATGATATTGTATGGGCATTCATCTAAACGAGCATCTACAGCAAAAGTGTATTTATGAGATCTTTGACAGGAACCCGGGTGTTACTTAATACAAGTAGAAATGCCAATATATAAGCAGATCATCCTCATAAGTTGTTACAAAAAATTAAACATTTAAGTCGATTTTGGAAATAGCAGACATTGGCCAAATCAGATTCGACAATCATTGTTAATCATTACATGTACCACATAATTTCAAAGGATTTAATTAACAAGACATTAAAGACAAACATTAACAAGATGTTATCTATGTCGCTCAAGGGTAGAACTGGATTGCTAGACTGAGAATGATATAGCCATTTACAAGGTAAAAAATAGAAGGAAACCATGATTTAACATGACATAGATATATCTACAACCTTCGTTATGAGCGGAGGGACAAATTGATTTGGAATCAATATCAGTGATATGTATCAACTGAAATTACATTAATTGTCTATAAAGATGCAAGATGAAACACATCAAGCATTATCTTATCAGATAGTGGCCAGTGTTGACCATTCCACAGCTATATTTAACCCATTGGTTACACTATTAACCCATCAAATCCATTTGTTTTAGCAAAGTGTCATTTCTGATTGTTGGTTTAATTACATCTATAACCCACCTTTTGATGTCTCTTGAAGCAGGTTTGAGTTTAATGTAGTGGTCTACCAGGGGAGCATGTTCAACACTGCATATAATTAGTGACTGATGTATTAAACGTATTTGTTGTGTGGCAGACCACAAGGACTTGTAATTTATTCATTATTAAGACTAATGTTCATGATAGAGCGCCATGCTCTCGTAAAATTTGTAGGGGTGCATCATAATCACCGTTAGTTTGCATCCGTATATATTCAGACATATGTAAATGAGTGGCTAGTAAAATGTAATTCGAATTGCATTATTAGAGTGATTAAGACATAGTTGTGTTATTTTAATCATGCAAATGTAATACAGTATTGAAATGAGTTTGACATAATGCATAGATAGATTAGGTTACGTGCAGTTGAGATACAGTAATTAACGTGTATGATATTAAAGTGCACGTGTAGTTTATGCTTTGCATATGAAATATACGAGCCTATGCTTAAAGAAGTAATTAAGAATTGTGTGTTTAAATTGTGTAAGGCCTGACTGCATATGCAAAGGAAAGGCCTGACTTGTTCTTATGTTAGCTTATTTTGTAGGCAGAGAAGGTTCTCTTGGAAAGGCTCTCCGGGTACAGTTGGTAGATTCGTGCAGAGGGAAGGAAAGTCTGTTGAAACGTATCTTCTATTGCAGGTGCAAGGACATATGTCTCGTTAGCGAAAGACTGGCTCTTTGTTTCACGAGTTCGGGTGGTGGGAGGCATTGAGATGGGAGTACACTGGAATTCAGGGATGATACTTTCAGCGTAGAAGGTGCCTGGGACTCAAGGTCATCGTAACCGTCCTGGATGAAGTAAGAGTTTCGATGGAAAAGTACGAGAAGGAAGACCTGGCCAAAGAGGCGTGACAAGGGCGTGTTCAATTGTACTTGGGTTTTGTATTAGGGACTGTGCCCCGAGGGTGGAGGTAAGAGAAGAGGTAGAGGAGACCAGAGAGGAAGGCAGAGAGAGAGATTCTAGGAAGGAGCATCTTAGAACGAGCTCGAAATGCTATGTGAGTGCACTTCTTAGGAAGTCTTCACAGCTGACACCTTTTCTTTACTCTTGCCTGGGGAGTTCATTAAGTAGGTATGCCACCTTAGTGATAGAGTAGGGACAGCTAATGGTTTTATGCTTATTTAGGTAAATGAAGAATAATATAGAGATCGGAGCAGTTATCGCTTGTCTAATACTTCTGGAGCTAACGATTCTTCTTATCCTGAGTCGGATGAGACTCCTGCGTAGGATGCTATTTGTATTAGTGCCCATCTATTTCTTTAACCTCGTGTTGAGGTGTTTGCACGTGCAGTTATTCTTGGCTGTAATAAACCCACAAAATTGAATTCGGAGTCAGTGGTCTTTTAAGGTACACTGGATTCTAAATTGTCGCATGACTGAAAATAATTTTCTTCCCTTCACACTATTCAGCAGGTAAAAAGATCCTGGCGACCTGAGGATTCTTAGAGGTGATAAGATAAGAATCAGCGTTATCAGTTGGTAGCAGAGTAGGATGGTTTCCTCTGATAGTAAGGGGAGATCTAGATTAGGATAAGAGATTATTTGCCCCATAGAGCCCGAGTGATGGTGATCCAGTGGATCGTAAGAGGAGGACGACGGCGGTTGATGAGAACTGACGGAGAGTGACGGTGCGGCGGAAGTAGCAGTTCGTGGTAGAGTGAGTATGAACAGGGTGACGCTTGATAGATTGCGGTGTTTAATTGTTGTGTGATATCTTGCGGAGTTGGAATGAGAGTCGTGTGATTGAGGATCGGACCGTGAGCGCGCGCGGGGCCGAGAGATTTGATTCGATATCCCGGGATAAAAGATTGTGGTGTAGAAGACACCCAGAGCTGAGATTGTTGACCAGAGGTTGTGGGGGTCATGAGACGTCGTTGATTAACCCACTGAAGATAGGGAGCATATGTGTGAGTGTGTGAATAACCGATGCTGGTCGTAGGTTGTTGAGTGCAGAACATTGAGCGTTTGGATCCTATCAATTGTGTCAGAGGTGATTGTCCGGTCGTTCGCGGACAGACAGTTGCCAGATTGAGGTCAATAGTTTCGAGAGGCTGTTTGGTCGTTGGAGGACCGACAGTCAGAGAGGTGATTGTCCGGTAGGACAGACAGTTACTTCAGTGGAGAGGTGTGGTGCAGCGGCCAGGGCAGCTGACTTCGGAGCACAGGGTTCACGGTTCGATCCCCGGCGTCAGCTCAGCTCAGCACCATGTGACTCTGGGCAATAGCTCACTTAATTTCCACTCCGGCCCCCAGCGCCTTGAGACCCGTAATGGTGAGTAGCTGCGCTATATAAAAACGGACTTACTTACATTTTACAGAGTGTGATTGGGGCACGTCCGAGCGAGAAAGGGTGAATCGAGAAGGAGGGGAACTGCTGCAAGCGGAGGAAGAGTGACGTCAGACAGTGCCACGCTGCGATAGGCCGGTTGGTGTGAGCCGCGCTGGCATTGGTGGACTGAAGTCAGGAAGTAAAACAAAATATTGGGTGCGAACAGAAATCTGCTTCATCATGAAATGTTTTAAAGTTTTACGAGAACTCTGTAGAGGTGATAGACATGTGGTTACTCGGGGAGGAGAGGAAGCCCCTCCCGAGAATACGCCAGCACATTACATGGCTAAGAATGTAGGATTACATACTATAATTTGGCTTGAGAATTGGCATAAAATGACAGAAGGAGAAGAAGAATTGACCTTTCCAAGCTATGGTACTTTCAGGTTGGAAGTGTTATATCAGTTGAAATCTGTGATGTTTTCCTTGCGACCATTACCTAGGCCTACACAGTTTGAGGCGTTACATGCATGGATTAGAGCAGCGTACGACAGGAAGAGAGACAAAAGCCAAGAAAGGGTGAAGAAGTCGATCAGGGCATTTCAAGATGCGAGATGGGATGCACTGGAGAAAAGATAGAGAGTGGAGACAATTGAGGGGGACAGATTATATCCGTTGTTAGAGGGAACGGGAGGTACGCAGGGAAAAAGCACAGAGGAAGATGACAGTGATACGGATGACAGCTTGTTAGCTAGGCTGCTGGCAGAGAGACCACCTCCATTAAATCCAGAATATAGCGCAGGAAATTCGATTGTGGCAGGAGGGATGGACGAGTCATACAATCAGACAAACATGAGAGTAGTAGGAAAAATCTCCACAGGAACGGAGGGAGCGGGAACCCAGTCTCCCATGGGGAAAATGCGGTTGCCGGACTCCCTGACTGTACCCGTTACCATTGGTCCTATAGTATCGGTGTATGACCCAGATCGAGTAAGTGAAGGAAGTCTAATGCAGACTACAGGGAGAGAGGGGATCAGCGTTGGAGGGAATGGTGGAGAAGTACAATTGGTCCGTTCTCCGAGGCCCATAGAAGCGAGCACGCCACTGCCAGCCACCGCAGACTCCTCTAGTGGACAGGTGGACGAGAGACCGGCAAGACCAGGGTCTTTATTTGAGTCCAAGTCAGCTTTGAGAATGTGGACACCACCTGTAAGGAATCAGAGCAATAGAATGCCAGGAGATATGGAACAAGATAATTTAGGAAATAGACCAGGTTCCAGGAATAAGATAGAAGAGAGCAAGTCACGAGAACAAAGCAGTGATTATGACGAGCGGAATGGTGGCTTGTCGAGAAATGCTGAGGAGTGCAGTGAAGGCGAGGTTGTTGGATGTAGTGAGACTAAAGGCATAGGTAGATGAAATGATTAGTGGGAACCTGCCCTTGGAGAGAATAGAGATCTATGAGCCAGATGAGCTGCTTTTTGTAGCAAAGGACGTGACTCGTAAAGCAAGGGCCGCACATGAGAAATTGACAGAATTGGCTAAGAAATATGAGGTGGATACAAATAAAACGAAATCGTTGCAAGGATCACATAGGTTGCAATATAGTGATCAAGAACTGGAGGAGAAAAGGGTCACAGGTTTAAGGACGCATACTAAAGACCTGATTGTAGGGATGCGTATATGGATAATGTTGAATAAATGGGAGGAAAGGTGGTCAAAGAAGAAGATTGCCAAAAAGACTGTAGGAGAAACGCCGCCTCCGGGGGGAGGGGTGACGGGAGTAGGGAACTATCCTTTACGGGAAGTACAGAATGGAGGGTACGTGCATGTGCCGTGGAGTAGAGGTGACTTGGCTGCGTTTACAAATGATTTTCCTCGGCTGAGGGAAAAACCCGTAGAGTGGTACAAACAGGTTGAGCGTTTCGTCAAAATTTCGAAGGTACTATTGACTGATTTGAACACTTTGTTTGATATAGTGGTACCAGGAGATTTGTGGACAGCTTGTAAAATTGCAGTTGAGTGGCCGACCTTTGAACCTGAAAGGGATGCTGTTACAAATGGTCCATCACCCATTGTCATGAAAAAATTTGAACAAGTGATTACATGGTTGAAGTTGAACATATCGCCTCAAGACATCGATTGGGTTAAGATAGATCGAACTGTGCAGGAACCGAAGGAGACGGTGCATGAGTATTATGAAAGACTCTTGCAAGCTTTTAAACAGTATAGCGGATTAGATGCCTTAGACCCCAAGGATATGGGACAGTTTGTCTCAAAGTTTGTCTTGGGATTGAGACCAGAGGTCAGCCTCATGATACAGCACCATTTGATCTGTTGGCAGAACAAGCCGGTAGATGAAATCTTGCGATATGCGAGGTACTGTAGCGATGAAGTGGACTCGAAGCACCGGAAGCTAAAGGACAAACTGATGCTCGTTCAGATGCAGACAGCTCAGGTCCAGCCTAGTGGAGGGACGCTGGGAAGGAGACAGGGAAATTACCAAGGGAACCAAAATGGGCAAGGCCAGGGAAAGGGGAAACCTATAGATCCCAAGACGGGGGTGGATGTGGCGACACTGAAGAAGACCACTGCGTGTCATCTTTGTCATCAGATTGGACATTAGAAGCGCGAGTGCCCCTTGAACCCAGCCAACCAGGTGCAGCAGGAGGTAGAAGTGGTTCAGTCACCCGTGCCGGAGGTAGTTAATACTGTGATGAGGCCCAGATCGATGAAAGGGGGGACGTATAACCCACAAGTGCAGGTCCCCCAGCCACCAAGAATTTCGCAAGGAATGCGGACCTACCAGCAGATGCCCCTTTTCGAAGGGTATGGCGAGTACAGTCCAGACCCGTTGGCCTGACGGTGCCTGAGGGGGGAGGAAGATTGCACACTTGGAGCAGTCTTGGAGGTAGACCAGAGAGGACCTTTTGTGGAGGCAGACATTAATGGTCATCCTACCACACTGTTGGTTGACACTGGTGCTACCCGGTCCACTGTAAGATCAGCAGTGGTCCCCAACCCACCCCTCTCGGGACAATCGATCCAAGTTGTTGGAGTGGCGAACAAAAGAATAACTAGCCCATTGACCGAACCGATTCCAGTGAGGATAGGCTCCTTCCAAGCTAGACACCAGTTTGTGGGGTGCGATACGAGTCCGGTTTGTCTTTTGGGAAGAGACCTATTATGTAAATTGAACGCACTATCTATTGCACACCTAGGGGAGTGGAGGTTCAGACGAAGGATGACGATGCCACCTTTAAAGTTGCTAATCAGCACTTGTGTATAGACATGTATCCAGTGGTGACGGTGGAAGAACTTCCACTGGACTTGAGAGATTCGGTGTCGCAAGAGGTGTGGGATTTCACAGGAGAAGAGATTGGACTAATCAAGGGGGTTGAACCTGTACAGATCCAGGTGAAGCAGAATGTTGAATTCCCTAGAGCGCCCCAGTACAATCGGTCGCCTGAAATGATCACAGGGATTAGGCCTGTAATCGAGTCTATGATCAAGCAAGGCATTCTGAAGGAGATAAGAGGTAGCCCATGCAATTCACCCATCATGGGACTACAGAAACCGAGTGGGAAGTTCAGGATCGTGCAAGACCTGAGAAAGGTTAACACAATAGTTATCCCATGTTGTCCAGTGGTACCAAATCCATCAGTGATACTGTTTCAGATCCCATGTGAAGCCGAGTGGTTTACTGTTATTGATTTGTGTCAAGCATTCTTCTCGATACCGCTCCATGAGGAAAGCCAATTTCTTTTTGCTTTCCGGCTGGAAAATCATGTGTTAACATGGTGTCGTATCCCTCAAGGGTATACAGAGAGTCCATCGATCTTTAATCAGATCTTGAAGAAGAATCTTGAGAGTCTCATGTTGCCACAGAACTCAGTTCTTGTGCAGTATATAGACGACCTGCTTGTCGCATTGGAGACCGAAGATGCTTGCAGGATAGACACGATAGCCCTACTGAATCATTTGGCAGAGAATGGACACAAGGTATCCCCGAACAAATTGCAGTACTGTCTAAACGAGGTACAGTACTTAGGCCACAGATTAGAAAAAGGCAAGAGGAAGGTGTCACCAGATCGAATTGAGGCAATAATGAACATGGCAGTGCCCACCACTCAGAGGGAAGTCAGGATGTTCTTGGGAATGGTCGGCTATTGTCGTCAGTGTATTCCCAGTGTTTCCTTGAGAGCAAAGCCTTTGCAGAGGCTTACGCACAAGGATGTGAGTGATCCGGTACCATGGGATGAGGAGTGCCTGGTGTCCTTCCTAAGACTGAGAGAGGATTTGTGCAGTGCACCAGCTTTGGGAATGCCTGATTACAACAAGGCTTTCTCACTGTTCTGTTGCGAGAGGGAGGGTTGTGCATTAGCGGTCTTAGCTCAGAATCATGGAGGTGTCCGTAGACCAGTTGCCTACTTTTCAGCTACTCTAGATCCAGTAGCTTCTGCGTTGCCCGGATGTCTAAGATCCTTTGCTGCAACAGGTGTCAGCATTGAAAGATGTGAAAGCATTGTAATGGGTCATCCTTTGACAGTTTATGTGCCACACTCGGTTGAATTGTTGATGACCAGGACTAAGACTCAGCACCTAACGAATAACAGGTTAACAAGGTATGAGCAAGTCATACTTGCCGCAGAGAATGTGACTCTGAAGAGGTGCTCCATCTTAAACCCTGCGACATTAATGCCCATACTGAATGCAGATGATGAAGATTGTGCGGACCATGATTGTCTTGACGTGACTGAACTGTGCACCAAACCGAGACCTGACATTGTCGATGAACCACTGACTGACCCAGATGAAATTTTCTTTGTCGATGGTTCTTGTCTAAGAGACAGTGTCGGCCAACTAAGAGCAGCATTTGCTGTATGTACCATTTCAGGAGTGGTTGAGGCCGCTTGCCTAGAAGGAGTACACTCCGCGCAGGTAGCTGAGATCATTGCTTTGACTCGTGCCTGTTTGGCCGCTGATCAAATTCGAATCACGATCTACACGGACAGCCAGTATGGGTTCGGTGTGGTTCATGACTTCGGACAGTTATGGTCCCAGAGGGGATTTTTGACATCATCTGGCTCACCTATTAGGAATGGAGAACATGTAAGACAACTGCTAGATGCACTGCAATATCCGAAGGAAATCGCAGTTGTCAAGTGCACTGCGCATGGAAAGGGGGAGGATTTTGTGTCTTTGGGAAACAATTATGCGGACGAAGTCGCCCGCTTCTGTGCAGAACAAGGATGTATATTTACAGAGGGTTACACAGGAGAGAGCCAAGAAAGAACCGAGCTCAACATGATGTTGGCCATGGCAGACACTTGGGACGAACTCAAGCGACTGCAGGATGAGGTCTCAGACCAGGAACGGAATGGATGGGTCAAAGCAGGATGTGAAAGAGGGGATGTGGATGTTTGGGTTTCCAGTGATGGGAGAGCTGTATTGCCAGAGGATTTGCTGAGCCCAATGGCGAGACTAATACATGGACCGGTACACCTTGGTAGAGATGCAATGATGCATGTGTTTAGACAAACGTGGTATAACCCACGATTTCGTGCGATTGCTGAAGCAGTTTGTCAGAGGTGTGTTACGTGTCAGCAGATGAATGCTGGAAAGAAAACTGTAGTCACCTTGAGTCACATTGGGAGGTCAGGAGGACCCTTCAATAGGATACAGCTAGATTTTGTAGAAATGCCTAAGTGCAATGGGTTGAGATACATTTTGATGGTGGTGTGTGTATTCTCACGGTGGGTGGAGGCTTCCCCAACACGCAGGTGTGACACCCTCACAGTGGCTAAGTTATTGTTGAGGGAACTCATCCCGAGGTTTGGTTTTCCGACCTCTTTGGAATCAGATAGAGGAACACACTTCCAGAGTGAAATCATGAAGCTGCTCTGTGCGGCACTGAATGTGGATCAAAGATTGCATTGCAGTTATCGACCAGAGGCTTCTGGGATAGTGGAACAGGTTAATGGAACCTTGAAGGCAAGAATGGCAAAAATGTGTTCATCAACGTCTCTGAAGTGGCCTGACGCATTGCCACTTGTGCTTATGAGTATTCGAAGTGTCCCAGACAGGAGAACTGGGTTGTCCCCTCATGAGATCTTGATGGGAAGGGCAATGCGGTTGCCAGCAGTACCAGCTACAGCATTGATAAACATCACTGATGACTTGATTCTCGATTACTGTAAAGGACTATCTGATGTGGTCCGTTCTGTGTCCCAGCAGGTACAAGCTGCAGCTGTTCCGGCCTCGAGTGATCTGTGCCACGACCTGTGTCCAGGCGACTGGGTGCTTGTCCGAAAGCACGTGAGGAAGAGCTGTCTGGATGTTCGGTGGCGAGACCCGTACCAGGTGATACTGGTAACGAACACAGCAGTGAAGTGTGGAGGATTGCCGAACTGTGTACACGCTTCCCATACCCGCAGAGTTTCAGCACCCTGAGAAGAAACAGCTCCTCTCGTAGATGAAAACCCAGCTGATGTGGCAGGGCCACATGAGAGGACAAGACAAGCTGTGAGGGCCGCTGACGCAGCTGGTTGTGCACCAGAGCAGGCTGAAGGGGGTTCCGACAACCAGAACCTCGACTCTGACCCGGATGACAGAGGTGGTGCAGTGGGTGGAGTGGAGTCAAATTCAGCAGAAGAAGGAAGTGGTGCACAGGGTATAGAAGGGGAAGGCGGAAGAACAACCAGAATTGAGGAGGCTTGGCCCGAAAGACAGAGGCGACTGAATCTGAGGTTGGCACCCGAAAGAGATCTTGCTCCAGTGTCTGAAACGTCTGATCAGAAGCAAGTGATGGAGAGCAGACTCAAGAGGGTCGGAGGAGGTCGAAAAGAATGAGAGTACCTTGCCAGAGATATTCTACTCCTGAGTGGACTTACGCAGTGACTGATGCAGGGGGTAGTGAGCTCGGGGAGGCTGAGGTCTGTGCAGGTGGTCAGCAAGAGCCCGAGCGTGGTGCTGAAGGTGGTGCTGTTAATACCAGGGCTCGAAGTCGAAGGAATACTGACCCTCACGGTTCCGAATCCCCCGCTTCTGAGTAAGGTCCGAGAATGGTTTTGCATTGACTCGAATTTCCGTCTTTTGGATTTGAGCCGTCTTCACATGAAATGATAATTCTTCGCCTTCAACTTTTGTATCATGTTTTAGAAGCACTTGCAGATGATCTTATTGTGGATGAAATATAACCTGTTGTAAATAAAAAGTCTAAAGAAGAAGATAACCTAGATCCGAGTGGAAGAAGAATAAACTTAGGGACTTTCCACCGAAGAGGAACAAGAGCTTAGGGAAGTCTTTTTCTGGACTATGTAAATAAGACACTGTTGTTGAAAAGGGGATTTCCAGAGGTTTCGAACTGGTTCTCGAACTGGTTAAGCAAGTCACGTGCGGAGAAGACAGAGACTTTTTGGAGTGTTCATTGCTGAAACTAAGAACTTTTGAGAACTTTCGAGATCATGGAGGCTGGAGATCCACATCGTAGATCCAAATTGATCATAGGCACACTTATAGGGGGTGTGATAGTTTCTATAATCATAGTAGTTGTAGTCTCATATATAGTTCCACACGAGCTAGCAGTGGAGGGGTGCCAGGAACTCCTACACCTACTACACCTAGCAAAAAGGAGGGACACATAGGAGCTGACAAAGCTTTGCTAATAGAAGAAAGTCGTAGATTGCATGTAGATTTGTCTAGAAGTGATTTTAAGCTTAATGCATACTGCTATATGAGTATGTAGATGCGATGGATGCGAAAGATTGCTATGTGTGTATGCAGTTGCCTGCTTCAGTGGATGAGGGTTTTAGATATCACCATCTTCCACTGACGTATGGGATTTCATGTAGTCTGTTGCTTAGTATATTTTATGAAAGAGATCAGTTTGAGTATTTCTTTTCCAATTATGATGCAGTGCTTCCTGAAGTTCCAGCTTACAAACATTTGAATAAATACGACTATTATAAGTCAGAAGATAGGCTTAGGAAGTATTTCATACCGTCTTTGGAATTAGATACAGCATATGCTCACCGACATAACTTGACGTGCTCATTGTCAGATGTAGAGAAGAAGTTTGTAGATCAGGTAGAAGATAGATATAGAAAATTAACACAGACACGAGACACAGGAGGTAGTCCAGTAGATTGGACCGAGGAGGAAAGATTGCACCGAACAAAAGGAAGTTATGGTCCTATAGCATTGGACAAGGAGCAGAGTGGAAAGTTGTGCGTGAGACGTTATCAGACCTACTATGAAAAGGTCCCGGTGGGACAGAGTACGTGTGATCATATTTTCACCATGGAAGAGTCAGCAAAGAATTTTCTGCAAGGCCCTGTACAAGTGATACCTACGGTGTATTTTGTGTGTGGAAGGAATGCTTATGTGAGATTGCCTGCGAACTGGTATGGTACGTGTTACTTGGGAATAATATTTCCAAAGATTTACCATGCAGAGGATTTGGAGCTTTTGGAAGGTGGAAAGCATTCAAGAGTGAGGAGAGGTGCGAGTGCAGGAGTTGTAGTGGGAGATATCTTTGGAGCAATGATACCAAGTTTGGGAGTGGTCTTGAATGATGTGAAGATCCGGAGATTGGTGACTGTGATAGATGAGCTATCAATGAATACAGCAAAGTCGCTGGTACTTGTGGAGGGAGAGATGTTGTCGATAAGGACAATGGTTTTGCAGAATCGCCTTGCTTTGGATGTCCTATTGGCAAAAGAGGGCGGAGTCTGTAAATTGTTGAAGGTTCAAGAGTGCTGTACTTATATACCAGACCACAGTAAGGATCTGGAGAAATATATAAGTAACATCACTACGATTCACACGAAAATAGCAGACTTAACTGAAGAGGGAGTTTGGGAGAAGGTTGGCAAAGGATTCGGTCAAGTGGGGAGCTGGTTTGCGAATTTGGGAAAGGGATTCCTTGGCTATGTTCTGAGACCTCTCATTATCGTGGTGGTTTTGTGGTTTGTCTGTGGGGTCTGATCAAAGCATACAAGTGTTATGGAGAAGGCAGAGCTGAGAGGGCCTTGAGAGAAAATGAGACGAGAATGGCTAGACTGCAGGACAGCCACTATCGAAATCTTAAGAGTTTGGAGAGATTCCGACAAGGGAGAATGGCAACGAGTTCTGTTTAGGTCGGTTCTTTCTCCAAGGGAGTGAAAAGGTGTGATGACAGGAGTCATCAAAGGGGGGAACTGATAGAGCGCCATGCTCTCGTAAAATTTGTAGGGGTGCATCATAATCACCGTTAGTTTGCATCCGTATATATTCAGACATATGTAAATGAGTGGCTAGTAAAATGTAATTCAAATTGCATTATTAGAGTGATTAAGAGAGTAGTTGTGTTATTTTAATCATGCAAATGTAATACAGTATTGAAATGAGTTTGACATAATGCATAGATAGATTAGGTTACGTGCAGTTGAGATGCAGTAATTAACATGTATGTTATTAAAGTGCACGTGTAGTTTATGCTTTGCATATGAAATATACGAGCCTATGCTTAAAGAAGTAATTAAGAATTGTGTGTTTAAATTGTGTAAGGCCTGACTGCATACGCAAAGGGAAGGCCTGACTTGTTCTTATGTTAGCTTATTTTGTAGGCAGAGAAGGTTCTCTTGGAAAGGCTCTCCGGGTACAGTTGGTAGATTCGTGCAGAGGGAAGGAAAGTCTGTTGAAACGTATCTTCTGTTGCAGGTGCAAGGACATATGCCTCGTTAGCGAAAGACTGGCTCTTTGTTTCACGAGTTAGGGTGGTGGGAGGCATTGAGATGGGAGTACACTGGAATGCAGGGATGATACTTTCAGCGGAGAAGGTGCCTGGGACTCAAGGTCATCGTAACCGTCCTGGATGAAGTAAGAGTTTCTATGGAAAAGTACGAGAAGGAAGACCTGGCCGAAGAGGCGTGACAAGGGTGTGTTCAATTGTATTTGGGTTTTGTATTAGGGACAGTGCCCCGAGGGTGGAGGTAAGAGAAGAGGTAGAGGAGACCAGAGAGGAAGGCAGAGAGAGAGATTCTAGGAAGGAGCATCTTAGAACGAGCTCGAAATGCTATGTGAGTGCACTTCTTAGGAAGTCTTCACAGCTGACACCTTTTCTTTACTCTTGCCTGGGGAGTTCGTTAAGTAGGTATGCCACCTTAGTGATAGAGTAGGGACAGCTAATGGTTTTATGCTTATTTAGGTAAATGAAGAATAATATAGAGATCGGAGCAGTTATCGCTTATCTAATACTTCTGGAGCTAACGATTCTTCTTATCCTGAGTCGGATGAGACTCCTGCGTAGGATGCTATTTGTATTAGTGCCCATCTATTTCTTTAACCTCTTGTTGAGGTGTTTGCACGTGCAGTTATTCTTGGCTGTAATAAACCCACAAAATTGAATTCGGAGTCAGTGGTCTTTTAAGGTAAACTGGATTCTAAATTGTCGCATGACTGAAAAGAATTTTCTTCCCTTCACACTATTCAGCAGGTAAAAAGATCCTGGTCGACCTGAGGATTCTTAGAGGTGATAAGATAAGAATCAGCGTTATCATCCACATGTAAAGACTTTGTGGGAAAATGTTGGACTTTGGAGGGGTACAGTGGCGACCGGTTCTACTAATTAGATTCTTGTCGTTTTGGTCTCAAATAATTTATTAAATATTACTCTATTTTCTAAATTGGTGAGGGATTTTCCTTGTGTTTTGTTTTTACTTTATTACAGTTGCTATTAATTTGTTGGACTTGGGCCTCGTAGTCTGCCAACACGAAGCTCTCGTCAACCCGACTCTTTGTGCTACAGTGAACGCCAGCTATGCCCGGCAAGGTAAGATCTGCATTTTGCGCTACAGCATCAACAGCATGCAGTGACAGCCAAAGTGAATCTCCAGTAACAACTGTCCATGAGACCCGACAGGATCTTCGCGTTACAGCGATGACCATCCGCGTCACCTGGCCTGGGCTTTGTGCTACAGTGACGAATATCTGCAAATCTCTCCCTGCCCCTCGCAGCCCCCTCCACCATGAACGGAACTCTTCGCACTGGGCTTTTGAAGATAACACTTTCAACCGGTCACAGCTAAACTAGGGGCCTGAGCCTTAACTTGCAAAGATTGTTCTGTTCTTGTCTTACTTGTGTCTTTACTTCTGCAGGTGAGCTACCACTATTGCAAAACTCCTGCAGGAATTCATGAAGGCAGAAAACAAGAAAGCTGAAATCAAGTGTGCAGCCTGGCAGCATAGCACAGTCACTGGTTTCAGGAGCCTTAACATAGAGCTTGTGCCCCGCTAATACTCTGCTTTGGGTGTGGCCTTATGTAATTAATTACAAATAAAAATCTCTAACACCTATACAAATCTACAAAAAGCCAAATTGAATCATTTAATTTAAGTAAAATAAAATAAATTAAAATAAAAGTATTTATATTAAATGATTTCAAAACTTAAGTTCAAAATTAAAACTACGTCTCACACAAAATGCATGCACTTTATTGCACAAATTTTAAAGAATTAATTAAAAAAAATACACATAAAAATGTATTGAACAATAAAAAGAAGCACATCTTTTTATTTGTTGAAAATGTGAAATAAAAAATAAAAAACAATTTAAACAAATAATTAAAAACACTTCCTGCCAAGTTCCCCGACTATCCCTACAATCGGCTCTTAAAAAAGTTAAAAGCAAATTATTATACATTTTAAAAAAATGTAACAAAAAACATACACAATGAATAGCTTAACAAAAATGAATATAAACCAAACCCAATTCCTTAAAAATAGAAACCTCTACAACACATTAACTTAAAACAATAATTTTGAATCAAAAAGTAAAAAAATATAATATAAATATTGCCCATTATTAATTAATTATAACAATAATTTATATATATATATATATATATATATATATATATATATATATATATATATATATATATATATATATATATATATACATTACCTACTGGCAGTCGCCAGTAGGTAGTTATAGTTAGGACCTTGTTTCTATTCAAAAAGCGTTTTTTCTTTTGCCAATATCTTTGGCGCCGTTTGACAAATCTTCGTGAAACTTTCAAAACTGTTGGGGCGCTCGAGTCGGCTCCTGTCTTAAAAGTTTCGGGGTGATTCGTAAAACGGGGGCCGAGAAAAAAGGGGGGGTCCCAAAACGTGTTTTCTCAATGTTAATTGTCATAGGAAACTTTTGTCGCGGATACAGCCCGAACTGCTGAACGGAATTATACCACATTTGGCAGAAAGGTAGCTCTTGGTCCAGAGTGCACTCTTTGCTTTAAATGGTGTAAATCCGTTCAGTAGTTATTAAAATATTAAAGGAAAAAGAAATGTATATATCTGGGCGGAGCCTAACCACACATCTCATCGTGAGATCTGATTGGCTGTCAGCACTTCATCCAAGAAGTGCTGGGAGCCATCTTGGGACCAATATACATGATAGCACCCCATTAAAATGAATTGTAGTGAATGGCAGGTTTTGAGGGTCACCAAAAGGAGAACGTATAAAGGGTGATAACAGACTTTAGTTACATTATAAATCATTTGTTGATGGTACCATACTAATTTTAGGAATTGTGGTGTGTTCTAATGTCATTTTTTGTTTTTTTGCAGTTTTATATAGTGCAGACTGGTCAGGTATTGGATCGTTGCATCATACTTGGACCCATTATTGCGTATTTTGCACGAAGTACTTGAGATTGATCTAGCGAAACATTGAACTTTACTATTCTGTTAAACTGAAGTTGCTCTGAGCCGGGCTTTGTAACACCCATTTTTACTTACTGGTTTTTATTAATTCTCATTGTATTGTATTAAGAAAGAGGATTTACTGTTTTTATGTACACTTTTGTGATCTATGTTTCTAAATCAGATCGAATAAAGTTTATTGAATTGAATTGAAGTCTCCCAAGATAGCCACCAGAGAAAAAGGAGCCCAAATGTAGCACAAATATCACCCAGGTGTAGCCCACGTATAGCCCAATGACAGAAGTGTAGAAAACACTTTTTATTTTTTGTTTTTTTTGCAGTTTTATATAGTGAAGACTGGTCAGGTATTGGAGTGCTTTACATGAGCATTGGTTACATCACACAAGGACAAATTCATTTTGGTTGTAGGCATGGGGAGATTAAGGGGCATATGTAGATAAAAATATATTTGCGATTCTGAAATTGCGATTTTCCGCGAATCGCATTTAGAGAATCGCAAATTCCGATGTAGGTAAAAAATCGCAAATAAATAGCGATTACCAAAAATTCGCAGAATTAAATAGCGATTACTGAAATTGCGATTCCTTAATTGCGAGAACGCAATTAAGGAATCGCAATTCCGAGAATCTGCAATTCAGGTGCAGAATGATGACATCACAACCAGGAAGTGTGACTGCCCATGCTGCACCTGATTGCCAGAAGCTGAGTGAGAGGCTGTGAGGAGAGTTGGAGATTTGTGCTCAGCAACTGAAAGCAGGAGAAATGGAGTCCCAGGGGACAGAGAAGCAGCAGGAAGTGAATACCAGAAAGAGGAAACAAAAATTTACAGAAAGGGAGCTGGAGGTCCTCACCCAGGAGATAGTCAGCAGCCATGACCTCCTATTTGGTAAACAGTCACTACGTGTGCCAGAGGCACGAAAACGAAAATTATGGACTGACATACAGGAGAAAGTGAATGCTATTGGTGTGACACACCGCTCAGTCGAAGACCTAAGAAAAAGGTGGTACGACATGCGGCAAAGGTCAAAGGAGAGGGTGGCTACAAGATTGGCTGAGGCCAAAAAGACCGGTGGTGGGACGTCCACAGCAACAGACTCAACGCCCCTGGAGGAGCTGGTGGAGGGCACCCTTCAACCTGAGAGTGTGAGTGGCGTGGCTGACCTGGACAGCTCCGAACACCCAGACACCAGACAAGGTAAGATGCATGCCAAAACCCCCTGATACATACCCAACCCACTCACACCCCCAGACACACAACCTGAGCGCAACTCCAGTACAGGTCCACAAGCACACCCAGAAATGCATTATGGGAGATGTAGTCACATGCACTGATACCTGGAGCAGTGAGACACAGCAAGGTGGAATAGGGATGAGACATTCAGGAAATGATGACAACAGACAGATAGTACTCATATGATTTGAAAATTGTAAACTGTAATGCATTACAAATGCGAGACAAAACACAGAATTAATGTGTGCATTTAAATTCACAGCACCACCAACAACACAAGAACCCATGGCAGAAGGGGAGGACACAACAGAAAATGAGGACGAGGCAGGGCAGGATGAGCAGGGCGAAGTGAGACCATCAAACCCTGCGCCATGCAGACGGCGCAACATAGTGCCACCACTACCACAGCTGGAGGCAGAGGCAACAGACACAGCAGGAGAGGCACAGCCAGTCCGGAGGCAGCGTGCAGGACAGCAGACAACACAGTCCCCTGTACAATCCAGTGAAGGGAGTGGGCCGAGACGCAGGGCACGGCCGTCCACCAGCACTGCTCCTCCCGACGAAGACACTGTGTTCTCGGGCCTTGAAGGCAGCATACCGGAAGCACAGCACCTGCAAGTCAAAGGGATAAGGTCAATACAGCGCCAATTGTCTGCACACAATCATAACATGACAGAGATGCGGGTTGGTGTAATGGCCATGACAGGTGCACTGGAAGGACTGTGCAGGGAGATGAGGAGAGACAGGGCAGCCAGGCGCAGGGAGAGACAGCGTCTTCACACCCGGCTGGACACATACACAAGAGCTGTCAACCGCCTGTCAACCGCCACATCCCTGCTGGCCCGAAGATGTGTCAGTATGCAGCATGAGATGGCTCACTGCTGCCAGGACGTGGGCAGGGGCCTGGTGCAGGTCACACATGCCGTGGACCAGATGCGCGCAGCTGCGACAGGTGGCATAGGCCCACTTAGCACATTGGATACGGACGAACAGTCCAGCAGGAGCAGCATCACCCCACCAATTCCAACGGACAGACGCCGGAGTGTGCGCCAGGGGAGAGTAGATGATGACTCCAGGGAGGGCAGTGGGCACCCTGAGCGAGGGGCAAGAGGGCGTGCACGTAGGAGGTGAAGTAACATCAGGGACTAATGGCTATGTGTGAGGCAACACATACCATATGGACTTATTGGCTGATGGAAATACTTGCACTGTGGCACAAACATGTGCAAGCAATGTCAATGTAGTCACACTGTGTGACAGATGTATTCCTGCACCAAAGGAAATAAACATCACAGTTAAGCACCATTCTGTGGCATTGTGTCCTCATTACTCACTTAGAAGTAGTTATGTGTGATCTCATCTCGTCTCAGGCGCCCGGCAGCCGCCCCGGCCCCACCTGCTGGTCTGCGATGTGGAGCTGGTCCCTCCTCATCTGATGTGTCTGTATCTGTCAGATCCACTGGGGTGCCTTTCTTGGTAGCGATGTTGTGTAGTATTGCACAGGCAACCACGATTTTGCAACATGTCTCAGGGCTGTACTGCAGCGCACCTACACTCTTATGGAGGCAGCGGAAACGGCTCTTAAGGATTCCGAAGGTCCTCTCAATGGCACAGCGTGTGGCTCTGTGGGCACTGTTGTACCTCCGCTCACCTGCAGTGGCTGGATTCAGGTACGGTGTAAGGATGTAGTCACGTACAGCATACGCACTGTCACCTGCTGGGTATAAGTAGAGTTATGTTCAATACTGTCCTGCCAGTTCAACCCTTTACTGGTTGTGTGTTTGTAAGCCATACAATTACCTAGCAGGTAGCCCTCTCCAAAATCGCCATTTGTGAGTCTGCGATTTAATCCATAGTGGCGAAACATGAATGAGTCGTGTGTGCTTCCTGGGTATTTTGCCACAATATCAGTGATTATGTGTTTGGCGTTGCACACTACCTGGATGTTCAGGGAATGATATGACTTTCTGTTCCTAAACACATACTCATTCTGTGATGGGGGTGTGAGTGCGACATGGGTCCCATCTACGCAGCCAATGACGTGGGGGAATTGGGCTATTTGGTAGAATTCCTGCTTGGTCTGATCTAGTGCCTGTTGTGTGCTGGGAAATTGTATGTGGTGATGCAGCCTCTGAACCATTGCACCAAGGAAGGCGTGGAAGAAGCGCGAAAGTGCACTCTGTGAGACCCCTCCTGCTGTGGCTATCACCCCCTGAAAACTCCCTGATGCCAGGAGGTGCAGTGAGCACAGAACCTGGACATGGGTGGGAATGGTGTGTGCCCTGCGTGTGGGGTGTTCCAGTATGGGCCTCAGCTCCTCTATTAACTCCAGGATGCTGTCTGGGTGCAGCCTGTAGTTCACATGGATCTCCTCCTCGGTCAGCTGGAAGAGGGTGATGCGTGCTCTGTAGATCCTTTCCTGGCGTCTCCTTCTCTGTGTAGCATCTCTGATTCGCAGCCTCCTGGCTATCACATACAGCCCAGCCATGGTTGTAAATCCCAGTGGCATTGTGGGCCTGTTTAAATAGGTAGCACCTGGTTACCACCTGCTCAGAGTTGGTGGTAATTGAGAAGTGCAAATTTGCGAATTTCATGAAATCGCTAATTGCGACTTTTACCTACATCTCAATTTGCGAATTCGCATTTAGCGAGAACGGTAGTAGCGAATATCGCAAATGATGTGACGCTGATTGCGAATTCGCTAAATAATTCGCAGAATCATTGGTACGCAAAAAAGGTCATCGCTAATTTAGCGATTCCCATTTTTGCACAGCGGAAACCTTTCCTACATTGGAACGGTCTGTTTTGCGATCGCATACACCCTAATTTTTGCGATTCGCAGTGTTTGCGATCGCAAAACAGCTTCCTACATATGCCCCTAAGTGATTTGACCAGAATCACAGAATGTCGAGCTGAAGCAGAAACTCCAACCTGGTTCCCCAGTTGCAAAATCTGCAGCTCTGGAAGTAACATCACATCCTCTCCCCTAAGTGCAACATTTAATCAAATGGTCAACTGGATAAAAAAACATAAAGATAACAAATAATTTAAAAGTGCTTTGTCGCTATTTGAGAACTCAGAAAATATGTCCTCATTTTAGTTTTTTAGAGCACTAACCATAATTTCGATGCAAATAAGACCCTCTCATTTCTATAATTTCTAAAGGAAATGCTTTAGGTATTACAGTTTTGATTACATCAAGATGACATTAGGCATGCCTCACTTTTGTAATAAATATAGAATGTTAGCAATCTAGTTGTTCATTAGGATACTGTTGAGAGGCAGAGGTCAGGGGCACGGACTCGGAAAATTGAAGGCAGGTAGGAGGGTGCAGAGGCAACAATTTGACCACACTGGGCAGGCAGAAAAGGCAGTGGCAGCACAGCAGACTATGGAGGGCAGTGGAAAGGGGGGCAGGGGCAACAAACCAACAATGCAGGATAGGTAAGAGAGGCTGTAGCAATATAATAGACCATTGTGGGCAGAAGGAAGAGGCAGTGGTAGTACAACCATACATATCAACAGACCCGAATTCATCCAGGAAACGCTCAATGTTTTTAAGCCCAAATGGGCTTTATTTTATCTGTCTCCTGTCTACAATCTCCTCTTTTTCAATGTAAGTCAACGGGGAAAATCAATTCCCAAGTTTTGTTTTTCAAAATCTACCTCCTACCAAGTTCAAAATGTTAGCAAGTATGGTACATTGGATCATGGAAGGCAGGAGGAATTGGGATAGGGACATGGACTCGGATAACAGAGGACAGCAGGGACATGGACAGGTGCACCAAACTGACCTTACAGGGCAGGCATCAGGGTTTGCAGCAGCACAATACACCACACAGAGCATGCGGGATGGCAGTGCAGTACAACAATCCATGGACAGCAATAGGGAGGGGACAGGACCATGCACATGGACAACAGAGAACAGAGGGGAAAGAGGCAATTGAAGCAAGCTGACCATAATGGAGGACAGGAGAAAAAGCTGCAGCATAACGGACCATAAAGGGCAGGAGGGAGGAATCAGGCGCATTGCAATGGAACAGACAAGCCAGGAGGGAGGGATTAGGGGTCTGTACATGAAAAACAGAGGGCAGGGGGCAAGGGGGCAGGAGCAGCAAGCTGACCATGGAGGTCAGGCAGGATGGGCACTAGAAGCACAACCCACCATGGAGGGCAACAGTGAGACTATAATGGCATACACACAGACCATGGAGGGAAGGTGGGAGGGGGTCAGGGGCAGCACAGAAGACCATGCAGGGCAAGTGGGAGGGTTAGTGGCAGCACAATGCCATGATGGGCAAGAAGGAGGGGCAGGGGCATGCACAAAGGACCATGGAGGATAGAAGGGGGGGTAGGGGCTGGGCAGAGACAAGAGAGCTCAGGGGAAGGGGCCTCACAACAGACCACGCGGGGTAGGCAGGAGGAGCAGTTGCAGCACAACAGACCAGGGAGGGCAGAAGGGTGTGGTGGTAAAATGGACCATGGAGGACAGGAGGAAGGGGATATGGGCATGGAGCGTGGACAGGCAGGTTGGAGGTAGCAGGGACAGGTTATAGTCATCTGACAATGCTAGGCAGGTGGGAGGGGAGTGGCAGCTCAACAGAACACTCAGAGTAGATAGGAGGGGCAGGTCCATGGAACATGGTGGGCAAAAAGGATGGAGCAGGGGCATGCACACAGACATCGGAGGGCAGGGGGAAGGAGAGTAGGGGCAGCAAGCTAAGCACAGAGGCTAAGCAGGAGGTCAATGATGGGGCATAGAATTGGGCAATGGAGGGCAGGAGGAGTGGTCTGGGATATCATGCTAAATGGAGGGCAGTGGCAGCACATCAGACCATGCATGGCAGGAGGGAGGAGGCTAGTGCATGGATTCAGACAACAGAGGATAGGGAGGAAGTGGATGGGGCAGCAAGCTAACTGTTCAGAGAAGGCGGGAAGGCCAGTGGCAGAACAACACCACACAGGTCTGTAATGAGGGAGCAGGAGCATGGACTTGGACAATGGATGGCAAGGAGGAGGGGAGGCAGGAGCAGAAAGCTTGGGTGGGGGCAGCACAATGCCAGGCCAGGCCCTGCTTCCAACCCCCTAACATCCATTGTGATAGGCATCTTACTTAACGTAAAAAAAAACTAGAAATGTGCTGAAAAAACAAAGATTACAGGGACGTTATAGTTAGACTCAGATTTCACTTGTACAAAGTGAAATTCAGCAGTTATAGTTACCTGAGCTAACTATAACTTATGCCCCCCGCAATGCACTGCTTATGACCTCAGATATGACATCATTCATGACATGGTCAGTGACATCACTCATGACAGCACTCATGACATCTCATATGAGATGTGAATGAAATGGAACTTTTCTTTTCTTTCGTGTAAGAACCATTATAATACGCAACATGCCCAGATTAATATGGCCGATAGCCTTTCACTTTAAAGTAATGTGTAGTCCATTGTTTATGTTGATGTTTGCAATCGTAAGTATGTTTATTATGAACAAGTCACGTTGACGAACATACAGGTACGGCGGTCAAGGGGCAAGATATGCTGAAACGACTTTGTGTGCATATTAACACTTGTTTTTTTTTCTTTATTGTATGAATATCTGAATTTTTGTATCGCGGTCAGGCTATTATGGCCACCAGCTTTTTGGATTAATGTAATATGTAGTCCTTTGTTAATGTTGGCAACTGGAGGCATTTGTACATTTAAATAAGGAAGCTACAATGACGTCTTGTATCGTTATCAAGATTGGGACGAGCCGAAACGCATGGATCGCGTCCTTGGCAGATTAAATACTTCCAAACTACAACCTGAGTGCTGATTCCTTCCTTGTAAGAGTGAGAGGAGATTGAATACATATATATAAAATACACTGAAAAACCACAGGTTTCAGGGACGTTATAGTTAGAAATTAGCATTTAAAAAACCTTAGATATTCACTGAAAAAACCACAGGTTTCAGGGACATTATAGTTAGTCTGACATTTCACTCGTACAAAACCAGAGAAATTAATCCGTTATAGTTAGCTGAGCTAACTATAACTCACGCCCCCGCAATGCACTGCTGATGACATCACACATTACATCACTCATGACATGGTCAGTGACATCACTGATCACATATCAAATGACATCACTGATGACATCACTGATGACATCATCCAGTGACTGTGAGTGTTTCAAAAATAATTAAGAATGTGATATATATATATATGATTATTCAGTCAGTGTGTGACTGACTGTATAAGTGAGTGATTATATGTGTCTGGGTGAATGTATAGGTGAGTGACTAATCTGTGTGAATGTCTGTATCAGTCTGTCAGTTGGTGTGTAAGTGGCTGCATGGGTTGGTGAATAGGTACATGAGTGTCTATATGGGTTATTGATTGGTTGTCCGAATACCTGTATGGGTGCCTGAGTGTATGTGTGTTGTGTGACTACCTGCATGGATGTGTGAGTGGGTGATTCACTGGGTGTATGTGTTCATGAGTGCATCTGTGAGGGACTGTATGGGAGAGTGAGTATGCATATGAATGTGTTGGTGAGTGAATGGATGTCTCAGTGGTATATGTGTTAGTAACTGCATATGTGAATGACAGTATATGTGAGTGTTGGAGTATATAAGTGACTATATGTGAGAGTGAGTGATTGTGAGAGTGAATGTATGGATGAGTGTGTGCTTGTGTCAGTGATTGTATAAGAGAGTAGGTATGTGTTAGTATCTGTATGAATAAGTGAGGTGGTGTATGTATAACTGTATAGGTGAGTAAATGGCATTGTGATTGACTTTTTGGGTGACTGACTAGGTGTGTGAGTAACTCTATGGGTGAGTAGCGGTGTGTGAGTATCTGTATGGGTGTATGAGTGCATATAATAGTGGCTGTATTGATGAGTGACTGCATGTATGAGTGACTGTATGGGTGAGTGAGTGGATGTGTGTGTAGACCTATGAATCAGTGAGTGGGTATGTACTAACTGGTATTGGTGTGTCTATGGTTTCGAGAATGGTAGTCTGTATTTTAGAGTGGGTGTATGAAAGGTTATATTAGGGTGTGAGTAGGTGCATCAGAGATTAAGTGGATGATGTCATCAGTGATGTCATCAGTGATGTCATTTGAGATGTCATGAGTGATGTCACTGGCCATGTCATGAGTGATGTAATATGTGACGTCATCAGCAGTGCATTGCGTGGGCGTGAGTTATAGTTAGCTTAGCTAACTATAACGGCTGAATTTCTCTGGTTTTGTATGAGTGAAATGTCAGACTAACTATAACGTCCCTGAAACCTGTGGTTTTTTCAGTGATATATATATATATATATATATATATATATATATATATATATATATGTGTGTGTGTATATGTATATATATAAAACATATATATATATATTCAATAAAAAAAAACAAAGGTTACAGAGACGTTATAGTTAGGCCCACATTGTACTGGTACAAAAGCAGTGAAATTCAGTAGTGATAGTTACCTGAGCTAACTATATCTTACGCCCCCTCGCAATGCACTGCTTATGACCTCACATATTACATCACTCATGACATGGTCAGTGATATCACTGATGACATCAATGAGAAGCACTCACACACCCACTCACACCCCTATACAACTTCTCATACACCCACCCACACAACTTCTCACAGACCCATACAAGTACTCACACTCACTCATCCATAGAACCACTCAGACACCCACTGACTCACTCATACCGACACTCACCCTTTCCCATTCCTCAGGGGCACATTTAAAGAATCCGGCTGGAAGGCCATTGGGTCCTGGCTCACAATCATTTTTTGGTTCCTTGATGATTTTACAAACCTGGGCTAGCATAGTGAAATCCAGCTGATTCCTTGTGGGCTGGTCGGTGGCCCCCTGCTTGTCCGTATACCGTGATGCTGTTGGACTGCTGACGTACAAAGCTGTGACATGAGTCACCCAGGCTCTTTCCAGGACTCCACTTTCCCTGGATGGATTTGCCGTTTTCAATCTGTCAATTTAATTCCAGAAATGAGTGAGGCTTCTTTCCTCAAGCATTTGATGTATCTTTAGACATTCCTTTTCTTCTGATGCTTTCTTCATTTCCCAAACAGTTTTTTTTTGTTCTGTTCGCAGTTTGATGACGGCGATTGCAGTTTTGATAGTTGGGTTGCGTTTGTGACCACCTATGGACCTTCTTAACCTTCTTTGTGAAATAATGATGGCCTTGTTATACTGTTGGTTGGCCTGCATGCTCCCTGTCTCTATTGGGGGTTGTTTAAGCAATAAAGTGTGGCTGGGCCACTTGCGCAAACCTAATAGGTCTTCCCAAAGTAGCCGAACGTATTTCCAATCATGTGGTGCTCAAAGGGAGAGAGCAGCCACCAACGCTCCCACAACGGCTGGGAAAACCCAGTCTAAACAATGTACTAATAGTCCCAAGCAAAACACACCAATATTAGTCAAATACAACAAATTAAATCCATTCAGTTCTTGTTGATTTCAGTTCGATTTATTCTTTTGATCCTTGTTTATCAGTAGTCCCCTTTAGCCAACACGTGTTTCGTCAGATCAATGTGTTAACATCACTGACTTCATCAGGGCTACAAATTAATTATATACATCATTAAAATGTCATATTGTACAGTAACACCCCTCACCGAAGACACCCTGGTGCTCAGATTCTGGGGGAAAAGTGCCCATTATTAAAAACTTATTCCCAGATATCCTTGTTCGTTTTACAGAAGAAAGGGAAAATGTTTATCAATCACGTGTACTCCATCTTAGGACACAGTGAAAAATTCGACATAGTACATGTCATACAATTGTGTTGAGAAACAGGCATCCTAGAGAGAAAGTCTCCTAGAGGAAAGAAGGAGAAGAAGACCAGAAGGTACATCTCATAATCACCCATGTGTATAATTCATTCGAAAAAACCTAAAGTTCCCAAATCTATGTTCAGGCTCACCTCATCAATTATTAACATCAGAATTGCATCAAAAGTTCATGATTGGTATAGTAAAACTGAAACTGAAAAAAATAAAAAATAAAAAACTCAGTAATAGTCCTCTCAGTAAGCGTCCGGTGGCGTTATGTATGTCCTTGTCATCAAAGAAAACTTATATTCTGGACAAGGTGTGAGGGAAGAAATCTTACCTCTATAGCATCTATACTCGGACAACTGCTCGTAAGTTGTTCTGTCAACCTGTAACCGACATAACCCCAATTATTCACTTCCTTTCATTTCATTCTATCTACAAACCTTCTTACTATAATATATGCCTATATCAGTTTGCCATGCCCGTGTTCAATGCGCATCAGCCCACTCACATAAACCACGGTAAGAGGCATATGTGAGCGCTAACTCAATATTGCCCCAATTCTCGTATATTTGAATGCGCAAGCACGCGCCAATGTGTTCAATAGGTTCAGTATCATTCATACTAGCAGTGCTAAAGTGCCCCGATACATTGCGAGGTATCGCAATCCACAACCCTCGGTGTTATGATTAATTAACAACCTGTAATATTCCAAGGTCATGTTGCATGAATCATATCTTCATCTACACCTCCCTACCCTCTGTATTCTGTAAACTTAAAAGCCCGTAGCCCTTCAGAATCTTAAATACACAATTTAAAAGTGCCTATGCCATGCTCGTACCTGTATGAGGGAGAGTGCTCCTTCGTACATCCATCTTAGCATGGTCGGTAAGCGCCATTTTGAATCTGCCTTATATAGCGGCATGCGTTCAATTGTATCTCTGAGTCTGGCTCCCATACACGCTATAAAGTCATTATGTATAATCCAATGTATTAAATCCACGTGTTGCCTGACACTGATTCTTAATATAACAAAGCTAATGCAACGTTTTGTTCTAAACCATAACGGCACCCTACATAAGATGGCAGCTAAAATCCTCATTGTATATAAAAACGGGTTTACCTAAGATGGCGACTGTTCACCTAAGAACCTGCTCGTCATCTCATTTGAGACTGCTAATCCCAAATTCATATAAATCATAATCCTGGTAACCTTATAGGCATATTTCTTTACTACAGATCATAAATATCAAATTCATCTATAAATAGTTATGTCATGACGCCAATCCTATTTCCACTAATCAACAAAAATTATATTGCAATAGGAATTATATTAATTCCTGTCCCGAACATTCAGCATTATAATGCAACAGAGTGTCACTTCAATATCGTATCTACTATTACGGGGCATAGCTGTGTGGGCAAATGTCACCCATGTCCACATGTTTTAATATTCCGAGTAGCGTATTCTCACGAAAATGGGTTGCCGGTTCATACTAATTGCTTACAGTAACTTATCGTTTTTAGTGAGTAGTTGCTCAAGTGCCGTATTATGGGCACTGGAGTATGACATACCTTCCCCACGTACTGAATCCGCAAATACGGGGCTATGCTAGATAGGCTCAGGTAACTGATGCCCATATATTGCTAAAAAAATATTTATAGGGAACTGTCTCCCCAGAAATCAAGCTATCATGAGTGGGATATCTAATTATGGGGGATGTGTCAGAAAAAATATATGAGAAAATTATATATATATAAAAAAGTGTAGTAGAGCATACCGTAAGTAGCAGGGAGCAAACTTCTGGTATGGCCTATAGGGAAAATAAACCCCAGTGTGAGATTTAATTCATGCTTGCCTAGTCCGACCCAAGCCAGATTCTGAGTTGATCTAGATGTGTGAGCCCGAACATAAACTATTCATATTAACATCACATTCATTATTTTTTTAGCTCCACTAGAGTATGACATATTCATCTAATAGGAACACCATGAGAAAACATAAGTCACAATCGTTATAAATTTAGTTTCTCATTCCTCCGCTCGTTAGTCTCATAAGCAGATTCGCAATTGTATATAACCTGCCTGTTAGACCTGGGGGTCTCTAGTTGGCTGAGGTATGTACCTTAGTCCAAATGGGGACCTTTGCTTCTACGTCAGGGTAAGGAGGGACACACCTTTAGATAACCCCTGCTCACCCCCTGGTAGCTTGGCACGAGCAGCCAGGCTTATCTCCAAGGCAAATGTGTAAAGTATTTGCATCCACGCTCCCAGTGACACAGTGATAACACCACAAATGGACTCCACACGAGTTTCATAAAAAAAACAATTATGGAGGATATTCTCAAGAACGCGTGTTAACTATCGGCAAAATCGCTTAACGCAACTTCTCACATCGCAGTCCATCGCGGGAAAATAACACTGTGTTAACGCAGCATTCACAACCCGGCGGCACCATGCGATACCCTCACGATAACGCGACAAATGCTCTTGCTAAAATCAACGCGACGCAAAGAAAATGCAAAACCCAACACGAAAAAAGTTGCGATGTCCCAAATCGCTCAATCAGAAAGCAGCGATAACCAGCGACAGGCCTGCGATTCCCACGCGCCATGCGTGAGAATGCACCATAAAAGCAGAGAAAAAAAAGACAAACAAATGCAACTGCGTACCACCATGGACGCACCCGGACCGAATGCACAGGACAACGCGAACCCCACAAGCCCCACAGACGACCAGCCAGGAACCCCGGGGAAGGGCAAGGAGAAGAGGAAGAGGGAGACGGGGTTCAGTCCGCAGGAAAACCAGATCATCGTCACGGAGGAGACAGAACACAACCAACAACTGTACCTCACCTCCACTGGGTCATCGGCAACACAAACGGAAACATGGCAGTACATCGTGAACAACGTGAATGCAGTCGGAGTGTCGAGGAGGACAATGGAAGAGGTCAAGAGGCGCTGGAATGATGTGAAGGGCAAACCCAAGAAGAAACACTATGCCAACTTGAAAGCAGCAACGCAGATTGGAGGTGGGGGACCAGCGGTACACCAGGAGCTGGATGACAGTGAGAAAATGGTGGCCACAGTCATCAGTCGGGATACGGTGCCAGGAGTTGGGGATCGGGACACTGCTCAACATAACCTGACACAACATCAACAGCGCGAGTACCAACCAGGGACTGGGAGGACGGGGGGAGATGGGCACAATGGCACAAATGCACAATTAAGTACAGCACACTGCAAACCCATCATCCAAGGGCAGAGTGCATATCCCTGATCACCTGTGACAGTGCAGAGAGACATGAGTCAATAGTTGGTTCTGCATGATGTGTTGACAGGCTCACTAGTTCATTGGCATGTGATATGTGTGTCATAGTGATTCCGGTCTGACATGTACTGCTAGTAGCAAATGAGCGCCATCAATGTGTATTACGTAGCCTTACTGCTGCTCCTCCCTCCCCCCGAGCCTATATCCTCGTGTGCGCTGCGCGCTTGCATCACCTGCACTCCTACGGCACACCATTGTCATGCCTGTCTGCGCATGTCCACAAGCCTGACAACGACACTGCGATGTTGTGCGTTGAAGGTGGGCGGCCACGTGTGTGTGGGCCTATGGTAAGGATAGGGCGGACACAGATGTGGAGTTCATGGCTGGCCAAAGTCGCGATGCGGTCGAGGCAAGACCTTTGGCTCATGCTGCGGTAATAGCGAGACACACACAACAGTTGGCATGTATGATCCCGGAACCCCAGCGGGCTTGCGCTCATTCATTAATCCCTTCGTCCGAGCCCGCACTTGGGGGCATATTAAATTGCAACTTTGTCCATTGCGGTACGGGTGTCGCCGACACCACAACAAAGACACACGCATTAGGTACTAAATTGGCAAGCCCAACACTTAACCACGCCCAGAGCCCCGGGGTGATCATCCACACCCCTACGCTGAACTGCTGTACGCCAGCCCACTCCGGCAATGCCTACAGGGGGGTACGACACAGCTACATGTCCAAGGTCTACCCCACTGCCTCAGGTGACATGGTTGCATCCGCTGTACACAGCACAATGCAATGTGGTAGGGCCCGGGGCCCTCATGCACACACAATGACCACACGGACACACTTAGATAGTTTGTGGAACTGGCGACGGGCACGTGCGCCCGGACCCTTTATTGCCAGGGTCACATGTCCAGTGAAGCCTGTGTTGGATGGGTGTGGGGTGAGTGTAAGCCAGCCCTCGGGGAGTTGTTGGCGCTGGCAACAACTACAACAGTGATCAGACAATCGGATGTTCACAGTTCAAACAGCAATGGTCCACGACTTGAGCTGCCCTGAGTTAGTGGCCACGGATGCACTGCGGCCGGCACAGGCACACCGCCACGGGACGGTGACTACCGGTGCACTGAGGTAGGGCCACGAGAGCTGAGCGGGTTCTTGTCGATGTCTAAGGTGAATGTCGCAGAGGGTTTCAGGGGACAGTGGAAGGTGTTCTTCCAGGGCATGATACAGGGGGCAGTACCAAGCAGACACATGCAATATGGAGGAGATGAATGCTACAGACTCATGTTTAACACCAAGTCATTACCAGCCACATGATGATGAAGACAGCCCCCAGGCCATTGACTGAGACGCCACCAAAGTTCAACCAGAGGGTGTCCATGAATTTCGGGGCACAGAGTTAGTGGCACAAGAGCTGAAAGGGGATGCAGTCTGCGATGAGGCCTGTACAATGGTATAAACTCTGCCATACATAAATAAAGGCTCAGTTCCAAATGTGTAACCTACTTGACCGTAGTGTGGGCCGGAGGCAGCGGTCAGCAGGGGCCCCCAGACACGTGTCCTTGGCTTGCGATGCACAGAGTCAGTGGCACCAGGGCAGTTGTTGGTGGTGTTCGGTCACCTCCGTAACGAGGATCCTGTTTGTCATCCGGACTGAATCGCTTCTTCCTCTTACTCCTCTCCTAGCGTGCAATGATACGGACTCTGCCACTGTAAAATCAAGACTCAGTTCCAAATGTGTGACCTACTTGACTGCAGTGTAGGCCTGAGGCAGCGGTCAGTGCGGGGCAACGGCTGTTCAGGCAGCTCCTCCCGGTACTCTTACACACGACGTTGGAATGCCATGTGGCGATGATTTGTGGTTGACGGAGGTAGATGCACCAGAGCTGAGCGTGTGTGCAGCCTGCGACGATGCCGTGCCCTGCCTGGTCCGGACTGGATTGGATTTGTGTGAGGCCTGCTGGACCGCAGTGTAGGCAGTACACAGGTGACCCCGCGGTGCAGGGCTGCAGTGTAGGCCGGAAGCAGTAGTCAGCATGGGCCCACAGACACGTGTCGTTGGAATGCTATGCACAGAGTCGGTGGCACCACATCGTAGGGAGTACAGTGATATAAACCCTGCAATAAACGTATGTACCCTGCCATTGAATAATCAAGACTCAGTTCCAAATGTGTGACCTACTGGACCGCAGTGTAGGCCGGAGGCAGCGGTGGAGTACGTCAATGAGAAAGGAGTAATGGGGGGCCTGTGTCGCGGAGGCCGTGATGGTCTGAGGAGGCTGCCAGGGTCGCGGGCCTCGGGCTTGGAGCTTGCACCGGCACGTGGTGGGTCCTCTTTCACACACGCCGGTGTCGGCAGGTGAGCAGTGCGGCCTGGGTGCGCTGGGGCGGGAATGACGCGTTTTGGGACCAGCGGCCTGGGGTGCAGCATGCGCACAGGATCGCAGGCACCGCCGCTCACGGCGTCGGCCTCGTGGCGGGGTGAGAGGCGCAGCCCTGGCAGACACGTTGGCCATTCCGGAAGAGAACCACACCCAGAGTAACAGGCTTTTTATTCACACCCCTATGCTGGCCTGGCGTATGCCGGGCCAGCCCACTCCATGCACGCTTACAGGGGGGGACTTAACAAGCTACATTTACGCATTGTTCCCCGCTGGCTGTGGTTACATGGTTGCGTCCACTGTCCAGTACACTCCAGACACCAGCAGTGTATGTCAACATGGAAGTGTCTGTGGTCTGCATACTGCGGTCTGTCCAGCACATCCACTCCACACTTGGCATTGTGTGCATTCTTATTCATGGGTCACTTGCCTCCTTCGCACATGCCGGGTTCCCACCTCTCCCCACATTCTGCAATTGTGTGGCTGAGGTGCCATGCCGTTGTTGGCTTGTGTAGATGGCTAGCCCAGGTTGCCACAATAAGTAGTGTTGTCGTGTTTGGAATGTGGGGATGTTGGTTGTCATGTTGTATGTGATTTTGTGACGTGTGCATTCCCAGAGTTGTGAGTTGTCTGAATGTGGTGTTGAGGTGTGTGGTGTGTTCCGTTGGTACTTACCGACAAGCAGTGCATTCCCATAGGTGGCATCCTGGAAGCGCTGGTTGATGATGGACTGTCGGAAGATGAAGGAATCATGCACACTGCCTGGGTAGTTGGCGACGACATTGGTGAAGAGTCCCCGGTGGTCCACTATTGCCTGCACATTGATGGAATGCGTGTGTTTCCTGTTGCGGTGATTGTGTGCAGTGGCGGCAGGGGGCACGAGGAGTACATGTGTACAGTCGATTGCCCCCAAGACGTGCGGGAAGCCAGCTATGGCGTAGAAGCCTTGCTTGATCTCCAGCTGTTCCTGCGCAGTGTGTGGGAAGTAAAGTTGCTGGGGTACCAAGCTGATGATGACATCCAGGACAGGTGTGAGGAACTTTGACAGGGCTGGCTGTGAGACTCCTCTGACTCTGGCAGTTGTTGGTTGGAAGGTCCCAGAGGCCAACAGGTGCAGCACGGCCAGCAGCTTTGTCTGCGGAGGGATGTTGGTTCTCCGCTGTGTTGGTACCATCAGCCTGTGGGCAAGGATTGTCAGGATGCGTAGGATGGTTGTCCTTTTGAGCCTGTAGTGGGCAATGACTTCCTCTGGCGTTAAGTCTCCCAGGCTGGTGCGAATTTGGAAGTTCCGGTGTCTTTGTCTGCGCTGCCTCTGTGGTAGTCCGGGAGGGTCCTGGGGGGGTTGGGGGTCCTGGGTGTGGTGGCAGTGGGTGTTGTGGCCCTCTTGGGGCTCTGAGCTGCATGATCAGTAGCTCCATGGCATCTGTTGTTCTTCTGGTGTGGCTGTGGGCTGGGCTCCCTTTTATGGTGCAGGTTGTCATCCGACTTAACACCAGGTAGGAGCAGGTGTTAAATCCCTGCTGCTAACGCGCCTTATCGCATGTTTTGTGGTCTTATCGCCGATCTGGCTGGTCGTTGTGAATGTTGCGAAGTGGTGTTTCCGCAGCTTTTTGCACAGGAACGCCTACTCTGCATCTCATTAGCGTTAGTTGCCGGTGTCATCCATGGTGATGTTTTTTGCGGCTGCTATCGCAGGAATACTGGTGATGTCGGCTGTTGGCACCAGCTTGTGAATGGTGTGATGAATTTATCACCACTTTGGCTGCGATAAAGTGCTGCTAACTAGGCGATAAGTCCTTGAGAATATGCCCCAGCATGTTTATAAAAAAGATATACGATGAGACCACAAGATAAAAATCCAACATATGCGTATTTGTAATATTTCACCATGCCGGTTATTAGGCCAGCACGCACTGGTAGGTTCTTGCAGTATTAATGAGCCATTCTCAATGATCTAATGCAGTCCTAATGCAATGCTATGCAGTTCGTAATGCAAGAATCAGGCAATTCGTAATGCACCAATCAGGCAGTTCGTAATGCGACAATAATGCAATTCACAGTGCAACAATAAGGCAGTTCGTAATGCAAAAAATAAGGCACTTCGTAATGCAACAATCAGGCAGTTCGTAATGCAAGAATAGGGCACTTCGTAATGCAACAATCAGGCAGTTCATAATGCAAAAATAGGGCATTTCGTCATGCAACAATCAGGCAGTTCGTAATGCAAAAATAAGATACTTCAGCACCGATCGCGGTGCTCTGCACGGTCTCTATGCCACTCC
The DNA here is from genome assembly GCA_963921515.1 of Calotriton arnoldi. Classification (NCBI taxonomy): domain Eukaryota; kingdom Metazoa; phylum Chordata; class Amphibia; order Caudata; family Salamandridae; genus Calotriton; species Calotriton arnoldi. Next base: position 343,622 of record CAWUFW010011357.1, on the reverse strand, counting down.
TACTGACTCGCGGTCAGCTACTGCCAAAACATGCCCCCAACACTGTTATGATGGAAAACAAGTGCAGCTCCACACTCCGGCCCCGGTACTGCCACTCCTCGGCAAGTACGGGCCGCGATACGGTCTTGAGCGGAGGCTCGCGCTGCAAAGATGGGACAGGCCGAGAGCATTTCTCTTGGAGCCCGCACCCAGCCCCAGGCGGCGACACACGCACGCTCGCTGAGCGTTACCTGTGGGGTGCGATCTCACTCTCCTCTCCTCGCGACTTGGGCTTCCGGTGCAACTTCGTTGATCTTGGGCAGTGGATCTCGGACCCCCGACGATGAAGGTTCGAGGTCTCTCTCTTTGGCAAAGGCAGGCTCGGGCCGACGGCACAGCTCCTCTGGGGATGCCGGTCCGGGTCGATGGCAATGATGATCGCAGCAGCTCTGGTCACGCTGCTCGATCGACACAGAGAACCAGACTGCTCCGGGACACACCGTCACGGGGCAATTCTCACGAAGGTCTCAGGCTGCAACAGGGCACCCACACACAGCGTCGCTGAGACTCACTTGAACTCCGGGTGCACACGATCACAGGGCAATCCTCACGAAGGTCTCCGGCTGCACAAAGCACACAGCGTCGCTGATACTCACTTGGACTCCGGGTGCACACGATCACAGGGCAATCCTCAAGAAGGTCTCAGGCTGCAGGAAGCACACGCACACAGCGTCGCTGAGACTCACTTGGACTCTGGGTGCACACGATCACAGGGCAATCCTCACGAAGGTCTCAGGTTGCACGTTAGCACACGCACACAGCGTCGCTGAGACTCACTTGGACTCCGGGTGCACACGATCACAGGGCAATCCTCACAAAGGTCTCAGGCTGCATGAAGCACACGCACACAGCGTCGCTGAGACTCACTTGGACTCCAGGTGCACACGACCACGGGGCAATCCTCACGAAGGTCTCAGGCTGCACGAAGCACACGCACACAATGCATTGGCTTCCGATCCGTAAAAGGATTATGTTTAAAGCCATGGTTCTAACATTTAAATCCCTTCATGGGATGGGGGCCCCCTACCTCAGGAAGAGATTTCAATTCTATTCCCCGCGTCGCGCTCTGAGGTCGGCTGCACTTCAGTTGGCTCGCATCCCTAAATCTTCCCATGCTCGCATTGGGGGCAGCTCTTTCCAGGTGCAAGCAGCACGACTCTGGAATAGTCTCCCCCTGGCACTTAGGCAGATGCAGGATCTTCTCCCTTTTAGAAAGTCATTGAAGACCTGGCTTTTTCAGTAATAGTGTGACTTACGCAAGATAGAGCTCACGATTAGCCCCACCCAGAATCTGTAGCGCCGGGACACTCTATCGAGTAGCTGTGCGCTTTATAAGTCCCTAATAACATAACATAACATAACATAACACAGCGTCGCTGAGACTCACTTGGACTCCGGGTGCACACGACCACGGGCAGTTCTTACGCAGGTCTCAGGCTGCAAAAAGCACATGCACACAGCGTTGCTGAGACCCACCTGGAAACTTTTATGTTCCTGAGTTTCCACAACAGGGAGCCAGCTTTCCTCGGGCCCTTGGGGACAAGTTACTTCAGGACACAGCACACAGCAAAGTCCCTTAGCCTCTCCTTGGTTAAATCAGCAAACTGCAGGCCAGCCCCAGAACACACAGCAAGGGTCAGTCCTTTCCTTCAGTCTCTTCAGCTGTTTCTTCCTTGGCAGAGGTTCCTCTTGACCACAAAGTAGTTTCAATCCTTTTCAGTCTTGATCAGTCCAACGTTCAGGGGTTTCAGCTCTCCTAGTTATACCCTTAAATGTCTTTGAAGTCTTTGTGTTCAGGGGGGCACTGACCCTGTCTAAACCAGTTCTGGGTGTCTCCCTGCCAGTGACACCTTTTCCCTTTGATAGTGGGGGTCTGGGTCTTCAATCACTCAGCAGGAGACGGAGCCATTGTTTTATGGCGGCAGCCCAGGCCTCTTCACCTCCAGGGGCTACTCCCCCCCCCTACACTCCAGATGCAGGTCAGCCTGTTGCTGTCTCACCTCCCCTTCCTGGGTCAAGACATTTCCCAGATCCTATCACATTCAGATCCAGACAGTCAATCCACAACCAGGCAGAGACACACAGAATTGTTAGAACAAAAAAACCAGCAACTTCTAAAAGTGTGGTTTCTAAACACACAATGTAAAAACCACCTTCAGAAAAAGATGTGTTATTAAATTGTGAATTCAGGCACACTAAACTTCACCTCTCCATCTTAAGCCTATGGGAAGATAGGCTGGAAACATATTACACAGCCTCCCCCATTCTGTCCTATGGGCAAGATGGCCTTGCGACAGTGAAAAACAAAATGGAGAGTATTTCACTGTCAGGACATGGTACACACCTTAGTACATGCCCTACCTTTCACATACACTGCACCCTGCCCAGGGGTGCATACCGTAGGGGTGTTTGATGTGCATCAAAAGGGAAGGGTAAGGCCTGGCAAGTGGGTGCACTTGCCAGGACAACATGGCAGTTTAACAAACTGTGCACAGGCACTGCAGTGGCAGGCCTGAGATCTCTCTTTAAGGCTACTGGAGTGGGTGGCACAATTAGTGCTGCAGGCCCACTAGTAGCATTTGCATTACCAGCCCTGGCACACTTTACTAGGGACTTTACTAGTAAGGCAAACATACCAATTATGGACAACCAATTACCATTACACTTTACACAGGGAGCACTTGCACTTTGACACTGATCAGCAGTGGCAAAGTGCCCAAAGCATCTAAGCCAGTAAAACGAAATCCATCACAGCATCAAAAATAGAAGAGGTAGAGGCAAAAAGTCAGGGGTAATCATGCCAAGAAATGCTAGGTCTAACACGTGTCCCCTCCAGCCGAAAAGTGGGGGAAACTACCCACGCTCATGGGAGTTCTCATCACTAAGGCGGAAAAATCTGGACAGACCATCAGCATTGGCGTGTTCTGTGCCAGGTCGGTGTTCCACCGTAAAGTCCATTCCCTGTAGGGAGATGGACCACCTCAACAGTTTTGGGTTCTCACCCCTCATCTGCATCAACCATCTGAGGGGCCTGTGGTCGGTCTGAACCAGGAAGTGAGTCCCAAACAGGTAGGGCCTCAGCTTCTTCAGCGCCCAGACCACAGCAAAAGCTTCCCTTTCAATTGCATTCCACCTCTGTTCCCTGGGAAGTAGCCTCCTGCTAATGAAAGCTACGGGTTGGTCCAAGCCCTCGTCATTCAATTGTGAGAGTACTGCTCCCACACCATGCTCTGAAGCATCTGTCTGCACCACAAACTCTTTGGAGAAATCAGGCGCCTTGAGCACGGGCGCCGCGCACTTAGCAGTTTTCAGGGCATCAAAAGCGGTCTGGCAGGCATCCGTCCAGATCACCTTCTTGGGCTGTCTCTTTGAAGTCAGTTCTGTCAAGGGGGCAACAATGGTGCCATACCCCTTCACAATCCGTCTGTAATACCCAGTGAGTCCTAAAAAGGCCCTCACTCCTGTCTGGGTCTTGGGGGGTTCCCAAGCCAGGATGGTATCAATTTTTGCCTGTAGGGGCGCCACCTGGCCGCTCCCTACCTGGTGTCCTAAGTACACCACAGAACCCTGCCCTATCTGGCACTTACTTGCCTTGATAGTTTGGCCTGCCCTCTGCAGGGCCTTCAACACTTTGCAGAGGTGTTGCAAATGTTCCTCCCAACTGGAGCTGAACACCGCAATGTCATCCAGGTAGGCGGCGCTGAATTCCTCCAGTCCACACAGCACCTGGTTAACCAGTCTCTGGAAGGTGGCAGGGGCGTTCTTCAACCCAAAGGGCATAACTCTGAAATGGTAGTGCTCCTCTGGCGTTGAGAACGCTGACTTCTCCTTGGCTCCCTCGGTCAAGGCAATCTGTCAGTACCCAGACGTCAAGTCAAATGTGCTGAGGTACCGGGCAGTTCCCAGCCGATCCACGAGTCATCAGCTCTGGGGATGGGGTGAGCTTCAGTCTTGGTGACCGCATTGAGCCCACGGTAATCCACACAGAACCGGAGTTCTGGGGTGGCACGGGCGCAGCAGCTTTTGGCACAAGGACCACTGGGCTAGCCCAGGGGCTGCTGGATGGCTCCATCACCCCTAGCGCCAGCATCTTGGAAACCTCCTCCTTGATGCTGGCCCTGACCTTATCATCTACTCTATAAAATTTTTGTTTTACAGGCAGGCTGTTTCCAGTTTACCTCCGGATCGGGTTTACCTCCGACTACGGCTTAGTTAAGCCAGGGGTACCGATGGATAGGTAAGTCATTTGTATTACCTGCTATATTTGTTTTTGCCTTGGCGGAGTTACGAGCTCAGCTGCCATTCTGAACACACTCATTTATTATCGAGCTGTACGTACAGACTTAGATACTTTCTCTACTTCCTTGAGTTCGTCAGTCTCAGGTATTACGAATTGATGACTACTCTCTTCAGTCCTATTGCAAGCTTTATTAATCTAGCTTGACATATGCAGTTCTTCTACTGACAATAGCTGATTGCCAGTGGAGTCCTTTTCACTTTATGCCAGTCGCTATAATCCTGACTGGGTGTATCACAGGCTGAAGTGTAGCCAGGATTATTGCAACCGGTGCTGCATACATTTTAAGAGCCTTCTTTCACCTTTTTGGGTTGCCTGGCTTCCCTGTACATTATACATCATAGACACCTAGATATGTATAGTCTATTGGTAGTTGGTCCCCTTATGGGTTGACCGATCCATATAGGCTATGTTTTAGTGTCCAGCATCTGTACCATTAGTTTGAATGTCTAGTTTAATATGCATCTATTACCACAGATTTCTGTATAGATGGGTTTGCTTAACTATTGAATGTCACAGACAGACTTCTAAATACTCATGAGTCTGGTTTCTCTGTCAATTATGTTTTTTTCTAGAGCGGTGCCTCACGTCCTGAGCAGTGGCCAGGTGAGGTGAGGTTTTTTACCCGCACACTACGGGTAAGTTTAATATTCTTAGTTATACAGTTGTTTCTACACACTATATGTAGTTGAGTGAAAGAGTATTCATTACTTGCTCTAAGTTACTAGTCGTTACACCAGTATCTGATTACGTCTTTTGTATTTTTTCTACACAGGTTTAATTACACCATGCTCCCAGAACTGAAACAAGTGGTGCGATAGGTTGTATCTGTTCCTTTTTTCAGTTACACTCACGTTTGCATTTTTTGTTTGTCACGCATTACGAAGTAGCTTATACTTTTAGGTCCTGAGGAAGGCTAGACACTTTATAGGTCATAGTAGCTGAAACATGTAGACTGACCCTCTAACTAGATAGTTGCAGTTTATTTTTTCAAAAACTGTCGTAGCACTGTTTTTAATCCTGATACCAGGAGATACATATTAAACTTTTTTCCCCCGGTAGTCAGTTTTAATACACTTTTTTCACTCTTTTTATAGAACTGCGCCCATCACTTAGCAATACACCTTAGCTCATCACCTGCTGGATTTTAGTATATCCTAGGAGACCCTCAAAACATCCCTGAGCTCTCCCTCATAGTGAGGGGGTTGCAGCCCTCGGCTGTACTAGGAGTTACAGCCGGGAGGAGATCCCAGATGATGAAGCATGTCACCTCGGTGAGTGATGGGACTCCGTCCCCTTATTAGGGCTTCCCTTAGGTGTGATTAGATACATTTGACTGGTGTAGGATGCCGTTGAGCACCAAGTAACACCTTAGACCCACGGACAATTGAGTTTGTTTTACTGTCTCCAGTGTCCACATCATGGACGCACCAATGGGTGACTCCTGGGGTCAGGGAGAACAGGAAGGCGAACTGACCCAATACCTGGCGACAGTCCCTCTGCTGTTCCGGGGTCAGGGTAGGTGAGAGGTTCACCCCATCCACTGACCCGAGCTTCTCCTTGGATGACAGGAGGTCAGGGAGGGGTTCACTCTCCTCCTCCGCCCCATCATCTGTAGCCAAGAGCATAGTCACATCGGACCTCTCAAAGTGGGGTTTGAGGCAGTTCACATGGAGGACCCTCAAAGGGTTGCTAGGAGACTGTAAGTCAAACAGGTAGGTCACTTCGCTCCTGCGCTCCACAACCTCATAAGGCCCAGTCTACTTGTCCTGGAGCGCGCAAGGCTCCACTGGCGCCATCACCCACACTTTTTGCCCAGGTTGGAACTCGACCAGAGTGGCATTCTGGTCGTACCACCGTTTCATTTCTTCCTGGCTGGCTTCCAGATTCGCCTGAGCGAGTTGCCTGAAACGCCTAGTTTGGTTCCTGAAGGCCAGCATGTAGCTATATACATCCTGTGGGGTTTACTAGGAGCCTTCTCCCAGCCCTCCTTCACCAAACTCAAGGGTCCTCTTACGGGGTGACCATACAGCAGCTCAAAGGGACTGAACCCTAAGGACTTCTGTGGCACCTCTCGGTAAACAAACAGCAGGCATGGTAGGGGGACGTCCCACTTACGCCTCATGGGTTCCTCAAGACCCATAATCATGCCCTTCAAGGTCCGGTTAAATCTCTCAACCAGACCGTTACCCTGGGGTGGTAAGGCATGGTGAACTTGTAGGTTACACCGCACTCCTTCCACAGAGATTTCATATACCTCGATATGAAATTAGTACCCATGTCGGACACCACCTCTCTGGGGAATCCCACACGGGAGAAAATCCCCATCAGTGCACGGACCACCACGGGGGCTGTTACCGTCCGGAGAGGGATGGCTTCTGGGTACCGGGTGGCATGGTCCGCCAAGACCAGGATGAACGTGTTGCCCATGGCTGTCTTGGGATCCAGAGGCCCCACAATGTCAATGCCCAACCTTTCAAAGGGGGTGCTGACTACAGGGAAAGGTTGGAGAGGAGCCTTGCGCTTCCTCCCACTTGCCTGGCAAGTCTGACAGGTCCTGCATGAGTATCAGAACTCTTGTGCATTTGAGGCCAGTAGAAGTGGGTGACAAGCCTCTCAAAGGTCTTGTCCTGCCCCAAATGTCCTGCTAAAGGTACTTCATGAGCCAACCCCAGTAGGAAGGCTCTGAAGTGCTGGGGTACCACCAGCGCCCGGGCTGACCCAGGCTCAGCAACCTTAGACTCACTATATAGGAGATCATTCTCCCAGTAAATCAAATGTGACCCGGCCTGATCACCTGCTGCCTGGTTTGCTGCTTGTTGCCGCAAACCTACAAGAGAAGGGCACTTCTTCTGCTCCTCACAGAAATCCTCCCTGGAGGGCCCTCCCTCATGCTGCCATTCGGTCAGCTCAGGTAGGTCCCTCAGTTCAGCTACTTGCTCCCCCGTAGGCTCTAAGGCATCCCCCTCAAGGTTTGCCTCCTCCTGGACCGTGGGAACTTTGGGGGCCGGTTTCCCATGCCCCCTGCCTCTTCTCCTTAAGGCAGGCACCTGGGCCACTGTTTCAGGCTCCAGGTCCTCTTGAACCCCTTTACTGGCTGCCATAGACTGAGTGGTCACACAAGCCCACTCAGGCAGACCCAACATCTCCAAATGCGCCTGGCGCTCCACCTCCTTCCAGGGGGCACTCTCTAGGTCATTCCCAAGCAGACAGTCTACAGGCATGGACGGACTTACAACGACCTTCAAGGAACCGGAGACCCCCCCACTCAAAGGGAACTAGCGCCACCTTGCAGAGGCGCACAGAGTTGTCTGCTGCAACTACAGGGTGAAGTACATTGGGAATTACCTGCTCATCAGAAACCCACTGACACCTGACAGATGTCAAACTGGCTCCTGTGTCTCTCAGAGCCTCCACCCTCCTTCCATTGATGGTCACCCACTGCCTGTACTTCTTAGTATTCTCAGGCAGAGAGACTTCCTGGACCATCTCTCGATCTCCTAATGAGACCAGGGTCATAACTGCTTGCTCCTCCCCATTCCAAGGACTCAATTCCTCCCCCAATGCTACACTCACTAAACCCGGTATTTGAGCACCAGTGGGTGCAGGTGACTTCTTGGGGCATTTAGGGGTGATATGACCCACTTCTTTACGAAAGTAACAAGTAGAAGGACCTCTGTGGTCCCGCTTGCCCTTATGGGGCCAGGACTTCTTAGCCTTGGGGGACTGGGACCCTTTTACCTGGGAACCACGTTGGGGCCCTTTAGAGAACTCCTTGTGGTTACCCTTGTCCTCCCCCACCTTCTGCGGGGGGCCCTGTACACCTTTGGTAGTGGTACCTCCAATCCCCTTGTGGACACTGGTGCTGGTCCAGCGGTCCGCCTTCTCAGCAAGCTTACCGGGATCAGTCAGCTTACTGTCTAAAAGATGCTGGCGCAGCTCTGGAACACACAGACTACTCAAGTGCTCCCAACTAATTAAATTGCATAAGCCCTTAAAATCAGTTACCTTGCTGCCCGTCATCCAACCATCCAGGGCACGCGTGTACGCATTCACACACTCAACCCAAGTACTGGATTCCTGTTTCTTGAAGTTCCTGAACTTCTGCCTGTATTGTTCAGGAGTGAGCCCATACCTGAGGCATAAAGCCTCCTTCATGTTGGCTTAGGTCAGGTTTCCCGCCCTCTCTAAAGGTGGTAAAACATCCCTCCCAGAAGCCTCAAAGTGTTTCCATAGGCCCGCCCCCAGTGCTTCTCAGGCACCTCATTCATCCTCAGTGCGATCTCATATGCTGTGAACCACGCATAAATATCATCACCCCTTTGGTAAACTCGCAATAAGTCTTTGGGAATGTACACCTTACCCGCTGGCACTGGTTGTGTGCTGCCACCATTTGAACTGGACTCCGCCTGTATAGCCTTAATGTCCAGTTCCCTCATTCTTAACTCATGAGCTAAGAGAATCTTCTTCTCTTCCAAGGCGAGAGCTTTCCTGCTCTCCTCTGCTCGCTTTTCACTTTCAATGAGCAGCTTTTTCTCTTCTGCTTGAGCCTTAAAATTTAAAACCTCCAACTCATGCTCTCTGACCCTTTGGTTTTCCTCCAGCTCCTCTGGGGAAAAACTCCTCCCTGAATTGTTACTACCAGCCCCTGAGGCTGGTCCTTCCACCGGCAAATCCTGTGGACCAAATCCATTCCCTGGGTCATCCTCATCCACCTCAACATCACCTGTCTCCTGAGCCCCTTTGGCTTCCCACCAGGCCCTCAAGACCGTTTGCAGCTCCTCCTTCTTGGCGCTACTTCTCATGGGACATCCCAAAGCTCTGCAGAATTGCCTCAATTGATCAATTTTGTAGGTAAGCAATGCCTAAATGTCGAACTCCAATTCTGCAACCTCACTGGCTACTTGACTCCTCTGAGACATGTTGTGTGGCTTAAATGTCGCTCAAAAATAGAACCAAAAATCAAAACACACTATGTGGTTGCGTCGTGGTCTGCGCTAAACTAGTGATGTACACCAATCACTGTGAGTGAATTTGCAAATACACGTTCCAATCCCACACCGCTGACCACCAAGGTTAGACCTGGGGGTCTCTAGTTCGCTGAGGTATGTACCTTAGTCCAAATAGGGACCCTTGCTTCTACGTCAGGGTAAGGAGGGACACACCTTTAGATAACCCCTGCTCACCCCCTGGTAGCTTGGCACGAGCAGCCAGGCTTATCTCCAAGGCAAATGTGTAAAGTATTTGCATCCACGCTCTCAGTGACACAGTGATAACACCACAAATGGACTCCACACGAGTTTCATAAAAAAACCAATTATATGTTTATAAAAAAGATATACGATGAGACCACACAATAAAAATCCAACATATGCGTATTTGTAATATTTCACCGTGCTGGTTATTAGGCCAGCACGCACTGGTAGGTTCTTGCAGTATTAATGAGCAATTCTCAATGATCTAATGCAGTCCTAATGCAATGCTATGCAGTTCGTAATGCAAGAATCAGGCAATTCGTAATGCACCAATCAGGCAGTTCGTAATGCGACAATAATGCAATTCGTAGTGCAACAATCAGGCAGTTCGTAATTGTTAGACTTGGGGGTCTCTAGTTGGCAATGGTTTGCACCTTTGTCCAAATAGGGACCCTTGCGTCTAGTCAGGGTAAGGGGCTACACTCAGGCCTGAGCCACAGTTTACAAGCTGCTTCTGTGGGTGGCACAACCAGTGCTGCAAGCCCACCAGCAGCATTTGATTTACAGGCCCTGGGCACACACGGTGCACTGTACTAGGGTCTGACAAGTAAATCAAATAATCCAATCATGGAATCACTAATCCATAACAACAATTTACAATAGGGAAAACTTGCACTTTGGCACTGAATAGCAGTGGCAAAGTGCCCAAAGCATCTAAACCAGCAAAAACATAGCAAAACACAGGAGGCAACAGCAAAAAATGGAAGGGAGACCCACGCCAATGGTGCCAGGTCTAACAGTAATGCAAAAAATAAGGCACTTCATAATGCAACAATAAGGCAGTTAGTAATGCAAGAAGAGGGCACTTCGTAATGCAACAATCAGGCAGTTCGTAATGCAAAAATAGGGCACTTCGTCATGCAACAATCAGACAGTTCGTAATGCAAAAATAAGATACTTCAGCACCGATCGCGGTGCTCTGCACGGTCTCTATGCCACTCCTACTGACTCGCAGTCAGCTACTGCCAAAACATGCCCCCAACCCTGTTATGATGGAAAACAAGTGCAGCTCCACACTCCGGCCCCAGTACTGCCACTCCTCGGCAAGTACGGGCCGCGATACGGCCTTGAGCGGAGGCTCGCGCTGCAAAGATGGGAAAGGCCGAGAGCATTTCTCTTGGAGCCCGCACCCTGCCCCAGGCGGCGACACATGCACGCACGCTCGCTGAGCGTTACCTGGGGGATGCGATCTCACTCTCCTCTCCTCGCGACTTGGGCCTCCGGTGCGACTTCGTTGATCTTGGGCAGTGGATCTCGGACCCCCGACGATAAAGGTTCGAGGTCTCTCCCTTTGGCAAAGGCAGGCTCGGGCCGGTGGCACAGCTCCTCTGGGGATGCCGGTCTGGGCCGATGACAATGACAATCGCAGCAACTCTGGTCACGCTGCTCGATCGACGCAGAAAACCAGACTGCTCCGGGACACACCGTCACGGGGCAATTCTCACGAAGGTCTCAGGCTGCAACAGGGCACCCGCACACAGCATCGCTGAGACTCACTTGAACTCCGGGTGCACACGATCACAGGGCAATCCTCACGAAGGTCTCCGGCTGCACGAAGCACACGCACACAGCGTCGCTGAGACTCACTTGGACTCCGGGTGCACACGATCACAGGGCAATCCTCACGAAGGTCTCGGGCTGCACGAAGCACACGCACACATCGTTGCTGAGACTCACTTGGACTCCGGGTGCACACGACCACGGGGCAATCCTCACGAAGGTCTCAGGCTGCACAAAGCACATGCACACAGCGTCGCTGAGACTCACTTGGACTCCGGGTGCACACGACCACGGGCAGTTCTTACGCAGGTCTCAGGCTGCAAAAAGCACATGTACACAGCGTCGCTGAGACCCACCTGGACACTTTTATGTTCCTGAGTTTCCACAACAGGGAGCCAGCTCTACTCGGGCCCTTGGGGACAAGTTACTTCAGGACACAGCACACAGCAAAGTCCCTTAGCCTCTCCTTGGTTAAATGAGCAAACTGCAGGCTAGCCCCAGAACACACAGCAAGGGTCAGTCCTTTCCTTCAGTCTCTTCAGCTGTCTCTTCCTTGGCAGAGGTTCCTCTTGACCACAAAGTAGTTTCAATCCTTTTCAGTCTTGATCAGTCCAACGTTCAGGGGTTTCAGCTCTCCTAGTTATACCCCTGAATGTCTTTGAAGTCTTTGTGTTCAGGGGGGCACTGACCCCTGTCTAAACCAGTTCTGGGTGTCTCCCTGCCAGTGACACCTTTTCCCTTTGATAGTGGGGGTCTGGGTCTTCAGTCACTCAGCAGGAGATGGAGCCATTGTTTTATGGTGGCAGCCCAGGACTCTTCACCTCCAGGGGCTACTCCTCCCCCCTACACTCCAGATGCAGGTCAGCCTGTTGCTGTCTCACCTCCCCTCCCTGGGTCAAGACATTTACCAGATCCTATCACATTCAGATCCAGACAGTCAATCCACAACCAGGCAGAGACACACAGAATTGTTAGAACAAAAAAAACAGCCACTTCTAAAAGTGTGGTTTTTAAACACACAATGTAAAAACCACCTTCAGAAAAAGATGTGTTATTAAATTGTGAATTCAGGCACACTAAACTTCACCTCTCCATCTTAAGCCTATGGTAAGATAGGCTGGAAACATATTACACAGCCTCCCCCATTCTGTCCTATGGGCAAGATGGCCTTTCAACAATGAAAAACGAAATGGAGAGTATTTCACTGTCAGGACATGGTACACACCTTAGTACATGTCCTACCTTTCACATACACTGCACCCTGCGAAGGGGGCACCTTGGGCATACCATAGGGGTGTCTGATGTGCATCAAAAGGGAAGGGTAAGGCCTGGCAAGTGGGTGCACTTGCCAGGACAACATGGCAGTTTAACAAACTGCGCGCAGGCACTGCAGTGGCAGGCCTGAGATCTCTCTTTAAGGCTACTGGATTGGGTGGCACAATTAGTGCTGCAGGCCCACTAGTAGCATTTGCATTACCAGCCCTGGCACACATAGTGCACTTTACTAGGGACTTTACTAGTAAGGCAAACATACCAATTATGGACAACCAATTACCATTACACTTTACACAGGGAGCACTTGCACTTTGACACTGATCAGCAGTGGCAAAGTGCCCAAAGCATCTAAGCCAGTAAAACGAAATCCATCACAGCATCAAACATAGAAGAGGTAGAGGCAAAAAGTCAGGGGTAATCACGCCAAGAAATGCCAAGTCTAACACTGCCTATATACATTCTGCGTATTAGCCCCTTACAATTAACATACTTTTATAAAAAGAAGAAGGGATCATGTGTCATAGTTATACGACTGGCATCTCTAGTCTAAACACCCAAAAAGTACTGCATTTCATGATCAATGTTAAGTTCTCTGTCAACAGCTCTCAAGGTCATTATCTAGCGTGCTTCACACTGTCGTAACAGCAATTCTCGATTGCCACCTCTGTGGTTGATCAGTATTGTCTGTAACCCATGGAATTTGAACTGTAAGTGTCTTTCCTGAGCTGTACATTCATTCATATGTTGAGCAATGGGATATCTCATATCCTGTTGCTTGACCGCCTTGAAATGTTCAGTTATTCTCTCTTTCATTGACCTGATTGTGCTCCCTACGTAAATTTGGCCACACCCACATATGAGCACATATACAACATATTTTGTGGAGCAATCTATATGTGCCTTGATTTGGAATTTGCATGACCCATTGTAACTGAACTCAGTCACTTTATCTAAGGCCAGTTTACACATGGTACAGTGGCCACATTTGTAAGAGCCAATGCCCCCTGTATGTAACCACGACCCACGTACATTTGGTGTAGGGTAACTAGGACTCACCATGTTACAAATTGAATTGCCTTTCTTGTAAGTGATACTCGGTCTAGCTTGCACACAAGTTCGTAAATCCCTATTCGATGTCAGTAGTGTCCAATGTTTGTTTAGTATTTTATACAGCTCATGGGAAAAGGGGTGGTAATTCGTGATTAGTCTGATAGGACCATCTCTTTTATCAGCATCCCTTTTCTTCTTCTCTCTTAGTGTATCAGCACGGTCAAGCTTACGGGCTTTGTTACTGGCTCTGTTGACGACATCTTTGCCATAACCGCTTATCTCAAACCGGCGTTCCATATCTTTAATATTTTCCTCAAATGTGTCTTCCTGGCTACAGTTTCTTCTTGCCCTAAGCATTTCGCCATATAGAATTGAGTTGATCTGACATTTTGGGTGCGAACTTCATGCGTGTAGCAAAGAGTTACAAGATGTAGGCTTTCTATGCATTCTGCTATATATCTGATCCCCAGACACATACAATTCCACGTCTAAAAATACTAGTTCTGTCCTGCTATTGACCAAGGTAAAGAACATGTTATAATCATTGGAATTCAGGAAATCAAAAAACGCATCCAGTTTCTGTGTGGTGCCTGTCCATATCATTATACAGTCGTCGATATATCAACCCCAATAATGTATGTCATCCGTCCATTCGCAACCGCGAGGACCCAAGATGTGCCGCGCCTCAAACCACCCCATAAAGAGGTTGGCAATAGACGGTGCAAATCTGGAGCCCATCGCGGTCCCGCAGAGTTGTCTGTACCAGTCATTGTTAAAAAGAAATGCGTTATTGTCTAGGATAAGTTTAGCCATTTCTATTAACATGTCTGAGTGTGCCATATAGGCTATTTGTCTCTTGTCCAGAAAGTGTCTTAATGCCTGTATACCTTCTGTGTGTTCTATATTGGTATAAAGCGAAACTACATCAAATGATACCAGTGTCATATCTGATTCCCACCCAACATCACCTAGCATGTTTAATAGATGCTTCGTATCCCTAATGTAGGACGGTAGATTTTCAACAAAGGGTCTCAGGTAGACATCTACATATTGTGAAAGTTTCTCCGTAGGCCCCCCAATACCTGAAATAATAGTTCTTCCCGGGGAAAAGGGTAATCCCTTATGCACCTTATGCTAGTATGAATGATACTGAACCTATTGAACACGTTGGCGCATGCTTGCGCATTCAAATATACGAGAATTGGGGCAATATTGAGTTAGCGCTCACATATACCTTTTACCGTGGTTTATGCGAGTGGGCTGATGCGCATTGCACACGGGCATGGCAAACTGATATAGGCATATATTATAGTAAGAAGGTTTGTAGATAGAATGAAACGAAAGGAAGTGAATAATTGGGGTTATGTCGGTTACAGGTTGACAGAATAACTTACGAGCAGTTGTCCGAGTAGAGATGCTTGCATGATATATAGAGGTAAGATTTCTTCCCTCACACCTTGTCCAGAATATAGGTTTTCTTTGATGACAATGACATACATAACGCCACAGGACGCTTACTGAGAGGACTATTACTGAGTTTTTTTATTTTTTATTTTTAGGTTTACAATACCAATCATGACCTTTTGATGCAATTTTGATGTTAATAATTGATGAGGTGAGTCTGAACATAGATTTGAGAACTTTAGGTTTTTTCGAATGAATTATACACATGGGTGATTATGAGATGTACCTTCTGGTCTTCTTCTCCTTCTTTCCTCTAGGAGACTTTCTCTCTAGGATGCCTGTTTCTCAACACAATTGTATGACATTTTCTATGTCGAATTTTTCACTGTCCTAAGATGGAGTATACGAGATTGATAAACATTTTCCCTTTCTTCTGTAAAACGAACAATGATATCTGGGAATACGTTTTTAATAATGGGCACTTTTTCCCCAGAACCTGAGCACCAGGGTGTCCTGGGTGAGGGGTGTTACTGTACAATATGACATTTAAATGATGTATATACATAATTTGTAGCCCTGATGAAGTCAGTTATGTTAACGCATCGATCTGACGAAACACGTGTTGGCTAAAGGGGACTACTGATGAACAAGGATCAAAAGAATAAATCGATCTGAAATCAAGAAGAATTGAATGGATTTAATTTGTTGTATTTGACTATTATTGGTGTGTTTTGCTCGGGACTATTAGTCTATTGGGGGTTGCTTGCAGCCCCCGGAGGCTTGTAGAGAATCCATAAGCTCAGTAGTCCATATGCCCCATGTGTTTTACATGACTTCCAGAGCACTGGTAGTGGACACCGTGGTTGCCTTGCCAAGCCACTTAAACACCACTAAAGTGTAGACTTGTGTAAAGGAGCCCACTGCACAGAAATTTTGAGCTACGGGAGCTTCTAGGTTTAAGGTTAAGATGAGGGGTTTATGATCGCTTTCGTTTCTGCTAAGAATTTCAAAGTTAGTGAGATGGTTTGCTAGACATTGACACAGAAATGTGTAGTCGATTGTTGAGATTTCTTTGAAAGTGGGGGGGATGAAGATGTGGAGCTTGGGACTTTAAAGCTTGTTTGGCAGAGATTAAATTGAAAGTTTTTAGCGGGTCGTTTATTTTTCCCAATCCTTAACTTTACGAACAGGGATGCTGGCACATCCCAAGTCCCTGATGTTGAAGTCACCTGGGAGCAGGACTTCATGAGAGGCGTGGTCCAGAAGAATAGCTTCTAGGCATCTGCAAAGGTCGTCAGTTGTGTGCTGTTTGTTTGTTTTTTTTGTCCTCATTGTGCAATAAACTGAAGTAGGAGGTATCAGGGGCCCTGATCCTATCTGTTCTGTCTTAGATCAGCCCCCTATAAACATGGTGGAATGGGGGAGATCTTTTATCCATCCGGCAGGACCCCCTTTTTTCCAATTCCATTCGAATCCTTTTGCGGGGGACATAGCCTGTTATAGCTACTCGCACACGCACCTTGCTTGCAGGTTACTGCTATTGCATAATCATTGGACATCCATAGACCCTTCAACATATCCATTGTGTGCAATTTGTCTCTGCTCCCAAATGTCCCAAAATCTATATCTCTTGCTTTGCCTCCCACTTCGATCTAACTTGTTTACCCTCTGTATCGATGCTAACCATTCCCACTGGGTTGGTGGATTATGTAATATCAATTTAATGCACATTTCACGTCTGGCTAATAGGATTAAGATGAAAAGAAGGTTCTCTTGTTTTTTACTTAATTTCGGAAGACCTTCAATGTAGGTTCGGACCCCAAATATAGCAAGATCTATGCTTACCTCTATTTGTTGGCCCAGTAATTCCGTAAGAACCTTACCAACTTCATTCCAAAATTTCTCTAGCTGGGGGCACTGCCGAAACATGTGTATGTCATCCGCCATCTGTTCTCCACACTTTGGGCATACTTTTTACCTTCCTCTTGTTTAGTTTGGACAACCTCTTTGGCGACCAGTAGGCTCTATGTATAGAGAACAAATGTTTTTTTCTTAAAGAGGCAGATTTGACAATATACCAACATGTAGACATAGATACTTGCCATGTATCTTGTACATCCAGCGTCGGTAGCTCCTTCCCCCAGATCACGTCAGGCACGGCCGATATAAATGCCCAATACCAACTTGATACCTCCTTCTTTAGTACCTTGTTTCCTTATATTTTCTTCTCAATCTCTCTACTTCCTGTTTAGTCTTCCCCAAGGGTCTTAACCCAGCTCATTAGCTGGTAATACTTGAATTTTGATACTGAGCCTTTAGTCATGATTGTGAGTTGGTTCCATCCAATTAGCGCGTTTTCTTCTATAATTTGTCCCCAATTTGTTATACCTTCTTTTCTCAGTGGGATAGCAAGCTTATCTTTTCAGCATTCTGGAGTTCCTGGGGACGCCCATATTGGGGCATAGTCACTATAGTAAGGTATTTTCAGTGGTTTCCTGATTTGGTACTACAATTTGGAAGCTGACCATAGTACCTTCAATTTTACTTTTTTAAAGAACTTTGGATGTCCAAATTTGTATAAAAAATGGCTACCTTCTACATTGGTCATTGCTTGTAGATATATGGGGTAAGTATGATATTCTTTCAACAGTACTCTCATATTCTTAAATTGGAATGCTCACAGTACTCGAGTAGGTCTGGACTGGCTATCCTTCCTTGTTCTTTTTTCCTTCGGAGCTTCCTCCATGCTATCCTGATCCCTTTTGAGGCCCTTATAAAGCTACTCAGTTCCCCTTGCAACCTGTTTAGTCATTCTTTTTTTAATTCCAATGGTATGGAGCTAAATATATAAGTACATTTTGGGAGATTGTTGCGTGCTGTTTTGATGCTTTCTGCGCATTGTGGTAACGGTTTATTAGCAACAGGGTGACAAATTGTAAGCCCTGAGATTGTCGCCGCTTGGAAGGCCAGAGATTATAGGTTGAGGTGTACAGCTCTGATCTTTCCAGTTTGCTTGATGAAGATTGAGAGACCTCCTGAAGGCTGACCAAATAAGTTGGTGCGATTTGCTGAGTTAAAAAGCTCATTGAAGCCATTTAGAACTGTTGGAGTAAGTGCCCATGTCTCCTGTAAGCAAAGGATATCGTTATTATTCAGGAAAGTTACCGCTGGTTTGCTTGTCAGAATCAACCTCAGGCCTGCTACGTTCCACGGCGTGATTGTGATCTTGGGCGCCGTCATGGGCTTTTGGGCCGGTGGACAGATTGAGTGTTGGTGGCTAGGGGTAATCCTCTCAAGGGCTCCCTTGAAAGTTCCCCAACTGATTCCACCCGTAGTTGTCACTGCTTCTTCTCCTGTATTTTGCATTTCTTTGATTGTGGGCACACAATACTTCTAGGGAATTTGCAGCTTTGGTTGCACCTGGGAGCCAGTCGTGGGTAGCGCTCATGCCCCTCTCAGGGCACTTCTGAGCTGCCTAGTGGGCTCCTGTGGCATTAAGACATAGGGATAAATTTAATTTATGAAGTTTCAACAGCTCAATACCCCAGTTCTCAAAGGTCATTAATTCCCTCAGGATAGCCTCTCTGAGCTTTGCTCTTTGCCATGTGTTTATTTTGGAGTCTGAGGATCCTATGCCTGGAATTTGAGCGAACTTTACAGAGATTAGTTCGGCCAAATTTAGGTCCTTTAGTGTTGGAATATATTGAAACAGGCGTACCAAGTTTCCTCTGTTTAATATATCATGGGCGCCCTTTGGGATGTAGTGTGGAATAAACTCCAATTCAAATTGGTCGGTGGTGTCAAAGTGTGCATCTTCCCCAGGTCGGAGGAGAAGGACTCTGCTGCCCGTTGGTGTTGAGAGAAAGGGGGTCTGAGTGTGCCTTGGAGGGGGCTTGAGTGGTCTGATAGGGACTTGCTTGTTGGAGCACTTTGGCCCCGATAGCTAGACATTTGATTTTGGTGTTAATTATGACTGGTTATCGTCCCACTTTCCCTCCACTCTTTGGGCTTGTAGTCTAGGTGTTGGTTGTGGCTAGTTGTCATAATCTCTACTCTCACCGAGTGTGGGGTAGGCCCACTGACTGAGTGGAGCTGTTCGGTGTTGGCTTTCTGCTCCTGTCGTATGCTCATTTTAGCTAAGTCGCTCGGTGGGGCGACACAGGAGTGATGGATATTTAGGCGGCTATGTTCAAGACCGGGGGGCCTTTAAGGAGAGACGGTCTGTTAGCTGGGTTAATGCTACTAAGAATTGTATTAAACCTAATTTCTGTTGTTAGAGCCCACAGGGAAATCGTGGTTGTGGCAGCCCAGGGCTCCTGCCCTTAATGTGTTTGTAATAGTGCCCTATGGGCCCTGTAAGTGGCTCCTGTGAGTTTGCTAGAGCTCTTTGGAGCTTTGTCTGTACGCTGATCTACCCATGTTGTGTGGTGGGAGGCATT
This sequence comes from Calotriton arnoldi, assembly GCA_963921515.1. NCBI lineage: Eukaryota > Metazoa > Chordata > Amphibia > Caudata > Salamandridae > Calotriton > Calotriton arnoldi. Next base: position 324,363 of record CAWUFW010011357.1, on the reverse strand, counting down.
GTTTTCCTTTGTTTCTAATGCACAGTTCTGTGTGCGTAGCGATACAAAAGGGGATGATGGACGGAACGTTTGAGCCAATCAAACACTCACCCCCAGTCAACTGATCTGGGTTTAATCCATCATCATTCTTTAGCTCACTCCACCACCCCAGTTCAGACATGGCCATATGCAAATCAGTCTGACCCTGTGCCTCATGGGAACAGTCCAGCCCGAACTGCCAAGCCATGTCTTCCCTGGACCGGAAACAAGCATCCTAGGACCGGTTTCTGGCATTCCAGCCGTCATCAGCCAGGCTTGCTTGAATCCAGTGGCAAAGTGAGCAAGGGACCCACGTCTGGGCATACCCCCGCCAACTTAGGGCGAACAAAGCGATACAAAAGGGGATGATGGACGGAACGTTTGAGCCAATCAAACACTCACCCCCAGTCAACTGATCTGGGTTTAATCCATCATCATTCTTTAGCTCACTCCACCACCCCAGTTCAGACATGGCCATATGCAAATCAGTCTGACCCTGTGCCTCATGGGAACAGTCCAGCCCGAACTGCCAAGCCATGTCTTCCCTGGACCGGAAACAAGCATCCTAGGACCGGTTTCTGGCATTCCAGCCGTCATCAGCCAGGCTTGCTTGAATCCAGTGGCAAAGTGAGCAAGGGACCCACGTCTGGGCATACCCCGCCAACTTAGGGCGAACAAAGCGATACAAAGGGGATGATGGACGGAACGTTTGAGCCAATCAAACACTCACCCCCAGTCAACTGATCTGGGTTTAATCCATCATCATTCTTTAGCTCACTCCACCACCCCAGTTCAGACATGGCCATATGCAAATCAGTCTGACCCTGTGCCTCATGGGAACAGTCCAGCCCGAACTGCCAAGCCATGTCTTCCCTGGACCGGAAACAAGCATCCTAGGACCGGTTTCTGGCATTCCAGCCGTCATCAGCCAGGCTTGCTTGAATCCAGTGGCAAAGTGAGCAAGGGACCCACGTCTGGGCATACCCCCGCCAACTTAGGGCGAACAAAGCGATACAAAAGGGGATGATGGACGGAACGTTTGAGCCAATCAAACACTCACCCCCAGTCAACTGATCTGGGTTTAATCCATCATCATTCTTTAGCTCACTCCACCACCCCAGTTCAGACATGGCCATATGCAAATCAGTCTGACCCTGTGCCTCATGGGAACAGTCCAGCCCGAACTGCCAAGACATGTCTTCCCTGGACCGGAAACAAGCATCCTAGGACCGGTTTCTGGCAATCCAGCCGTCATCAGCCAGGCTTGCTTGAATCCAGTGGCAAAGTGAGCAAGGGACCCACGTCTGGGCATACCCCCGCCAACAGTTCTGTGTGCGTCCCTGCGTTGTTTCATGTGCCATTGTTGACACATCGACAAGTTTGAACGCTGGTGTGACCCCTGATGTATGGGTAATAAGTGTTTTGTGAGCAGTATTCACCCCTTGATCTGTTGTTTGTGGATTTTTGTCAAGACCATTGACGGTAGTCAGAATTGCTACTGCTTTATGTGCTCCATTTGGCACTATCGCTTGGAGGGTGCAGGTACTCGATAAATCTTGCAGGCAGGTTGGTGGACCTTTGTGCCCCATGTGGCCTTCAGTTGATTTTAGGGCTAAGTTAAATATAGGAAAGAGCTTAGGGGACCCATCCCCTTGGGCTGCATGAGTGCTGGAAGTGGCTCCTGCGATCAGTGATCTCCGCTTTGTAAGCCGCTATTTATTTTGTTTACTTTTTTCAATTTCTTTTTCGCCCTTCGCGAAAGGTTGTTTGCTTTTTGAGGGCCTTGCGGTGCTGATGAGTCACATACTAGTGATTCTTGAATGCTCTCTTCGGTCAAAACAGGGATGAGCGAGTCCATGATAATGCTGGGGATGTCATTGGGCTGTTTTGCTGGAGGGTGCAACCTTATAGGGGCCAATATTGGAGCAGCCAGGGCAGGGTCATTTTCTTGATGCTGTCCACTAGTGACCATAGTTTTCCAGTGTGGTTAAGCTATGTCCCAGGTCCACTAGTCTTAATTCTATAAATTGAATTAGGTAATTCTGAAGCTCCATCTTCGGTGATTTCCATAGGAGAGCCCTTACAATTGTGTCTTTTTTAATGCTGATAGAGGACAGGGAGGCCAGAGGAGGGGTAAAAGACCTTGTAAGGGGGGACCCCGGTGCTCCTAATTGTAGAGGGCTAATTGTTGTGCTTGTATGCTCTGTTCTGGGTACTGGAGTTTGTGCCAGCGATGCTTCAATTTGAGCTTGCAGTGTGGCCATAAAGCGGTCCGAGAGGTTTCCCTGTTCCTGGTCGGATATTCTTTCCCTCTTAGTCTCCTTTGATGGCGATTGAATGAAGTTGACCTCTGGAGAGTGTTTTAATGACTGTGTGTCCATTTCTGAGGGGATTGTCTATAATAGCGTGGTGGCTAAAAGGGTAGTCGCACTGCTATGCATTGGCGCAGTCTCGATAGTCTCATGCCGACAGTTTGCTAGACAGGGCGGCTCTTTCAAGGCCCCGGTGGTTGTCTGTGCCTGGCTGGTTGGGGTGGTAATTGTCTCCTCCTATTTCTGCTCTCTTCAGGGCTGCTCCCACTGTTCTTGCAGAGGGGTCAGGTAGAAGAATCTCTTTGCTACACCGGAGCTCCCATTGTGGCCATGGGCAGGGGTTTAATCTAGGTGATATTGGCCCTGAATCCATCGGCCCTTCTGAACCTTCACTGTGTAAGAGCGTTGATGACTTGTTGGACTCCCTTGAGCCCAGTGAAGTTGGTGATTGAGGACGTTTAAGGAGAACCTTTGAGAAATATTTATCTGCCCTGGTGTTGATGATTGGACTCCTTGAACCTGGGTCCTCTTCTCAGGCACGCTAGATGCCACCTGGTGCTTCTGTGAGTCTGACGGTGTGGGCGATTGTAGGGCAGTTAGTGTCCCCTTTTGACTGTGCTCCTCTGCCCCCACTTTTCTTAGCTTATTGATTGGGCTGGCATCAGGCTCAGGACCCTGAAAGCAGGGTGCCAGGGGTGGTGAAGAGAGATCTTATGCAAGTTTGTTGGCTTTTTTTCCGGGGCAAGGCTTTCCTTTTGGTCATGTTGCCAGGTCTAGGTTTTTTTGTTTTTATTTAGCTGAACCCTAGCGGTACTAGCGAGTTAGAAGTGCTGTTTAGTGAAAATTGACTGAGAATTATATGAAAAGGGGTGGGTAGCGCCACCTTACCTCTCAATCACTGGATTTGCCCCAAAGGGCCAATGAAAATAAAGGGAGAGGCACAGGCACGCTTCCCCCAAGTATTTTCTTGGTATTCCCGTTGTTGAAGATAATTATCAAGGCTCACTTGCTTGCGTGCCTCCACGGTAAAAGAGGTGTCAGTTGCTGTAATGATGGAGGTAGGCCATTGGTTGAGGTGTTTGGTTGGGGCGGTTGGGGAGGTTGAGGAGGACGGGGGGTTGGGGTCTACTGTGAGAGCTTGCTTCTGCTGGTCATGTCTGGCCCAGGGGTGAGGAAGCGGTCTGGGATCACAGTAAGCTCTTAATTTGCTTCTGCTGGTTGGTTCACAGTCCTTCCTTATCCCTCCCCTCAGCATCCCCTCTGTACCCCTTTCGTGACCCTCCTATACACTGGCATAGGGATTGTGCACTGGTCCTGAGGTCCTTGGCTGCCACCGCCTCCATCAACATCCAAAGGCCTGAAGTCACCTCTTGTGGCCTCTTGCAGCCAATCAGTCAGCCACTTGGGGACTCCCCAGTGACCTCCTGTGACTTGAACGTGGCCCTCCGGCGTCTTCAGAAGTGGCAGCCGGGCTGTCGCTTTAGCTATCCAGGGCTATTCAGGGCACCTTGTAAGGGTGCGGTGCAGGCTTGTCAGGCTGATCAGTGGGAGCACAGGAGCACAGGTACCACAGCGGACACAAGCTGCACCAGCCTAGTGCCGGCCACCTCCGTGTACCTCTGGCACCCACGGCTGCCTAGAGCACTCTCCCACTCTCCTCTGCCCTTTGTCGGGCTGGGTATGAGATGAGGTAGGGGGATCACCGCCTCTGAATTCTTAGAGCCTCTGGCCCCTCATGGGAGTTTTGCTGAGGGGACCTTGTAATGCACAACTCCACCGCTTGCCCCTTCAGCTTGCTCTGTCTGCTCCACCCCAGAGCTTCCGGACCGCTTCTCTGACTCCGCTGCTCCACAACCCTCACAAGTTCTGCCTTAGATGAGTGAACAGCCAAATGTGCAGAGGGGTTGAGAAAGGGGGTGGGCCTCAAAGACGTCTCAGCAATCTGGCTGTAGGTGACTTAGATATTGCAACAAAGGAGTTCTTGGTCCCCAACAGCCCTCAGTAGTCACGGAGAGTTAATCTCCAAACCAGTAGTACGCCAGGAGGGCCCTGTGCAGAGTGGTTGAGAAAGGGGGCGCAAGAATAGGGATTCTTGTCCCCCAACGACCCTCAACAGCCATGCTGAGTTCATCCCCAACCAGTAGTATGCTACGAGTCCCCTGTGCAGAGTGGTTAAGAAAGGGGAGGGGCCTCCGACGAGGTCTCAGCAATTCTCAGCAAGCTCATTTCTGACCTCTATTCTGCCTCGTGCTGCTCGTTTCTGACCTCTATTCTGCCTCTTTCTGCAAATTTCTGACTTCTATTTTGCCTTTTGATGCACGTTTCTAAGCTTCATTTTGCCTCTTTCTGCTAGGTTCTGACCTTTATTCTGCCTCTTTAGGCTCGTTTCTGACCTCTATTCTGCCTCTTGCTGCTCGTTTCTGACCATTATTCTGCCTTTTTTCTGCTCATTTCTGACCTTTATTCTGCCTCTTGATGCTCACTTCTGACCGTTATTCTCCATTTTTCTGCTCGTTTCTGACCTCTGTTGTGCCTCTTGCTGCTCTTTTCTGACCTCTATTCTGCCTCTTTCTGCTAGTTTCTGACATCTATTCTGACTCTTGCTTCCGGTTCTCACCTTTATTTAGCTTCTTTCTGCTCATTGCTGACCTTTATTCTTCCTCTTTCTGCTCATTTCTGACCTTTGTTCCGCCTCTTTCTGCTTTTTTATCACCTTTATTTTCAGGGCTGGACTGGCCGTAGCCGGCATCGGGCGTTTGTCTGGGAGGCTGGAAGCGTGGGGCGCCGGATTTGTTACTGGGGGGCCGATTTTGCAGCAATGCTGCAAAATCGGCCCACAGTAACATAAGCAGCAGTGCTGGGGGCCAGTATTGTTAAGCAGCAGTGCTTGGCACTTGACCCTCCGGGGGTGGGGGCCAGTCCGACAAAATTGCCAGGTGTGCTTTGGGTTCCCAGTCTGGCCCCCTTTATTCTGCCTCTCGCTGCTCATTTCTGACCTTTATTCTGCCTTTTTCTGCTAATTTCTCACCTTTATCTTGTCTCTTTCTGACCTTTATTCTGCCTCTTTCTGCTAGTTTCGGACCTTTATTTAGCCTCTTTCTCCTCTTCACCAGGACCGTGAGGGGAGCCTCAAGGCCCCCATGGTTCCTGCTGTCTCCCCGCCTCCTGTGGGTGCGAGCATTGCTTTCACACACAGGAAGCTGCTAAACATGCACCTCCCTGTGTGAGAAAGCAATTCGTCGGTTACCCTGCTCGCTTGACAGCAGGAAGGGAAATAGACGAATGCTCCGCTTCCAGCTAGTGAGAGCATTTTCACTGCTCTCACTTGCTGAATGTGGAGTGTTTGCTATGGCTTGGTGGGAGCAGTTAAAGCTCCCACCAAGCTACAGCAAACACCTATGTCCCTACGGGGTAGCAGCCACTGGGCCGTTTATGGCCTGTTTTAATGTTAATTGGGCCCCAGGGAGGTGGTGGTCCCCGAGTAAGGGGTGGTCCATGCAGCCCCCATTACCGTTAATTTAGCCACATGGAGGTGGTGGTCCCCGGGGGCCTGGGGGTTCCGCGTGCCCCTATTTTATTTTTTCTATGTGTCCCCATGGAGGTGGTGGTCCCCGGGGCCGGGGGGGGGGAGTCAGAGCAGTCCCCCCCTTTATTACAATAAGCCTCAGGGAGGTGATGGTACCCAGTGCTTTTATGAGCCCAGTGAGGAGGGTCCATGCGCCCCCTCCTTTAATTACCGCATGCCCCCGGTACCTGGCCCGCCCGGGAGCCTCTTAGTAAAGAAGCACGGGAGCCCGAGCTTCTTTTTTTTTTTTTCAGCAGGAGCTGCAGCTCCAGCATGGCTCCTGTCAAATATTTTTTTATATGTATATATATATATAACTTCGTTCCGCGTGCCACCGGAATCAGCTCCAAACACGGACACGGACCCAGAATGTCAGTTTCTTTTATTTTATTATTGCTGTGCCGCCATAACGTTTCGGCTCCTACGAGCCTTGATCACATGACACAGAGAGAACCAATGTGAACGAATTTAAAGTGACAGGTGCGTGAACAAATTACAAACACGTGATGGTTAAAATTCATAGACATAAAAACAATACATCTTTTCTCCTCATTTGTGTATATTGTTTTGCCAAAGGTATACAAATATGGTTTCTCGTTTAAATTGTTATTTTGGTATAATACCTCACTTTTATACAATTTACTAAAAGATCACAATTTCGCGAGTTGGAATTCACTACATCAATAAAATATTGCAAATTTATCTCTGTGTGTAGATGTGTTGCGTTCTACCTGAATGCAAAAAATGATAGACCTTAATGGCTGTAGGAGGTATATAAATTAATTGTAAAAAAGTCTATGTTGCCTTAAAGTGCCAGTGTGACTAAAAAAAGTGTGACTAAGTGTGTTAAAATCAATGAACTCCTCATAGAAATCATATGTGTACCTAATTTGATATCAATACATTAAATCAACTTTGGAACAAAGTATGTGGTGGCAATATGGGTAAATTTAATAGGTCTAGTAATCATTAATGCCTAAGGATCTGTACCTTTGTATTGGACTTTGTTGATTGAGGGAATATGCTGAACTTTGCATCATTAAGGACAGATTTGGTATCACGATTGATGGAGACATATCAGATGTGCAAAACATGGCAATATAATTATGTGTATTCTTGGTAAAAAAAGATAAAACCAATAAATATGCTTTTTCATAAATATATAAATATATAAATATACAAAAATATTAATACATAAATATACACATTATTAAAAGACTGTTAATAAATAAATAACTGCCTTAATAACAATTCCTTAGATGTAAAATACATGTACTTGGCAAATAACAAACACTGTTTTCTCATTATGTATATTCTATAGTAATTTTGAAATTAAAAATTGCAGTATTACTCAATGTGTATAAATACGTAAAAATATTTAGCCACTACATTGATGTCTGATATTTTATCATTATTCACCTGTGATTATCATAATTGTTGTCCTTTAATGCAACTAAAACATATCTCAAATCAAACATATTGGTCAATTAATACTGTACTTTAGCCTAGGCAAGTATACATATCCTCAGTTGCGTTAAGACCTCCTGGTGATTTGGAATCTAATTGTAATATATATCTTGTTTCTAGCCTTCGTAATTTTGATTCCCTATCACCTCCCCGTCTGCTAGGAGGTACACTGTCAATGACGTAATACTTGAGATCTGTATTTTTGGAATTGTGGGCCTCTCTGAAGTGACGTGCCACCGGATAAGTGTTATCCTGGTTGCTAATGGCACGTAAATGTTGTAGGATGCGCTTGTGTACTTGCAATTTTGTGCTGCCTATGTACTGGAGGCCACATGGACATTCCAAAACATAGACAGCATATTCAGTTTTACATGTGAGGAATTTCTGTATCCTAATTGCCTTGTCACTGAACGGTGTTGTATATGTATTTTTGTTTATACCATGGGCACACGCCTTGCAAGACCTGCACTTAAAAAAACCATTGTTGGTTTGTAGCCAGCTTGTCTTTTCAATTACCTCTGGACTGGTAAAGAGCATCCCTCATGGAGGGTGATTTGCTGTATGTGATGGACACCCTCTGCGGCAGCAGGGGTCCAATCACGGCATCATTTAGTACTGGCGGCCAGTTTTTTTGTATGATCTTTTGTATCTTAATGTGCTGATTGCTATATATGGTGATCATTCTGAATGTATTTTCTGTTTCTTTTTTTCTTTTTTCAAGACCTATGCTTGATATGTGTGTGCCCATTTGTTTATCATTAAGTAAGGAATCCCTACTAGGGAGCATAGATTTTGATTTAGCTCTAGTGATAATATGTTTGCTATATCCTCTTTCCTTGAGTCTCCTGAGGCTATCTGCTTGTGCTGTTTTTAAATCTTGCTCATTACTACATATACGGCGTAGCCGCAACATCTCACCATACTGTATACTGTTAATGAGATGTCTCGGGTGAGCGCTACTTGCGTGAACAGTGGTATTTCCCGCCATTTCTTTACGATAAAGCCTGCTCTCTATTTTACTCTGATTGATGTATATCTGGGTGTCAAGGAAGTTGACTGTATTTGCGCTTATGTTGGTTGTGAAATGTAGGTTCAATTGGTTGTTATTCAAAGTTTCAACAAAGGATAGGGCCTCCTGTTGAGTGCCACGCCATACCACAAATAGATCATCTATATAACGAAGCCATGTCTGTACATGGTTGTCAATGTGATGGCTGTACTTGCCCATGAGGACCACTTCCTCCCAGTAGCCCATATGAAGACAGGCGTAACTGGGAGAAAAGCTGGCCCCCATGGCCACTCCTCTAGTTTGCTGAAACAAAAGATTGTTAAACATAAAATTGTTATTAGTTAAACAGAACTCTATCATTTCCAAAAGCATGTTGTTATGCTCATTGTGATATATTGATCTTTGTGCCAGGTAATGTTTTATGGCTTGGATGCCATCCTCATGTTTTATGCTGGTATATAAGAACGCTACGTCCATTGTCATCAATAAATAGTCTTCCTTCCATTCCACCTCGTTAATTTGTCTTAAGAAATCTGCAGTATCACGCACGTATGATGGCAATTTTTTAACAAACTCCTGCAAAAAGAAATCCACGTACATGGATGTGTGTTCCAAGAGGCCACCCTTAGCCGATATTATTGGACGCCCAGGTGGTATTACAGGGTCTTTATGTATTTTGGGGATAAAATAAATCGTTAGTGTTACTGGATTGTCTGTTTTTAGGAATTTGTATTCATTCATAGAGATAAGACCTTTTGATTTCCATGATGAGAGTTTGTTGTAATATGAGGCGTAAACAGTTTTTAGATTTGCCGCACTATTTCTTATGTAACATTCTCTAACATTAAGCTGCTTGAATGCTTCCTTTAGGTAATCCACTTGTGGCCAAATGACCACACTGCCTCCCTTGTCGCTGTTCCTTATTATGATACTTTTTCCTTTTTCAATTTGGAGACCAAAATTCTGATATTGTCGCTGTTGATTGTTGTATTTCATTTTTGTCATCCCAACTTCTTTATTAAGTTTTTTTAATTGTGTTGTTACCGTCTCATGGAAGACATCTATGGAGTCTCGAGGAGTGATGGGGTTAAACGTAGAGGGTTTTTTAAAGGGAGTTGACTGTTCCTGTTCAGTATTATCCCAAAGGCTCTCCATTTCCTTCAATAATGGTACATCAGATTGCGATAAATTTGAATAACTCTGGAGGTCTTGTTCTGTTCCTTTGTTTAACTCCTCTTGCGTTTTAATCAATATGTGGAATGTCTTAAGTTTAAGTTTAAGTTTCCTTACTGTTTTGTATACGTCTAGGCGTGTTGAAGCATAATCAAAATTGGCTCCTGGAGAATATGTTAGTCCCAAACTTAAAATGCTTTCCTCTTTGGCTGACAGTGTAATGTTGGAGAGGTTGATTACGGTACGGCAGGGTACTTTTGTCTTGTTTACTTCTTCTGCCAATATCCACTTCCCCTCTTCTTGGTGTAATTTTGTGCGCCATTTGCTTGCTTTGCGCCTCTGCCTGCGCCTGAAGTTGTTGTTTGTTCTTCGTTCATTCTTTGTGGCCTTGGACGGAGAGTTTGTCTCCTTTGTTGACATTAAAAAATCAGCTCTTCCCCAGGTAGTGGCTTTTTGCGATTCCCTGTGAGATCTGGATTTCTCATTTCTGATTCAGACTCACTGCCTCCTGCTGAACTCATGTCTGACTGTGAAGTTTCTTGTCTTGCTTCAGGGGTTCTATTGGCAATATGTACATTCCATGCCGGTTTGTTTTTGGCCACTCTGAAGCCATCGTATTTTTTTTTTAAAGTAAAAATCTGTCCGAGTTCGTAATCATTACGATCCCTTTGGAATTTATACGCTTTTCTTTCTTTTATTTTATCCTCTTCTTTTTTCAAGCGTATCATCATTTCTTTCCTCATTTTGACCATTTCCTCTGTTTCTTCCAACTTTCCCAATTCATCATTCAATTCATCAATGTCTTTCAGGAGTTGGGCTCTATCGATGTCAGCGTATTTAATTAGTATTAGGACAAGTCTTCTAGATGAATCTAGATTACTTTCTGCCCACTCACTCATAAGGACAGGATTTGGGTCCTGATAACTCGGGGCATTTAAAATTCTTAATCCTCTTGGGATTCTGCCCACATCTATATATTTTTGTAATGACCGTGATTCCCACCATTTACTCTGTTCGTTCCTCATCTTTTTTTCTAGTATTTTGAATTTTTCTTTCAAGGTGTTCAAGTTGCTTGTATTTCTGTAACTGGCGTCTGGTTCTTTAGCACCTGACGTTGATGGGAGGCTGTCCGAAAACATATTCATTGCTGCAGCCTCCCTGTCTCTAACCGTGTCGGCTGACATCTTGCAATATTAATTCTTTAGTTGGAATCGCAAGTTACACTGTTTGGAAATCCCGTAAACTTGCGTGAATACTGATCACCTTTCCACCCTTGAATACCCGTTTTTCCTACCTTAGCTCTCACTGCTGTCACCGTATCCTCCGACTCGGCGCTAACAGCGTTGCTGCTGGCTTCCGGATGTACTCGGGTTCAAGGGGGTGATCCAGCGCAATATTAGCCAACAACATTCATACACCATATACTCACTTGGGCCCATACATTCACACTACACTAATACTTACGCTGGGTGTCAGATGTACTCTTTTATCAAAGTCCCTGCTACCAATTACCTTCTGATTGAAGAATAATAACTTACCAATGGATCCTTTGCTAATTGGGAAGTTTAAAATGAGTGACATTCATTATAGTACATAATCCTGAAATAACCACTGAGTCAGGAAGTTTTAAAATGTTTATCTAAAGTTTTAGCAGAGTAAAATACAGAAAAACTTGGTACTTGATTGAAATACCCAAGAAAAAGCATAGAAATGATTTGCTAATAAATGATGGTGTTTAAGGAAGAGGAGAAGATAGAGACAGCAGCGCAACTAAAGGTTGCAGTATAGTTACCTAAATGCGAGAACCAAGCCCCTTGGCCAAGGAGTTGGGAAAGATAGGACCCAGGAAGTATGAAGAGCAAAGACTTCTTCCAGGATCAGGACAGGACCGGTAACCTCTCTACAACGACGCCTGCGCCGTTCCCCTCTCTGATACTCGACTTCTCTCGAATCTCCTGTGCCTTCCTTCTAATGGACGCCGCCGCCCCCTCCTCAGGACCTCTTCCGGACAGGAATTCAGTCAGCAACCGATCAGCTGGGCAGTCTGGAGTTGAGAGCGCTCTGGCAGTATGGACGCCTGTTCTTCGTGAACGCATGCTCTTCTGGAAAACCTGCTCTGACTAATTTACTAATACTATATTCTATTATACCCTTCTACGCCCATGTACCTCCCCTTAATGTTGCTAAAATATGGGACCACTACTTCTGATTGGACAGGGACAGGGGGTTGATTCTCGCACCATGTCAATTTTGGCCTACATTGTGAAGCCTATTGTCTTTACGTTCCCGCCCCTTCAAATTAATACATTCGCTTTATTTCCCACCCATCTCACGACAAATGTTATACATTTTACAGAAGAAAAGTAACAATTTCTGTCCGCCGGAAACTTTGGGTACATCATCTTCAGCCAATAGGTTGTGGCCTTGGGAGACGTCCAAGTTGACTTTACTTGGCAGGCAGACAGGACACATGCGCAGAACCCTCTGTCTCTCGAGTTTCAAGACACCAACCCAGGCCCAAGTTTACGAATTACTAAAAGTGCAAGAAGAAAATATTAAAATCACAAATAAAAAGTTTCACTGTATACCCACTTTCCCTAACTCTATTCCCATTTAATCATAATACTATCCTGCATTAGTAGCGTTAAGAAAACGATAATTTAATAATGACATGAGAGCAAGCTGAAGCATGTGAAAACATTTAGCGGCCATTTTAATGCACACTGCGCAGAAGCAGAAGTTTCCCACCAAGCAAAGAAAGACGTCACACCATGTGATCAGGTTGCGACATGCGCAATAAAGTCCTGCGCTTTTAGCGGCCATCTTGGTTTATGGACAAGCGTTATTCATTAGTAAAACACATAGGCAAGCGTCTATCCCTTTTGTGTTTGTGAATGCAAGGATTAGTATTGACAGTACAAGTTTAATAAATTAATACTATGAGGAAGATTGCATACAAGCAAGTTTCAATTTTGAAACCTTGCTCCATCAATCCCCTCTCTGATGGCGTTTCTGAGCCATCAAAATACCACCCTCAATCAGATGCCAACTTCTAGCAATTAGTTTCATTCTCATTTTTACTTTTTCTATTCTTACAGTCTCCTTTTAATTTCTTGTATAAATCACTTCTCCATTCTTCTAGTTCGATTTCCTCTAGTTTTCTTTTCTTTCCTTTTCCTGTCATCTTATATGTTCCATTCTTTCTACAGCATTTGCACCATATTGTTATTGCTAAAATTATTATTGCTAACCCCGCTAAGGGTACTAATATTTGACCTATAAGTCCTTTCCCTATATTAGCAAACCAGGTTCCAATTGACGATATACTATTTGTCAATCTTTCCCATACACTATCAACTTCCAGTGGTTTAAGTTCTTTCTCAAGTTTAGTTATGTTCTGAATGTACGTTCCAATTTCTGCACTCTTATCAGGAATATAAGTGCAACAATGTTCCGTCTTCAATAATTTACAGACTCCTCCCTCTTTTGCCAATAGAATGTCAAGAGCAAGTCGATTTTGCATCACCATAGATCTAATCGCAACCATCTCCGTATTAATCATTAGAAAACCTCCAGCAGTATCCGTTGATAAACGATCAACCACTGTAGACAATTTACATATTTTCCTTGAGTTCAGAATTATTCCCACTGAAGGTATCAATGCACCAAATATATCACCTACAATTTCTGAAAAACTAGCTCTTTTACTACGTATTAACTCATTATTGTTTTCATTGCTCCCAGTGTTTCTTTTTACGTGGTATATCTTTGGAAAAACTATTCCAAAATAACAACTTCCATACCACCTTGCAGGAAGCCTAAAGTAAGCCTTATTCCCACATACATAATAGATTCCAGGAAAAACTGAATCTGTTCCTCCTTTGAGTCCCCAACCTCCCAGAATTAAAAAATTGTGTTCACATTCACTGGTACCGATGAAAACATTGTTATAATCAGTCTTTAAGCTCTGAAGACAAATTTTCCCTTTCTTTACGAAATCCAGAGCCATTGCAGCTTGAGCTTTACTAGGTGTATAACTCCCTTCCTTCTCCGCCCAAGGTGGCAACTGAGCCTTATGCTCTGAAGCTTTCTTTTGAAAATCATGTCTTCTATCTTCTACTAAATTCAAAAATATCTTTTCTTCTTCTAGTAAAGAACATGTTAGATTGTGTCTATGTGCATGTGTTATGTCTATCGATTTCATCGTTACGAAAAACTCTCCCATAAACTGTGCGTCTTGACTACTAAGCACTGGGTTCATACTCTTGCGAATCGGAACCTCAGAAAAAATCACATCTAAGTTTGAATAATAATACTGTAGTCTACCTGTTCTATAAAATAAACGTGTTAATATACTACATGAGATGCCATATGTCAGTGGTAAATGATGATATGTTAATCCTTCCGCTACTGATTCAGGTAACTTCATACAGACATAACAATTACTAACTTCCATTGTGTCTACATACTGAAACAATAACTTTGTGAAAACATTTAAACTAGTGTCGTTATCAGCTATTTCAAGATGAATTTCTGCCTCATCTTCTGCCATTAATTCTACTCTATTGCCCTTCATGTTTGCTGTCCTCCCTTTAGTTTCATTATTAATCTTCTTATCTATTATCATAAGGTAAGGAATTGCTACAATCAGGACTAACCATACTATAAGCACCAATACTAGACTACATATGCAGATTGCACAGCATCTCCTACAACAATTTCGTTTTGGTCTCCCAGTAACTCTATCATCAGGCATTTTTCAACAAGGAAGATTTCTCTTCTTATCTCTTCTTCTTTTCTTTAGATGATTCTTTTGTTTAGTCAGGGTGGTCTTGTTTCTTCTTCGTATGTTAGTTCTGCACTTGTTCCTTCGCCACCACTGTCACTTGACTCTGAGCTTTCAAAATCTTCAAGAATGATATAAGTCCAGTCAGGACCCTTGAATTTGTTATTCACAAGTCTCAGTCTTTTACTTTTTCTTTTTCCTGACTTTTTCTCTTGTTCAGTTTGACTTGTCACTTCAGGTACTTGTTCTGGATCTTCACTTCTGGTTGTTATGTGGTATTTTACTCTTTTAATGACACTTGGCCAATGATCTCCTTTTCTTGTTTTCTTTGTTGGCACTGTTTCTCTGTTCACGTCTTCAGAGATCTCGTTATTTTCACTGCTCAATACTGTTTTGTTTTCTTTGATTACTGCCTCTTTTGTTTGTTCTTTTTCAGGTCTGATTGGTTTCTCTTCAGTAGCTCCACAATGACTTTCAAGATGTTGGCCTTGTTCCTTTTTTATTTCTTTATGTTCATTTGTATCAACTCCTTTTTCTTTAGTGAATTCTTCTTGATTTAACTGCTTCTGATCAGGGCTTATTGCACTGTGAACTTCTGCAGCCTGACCTGATTCTTTTAAACCTGTCTGTCCCTCTTCAAAGTTTATTAAATCTTCACTATTTTTAGTCCAATTTTCTTTCCCTATCTTATTTAGTTCAGGATCTTTTACTATCTTTTCTTCTTGATCCGGAACTTCTTCTTCTTCACCTTTCTGATCTTCTTCAATTTCTTTCAATTTTGTTTGATTTCTCGTTCTGTAATATACTTCAGGAACTTCTACCACTGGTATCCAATCCTGACTTGTGCTCGGTTGTTCTCCGTCAGCTTCTCTCGAACCTCTAGCCTGAGATTCCTCAGCTGGGCAACCTTCAGCTTCTTCAGTGATTGGCGTTGTCTGTGAATTCTCTTCTTCAGGTTCTGGTACTCTCTTTGTGTGGCTTACGTGAATCCAATTTGGAAATCTTGCACACTTCACTGCTGTATTGGTGGTCAATATGACTTGACAAGGTCTGCTCCACCTGAGTGATAGACACGTTTCTCTGGTGTGATTCTTCACTACCACCCAATCACCAGGATTCAGATCATGTTCTAGTTCAGGCTGCCTGGAAACTGCGTCTTCTCCAACCTGATGAGCGACAGAACGCACTAGGTCAGCCAATCCTTTGCAATAATCCAAAACCATATCATCAGATATATTCACCAGTTTGTTTGTGGGAACATGTGTTTGTCTCATTGCTCTTCCCATCATTATTTCATGGGGGCTCAATCCTGTTGTTCTGTCAGGTATGCTTCTGAGTCCCATCAGGACAAGTGGCAATGCATCTGGCCACTCTAATGATGTTGATGCACACATTTTTCCCAATCTTGACTTTATAGTGCCATTCAATTGTTCAACCACTCCAGAAGCCTCTGGGCGATATGCACAGTGCAATTTCTGTTTGATTTGAAATGCTTCACATATTATCTGGATCACTTCGCTATTAAAGTGTTTTCCTCTATCTGATTCCAAAGATACTGGGAAACCAAACCTAGGTATGAGCTCACGTAACAACAGTTTTGCAACTGTAATACTGTCATTTCTCCTAGTAGGGTAAGCCTCCATCCACTTTGAAAACAGACACACTATGACTAGTACGTATTTCAGCCCTCTACATGGTGGTAACTGTATGAAGTCGAACTGGAGTCTTATAAATGGGCCCTCTGCCTTTCCAATTTTTCCAAACCCAATTATCGTTTTCCTGCCTGGATTATGCATTTGGCAAGTTAGACATCTCTGGCAAAGACTCTCTGCAACAGCCCTGAATTTGGGATTGTACCAATTTTGTCTGAACAGCCTAATCATTCCGTCTCTCCCTATGTGTGTGTCTCCATGATGCATTCTAGCCATTTGTGAGAGTAAACAGTCTGGCATGACTGGTCTGCCATCTGCACTGATCCATACTTCATCTTCTCCTCTTTGGGAACAACCCACTTTGATCCACAAATTTTTCTCACTTTCATCAACCTCATCTTGCAATTTCTTCACCTCATTCCAAGTTTCAGGATGGCATATACAGCATAAGTTGGCAGCTGAATCTCATTCTTTCCACCCTCTTATTGACTGACGTTCTGGTTTTGGCACAATGTTGAGCCACCAAGTCTGCATATCTGTTGCCGACTACCACCCAGTCATCTCCTGACTGATGTGCGGCACATTTCACCACAGCCAATTCTTTTGGTGATTGTATTGTTTCTAGCAATTCCCTTACAAATTGTCCATTTTTAATGGGGGATCCTGAAGAAGTCATGAAATCCCTCTGCATCCACAGTTGGCCAAAATCGTGCACAACCCCGTAACCATATTGACTATCTGTAAATATGGTCACTCTCTGATTCCTCCCAATTTTGCAAGCTTTTATCAAAGCAATCAATTCAGCTACTTGTGCAGATTTGACTCCTGGTAAATAGGATGCTTCAACTATTCCAGTTAATTCACATACCGCATAGGCAGCAGTTAGTTTACCATCTTCATGTCTTTGACATGAACCATCGACAAATAACTCCCTATTTGGCTTTTTAAGAGGCTGTTCCTCTATGTCTGGGCGTGGTTTTGTACATAATTCTGTAATTTGTACACAATCATGTTCATCTTCTTCGTCATCTTTATTTGTTTCATGATATGGGTCCGGCAATAAAGTTGCTGGATTTATTATTGTACACCTTACCATGGTCACATTTTCAGCACCCATTATTATCCTCTCATATTTAGTCAGCCGACTAGGAGTAAGATGCTGAGTTCGGGTTCTTGTCAATAGAATGACAACTGCATGTGGAACATACACTTTTACAGGATGTCCCATCACAATTGACTCGCTTTGTTCAATGCTCAAACAAGTCGCTGCCACTGCTTTTAGGCATCCTGGCAACGCGGCTGCTACTGGGTCCAATGTAGCAGAAAAATATGCTATAGGACGTCTGTCTAGTCCATGTCTCTGAGTTAAGACAGAAAGTGCACAATTTTCTCTCTCTTGACAGAATAATGCGAATTCTCTTTTATAATCAGGCATGCCTAAGGCAGGTGCTGAACAAAGTGCGTTTCTCAATTTTACAAAAGCTTCTACACTTTCATCCTCCCATTCAACAGGGTCCTTTGCTTTCTTTTTCGTCATGTTAATTAAGGGTTTAGCCAACATGGAAAAATTTGGTATCCATTGTCGACAGTATCCTACTATTCCTAGGAACATTCTCACTTGTCTTTGGGTTACAGGCATTTGCATTCTCTTTATTAATTCTACTCTTTCAGAGGTTACTCTTCTTTTTCCCCTCTCAATTTGGTGTCCCAGATATTTAACAGCTGTCCTGCAAAACTGTAACTTTTCAGGTGAGACTTTATGCCCTTCCTCAGCCAAAAGATTTAATAAGGCTATGGAATCAACAACACAGTCTTCTCTGGTGGTCGACGCTACTAATAAGTCGTCTATATATTAAACTAGAACTGAGCTTCCTGGCATCACTAGTTTTTCAAGGCACTTTTTCAGTATCTGATTGAAAATGGAAGGACTTTCTGTGTACCCCTGAGGAACACGGTTCCACACATAGACTTTGTTCTCAAATTTAAATGAGAAAAGATACTGGCTGTCTGGATGCAATGGTATTGAAAAGAATGCTTGACACAAGTCAATTACTGTGAACCATCCTGCATTCCAAGGGATCTGGTATAGAATTACTGCAGGATTTGGTACTATGGGACAACATGGTTCCACAATCTTGTTTATTTTACGCAGATCCTGAACAATCCTATATTTTCCACTAGGTTTCTTTAGTCCCATTATTGGTGAATTACATGGGCTACTCATTACTTCTTTTAGAATGTTTTGTTTTACCATTCGATTGATTTCTTCAATGACTCCTGCTTTTACTTCTGCACTCATTTTGTATTGTTTAGTATTTGGGAAAATCGCACCTTCCTTTACCGTAATTTGAACTGGATCTATTTTTGCCATAAGTCCTACTTCTTTTCCGGTGAAATCCCATACTATTGAGTTTACTGTACCTTTTAATTCTTCTGACAACTCATCTTTTGTTATCAGCGAAAACATTTCATCTATTTCTGTACCTTGTTTTGCAACCATAATTATATACATGGTCCTCATCTGGTGTCTGAACTGCCACACCATACGGCGTGCAGAAAATTGTACAGTTCATTGTGCATAATAAATCTCTACCTAATAAATTCACTGGGCTAGAATCGCACACTACAAATTGGTGCATTTCTCTGAAGTTTCCTATTTTGACTTCCATTGGTTCTATAAGAGGTGTTCTAATTCTTTGATTAGCTACCCCTACTACTTGGATATCTTCACCAGAGAGAGGAAGGTCTGGGATGTCTGCTGATCTCACAGTAGACCTGGTAGCACCAGTGTCCAAAAGAAAAGTAATATCATTACCTTTCACATTTCCTTCAACATATGGACCAGACTGATCTACCTGTAAGGATGCGTCAAGTATGCACTCCTTCTTCCCCTCTCCTAGGCACCGTCATGAGTCGAATTTACAATAATTGTCCTGCAAAAGAAATTGTGATGTCATATAATCATTCTTACCACTCCCTCCTGGGTAACCAATGTCTGTGCCATGTTTTGCTCTGCTTACATTACCCTGAACAGGTGGAGGTGGTAATTGACTCTGGGGATTTACACCCTGCTGGGAGTCATTCTGCGTCTGTGGATTTAAGTTTTGATTTGAGCCATTATTATTCCGAATCTTTTTACATTCATCCTTCCAATGCCCCAATTTTCCGCATCCATGACAAGGAAATTTCTTTTTAGCTTCTTCTCTACTCATTCGTCCTCTAAATTTTCCACCATTTCCCGTATCACCACTCGTTCCAGAATCTTTTCCTTGATTTTCACTCGGATTTTCCACATTAATTCCCTGCTTCTCTGCCATTTTCACCTGTGCCCACATCACCTTTTCTTGTAATTTCTTGTGTCTATCCTCAATATCGTCTCCACAATATTTTGCATACTTCAGAATCTCATCTATGGGCTTTCCCTGCCAACACAGCATATGCTGTTTAATCATCTGGCAAAACTCTGGCTTCAGACCGTAAACAAATTGATACACAAACTGACTCATGTTTTTGTCTCCAATGTCCTCGAATCCACTATACTGTTTAAACACCTGCAATAGGCGCTCATAGTAAGAATGTACTGTTTCACTGGCTTCTTGGGTGGTTCGATCTATTTTCACCCAATCTGTTTCTTTCGGTGGTATTTTCCCTTTCAGGTATGTTATCACCTGCTGATACTTTTTCATTACATCATTTGACGGGGCACCTGTTTTCGGATCTCTGGGATACTCATCACTAGGCCAATCCACTGTGATTTTGCAATCTGTCCATAAATCGGCAGGTACCACTATGTCAAACAACCCATCCAAATCCTTCAACAATACCTTTGACACCTTCACAAACCTTTCAACCTGCTTGTACCATTCAATTGGCTTTTCCCTCAGCTTTGGAAAATCATTCGTAAATGATAAAATATCCTGTCTGCTCCATGGGACATGTACATATCCTCCTCCTGCAACTTCTCGCATTGGATACATCTGGTCTGCTTTTCCTGCTTCCTTCATCACATATTCTGATGCTGTTCTACTTGTTTGTGCTTATTCCTTTTTCTTGGCCCACCTAGATCTCCATTTATCTAGATCTCCCCATTTTTGTAAAACTAACATTAATTCTCTTATTTGCAGTCTTCTTCCAGATGCATTCATGTTTTCTAAATCTTTTCTGCAAATTCTGCTCTATATGGTTTCTGTAATACTTTTGATCTCCCTATTTCGATTCCCATCTGTAGTGCTAAATTGGACAAATTTTCATGGAATATCTTTACATTTCTAGTGATACTCCTACACAAGAATAATAATTCTTCATCATCATAGGTATTCAAGCGTTCTACTCCTACATTTCCTGCTATTATTTCTTCTAATTCAACTTTTAATTTATGAATATCCAATACTTTTGGAGGTGTGCACTGTTTGACTGACCCTTGTACCCATCTTTCTAGATCTTCAGGTGTTACTATGGTAGCACTTTTTGCTCCCGATGAAGTTACTAAACTTACATCTTTTGAACCTCCAGGTACATCTTTTCTGGGAGTACTATTCACAGAACCTCGAATAGGTAAATCCATGAGTGATATTGTGGATTCACAGTCACTAAATTGATCCTCAATTATAACTGGAGCTTCAGGTTTGGTGTTACTCACAGGAGTAGGTGCAAGTATGGTTTGAGGACAATTTCCTTGAGTACCATATAATGGAACTACTGGACCAATTGTTACCGGAATGGTCAATGAATCAGGATGTACTTTTATCTGAGTTATTTTCTGTATTAATTCTGTTCTGGTCTTTTCTAGGGCTTCTTTTTCTTTGTCATGAAGTATTCTAGTCGGGGTGAACTCATGCATTACCTGTGGCACTAATGGAGTTTTCGGTGGTGCACTTGGGGTGCATCCACTTGTCCCTTCCTGATATGGTGGGGGATTTCTTAACATTTACTCCATAAATTCATCTTCTGAATCCTCATTTCTCATTAAATGTTTTGTCTTTTCTGTACATTTGCCTCCTGATTTCTCTCCTTCTGTGAATAATGGATACAGTCCCTCTGTAATCATTGCCCTTCTCCATTGTTTCATCTGACCTTCTCTTGACTCACGTAAATATCTGGGGTAAAATCCTGGGTAACTCCTATTACTTCTAGATCTATCCCGCTCAAATGCCTCTGTTTCCCATTCTTCTAGAGCTTCATACTGAGTTAATCTAGGTCTGGGTTCTAAGTCATTCATCCTCAATCTTAAATTTTGAAGAATTCGCCAATTGAACGTGCCATTCTGGGGAAATGCTAATACTCCATCATTTTTGGTGTATTCTATCCAATTCTCCATCCATACACAGGTATGATAACCTCTCTCCATCATCATAAACGATGTTGGCGTTTTAGCTGGTGGAATAATAATTCCTTCTCTAGTTTTGATTGGTTTGTCCTTTTTAAAATAATTCTTAATCTTTTGTAAGAATGACATTTTTCTCCTTTCTCCGTACATTCTATCTAATCTTCTGTGTACAAAATTATATTCTGCAAAACCTAGGAATCTCCTATCCAGACGAGTTCCTATTAAAGTCGGATCACGTTTTAACATGCAATCCTTATCCAGTAAGAATTTTGCCTCTATATTTTCAACCAATCAAATGTCTGCTATCTTTTATTTCCGAGCCAATCCTTGTGCGGCCTTTTGGTGACGTTTCTCTGTCAACCTTTACAATCTGCTCTTTTCTGTTCTCGCTGGTTTAACCAATCCCAGCGCGGCACCTGTGACGTCAATACTACTCCTGACTACTGACCCCTCCTTTACAAGGGTTTTCCCACACCCGCTGTTTCAACCTACCACAGCGCGGCGTTTTGTGACATCAGCTCCCTCTCCGGCAACTGACCCTCCCTTTACAAAAATTTACGCAAACTTATTTTCTCTCTAAATCTTAATTACATTTCAGTAACAACATAAAACATTCGCTATCGTGCCAGTTTCCACTAATTTTGAAAAGGATAGTTTCTTCCACACTTTAGTAAATCCTTTCCGTTTACTAAACATATACTACGAGTAAAACACTTCCGTCTACTCTTCACACAAGCTCCAGAAGTACCTGTTACTTCTCCAATGTTACCCTTACTAGGTGATATAACATCAAATTTTTATCAGCGTACCCTTTTGCTATTACTCACACGCATAGAGTCCCTAACGAGTACTTGAAGTCCTGCTTAACTTCTCAGTACTATTTCTGCCTGACAGATAACCTCACTGCAGTATGGCTTCCACTTGCCACCCACTATTCTTTTTACCTACCCCGGGGTATTCTGGACAACATATAACAAAACTCAAAAATAAGCGGATGTTAGTTCATAAAAAAATGCAAATAAAATTCTCATTACCCAATTAACAAAGAGTAACAACAACCGTCCTCTGCTTACCAGAAAACTGATCCAGCGCAATATTAGCCAACAACATTCATACACCATATACTCACTTGGGCCCATACATTCACACTACACTAATACTTACGCTGGGTGTCAGATGTACTCTTTTATCAAAGTCCCTGCTACCAATTACCTTCTGATTGAAGAGTAATAACTTACCAATGGATCCTTTGCTAATTGGGAAGTTTAAAATGAGTGACATTCATTATAGTACATAATCCTGAAATAACCACTGAGTCAGGAAGTTTTAAAATCTTTATCTAAAGTTTTAGCAGAGTAAAATACAGAAAAACACGGTACTTGATTGAAATACCCAAGAAAAAGCATAGAAATGATTTGCTAATAAATGACGGTGTTTAAGGAAGATGAGAAGATAGAGACAGCAGCGCAACTAAAGGTTGCAGTATAGTTACCTAAATGCGAGAACCAAGCCCCTTGGCCAAGGAGTTGGGAAAGATAGGACCCAGGAAGGATGAAGAGCAAAGACTTCTTCCAGGATCAGGACAGGACCGGTAACCTCTCTATGACGCCTGCGCCGTTCCCCTCTCTGATACTCGACTTCTCTCGATTCTCCCGTGCCTTCCTTCTAATGGACACCGCCGCCCCCTCCTCAGGACCTCTTCCGGACAGGAATTCAGTCAGCAACCGATCAGCTGGGCAGTCTGGAGTTGAGAGCGCTCTGGCAGTATGGACGCCTGTTCTTCGTGAACGCATGCTCTTCTGGAAAACCTGCTCTGACTAATTTACTAATACTATATTCTATTATACCCTTCTACGCCCATGTATCTCCCCTTCATGTTGCTAAAATATGGGACCACTACTTCTGATTGGACAGGGACAGGGGGTTGATTCTCGCACCATGTCAATTTTGGCCTACATTGTGAAGCCTATTGTCTTTACGTTCCCGCCCCTTCAAATTAATACATTCGCTTTATTTCCCACCCGTCTCACGACAAATGTTATACATTTTACAGGAGAAAAGTAACAATTTCTGTCCGCTGGAAACTTTGGGTTCATCATCTTCGGCCAATAGGTCGTGGCCTTGGGAGACGTCCAAGTTGACTTTACTTGGCAGGCAGACAGGACACATGCGCATAACCCTCTGTCTCTCGAGTTTCAAGACACCAACCCAGGCCCAAGTTTACGAATTACTAAAAGTGCAAGAAGAAAATATTAAAATCACAAATAAAAAGTTTCATTGTATACCCACTTTCCCTAACTCTATTCCCATTTAATCATAATACTATCCTGCATTAGTAGCGTTAAGAAAACGATAATTTAATAATGACATGAGAGCAAGCTGAAGCATGTGAAAACATTTAGCGGCCATTTTAATGCACACTGCGCAGAAGCAGAAGTTTCCCACCAAGCAAAGAAAGACGTCACACCATGTGATCAGGTTGCGACATGCGCAATAAAGTCCCGCGCTTTTAGCGGTCATCTTGGTTTATGGACAAGCGTTATTCATTAGTAAAACACATAGGCAAGCGTCTATCCCTTTTGTGTTTGTGAATGCAAGGATTAGTATTGACAGTACAAGTTTAATAAATTAATACTATGAGGAAGATTGCATACAAGCAAGTTTCAATTTTGAAACCTTGCTCCATCAGGCCAAATACTTCCAGGCGAACCATATATATATATATATATATATATATATATATATATATATATATATATATATATATATATATATATATATATATATATATATATATGATTAAGCTTTCTGCCAAATTTAGTGTAAATCTGTTCAGCCATTTGGACTGTAGCTTTGTCTGAGTTTCCTATGGGAAAACACATTATTGGACCCCATTTTTTCTCGGCCCTCGCTTAACCAATTACCCCAAAACTTTCTAAGAAGGAGTGGGGTGAATGAGACCTCTTTTTGGAAAGTTTTGTGAACATTCTTGAAACTGTGCCAAAGTTATAAGCAAACCAAAAATGTTTTTCCCATGAAAACATGGTCCTAACAATAACTATTGTAGATATATAATGATGTCATCTGAGATGTCATCAGTGATATCATCAATGATCTCATTTAACATGTCATGAGTAATGTAATATGTGAGGCTACAAGCAGAGCATGTTATAGTTAGGTCAGTAAAGTGTAATTGGTGAATCACACTGCTTTTTTTTGTTTTTAAGCATTAGTTTTTATAATATTACAAAACCTAAGTATAACACCACTTCAACCTTTGATTTTTCTGTGAATTTCTAGGGTTTTTTCAGTGTAAGTTAAAATCTTATTACAACACCTAACTATAACTTCACTTTAACCTTTGTTTTTTTCAGTGAGTTACTGGGATTTTTGTAACATAAAGTAAAATCTTTTTACTTTACCAAACATATAACACTACTTTAACCTTAGGTTTTTTTTTTGCGAATTTCTGTTTTTTTATTATAGTCACACAACTCCCTCATTAAGCATCGCTTTCGGCCGTGCGAGGCGTAGGGGTGGATGAAAGGCCTGGATTAAAAAAAAAATGTATACTGCGGTGCTTCCACAGTACTTCTGCAGTACTAGAGCTAAATTGCCACCTGCGGTACAGCAAAACCGTACACACTTCACTTTTTGATGCATGCATTGTCTGGCAATTGCACTGCTCCTTCAAGAGTCCAGTGGTTTTACATGCGGGCCACACTGGTTCCTTCAGGAGTACCGTGGGACCCTACAGCAGGATGTGTGGCACATAAACAGGTTTTTTTTTATTTTGGTCCCGTGGGGTGGTGGGGCTACTGGTACATAGGTTGTATGTTATTTTTCTTTTTTTTACAATCTCAGGATACAGGGACAGAGTCCCCATGTCATGAAAAGGCAGTCACACCATTTCTGTTGATATTAAGGCCAGCCGTATCACATTGCTCGTTCCAACAGGTAAGAAATCCCTCTCGGCCAGTCAGAATGCTTGATCGCTTTATTCTGTAGTACCGCGGTACCAATCATCCAGATATCACCAAATTTCAACCTTTAATGTCTCAAAAATGGCTGAAAGGATTTACACCAAATCACAAAAAACACACTTTCAAAGTAAAGATCTAGCTTTCTGAGCAGTTTGGTGTGATTCGGTTCAGCCATTTCTTCTGTATTGCTTCCCAAAATTCCTAAGAGAATTTGCATGAAACAGAGAGTTTTTTTCTCTGCCTCAACTTGACAGATCACAAAAATGTTGTGAAGAATCATCAAGAAATGCCAAAGTTATTAGCAAAACAATAAACGCTCTCCTATGTAAACTGTACCACTGTGTAATATATAATGTGTGTGCATGTGTGGGTGTGTGTGTGTGTGCGGGTGGGTGTGTGTGTGTGTGTGTGTGCCTGTGTGTGCTTTTCTGTGAATTTCTTTGGTTTCTTGATCATATTCTAACTTGGACAAGCGCCCAACCCTCTGCAAGTGCCCAACCACCGATGCGCAAAGCCTTAGGCAATGCCCAGCAGGGAATTGGCCCTGTGCTCAATTCTCCTCTGGCACCCAATACTCGCTTTGCATAGCTGTTGGCTGTGTGCAGCTGAGATTAGTCACTGGTCGAGTGCCCAGTTCTGACCGTGAACCCAAATAGGTATTGGTCACTGGTTCCTATGACCGTGCGTAGTAGGGGTTGGTCACAGGGCCTCTACCCATTCCTCCGCAGACATCCCTCAGCTGCAATGTGCAGTAATGAGGGAGAAAGAGGATTTTGCATTGGTTGGTAGGCATGTGGCCAAATAAAACAGGGTGTGTTCCTATTACAGATTGATGAGATATACTTCAAAGAGATGGGTCTTTAGCTGCTTTCATAAGGAATGGTACAGCCTGATTTGAGGCGAGATGTTGTTCCAAAACCATGGTGCGTGAATGAAGAAGTCTGTACATCCGAAACTCAATCTAGGCCCCCTTCACTAAACAACCGGCAATGCCAAGATCTGGCTAATTTCTTTCTCCAGAAAGTAGAGAAAATATACTCGGAAATAGTGAGCTTACAGCGTAACAGTTCCCCTTTATTACAAACTACAAATCCCCCACAGTCAGCATTTACACTGCTTTCAGATGATAATACCCACCCTGATCAGGATGGGGCGCCTTATGTACCTATAAACAAACTGGCCATATGGTCCCTATTAAACATAGACTCTTTTAAATGTCTTCTAGACAGCGTTAAATCAGGATCGCCCAGGGACCTACTTCCTATTTCTGTGCTCAAGCAGCTTGAGCCTCCATCTTTGCTTGTTATTATGGGCCTCCTGAATGCTTCCTTACAGGAAGCTATAGTTCCACAAGAGTGGAAGCATGCTATGGTGCTCCCCCTTCTGAAGAAAGCCAACGCGGATCCCGATTTACCTTCTAATTACCGGCCCATCTCTTTGCTACCGGCCTTTTCCAAGATTTTAGAAAAGCACATCTATGCACAGCTGTCCAACTTTGTTGAGTCAAAAAAATTCCTTCACTCATCCCAATCGGGCTTCAGAGCTGGTTTTTCAACTGAAACAACGCTTCTTGGGGTTACGGAAAAACTGCGTCGTCATCTGGATGCTGGAGACACGGTGGCCCTTATAATGCTTGATCTGAGCGCAGCATTCGACACAGTGTCTCACACCGTGTTAGTAGAAACCTTAAGATCATTGGGCATCTGTAGCTCAGCCCTCGATTGGCTCATTTCTTTTCTTGCCAATCGGACCTTCCAAGTCTTCTCCCCTACTGCCAGCTCCGAAACCATTCTCTCAAACTATGGGGTACCTCAGGGCTCCATCCTTAGCCCTCTACTATTCAATCTGTATGTCAGACCTTTGGCTGATGTTGCTGAAGATGCTGGATTGTCCCTGTTCTCTTACGCGGATGATTCCCAGATTATCTTCTCTTTGTCAGTGGAGAGTGTGGTTGAGACTTCCCTCCTCCGGCTGGGCTTCGGTAAAATTGCCTCATGGATGCAGGCCAATTACCTTAAGCTCAACGGAGACAAGACCGAAGTTTTGGTCTTGGGGGAAAAACAAGGATCTCTGGGGCCCCCAACATTGGCCTAGCGAGATGGGTGCACTTCCTCAGCCCTCCCGCCATGTTCGTAACTTGGGTGTCATCATTGATGATTCACTGACTATGCAACATCAAGCTGTTAAGGTAGCTGCCACATGTTTTACCATTCTGAAATGGCTAAAAATGATCATTTGGATGCTGTCGGAGCCCGCCCAGAGAACAGTAGTCCAGGCGCTTGTCACCTCAAGACTGGACTACGGTAACATTCTTTATCTGGGGGCCAATAAGGAGGTGACTCGTAGGCTGCAGATGGTTCAGAACTCTACTGCAAGACTTCTTTGCCGGGTTCCTAGAGCTATCTCTGTTTCCGGTCACCTGCAGGACCTGCACTGGCTCAGGGTTGAGAACCGTATTAAGTTCAAAGCCCTGAGCTACATGTTTAAAATCAAAACAGGTATGGCCCCTCAGTATCTGCAGTCTCTGGTTTGTCCCTATGTGCCTCCTCGCTGCTTTCGCTCATCTACCCAAGGGAAATTAATTGTGCCTATAGTCAAACTATCCCGGATGGGTGGACGATCGTTTGCATACCTCGGTCCCTCCTTATGGAACTCCCTCCCCACCTCAATTCGGAATGAAACGGTGTATATCCAAGTCCGCAAATCCTTAAAAACCTGGCTCTTCAACCAATAGTCTTTAAGCTGCTATCCATTCCTAGATCTGGTCGGCGCCGGGAAACCCTTTTTGGGTAGCTGTTGCGCCTTACAAATTTAATTAATAATAATAATAATCTAGTTTCCTCCATTCTGTATGTTTTGTTTATGAGCATGGTTATGTTTTGACCCATTTGAAATATGATGGCCTCCTTGCCTTGCTATATGTGATGCAACAGTTTTTTAAATGATGTGGACCTACATGAACAACCATTGTGAGGTCTTCCTGATCTGGGAGGTGTGGTTGTGATTTTTCATGGATGTGTTTCACCATTTAGGATGTCTTCAGTGAGGCTAACATACAGGAAGAGATGTCAGTGAGCAGAGAGAGGATTTGGACTGTTGTTTTTAAGTTGCCTTGAGGCAAGGGTTTCCATTTATTGATCAGTGTGAGCTAGATATATGCTATATCGGGCTTTTGGCAATTTGTATCTTAAAGGAGAGATCAGTGTTTTCTGTCTATTTTAGTGATTTGGCATTGTAGCAAGTTAGTTATGAATTTGTCAAGCCTTGAATCTAGGGCCGTTTGTTGCTGTTTGCAAGCAGCAGGGTAGGGTTTTGTAATGGTGTATGTTCGGATAGGCATATGACAATCAGTTCTGTAAAGAAGCAAGGTATTTAGGAGTCATTCAACAACAGTGGCAAATGTGACTATCATGCACATCTGTAGGTCATGAACATACTGGTCGATTTTCATATTGCTCATTTGTAGGATTCCAAAGTGCTTCCATAAAGTGATTGAAGATGAAGGGAGAGTGGAAGAATCTTTGTGACACTCCACAGGTGACTGATTGTTTCTGTCACCTTAAGATACCAAATCTGGATCACTTGATATTGGTTTGATAATCATGAGGCACATCACTCAGGTACTTCATCGTAAAATCCTAGGAGTGTTTCCAGGATGTGAATTACCATCACATTACAAGAAAGCACATTTTATTCAATTCATATAGACACTAACAGGCCAGAATTGGTTTCTTTTGGTGCAGGTTTCCAATAGATTTTTTTTACAATATTGGAATGCAAGTTTGACATCCCTCATTCTAGAACCCATATAACACAATATCAGGTTTATAGTTACGAAGGCCACTGTATCTAGAGGAATGCATTGAAAATATTCTGTTGGATCTGCTGAATCCATTCATTGATAGGTCCAACTTAAATTATCAATCGAAATCCTTAGTTATTTCTACTGAGTAATCCAGTAGAACTCCTGGTCCCATTAAACATAAAGCCTTCATATTATTGTGACAGACTTAACTTTAGCCTCGAAAAAATGACTGCAATATACATTTCAATGCAATACCTTTCAGGGTTTCTACAGATTTCTGTCAATATGAGCCACCAGTTTGGTATTGGAGTAGAGGAGGATTGGGATGTGTTCTCTGTCTATCCTACAAGAGCATTTAATTCATCATTAGACAGGCCTTTACTCAGGATTGCCAAAGTGTGGGAATAAACGCTCTTTGTTCATTGAAGAATGTCACTTACATTAACACTCATCAGTCTAACCATCCAAATCAGGGACTTCTCAGTAACTTTGAAAATCATGAAAATCTAAGACATCTACAATGCACCATGGACTACCAAAGAACCTCCATATAAAGCTCATCTATACACACTCTGCAGTTCTCCATGTTCCCAGACATTGCACAGCACATCGCCTATCACAAACATCATGCACTTTTCAGAACAGAAACATGGCTCACTCCCACATCTTCACAGGTCCTAGACACCCTTCTTCACACAGGCTACAGCACTGAGTTTGCGGACTGTGCACTGTGCTCATAAGAAGAAAGGAGGACTTGCCATCATCCAAAAGTCCCCTCTGGTCCTGCATCATTGGTAAGCAAGCAGTACTTAACTCCATGAGCTCCTCATATGCCACTGACTATTCTAGAGAACACAGTATGCCCTCTTCCATCTCATCTACAGTCCTCCTGTACAGAACAAGGACTTCCTAGATCAATTCTTGGACATCCTCAGCAACTAATTCCTCTAACACCACCATCGTCAGCAACATCAATCTTCCAGATAACATATGCCTGAAAAAGGACAAGAGAAATCTGGAAGTTAACAGGACCACTAAAGAAGTTGCATTCCAGTTCTTTATTAGGTTCAGACTATACAATCCTTAAAACCCCATCCATCAGCAATGGTCAACTGCAACCTGCCACTTCCAGCTCCCTGCTCAACTGATCACCCACATTTTAAAGCCTTGACAATAGCAGTTAACATTCTTGGCATTCAACACACCTTCCCCTTAATGAGCACACAAAACAATACCAAAAAATAAACGTCAAATTTTGTGGTATAAAATAGTAACCAACCAAATAACATATATAACTAAGGGCTGTAAATGGCAGAACCCCTTCAGACAGGCAGGGCGCCAATACATATAATAGAATGAGCTGCCCTTCTCGCATCGACTACATCCTCTTAGATGTAAGATTGTGGGGAGACCTAGTCGACATGAGTGTGAATTACACCACAGACAGCGACCACAACCTCCTCTGTCTATCTATGAACCCCTTGTGGGAAGCACCTTATTATCCCAAGACTCTTTCAGCCCCAACACTAACTAGGGACGTAATACCCACGAACAATAAGAGAGCTCTAAAATGGCAGAAGGTGGTAGTGCAAGGAGAAAAGATCTTAGCCATACGGCATGACTTGGTAGTGGGTACACGAGAACTTGAGTCCGCGGTTGCCAGCGAAAGAGATCTGGCTGATGCAACCGTGGCCCACTCCTGTACCTTTGATCGAATCAATGCCCACTTTGTAGTTCCTGGGTTAGATCGCAAGCCCAATAAGCAGCCAAAATGGGTCTACTCATGGTACACTAAGGACTGCCGACGTGAGCGATCTATTCTGGCAGCAGCAATCAAAGATAAAATTGCCCTTTGATACGAATTGCCAGGAAGCGCTACAATGCCACCCTACGTGCGGCCAAGGTAGCATGGGACGACTCTCGTTGGCAGCAATTGAGGGAAGCTAGTGCGGCAAAGGATGCCAATCTATTTTGGTCTCTTGTTACCTGGGATAGCAAATTGGGCGCGCCCTCGCCACCTAGCTATATCTCCGCCCAAGTATGGCACGATCATTTTTGGAAGCTCTGTTCAGTTGAGGAGGGCTTGTATTTGGAAGAGACGATTGAGCCTCTAGGATATCATACAGAGGATGAGCTCTTTACCCTAGGTGAAATTGAGATCGCGATGGATAGAATAGTCCCGACAAAGCAGCAGGCCCAGATGGCATACCAGGTGATTTGTTTTTATCTGATATTCCCAATTGGGCCCAATACATCCTTCTTTTGGCAAATGCAATAGCAAAAGGTGCCCCGGTCCCCGAGTCTTGGAAAGGAGCAGAGGTGGTCCCAATTTATAAAAAGGGAGCAAAGATGACCCCTCTAATTATAGGCCCATAAGCCTGATCGATGCCCTCCAGAAGGTGTTTAGCAGAGTCTTGCTGCAGAGGATTCTGCAGTGGGCAGACTATCATGCCATTTTATCACAGTTCCAGGCCGGCTTTAGGACCAGGACGGGGACTATTGACCAGGTCTTTCGGCTGCAGACCATCTACTGGAAAGAGGTGGTGATTAGCAAAGGCAGTCTTACTTAGCGTTTATTGATCTAAAGACTGCCTTTGACCTAGATCCAAGGAGACAACTATGGTCAGTGCTCAAAGACCTGGGGATTCCTTTGTACATCCTTGACCTTATAATTAGGCTGCACGAAGATACTTATGCGCAGGTCAGGTGGGGGACGCAGGGCCAGTTGACTGACCGTGTCCCTGTAAACAGGGGAGTCCGACAGGGCTGCGTACTGGCCCCTACCCTATTCTCACTTTATGTGAATGGAGTGGTAAATTTTTTGCTAGAAGAACCTGCAGATGCACCGAGTCTGGGGAGGGTTAAGGTACTGACCCTCTTGTTCGCAGATGACACCTTGTTGGTGTCCAAGACCCCAATGAGGTTACAACGTCTTTTGAACAGGTTTCAACTTTTCTGCGAAGCAAGAGGGCTGGTGATTAATACAACTAAAACGAAACTTATGGCCTTTAACCCCCCAAAGTATTTTCGAGCCAGTCTTCTGCTTGATGGGAAACCTCTAGAAAGAGTGAGCACCTTTGATTATCTTGGTATCCGTCTCGCAGATAACATGTCTTGGAAAAACCACCTTGCAAAAATGCTAATGAACCACAAAAGGGTAACAGGATCACTTGGGAAGGAACACTGCCTTTCGCACAGCAGACCGGTTGTGCCAGCCCTCCAGGTCTACGAAGCAAAGGCTGTGAGCGCAGCTTTATATGGGGCTGAGTTGTGGGGATTTGAGAACACCAAAGACCTCTGCAGATCAGAACACAAATTCCTTAGGGAACTAGCGATGCTGCCAAAGTACGTTCCCCTTACTCCCTTATGCTCCATAGGAGATGTAGCAAGGCTGCGACCCTTGCTTTTTTGGGCCCATGTTAGGAGGACTGAAGAGCTTCTGCCTTATGCAGAAGCCCTTTCAGAGGTTATCAGGCTCGACACAAGTAGTAAAGTGGGCTGGATTGCCAATGTCAGGAAATTGATGCCAGCCATAGGGCTCAGAGCTCATTGGGATAAACAGGATCCACCGAGGAAAGAAGTGCTCAAGGGTTCGTACTGGAATTGGGTGGACCAGCAAGAATTCAGCAACCCAAACTTAGGGAGACTGACCGCAGAATTCTTTCTTCATAAGTAGGAAAGACATTTGGAGCCCTTTCTAGATATAATCCAGGTCACGCAGGATAGGCTCTTATATACTCATTTCAGGTTTGGCACACTTCCTGATAATGGAACTACAGCTAAATGGCACACATGCAACCCAGCCCCTAAGGATTGTCCGTGCTGTAAGGCCCCTAAAGAAAGTGTTGCCCATGTCATGTTTGTTTGCCAGGCATATTCCACACCTAGGGCAAAGTGGTTAAAACCGGTTTGCCGGCAATTGGGCACTAGGGAGAATCACGTTGCCTTGTGTATTCTTAGATCGGACCCAAGACCACTTTTCGTCTGCAGTGTGGCTAAGTTTTTAAGCCATGCATGGATAATTAGAAGGAAGGTCCTGACAGGAACGCGGCAGCCCACAGCCGTATGGGGCTTACGTGCAGCTGACGGCGGGCTTCCAAGATAACACACTAAGGCTTTTTATATTTTGCATGCATCCTTTCCTGCTCTCATTTTATTGACAATGCTTCCCGGCCGGGCACTTGCAGGTTAGGTCTAGCTGAAATTTTACCACAAAATGAAAGTTATATTGCTATGTTTTACTTTTTAAAATGTTAATCATGTATATTTAATTTTATCTGCACTATTGATAGTCTTGTCCGTGATGCGCTGACAGCACGTTAGATGCAGGCTCAAGCATGATATTAGTGTGGCCCGGTTGTATGCATTGGTTGTAGCACGATTAGGATGATGAAACTACTTTACACTGTTTCATTTATCAAAAATTGCGTTTTTTCTCCTTTATTACTTTTTACGACATGAGCGGTCGTATTAATTAGTATTAATGTCTACACAATTGCAATATTTTTTAGTGGGACACTAAACGCACCAAAAAAGGGGTTTTTAGGATGGCCATGCTACTTTTATTCATTTTAGGTGTCATTTTGATTGTCTTTTTACCTGGAAATAATCTTTTATCAAAGTTTTTAAAAATGTATTTAGTGGATTTTCTCTTTTTGATCATATACTCGAACTTGAAGATTTGTCTTATATGCACTTGCACTTTTTGGGATTGATTGTGGCACATTTCATGTTTTTTTTTACGAACTCAGTCTCCCAATGTTATACTGTATGCACTGCACTTTTGTGGTCGTAAATGACCGAAATAAAGTTCGAAATAAAATGAATATATAACTAAGACATCAATTACACGTAGTCATGTAAGTAAGCAGGTTTTCTTCAGACGCAATTACTTTTTCTCCCGCTAGAAGTTAAATCCAAAGAGCAGTCAGTATTCTCTATTTATTGCCCTGCAGACTTGTCAACTGGCTTGTGTCCAGATCCTAGAGGATAACATTTTGCAACTCTTCCAAGGATCCATATTTTTTGATCCTTTTTTTGACAGCATTCTTAAATAGTTTTATAACTTTCAAAGGTTGACTATATTTGGACAAAGCACCATCCTTTCTTGGATTCTTTATCTTAACCAATCACCGGCAAGTACATCAGTGACTTTAATGCCATGCGTTTGTCATAGTTTTCTTTCCTTTTAGACATTTTCTCACACTCTCTCTCCTTCCAGTCAAAACCAGACACAATGCTTTCACCAGATATTTTTTTTGCATTCACCCAACTCGGACACAGATCACAATTGGCAGGCCTACCTTTAAACAATACAAAAGGTGTAATTACCTTGAAACAATACAAAAGGGGTCGACCTATATAACTTTGCTTTGTTTTTCAACTCTTCCAACCAACTCTGACGACAAACGTGCATGTTACAATGTTTCCTTCAACATTCTATTAAAGCATTCAATCATTCCATTGGCCTCAGGATGATTGAGTACCATTGAGTTAGGTAACAATGAACATCTTTTATTCTGCGCCAAGATACCCTCTGGGTGAAAGTGCCCCTTACAAATACACATATTAAGTTATGTTTTACAAATACACATGTTATATAGAACCATCCTTTTATGCCTTATACCCCTCAAACTCAAAAACTCCTACATTGCCCTGGAGTTGAATTGAATACCATTATAAGACAACAAAGTAGAAGGATAACGCTCTCTTTTGAACAGTTCCTCAAAGAACCCAATGACATGTTGAGTTTTCACAGAATTCGCCATTTTAATTTTCAGCCATCTTGAATATATGTCCATACAACTTATCACATACCTGTCCGATGATGAGACACGTATCAGACCCAAAATATACACAGCAAAGTCCACCCATGGCCTCGTTGATAACTCTCTCAAAACCATAAGCTGTTTCCTACATTTCAAAGTCTTATGACACCCAACACATTCTGAACAATCTCTCTGATTCTCTCCTTGGTCTTTGTTATGCCTAAATGACTTTCATGAGCTGTATCAATCAAACGTTGCCTCAAGTCGCAAGGTGGCACAAGTCTATTTCCTCTCATGATCAAGTAACCATTGAGTGAAAGTTCATCTTTCACATTCAACTAACAATTAGCTCTCTCATCTTAGTTACTCTTTGCCTTCCAACCCTTCTTTACCCTTCTCTTTTCTTGAAAGTGTCCCCCTAGGGGAGACGTCCCCTCAGTGCACAGCTTGTTCTACAGATGAGTGGAGTGAGCCATTCAAAACGCTTTAAACCATAAGTAATCAGGCAATTGAATTTATTCTTTACTCTTCATAAATTCTTTTTTCTATTTTCATTTTTCAATGGTAGACAAGTGAACTTCATGTTAGTTCCACAAAACAAGAATTTTAGCGTTGGTTAGCATGAAAGTTAGGGTCCCAATTGGTCAGTCCCAATGCATTTTGGGCTCTACAGGCCCTTTGTCAGGGGAATATTCAAAATCTTGTGGTTAGTCACCAACATTTCCCAAATAATCCATAGTTGGAAAACAGTGTGCTCAGGGGACGCCAAAGTTTAAAAGCATGCCGATCGAGCCGCAACCAAGGTAATGGAGGTAGAGAGCAGACTTCATGTTAGTTTTGTGGAACTAACATGAAGTTCACTTGTCTACCATTGAAAAATAAAAATAGAAAAAAGAATTTATGAAGAGTAAAGAATAAAATCAATTGCCTGATTTCTTATGGTTTTAAGCGTTTTGAATGGGATCACTCCACTCATCTGGAGAACAAGCTGTGCACCGAGGGGACATCTCCCCTAGGGGGACGCTTTCAAGATACACTAGGATGCTCGTAGACCAGAGAGCGATACCCAATCTGCATGCAGAACTTTTTAAACCATTGAACCCAACCCTTACTTTTTCTAACATTGGTGTGCATGTACCACCTTTGATAATTGTGACTACCCTTATCTTTACCATATCAATCACTTCTTGCAAAACCTAATCTTTCCCTAACATCTCTCTCCATTCTTCCTCCTGAATAATCCCCCCAGTGACCACACACACATCCTTCTCATCAATCTAAAAAAATTAACTTTTAGCATAATCCTCCTCTTGTTGCTCATAACACAATCTCAAAAAGCAATCTGAAACCGAATTACGCACTCCAGGTGCATAAGACACAGTGAAACTGAATTCCTGCAAAGCAAACCTTCAAATCCTACTCAATACTAAATCCAAATCCTTCCTGATTAAATTCTCCTTAAGTGGTTTATGATCCATCTTAACTTCAAGATGACTTCCCCACAAAAACTTCTTCAACTTCCTTACTTCTCAAAACAGAGCCAAAACTTCCCTTTCAATGACGGAATAATTCACTTCCGCTCCCTTTAGGCCTCGAGAAATAAATAAAATAGTCTTCATCTGTCCCTCAAATCTCTGCATAAGAACTGCACCCAGACCTCTGAATCTGGAACTCATTATTAAAATGGTTTCTTTGCCTGGCTCAGAGCTACTCAAACTAGACACCCTAAGTAAGTATTCATTGATGTTGATGAATTCATCTTTGCAACTTTGACTCCAAATAAATTCCATTCCTTTCTTCAACAACCGTCTCATCTCAACACACTTCTCAGGAAAAAGGGGAACAGATTTACTGTAATAATCTGCCATGCCCAGAAACTTTAATAATTCATCCTTGTTCTAGCAACTGGGCATTTTCTTAATGGTGCACACTAGTTCTTCCCTAGGTTGTCTACCTCCCGATGTAACCTTGTGACCAAGATATTAAATTTCCGACACATTAAATTTGCACTTGTCGGATCTGAGAATAAGTCCATTGTCACCAAATCTCCTTAGTACCTCATGCAATCTCATATCATGCTCTTTCAACCTCTTACCATACACCAACAAATAATCCTGATAGATTTTTACATCTTGAATCCCCTTCAAAATATTCTCTGTGGCTCTTTGGAAAACCGATGCAGCTGAGCTCAAACTAAAAGGCATGCTTAGAAATTGATATGTACCAAAAGGTGTGACAAATTATGTCAACTGATGTGATGCATGATGAAGTTTTATCTGGTGGTAGGCAGACGATAAATCCAGAGAAGAAAAATGGTTGGCACCCCCAACAAGCACAACGTTTCAATTATGTTGGGTAAAGGCTTATGATCAACCACAGCAAATTTATTAAGTTCTCTGATATCTACACACAATTTGGCTTCACCATTGGATTTGAGAAGCATTACCAAAGGAGTAAGTCATTTAGTGGCCTTGGCCTCTTGAATAACACCGTTCTATGACAGCTTGTCAATCTTACACTTCATGGCTTCTTTCACCATCACAGGAACAATTCTCACCTTGGGTTGAGATCCAGGCCTTAGTTTTATAGAGTGTACATAACCCACATTTTGCCTATCAATGTCTGGGAAGTTCTTCTCATATGATCTCCTATGCAAATGTTACACTAAATGAACACATTCCTTTAGCCTAAATGAAGACCCCTCATTTGGGTCAATATACACAAAAAAGCCCCTTTGATGGAACCAACTTATAATGGAGTCCCCTTCAATTGGCACATAGATCTTGACCGGAATTAATGTTCCATTAATTCTATGGTACCCAAAAAATATCAAAGCAATTTGATGGTTGCTCCACCATATCCTTTAGGTTTAACGTCAGGTTTAAATAATTTCACATCCCTTTTTAATTTTTCTTCAAGGAAGTTATTTTCCCCCAGAATCAAACAACATTTTGACAGAAATGCCATTCACAAGAATACTTACAAATGGTCCTTTGCCCTTCTTCTCATTTAACTGAGGAACCTCCTCATCAGGCTCATCACTAGAATGAAAATCCACTTCACTCACTTTCTTTTTGTCAGTCCGCAACCTACAACAGTTTGAAATGTATTAATTTATTTATTTAAACATTTCTAAAGCGCCTGGTTATGCCACCGGCGTGTCCCCACGCTGAGCGGACTCGCGAGTAGGAGACGGTCTGGAATCGCCCCAGAGTTACATACAGACACATTCCTGCCGCATTTATTCACTTTAGGATGCAGAGGAGAATAGCCATGTTTTTAGATTTTTCCTAAATTTTGATTCGCACGGTTCCATTCTTAGGGTTTCCGGGAGCCCGTTTCAAGATTTTGTCGCAAGATATCTGAAGGACCGTGCCCCCATTCTTGTGCTCTGTATTCTTGGAACCTTCACTAGCGCCCTTCCTTCCGATCGCAAATTGCGGCCAGGAATATATTGTGTTATTAAAGGGTGCAGGTATCGCGGGCCTTTTTTTGCAAGAATTTTATGGCAGTAACACATTGACTTGAATCAGACTCTTTTCTCCACTGGCAACCAATGCAAGTCTTCCAGGGCCTTCTTTGTAGAAGCTCTTCTGGGGAGACTCAATACCAACCGGGCTGCCGCGTTTTGCACCACCTGCAATTTGGCTAGTCCCTTTTTTGGCACTCCCAGATACAGTACATTCCCATAATCCAATTGGGAAGTCACCAGGGCGTGCACTATGGTTTTCCTTGCATTGGGTGGTAGTAGGTCCAGAATTTTTCTCAAAATTTTTAAAGTGCCAAAACACTTACCCACTACTTTCCGTATTTGGGCATCGAAAGACAGTTTAGGGTCAAACCAGACTCCCAAATTTTTTACTTCCATTTTGGGAGTCGGTACTTGGCCCAATGTTTCCGGCCACCATGCAGAGGACCATATATTCGGTGCTTTGCCCACTATCATTACCTCTGTTTTATTCCCGTTTAACTTCAGGCAATGATTGGACATCCATTTTGCTACCCCTTCTAAGCACCGAGTAAAATTGAGCGCTGTCTGTTTGTTGTTTCCCGATAATGTCACAATCATCTGAGTATCATCAGCGTACGATACGATGGTAAACTGATGTTTTTCCACTAGCTCTGCCAGTGGTCCCACATATAGATTGAATAGTGTGGGACTCAAAATTGATCCCTGTGGGACTCCCTGGGGCAATAAGATATTCTTAGATACTTGCGATTGCTGTAAGACTTGAAAACTACGTGACGATAGGAAAGATGCCATCCAGCGTAGTGCAATACCTTCTACAACACATTCCTCTAGTCTGTGCAAGAGCAGCCCATGGGAGACGGTATCGAAAGCCGCACTTAAGTCTAACAGGATCATTGCAGCTGTCTTCCCCTCGTCCGAACAGCGTCTCATTGTGTCCGTAGCCAGTAGCAGAGCTGATTCAGTGGAGTGGGCTGCTCTAAAGCCAGATTGGGAGGGGTGAAATAGGTCATTTTTCTGTATATGGTTAGTTACCTGATTATTTACTAATTTTTCCGCAATCTTCGTGACAAATGGTAGCAGTGAGATTGGGCGTAAATTTTCTAACACTGCTTGGTCTATTGATGTTTTTTTTTTTTCAATGGACGAACTATCGCTTGTTTCCATCTAGTAGGAACTTCTCCCTTCTGGAAGGAGGTTGTAATTAGCTCAGAAATGTATGGCATGATAAGATCTGCTCCCATCAATAGTTGTTCCGGACGTGCAGGATCTCGTGGGGATCCAGATTTAATTCCTTTGGCGATCGTTTTTAGTTCATCTAGTTCTAACATTTTAAATTCATTGAGCATTTCTCCTGTGAATTTCTTCTCCTTCCTAGGTTCTAAACTCTTCCCCTGGCGTGCTTCTGCTGGGAAAACACTGTATATTTTAGCCACCTTCTCTGCAAAGTATTCGGCAATTTTATTGCAGTTTTCTACTGAGGGCATTTCTTCATTCTTATAATATAGAAAACATTTCTTTGGAGGAACTCCTCGCTCTTTCTATTTTTTCCGTGTAAAACTCGCACCTTGTTTCCGTAATTAATGTATGATACTTTTGTAGTTCTTTTTTATAACATGACCCGTTTTCCCGCATCTCTTGCAAAAGGCTTTCCAACCTGTACATTCCTTAAAGTTAGCCATATGACCTGAATTTCCGCATCTGTACCACTTGCTTTGAAATATTTTAGGATTATTTGACTCATGTTTTAATAGATTTTTAGTCCTTATAACATGCACTCTTTCATCGTCTCCTCTATCATAGTGTACTGTGTCTTTACGTAAGATTTCTACACATGTTCGTGAATGTTCAAATGTTTTCGCAATGGAGATACTATCCATCAAAGAAGCATTATCTTTCTGCCATAAACTCTCACACACTTTATCCAAGATACATCCTAACGTGATCTGATCCCACAAGCGTTCGTCAGTATAAGCTCCAAAATCACAAGTGGAAGCTACCTTCCTCAATTCAGTGATATACTCTTCAACAGATTCACCAACCCTCTGCATTCGCATACCAAAGTGATACCGCTCCAAGACAGTACTAATTTTGAGCAAATAATTTACATCCAGTTTTTTAAACAGGTTTCATACTGATTCAAATTAGAGGCATCATCCGGAGGGAGGTCCGGAGGGTGTTCATGTATGCACCTCTTGTCCCCCAGAGCCCAAACAGTGAATTAATAAGGACATTTTCCGTTCAGCACTGAGCAATGTTCCACAGATTCTGGCATAATGACATAAGACTTTTCTCCATTTTTGCAATGGAATTAAGGGTTCACCAGGATATGATAGGAAAAATAGAGGGGCAGTAATATTTTGCATTGTGAACTCAAATACAGGAATGTGGAAACAACAGACGATGGCACTCAGGTGGAATATATGAAAGAAACTCCTCTATACTCCGGTATTTAGTCAAATACCTGAGAAAACCACTGCATCTGCAAAGAAAGTAACAAGCATTCAACAAAAATGGATGGAAAAGAGAAAACAGATTGGGCTTATGTACCCAATGCTTATCTTATTGTCTAAAGTCAGGTATTCCTTCCACTTGAACGTTTTGCTGCAAGAATGCTCCTTGTATTTGGTCCTTTTGAGCAATGCAATAAACTCAAAATTCTTGAAACGACGATGAGCATCCCAATATTGAGAAAAGGTCACAAGCCAAGATGGCTTCTTCGTTTAGTTACATGTGCCCAGCATTCTGCAATGCAATATAAAATAGGCGACCCAAACTAAGATGGCCACCACGCTACATGACGATGCCACACACAAAAAATGCACACCGGGACCATCCATAACTGCAGCTCATGCTCATGCAAATGAGATTAATCCATGTGGTGCTTAAACTGAGAGGACACATGCACATGATGGGAGATGCTCCAAGTTGACTTGTAAGTTTAACTGTTCTCACTTCAGAGTCTGTGCTGATTTGCATTAAATGACTAAGCAGGGAAACACTGGGACGATGGAAACTGACCTGTTTACCTGCAGGTCCAGGAATGGTGTCGAGGTACCAAGGAAGAAATGATGTTGAGGTTTCTCCGTAAACCCAAATCAGGGGTTCCTTCTCCTTGTCGCCAATTGTGGAAGCTAACAGGGCCAGTGAAGAAGTTGTAGTTCAGCTGTTTATCCGGTTTAGGATATACCATCTTTAAAACCCCATCCATCAGCAATGGTCAACAGCAACCTGCCACTTCCAGCTCCCTGTTCAACTGATCACCCATATTCTAAAGCCTTTGCAACAACAGTTAACATCTTATAATACCACAAGACACCCTCCTCAACCCACTCAACGAGGTACAGCTTGTCAACCAACCAACACACTACAAAGTTAACTCCTGGACCACATTTCTCAACATTACCAATCATCCAATGCAAAACTGTAGACTGAACTCACCACTTCACCATCCCCATCACCTTGCTCAGCGTCCTACCAACCCTATATGGTCACCTCAAAAGTAAAAACAAACCTTCAGATCCTTCAAAGAGATCTCTATAAAAATATCAGGTCAAACTTATCTCTTGCCCTGCCACATCCACATATGAGGTAAACATCCTTCTATACCAGCTACTATGTCTTAGCTTTAACATCTTAATCAGTGTTCCACTGTCTTTTGGTTAGGTGTGTACTATATAAGTACCACAAACATAATTAAATACATATTTAAATTCCAGGTTGTTTATTTCTTTTATTTACATTTGATTAAATTTAGGGGTAATACTATAGTTCGATGTAGTGTTAGTGTATATTTGGATGTAGAATGGATGTATTGGTATTGGAATAGTGCTATATTGCATTTTATAAGTACAATCTGAAACCAGTGGCATTCATGTAAGTGCAGCAATTAATTATTTGGTAGAGGTAATCGACCTTGTGGCAGAAACACAGACGTCGTTCCGTTGCCTTTGATAACAAGGCGCATTTTCTACATGCAGCATTCATTTATTAAAGGTGACACAATGAGAACTCCAATGAATTGCTTTGCATGAAGACTTCCA
This sequence comes from Calotriton arnoldi, assembly GCA_963921515.1. NCBI lineage: Eukaryota > Metazoa > Chordata > Amphibia > Caudata > Salamandridae > Calotriton > Calotriton arnoldi. The sequence continues at coordinate 281,987 of CAWUFW010011357.1, read as the reverse complement.
AAATCTTGGTTGCTAGGACAAAAAGCAGGTTTTTGTGGTTTGCCCTTTTTGCCCGTGCTTTGTTTTATCAATCTTTATTTTCGTGCCTCTTTGTTGGTGTTGTTAAAGCTCGATAGACTTAACTGAACAAAATGACTTAATATTTGCACTTAACGTGTCCTTTGTGGCTGCAAAAACTGCCAGCCTAATATACTGTAGCTCAGACTGTATTTGTTTTTATCTAGTACAAGCATTTTGCTGCAGATAACAATTCTGAACAGCATGAACAGCATGCAACGTGCTCAGCCAAAATGCCAAAGACTGAGGCAGATTTACAGAAACACACTTTTCCTGGACCCACTGCTATTCTTTTTCGATTTCGAAATTCGAAAACAAATTAGTCCAACTGATCAGAGTAACTTCTACCCACTGTTTGACATTGTATGTGTCGCAGCAGATAACCTGTATCAGTAAGCCAAATGATATCCAGAATAGACTTAACAGCAGCCACATCGTATTTTTTAGTTGTTTTGTCAGAAAATTCTGTTATTCTTTTGTTATATCACTCATGAACATGTACTACAACAAAATGAGATTCAATGCCAATTAAAGAATTGCAAACAAAACAATTATGTCTCATAAACGAACATATTTAAAGTTTTTGAAGCTTTACCGAGGCATATATACATTCCTTATGTCTATATGAGTCAACATGATGAGTCAGTACTGACAAGGTCCACCTTTAAAAAAATATTCTATTCTTCTAATGGGTGGGGCAAACTCTTTCTCCTGGTGGGGGTGCTGCTAATGTGTCCAATGCTTCCTGAGCGGTTCGGCACTCACTTGTCGGTCGCCACATTAATGACACAGGAAGGTAGTATATATAAACTGTGACAGCATTTCATATTCCATAACTCTCTCTGATTGAACCAGTATCCCACAAGCGTTGTATAGCCTAGCATCCCGGACATGGAAGGCCTGACAACATGAAAGCAGAAAGCACAAGAAATACGCCTGGAATTTCATCTATGAAATGTGGGTAGCTGCGGGATTTAGGCCCGGGTTGGCTGGCACCTTGGAAAAACTCCCAACCTCTGACATTTGTGAAACCTTCACACCCAAGGAAGCCTTGGGTGATGTAGCTTGTGTGGTTGCCAACACAGTTTTTTACCCAGAATGCCCTGCAAAGATCAAATTTTGGTTCACAAAATAGAATCTTATCACATTTCTATGAAGGAGAGTTCAGGAATTTGTGATGAACAGCAAACGTCCAACCACCCAATATTCCCACATTTCTACTGATAGCATGTGTGGGTGGTCCTGTTGTAATGGAGAGGAATATGCAAAAACTGTGACTTTCTGAAGTCAGTGTACTGTAATGTGGTCTTGGCACTGTTAAAGTTTTAGTCTATTCTTGTCCCATGAAATAGACACATCCACACATTTGTTTGTATCAGGAGAAGTGTGGGAATGTTGGATGGGGGGACTTTTGCCGTTTGCCAGGTGTTCTGGAGTTTTCTGTCTTGGGAAAGTGAAGAAATTGTGACTTTTTTTACCCATACTTTGATATTTGTGGGATACTTTGGTCAATCTAACATGCTGAGATTCATACAAGCTATATTACCGTGGATTTCCCTGGGTCTAAGTGTTGGAAGGTTTCCCTAAGTACCGGCTGGCCCTGAGCCCAAATACTTCAGACATTCCCTATGGAAGCTCCCCATCACAAAACATTCCCTGGTGTAGGGTGCTGATCCCTGGCAAAACCCACCGAAAACTCACACATCCACTACTGCTACACTCAGGAAAACAAGGGGAACACAGATGTGGGTCACGTCTTGGCAGGCATATGTGTCTTCACAAGGGAGACTGCAGGGTATAGCTATGCTTTGAAAAAGAATTGTATAAATCTGACAAAAGTCATGTTCTGCACTTTCTACTAGCCAGCTATTCACAGTGAGGCAGGTCTACCCCACATGGATAGAAACCTTTGTATTTGTAAATGCTGAAAATATATGGTTGTGCTATAGTTGTGCTATGGTTCTACAAGTCAAGGGGCACACCTGCAGCCAAACGACAGGTACCCAAAGCTTACATTTTGCTGTCATTTGCTTTCCAATTTTTCAAGATGCTCTGCACCAAGTTTATCTACTGTGAGCACTCTGAACTAATAGAAAACCCATACATGTCTGGATCCCTACATTCAGGAGAACCAGAGTAACATAGATTGGGTCATTCGTTGGCATGGATAGTTTGCTGCATACGTGACATTCAAAGGAATTACCAGTTTTGGGCAAAAGAAATGCTAAGAATCTGACAAATGTTATGTCAAGTATGTTCTACTGGCCAGCTTGGTAGAGCAGGAGTGGTTTGGTGTGCACTAATAGATTCCTTAGGTCATACAAAATGTAAAAACTATTAAAGGCCTGATTCACCATGGTAAACGTACAAATTTGTGCAAGTTTACGTTTTTTGGGTTTTCATAAACTATGAGTTAATAGTAAGTTTACTAATGTGGCGACTCTGCAGTCGGGGTGGAGAACTCCGCACATAAAAAAGGTTAAACAGCGTCACATCATGCATCCTCCAGCAGAATTTCAGTAATATACTACCCAACCCTTTCAGATGTGAAATGAAACAAGCAGGGAAACAAGGAAGTAAAATATGCATAAGTAAGAAGCAGTCGTGTGTCAGTTTCTTAACACACTTTTATTGCCCAACAAACATTTGGACCACCAACAATAAAAACAAACATGGTCCCCCTATAAATCCACATATGAAGCATAACGCATAATTGTTATTATCTTTGCATTGTTATGACATGTGGGAATGCTCATTGGAGTCAACTTTAAGAGCATACAGCACTTAAATCATAAGTAGAAGTCATATAAATAACTGCATCCCGAAGACAATCGCATTTCACAAATTGCATAGTGAAATCAATTTCACTTCTATCATCTGTTTTGGTTGTTCTTAGATGTGGCTGCTTGTACTATTAACGGAAATTTGCTACACAGCTGCAGTATTGTAGTGCCCCGTGCTGTGGGGGTTAGCATTGTCATTATTTGTATTTTCATACATCCTCGTGAATTAAGCCACATGCAACAGGAAGCCTGGAATAGAAGTCATATAACCAGCACCCAGTGGACCATTCGATGGCCATTGTCACCATCGCCCACCCTAAACATTTCTAATATTCTGCCCACAGTTAGTATTTGTAGAATGTTAGTCGCCATTCCCTTATTCCCTTGTATCTTGTTTTAGTCAATATACGCCAGATCCTGCTGCATTTCAGCTACTTGTTGGTACTGGTAGATTCACTTTAGTCTTTGTCTATGCAAATTTCAGAAATTAAAGGCTAGAAGTTATTGTCTGTATCACACTGTTCACACTGAATACAGCAAGCATCTATCACAGTGTGACCAACAGCTTTCCTCCTTGCATTTTCTGATGTGGCAGAGGTAGGATTGCTAGCCAAAGGCTTTAAAGACACAATACTTTTCTCGGGATGGACTATACTTCAGCAGACACAAGGTATTCTGAAGCTCGTTTACTGTTTTTCTAACCCCAATAGTAGTTGGATAAATATTAAATGTCACCCCAAGGTAGGCCTCAACAAGGTAAGGTGCCTACTATTTAAAAGTGAAACATTTAAGAACATAATGTTTGCATGTTCCTACAGTGAGTAGTCTCAAAAGCTGCTTTCACTGTTACGACCATAGCTGATGCTATGAAGAAAAAGCTAAAGAACAATTATTGTGTTAATCCCTTATTTTGGGTTTGGAATAAGTTATTGAGACGATTAATCCACAGTTTGTCAAATTTATTAAAATTTCAATTCAATGGTTAACTTGAATCGTTTATAATATATAGGACAATTAACTTTAAACAAGTATACATTTCCTGCCTGAAGCCCCTGCAGGCTAATTAGCATTAATTTGCCAGCAGCTGGCCTGTCAGTGCTGCTTTGATGAGGTGTGAAATAATGCTCTCAGATGAGGGATAATGACTTTGGCCTGGCAGGATGGCTTGGGGTAGAAAACTGACACTGCTTAACCCAAGCAGTATAGTTTAGGAGTGTCCAGGAACTTCAGTGGCTTAAAAGGAACCAGAAGGAGACCTATACTTGTATAGTTTTGTGATAACTGAAGCCTGGAGAAGAAGGATCTTTTGATCCCAAAACACACTTTAGCCTCCTGGCTTTAGTTTAGTGGAGGAGGGAACTAGCCTCAGAACCAGTTTAGAGTGGTTGAGTGTGAGGGGGAATTCTCATTAATTTAAACACACCCCTAGGTTTGCCACAAGCTCCCTCCAGGGGTAGAAAGATTTTGCCATCTTGGATTTTACTGAGAATGACATACTGTAGGATAGTTAAAGAGTCTGAAAACTTGATCTTTCAAGATCTCCAGAGCTTCAGTGTGACATAGTGGCAAAGGTGTCCGATTTCAATGCAACTTCATCAGATACAGAATCAGGCTTGCCCCTTTGTTGGATTTGAGATACATCAAGAAGACTAAGTCCAAATGTAGAAATCTTTACGAGGTGAAAGCATGAAAATTGCTTCCAGACGCAAGGACTTCTTTGGATGCAAAATTTGAATTTCACCTGCTGAGAGCTTTTCCTTCCAAAACCAACAGCTTCAGCAGGACCTCATCCAGCAACTATCCAATTCAAATGGACTTCGGTGGATAAAGCCCAACTGGAGTATTTTAATATCCAGAAAACAGACTAATTCAGAAGGTAAAACTTTAACAGGACGGCCTGCATGGGGTAGCCAAACTGTGCTTCATTGCCGTCACTCTGACATTGCGCCTAGGTCCCCATATCCTGTGAACAGTGATTTCTAGTTGGTGCTTTACATTTACGCAGCACTTTAGAACTTCTAAACATTTTATACCCACTGCCACCCTTATTGCATTTTAGTGTCATTTTGTCTTATTAAGTTTTTCTTAACTTTTAAGAACTTGGTTGTTGGATTTTTGCTGTGTAGTGTTTTGACTTTTTTACTGTTTTAGTGTTGCTAAATACTTGACACGTTTCCCTAAGTTAAGCCTATTTGCGGGGTGCCATAGCTACTAGGGATTGAGCCCAGGTTTAAAATATTGGAACTGTGTTTGACCTTACAGGAGTTTGGAACTTATTACTTCGGTAGGACTCACATCCACCCCTACTGATGACCCATTTTCTTACATCTATCGTTTAAATAATCGTAAATTCAATTGTCTAACTAACACATGGGAATATCCTTGTCAAGTTTATTTGCTAGTCCTTTGTATGCCAGAAAGTTACACATTAAGTCATAGAACTGCCTCATCAGTGCTGTCTTGAGGTGGGATGCAGATTTCAATGAGTACACCTCTGAAAACAAACAATTACTCCAAACGGAGGACAACATCAAAATGGTTGGCAGATTACAGGGGATTTTTGCCCCCACCCCCTCACAGTTTAGAGAGCGCCCCTGAATTGTCAACTTTATTTCTTTAAAAACAATATTTAGCCATAATATTTGCATAGAAAGACTTGCATACGACTTAGGAAAGTAGAGCTCCTGATATAGAGGAAAAGTCAGGCCGGTTTAACAGGTCAGAAAAATGTTTTTATCAAGATTTGCAGCCCCATAGTAAATTTGAAAATTAGGGCATGCCACCCCATAGTCCATTGCCTTGTTAGTTGTAATTAGATGTCCAAGAGGTCTTAATTTTTCAATTAAAGTGCAGGACTCTGCCTTCAGTAGTGCAGAAAACCTTTGATGTGCATCAGAGTTGGCTGTAATATAAACATGGACTAAGGCAGTGTAATCATTTTAAAAGCATTAATACAAATGACAATCAAGAGTGCAATATTTCTTTCTTTTCGTTAAGTAGCTGTACAGTTTTGGTAGGTAATATGCAATAATGTGCTGAAAACTCATTTGCCAAAATGTTTATAAAAATTGTATCCTGGTATCGATCTTTTGCTCTAACCAAATTTGCAGGAAGGATTTACAATTTCAGTTCAGTATTTCTGTTTTACTTTTATTTAGTAGGTATGTTCATTCTTTACCAAATTGATAATAGTTTCTGCCAAATTAAAAAAAGATCAAAGGTAATGAGAAAATCATCAGCTCTGAGCAAATTTCTCTATGTCCATTAATTGTTGTTGTTGCTAATTATTGAAGAAAATTACTTGAAATATTCTGCAAATACTGCAGGCGACAGGGTGCTCCCTCTCGGGCAAATAGAAAATATATCTCCTAGCTGACCATTGACCAAAATCTGAGTTGGTGGGTCTTTGTAGAGTCCTTAAACAATATAGCCATTACCCAATCCCATTTCACCCATGCCATCTGTTGAAAAAAAAGCCAGTCCATAGAAAGAAGTGTTATGTGGTCACATTAGCCACGGGCGAATACAACACCATTTTAAATGTTCACGTTTTAAAGTTGACATCTTTCTTGAACGTTGACATTTGACACACATCTGCTTGCATGCCTGTATGGATAATGTTCTCTGAAATTACTTTTGCTTACATTTACATTTCTTCGTAGGTATATAATCAGAGCCTTGAACGCTCTGTATGAAAGCTAAAGTTCACTGTGCAAAAGGTTGATGTTTGTTATTGTTATCTCGGCAACAGCTTTGTCAGGATAGAATCAATAATGACGGCTTGACTGGGACTTTGGAATGGCAACATGGGATAAGTTTGTTATATAAATGACATCACTTCTTTTTTTAGTTAGAGGAGCATTTCGCAGACACTGTTGAGGTTGGCCCATGCAAGATTTCCAGCCCAGCTGATTCCTGTTTACCTCCTAAGAAGAATGGTGTCCAGCTCTACACCAAGAAAGGCTCCAAGATAAAACATACCCACAGGTAACTGGGGCGTTAGATCACCCTCCAGGGATTCTGGCAGACTCACCCACCCTAGGCACACTAGGATAGGGAGCGCTAGGTAGGAGCTCAAATATAATTGCACTTACATGCAAGCATATATTCTATGTAACAGCACAATGGTTGACTTGTTCATTTTCTTTACCATTCTTGTGATGCTTATTACTCTGTTTTGTTTCCTTCTATTGCACAAAAAACACACAAAAATCTTATTGCTTCAATAAATATTTGAAATGTTAATTTTAGTATTTCTTGTGTTTCTATTTGGGCATGCATGAGTAACCAAACAAAAGGGCTTTAGATCTATTTCCACGATTTTCTTGGGTAGTCAGGGTTGTCATGTTCTGAGGTTGAACATATCACCTGTTACCTTGCTAGGTTAAGGGTACGGATGGTGTACTGTGAGCTAGACAGGCTTTAGGCCAACATATTCTGATAGTGTGCGTGGGCTCAGTCTCGCACAGTTTTGACATTTATGTTGTCCAACAAACACACAGTTTCACTGAGAAAGCATGAACTGACCGACAGAAGTGAAGTGATAAAACGTTATTGCAGCCCCCTGGCAGTAGCTAGCTCTGCCTTTCACTGTTCTACCTGACATGGAATGACATGGTTATTTCAGGAGAAAACACACAGAAGCCTCACACAAGGACATATTAATAGCTGGTCTTTAGTTGGTCTTGAGATTGAGTTAAATTTTAATTGGCCCCTGATAATCTTGCAATAGAACCGCCTAAAGCTGAGAAGAAGTCCTGCAATTCTTTCACGATGGATCCTGAGTCAGTGTATTTGCAGAATCAATTATTTGATTAATAGTCATGATAGCCTTCCATTTCCTATGTTTATTGGCAATCAATTTACCACTTTTGTTAGTTTGGTTTGAATTGGTCTCTAGTTTTTTCATCTTTAGTCATACATCTTGTTAACAAAAGTCAGTTTGTGGGAAAGGGAGAGTCCTGTGCTCAAGTAGTCAGCTAAAACCATAACTGAAAAATGTGCACAACCAAGCTTTCTCCATTTCTCAGTTTGTAGATGTATACAGTTATCAAAGTAATCAGTAGGGAAAGTAAAAAGTTAGTTAGAATCAGAAGTCAATTCATTAATAAATCAAATAGTGCAATGTGCCTTTTAAAGAAATTAAGTAAGCAAAGCACATATCCCAATAGTCAAATGAATAATAACAAGCCCTAATCCACAATGGCCACACAGCATCTAGCCCTCTGAATGAATTTAACTCCTCCCAAATAGCACATCTTTTATTAAGTTTCTGGCATTTAAAGCACACAATTCCATAGTTTGACACTATATAAAAATTCCTCATTAAAGTGCACAGCAAACAAATCAGAGTGCCAACTCCTAAAACACCTATTTGCAAAAAGATTTCTTTAGACAGAAACATGATAAATACAACTTAATAAAAATGGACTGTTCTGCAATACATAACATAACAACAGAAGTTTCAGCTCATAACCTTCTAATGTTTCAAAACACATCTCTTCGGCCAAGAAAGCTAGAGACCGTGACTGCAGTTGAATTTCGATGATTTCCTGAAAAACAAATGAAAACAATGCACTTACGCAACATTTAAACATCCATTTCAATATGTCTCAGTGCAGCCTACTTATGTCAAGTACAACAAACGTATGTGAAGCAAAAGTCATTTCTAACAGGCCCTCGCTGATAATTGAAAATGATTACACCACCAAACATATTACAGCTCAGTCATAAGCTTGATCTTGAAGGGTCTTCCCTTTGCAATACTCTCAGATTGTCGTAGACCTCCGTCTTTTTCTCATCAATAGCAACTTCTTCATTCATTGTTTCATATCTTCTTGTTCTTGCAGTTGCGTCTAAATCCCTAACACTAACTGATCCATTATAACTATATTTATTATTACTAATGAAGCAACAATCTCCTCTAATATATCTTTGTCTATCCCCCTAAACCAATAAACCATCTTTTCCTATTTTCCAAGTTCTCCTAATGTGTAAATCTCATTCACAAAGTTAGTCAGGTTATCAACATAATTATTAACACTCTTACTATGATGTGGAATGTAAATTCAACATTGTAGGCCTGATTTCTAGTTCGGCTGATGGATTACTTTGTCACAAACATGACGGATGTCTCATCTGCCATATTACAAGTGCCAATGAATATAATGCACCTATAATACAGCAGACGGGATATCTGTCACAGACTCTAAATCAGGTCCTGTGTCTTTATTACATGGCCCACTGCACAGGATTCAGACGTGCGGACTGTTGTGCTTCGTTGCATTCGAAATGATCAACAATGCAGCCTTGCGATCGTTGTGGTTTTGGAGGAATTACTGTTGAATTAATTTCAAATGGCCAATATTTCCCCATTGGAGATTCCACAGTCAAGGGCATCACAGCACAGCGCCTACAGGCAACCATTTGCCAAAGGTGCCTTAGTTCTATTCTCTAGTTGAGGATACCGACTGCAGACATCCATTCACCGCATACCACAAGGCTGGAAAAGGCATCCCACATTGTGGCATACATGCTTTATTTGGGTACTGCATCACATAGATTGGGCTCTAATCCCAGCCACTCCAGAGTCGTCCCATTCATCAGTGTTACTCTGAAGCATTCCGTGCATCAGTAGTGCTCAGAAAATGACTCTGTATTCATCCTATACATTGAGCAGGTGCTTCCCAAACCTACGTCCTGATGATGACCATGTCTAAATTGTATGCTTGGGGTCGAAAAGTTGACTTGACATGATAATAGTGTACTGTTTTTATTTGGATTCTGGAGTATTTTACTCTTTGTCAGAGTGTGTACCAACCCCGTATGCATCCTGAATCAGTCACTATTTCATGTACATAGATTATATAGCACCAGCGTACTTTACATTCACTTATTTTCACTTGCACAGCATCGTTGCACTGTTTGGGATCACCTTCCTAACTTACAAATTGATAGAAGTTTAAAACTGCAATGATTTTTTTCTATTTGTTCAGAATTAAAATAAAACTGTCCCATTGTGAAATGGAACCAATCTCTTGATGGTCATAATTACTCCCTCCAAGGAAGTAGAAGTTTACACTTCCCTGTTTAGGGACCACTCTTTTGCTTCATTATTTTATTACATGACAAACGCCTCCTTCTTTCACTAACGGCATATCTAAAGCCATTCTATTTAAAATACCTATTGATTCAATTGCATGTATTTCAATTATCTTACTTAAAGCACCTGGGTCCTTATTACAGACAGGGCGCACTTTTCCAGTTTGCGTCACGGCGCAACTTTAAGTAGGTACACAGTGCCCAAATAGGGAAAGTGCACCCTATTACAGAGATTGCACTGTCCCCAGGTGAACTGCAAACTCGTGCTGCCCTGCCGGCAGCGCATTCAAGTGAAATACAGGGTGGCTGCTTCAAAGCAGCTCTGTGTTTCACTGTGCAGGCAGCAACACTTTGAGGTGGGATTGGAGATCCCTTTGTAGGTGGGTGCAGTGAGTGGCTGCACCTGCTTGCAAGGGGATGTCTGGAGGGGTTCATGGGATCCCCCTTTCCCTTCTCCAGAGGGTTGCCATCAGGGGGCGCACTGATAGTGTGCCACCTTTTCATGTCAGTGAAAAAAATCTGCAGTAGCAGCGAATACAGCAAGACAAACATGCCATCAGTGTATTTCCAAAGGTCTTCCTTATCTTCTTTACATCCTACATTTCCCAACTTTTTCTTCTCTTTATCTAACATCTCATTTTGTCCATCTCTCAATTCATCATATTTTTGTACTGCTACACAAGCCAAAGCATTTTCAACCTGTTCAGATTTTTCATCTGTTTTTGTGTTTAATGCAGTTTTCATTGTGGCATAATATTTTACAACTGCATCTGCAAAGTTATTACCGTTAGCGATCTCTGGAAACCTTCCTTGCTCCTTTCTGAATCTGAATTCCTAGATAAGTAACTTCTGTTTGATACGGTAACTTTGTAGGTGACACTTTATGCCCATTATCAGCTAAATGATTATACAATGCAATGGTGGCCAATTTACATCCCTCTATTGTCTTTCTTCAACCAGTAAATCATGCATTGTTCCAAGACTGATTCACAGGGTACCTCCAAATAATCCAAGTCATTTTTAAACACTTGGGAAAAGATTGAGGGTGATTCTGTATACCCTTGTGGATTTTACCTTATCTTTAAATCTGATTAAAAAAAATACTGGATATCCTCATGTGGAGGAATGGAGAAGAATGAGGACCACAATCAATCACTGTGAACAACTCTGTATCTGCCAGAATTTGAAAGAAAATCACTGCTGGATCTGGTATCAGGGGAAAACATTGGACTACAATCTCATTAATCTTGCTAAGATCTTGAACTATCTTCCAATTTCCATTAGGTTTTTGCAAACCCATTATAGATGAATAACATGGACTCCCCAAAAATACCCTCAAGATGCCCGGTTACACAATCCTTTTACATACAGGTGTAATTCCGTCAACAGTTGTATGAGCACTTCTATTTTTGGGGAATGTGTGGATACACTGCATCTGGCTTCACAGTAGTTCACAGTAGTCTGCACTGACTTTGCACTTTTAAGAAGCCCAACATGTCTTCCAGTGAAACCCTGAATCTCTCTTTTCACTGTCTGTCTTAAATCCTAAATAGCTGTTTCTTTTAAGTATGGGATCTGTCATTGTAAAAACTAAAAAGATAGGGAATGTCATTCCTAACAGACCCCCTCCCAATCCAAGCAATGAGATAATCCAAAAAAGTATTTACATGTAGATGAGGCTTTGTTTGTTTTTTCATTGCTTCTCGTGCCTCATGGTGTTGCGCTCTCTCTGCCTAATCAGCCCATGTGCATGAGGCCTTAAAAAGAAACAGACCTCAACTGGGATCTCTGTGCTGCAAATTTCCAATGTGGAATTCCCTTCTGCACAATTAACAGGAGGTCCAGTGTTCCTGCACCCAGATTAACTGGGTGCGAGAACACCAACCCAATTTTACTGTCCTGAAGTCCAGCAGGTAAAATCACTGTGGGAAAATGTTCTCCACTTCTTTTTCACACTCCTCATCTCTCCCTTCACCTCTGCCTTACAACAGCCTCCTGCATACTTTTACCACCGACTAAGAACAAGTTAAATGTGTGATGTGAATGGAATACCAAGAGGATACCAAGGATCTGCAAAGTAACTCCTCATTTTGCAGAGTTTAGGTCATAATTGCAAATTACCAGTGAGTTGTTACCACATAGTACTGGCAATTACTGGAGCAGAGTTTGCACCCTGGCAGTACCATGCAACTTGTAATTGGGGCCATGGTTGACTACTTAAAGTGACTGGGTATGGATCAACAGGGAAGAAAGTCTCAGTTTTCACATACCACCACAGCTACAAATAAATAGCAGGATACTTCATCACACCTTAGTGTCATTAAAAGATAGAGTGCCTGATTCACAAAGGTAAACTTACACTTTTGTGTAAGTTTACGATTGTTTGCTATTCATAAAGGTATTTTACTAGCAGTATCTTTACAGCTGTGAAATATCCACATATAAAAAGATAGGACAGCCCTATCTTTTTATGTGGGAAGACTCCACAGTCGTAAAGATATTACTAGTAAAATACCTTAGTGAATAGAAAAGCAGCCATAAACTTACTCAAAACTGTACGTTTACCTTTGTGAATCAGGCCCGAAGAGCGCAGGATCCCATCAGATTGTGGTAGAGATAGACAGTAACACTCTATTGTAGTCATTTTTACACCACTTTCCTAATTTCTCAGAGGCTCAAAGTGCCGATGTGTCAGAAATGTTGCTTTATTTTATTGTCTTAATGCTTTGAACCTATTTATAACACCAGGCAGTATTTAAACAAAAACTGAAAGACAACATTGTGTGTTCTGTAATCAGATTTTAGCAATGAGTCTAATTAATGCCCCAAGTAATGTTATATATGTGTGCGTGTGTGCACATGTATTGTATACTTATATATTATTTTTGTGTTTATAAAACTAAATATATTTTACCCTTCATAACTGTTTATATAAATATATGTGTGTATATGTGTGTGTGTGTGTGCGTGTGTGTGCGTGTGTGTGCTTGTGTGTGTGTGTGTATTTGTGACTGACTTATGATTAGAGACCTCAAGGTTTAAAGTGCTCATAGATCCTCACCATTTGAAACACTTTTATGATTCTGAAGCGATCGTCATTTCAATATGGATATGGTTTCACTCTGTGTACTTCTTCATTGTCTGAGACTTTAGTGTATTTAAATGAAAGAGCAACTGGCCACTCCTAACTTTGCATATGATTTAGAGTCGATCCTGAGTCGAAGCGCGTCATGCTGAATGGGTTTCCAAACTGCAAATAAAACTCTTGTTGCTTGCACTCAGTTGGAGGGCTTGTTTTTTCATACTATGTAAAGAGTGTGAGTGTTCTTTTGCAATATATATATAAACTCCAGCTCCTGTCTCCATTAGACACGGACACCGACACAGGGGTACGAATCATTCATTTGTAAATCTCTGTTTATTCTTTAATGAGTTGTAACGCGTTTTGACATTTCCTGCCTTGCTCACACAATATATGTATTACCTACTTGCGTTCGCCAGTAGGTAGTTATAGTTAGGACCTAGTTTCTATAGGAAAAGTGTTTTTTCTTTTGCCAATATCTTTGCCGCCGTTTGACGAATCTTCACGAAATTTTAAAAACTAATGGGGTGCTCAGGTCAGCTCCTGTCTTGAAAGTTTTGGGGTGATTCGTCAAGCGGGGGCTGAGAAAAAAGGGGGTCCCAAAACACGTTTTCTCCATGTTAATTTCCATAGGAATTTTTGGAACAGGCTACAGCCCGAACTGCTGAACGGAATTACACCAAATTTGGCAAAAAGGAAGCTCTTGGTTCAGAAAGCGACCTTTTTTTTAAATAGTGTAAATCCGTTCAGTAGTTCCTGAGAAATTCAAAAAATAACAATATCGATATCTGAGCACCGAGGAGGAGTCGCGAATCCTCCAGAGCACGAGCTTCATTCTTATTGGCTGCCAACACTCCAAACCAGAGTGTGTTGGCAGCCATTTTGTGACTCGGTAGAACCGAGTCATATCAAAAAGGTAGAAAAAGGTTGTAAATGTAGGAAAGGGGTCAGGGTAGAAACACCCTGAACCCCTAGGGCTGGTCAGGGGGTCGCCAAAAAAAGCATTTTATTTTTTCGGTGGAATTCGTGCTGGATGCGCGAATCCTGCCGAGAATTTTTTTTAAAAACGAAGCGTGGTCTTCCGCGCTTCATTTTCCTTAAGCCCCCGGGTGGGCCAGGTCCCGGGGGCAATGTGTAATTATATAGCAGGGGCCCACAGGGGCCCCTGCAGCCCCGGGGACCGCCACCTCCCCGGGGCTTTATGCATAAAGTGTTGGGGGGGTACACAGCCTCCCCCACAGCCCCGGGGACCACCACCTCTCTGGGGCTTTATTTATATAAGGGCAGGGGGCCTTGCGGGCCCCCCCAAGCCCCGGGGACCGCCACCTCCCCGGGGCATTGAATATGTAAATACGGGGGTCCGTTTCAGACCCCCAGCCCTGGGGACCACCACCTCCCGGGGCTATTTTCACAAAGGGAGGGGGGCCGTGTGGCCCCCCTCCTGGTGCCCTCGATGGCCCTGGGGACCGCCACCCCCCAGGGCCGGCTCCTGCAATGTCCCGGGGTGCCAACCCCCGGGACATTGGTGTTTGCTATGGCAGGGCGGGAGCACGGCTGACGCCCTCCATAGCAAACACTGCTTTGCTTCGTTGAAGTGAGAACAGGAAACCTGCTCTTGCTTCAACGAAGCAAAGCAGAATTGCTTTTGGGCAAGGGGAGCTGCATGTTAGTAGCTCCCCTTGCCCAAAAGCAATGCCCGCTCCCGCAGGAGGCGGGGATCCGGCAGGGACCGTGGGGGCATTGGGACTCCCCCCACGGTTCCCAATGCTGAGGCCAGGCCCCGGGGGATGGGGTCCCCAGGGCCATTATTGGCCTGAGGAGGGGGGCCACGCAGTCCCCCTTCTTATCTATTTTTTTAAAAATTGGCAGCAGGCCCTGGGGGATGGGGTCCCCATGGCCATTATTGACCTGGGAAGGGGTGCCAAGCGGTCCCCCTCCTAATTAAATTTTTTTTTTTTTAAATGCGGGGATGGGGTCCCCGGGGCGAATAGCGAAAATGGAAGTGGGGCATTTTTTTTCTTTTGAGTTTGGAGTCGCGACCCCAACGCGGCTCTCAGCGCAGCCCCCCTTGTAACGTCACGTTGGATTCGCGAATTCACCTTAAATAAATAATGAAGTAGTATATAATTTAGAAGGTAGTGTTGTATTTGTGAAGTTGTTTTAAAGAGTTACTGTGATTGAAGTTAATGACAAGATTACAATTGATAGAGTTGTTAAAAATATATAAAATTAAAAATTAATAGTTAAACTTGAAAAGTGTATTGTGTTGTAGTACATTGAATTCATGCTGTTGCAGATTCACGTCGGGTGCCCAAATCCACAAAAAAAAAAAAAAATTATGCATGTGGAAAAAAAAATTATATTCACTATTATGTTATAGGGTGGCTCTAAAAAGAGCCCTTGTTTTCATTATGAGTTTGTTGTTGCTACATGTAAGTGCGGATGCACAGCTTTACGTTGTTGAGAAAGACTCTGTTTCCTTGATCTGTGAAGTGTACTCCATCACTTCTGTAGATGTCATCCATATCAAAACGTAGATTGTTGTTATAGATGGAGCCCATCCTATGGTCTCTGTGGTAAGCAGAAACAGCTTTATTGATATTTTTTCTAGCTTTCTCAATCTGTGGACAGAATTGATTTGACCACTTCCATTTCTGTCTTTGGCATATATTAGAGTATACAAAGACAGTTTGAGGTAAAAGCAACATCAATTGTGCAAGGTGTCCTTCATTAGCATTTCCAGACCTACCCCAGTCTATGTGCTTAGGTCATTGCCACCACAGTGCACAATCATGAGGTCAGGGGTTGGAGATGCAAAAGGTTTTAACCAAAGGCATCAATTGGTGCCACTTTAATCCTCTCTGTGCAATCCATTTAATATCCACATTTTGCAAAGCTAGGTCTTTGTCAATACCTCTGCGTTCAGCATACCTTTTGCACCAGAAAACATAGCTGTGTCCAACAATCCATATTGTAACCATCTTGAAGGAATGTCTGGAAGTAATGATAAGATGTCTGTAGCTGAGGTAGTCAGTTGGTAGAGTGAGAGGTATCTAAAATGGTGGACAAGATGCTGTTTTTTAAAAAGTAAAGAATTGATTGGCTGTTTAAGAAGATTGTACACTCAAAAATAGGGTGCATGTTACTTTCTTTAAAAAGCATGTTCCTTATTAGTTAGTAGAACATGTTTGAAAGGTACAGTAGATAGGATAAGGAGATATTTTGCAAACGTCAACCACACCTGCTGTTTGCATTTGTAACCTTGTGTGCTGGAGTTGAAAATATGGTGAACTTGTGACCTGTCAGTTCAGTTGAATGTTCCATGAACTGTTACTATGGAAACTGTTATTAAGCAGAATGGGGAAAGAGTTGAAACTTAACTGTGGACTTAAAATGTGAAATTGTAATTTATATATAGGTGATATGTTATTAAAGTATAATCTCCCAAATCAGTGCTAATTTTAGAAGTGGTGTGTTGTTAAAAAATAGTGGTATTTTTATTTGTAATATATTTTTGAACTCCTGTATGGATTCGCGGCTCCATCGCGTTGGTGCACGGTGGAGTCGCGACTCCAAAAAATTCCAGAACCAGTCTGTGCACTTTCAGAAGTCAGTTGGTAAGGGTTAATATGTCTAACCAATAGAAATATGCTTTATAATTTGAAATAATGTAGGAAGCAATGTGATTTGTTACTTACATGTATTTGTGTGGAGAAAGAGAGGGAAAGTTTGCCATTACTGATTTTACCTTGCTGAGAGTGGTGCATTACACTGATTGTGTGTATAAGAAAATCTTTTATGAGTTTGTGATATTTTCAATTCTACAAAACAATTTGGAAGGTGAGTTATAAATTTGTGAGGTGTATTATGTAATAGGTTTATTTTTAATCTTTAAAAATTATTGATGAACTGTGATGTTTGAAATATATTATTAAATGTAGAGATGTGTATTTTAGTTTGTTTTATTGTAGTTAAATGTTGTTTGAAATAGATTTTGTATAGTAATATGTGTATATTGGAAGATGGATTAGTGATTATGGTAGTTTGTTTTAGTGTGTGGATATGTACATTTGTAGTATACCGCATAATTTTAGGTGTTGCTTTAAAATTGGAGGTGGAGTCTGTCAAGTTTTAATGTGTACATGGACTTCTGTCTCAAGTGTGTCTCTACTTGTATATGTATTTTCATATGTCTTATACATTTTAAGGTGCATGATGTATAACAAAGAGGTGTTGTTGCTTTTTATGTGGTAGGCTCAAGACTGTGAGTAGTAGTGGAATGGTGAAGATGCAGCATAATAGTGTGGTTTAAAAGATGTTTACATAAGGTATTATTGATTAAGTTTCTAGAGAGGGACAGTTCAAATATGCCACATAATATTTGGTGTTTGTTTGAAATTGGAAGTTTGCTCTGTGAATTTTTAAGGTTTGGATAGTGTTATGGTACAGACATATTCATGTATGCTTTTTGGAATATGGTGAGACTTTTAGTAAAGACATGTGAAGGGTTCCTGCTTTGTATTTGGGAAGGTATAACATTATAAGTAGTTTTATAATGGGAAAGCAGCAGCCTGAAAGTGAGGTTTGAGATATTTGTAGAGATGTTATTTATTAGAGTAATTTGTATGATGTGTGGAAAGTTATATTTCATATATACTGCATAATTTTCAGTGTCTGTTTGAAAATTGAAGTGTAGTCTGTGAAGTTTTGAGCTTGGATGGTGTTGTGACTAAGATATATGTCTACGTGCATATATATTATGGTATGTGTTATGCGTCTGAAGATGATAGATGTATAAATCACAGGTATACATTTATCTGTGTATTAGTTTTATATATGATGCTGCTAGCAAAAGGTACAGACATATGCATTCATGGTTTTAGAAATATGGGGAGACTTTCATGAAAGATAAGTGAAGTGTTGCTTTGCTGTTAGCTATGCTCTAAACCTGATTACTACTACAATAGTTAAGCAGTAGTAGTAGAAAAGTGATGTTTAAGATATGTTGGGAGAGGAATTAATGATTATGGTACTTTATAAGAGTCTGTGTCAAAGTTCACTTGAAATTTGCCGCATAAATATAGGTGTGTTTGAAATGTGAAGTGTAGTCTGTCAAGTTTTAAGGCCTTTATGGTCTTGTGAGTGTGGTTATGTTTCTACTTGCGCATGTATTCTAATATGTGTAATGCTTTTGGCAATAGGTATAGATAGAAGCATGCATGCTTTTAGGAATATGGTTAGAGTTATGGTAGAGACATGTGATAGGTTGTTGCTTTATGTTTGACTAGGCCCAATATTCATAGAATGGTGAAGCTGCAGCACAAAAGTGAGTTTTAAGACATGTTAGCAGAAGGGATTACTGATTAGGCTACTTTCTATGAGTCTGGGGAAAGGTACACTTGAAATACACTGCAGAAATGTAGGTGTGTCTTTGAAATGTAAAGTTCAGTCTACTTGTTTATTTCTGTTATATATGATGATGATTTCAAAAGGTTGACATATATGCATGTATAGTTTCAGGAATATGGTGAGATGTCTAGCAGACTCATGTTTAGCTTTTATGCTTTATTTTGAGAAAGCCCAGCACCCTGAGTAGTTACAGAATTTTGAAGCTGCAGTACAAAAGTGCACATCATGTCATAGACCTGACATTTGTGCTGCAGTTTCAGTATTCTGCTACTACTTAGGATGTTGCACTCCTCCAATCACTCAGGTACTATTGCAGTACTACTCCAATCACTCAGGTAGTACACATGCACTTATAAAATCACCCAGGCACTTTCTATGTGCTTCTGTAATCTCCCAGATATTACTCCTGCGATCATGGAATCACCAGGCATTACCTATGTACTCCTCTAATCCCCCAGACATAACTTCTGCAATCATGCAATCATCAATGCGTTAGCTATACACTGGTTTAATCATGCAGGCACTACCCTTGCACTCCTCCAATCACCCTGTCAGGATCTATGCACTCCTCCAATCACTTAGCCAGTGCCTATGCACTTATAAAATCACCCAGGCACTTTCTATGTAGTCCTTTAGTCACCCCGATATTACATCTGAACTCATGCAATCACCAATGCATTAGCTATATACTGGTTCAATCACCCAGGCAATACCCTTGCACTCGTTCAATTACCTTTTCAGGATCTATGCACTCCTCCAATCACTTAGCCAGTACGCATGCACTTATAAAATCACCTACTCACTTGCTATGTACTCCAGTAATCCCCCAGATATTACTCCTGTAATCATGGTATCACCCAGGCACTAGTTATGTACTACCCCTGCAGTCATCGAATCATGCAATGTCTACCTATGCAGTCATGTAATAACCCACACACTACCCTTGCAGTCATAGAATCACCCAGGCCCTACTATTGCCCTCATCTATTCACCTAGGCACTTCTTAGTGACTCATCTATGCCTTTAGGTGCTATTCATACACTTATCCATGCACTCAACCTTTATGTAGCCAGTCACTATCCATCTTCTCCTGCAATTACCCAGCGACTACCTTTGGAGTCATACAATCACCCAAGCACTACCCATGGAGTTTTGCAATCACTCAGGCAGATCTATTACATGTCTCAGTTTCTAGGTTTCACTATATTTCAGAAATATTGTATATATATTTCTTTTAGAAATGATAATGATTTGAAAACGTAGAGACATATGTATGCAAGCTTTTAACAATATGGAGAGACTTATAGTTGAGTCATGTAATAGTCTGCTGTTTTATATTTAGCTAGGCCCAACACTCATGTAGTTATAAAAACACACAAGTACTACCAATGCAGTCTTCCAATGATCCAGTCACTACATACGCAGTGCTGTAATCACTCTGGCATTACTCCTGCACTCATGCAAACATCCAGGCACTACATATGCACTCATGTCATCACCAAGGTATTACCCATGCACTCTTTGAATCATGTAGCCACTACTTATGCACTTATATAATCACTCAGGCACTAACGTTGTACTCTTTCAATCACAGAGGCACTAGCCTTGTACTTATGTAATCAGTCAGCCAGTAGTAATGGTATTATGAAATCACCCAGGCACTACCTTTGCACTCATTTATTCACTCAGGTGTTATCTCAGTAGTCCTGAAATCACCCAAGAAGTACCCATGCTCTTATAAAATCACCCAGTCACTTTCTATGTAGTCATGTAAATCACCAGATATTACTCCTGTAGTCATGCAGTTACCCAGGGTTACCTATGTACTCCTTTAATCCCCCAGACGTTACCTCTGTACTCATGCAATCACCAATGCATTAGCTATACTGTGCTTCAATCACCCAGGCACTATCCTTGTACTCCTTCAATCACAGAGGCACTACTCTTGTACTTATGTAATCACTCAGGCAATACTCATGCACTTATAAAATCACTCAGGCACTACCTTTGCACTCCTGTAATCACTCAGGCAGTACGTTAGTACTTCTGTAATCACCCAGGCAGTACTTATGGACTTATAAAATCGCCCACTCACTTCCTATGTACTCCAGTAATCCAGCAGATATTACCCCTGCAGTCATGCAATCAGCCAGGCACTACTTATGTACTACTCCTGCAGTCATGCAATCATGCAGGCTGTACCTATGCACTCATGTAATAACCCAGGCACTACACTTGCAGTTGTAGAATCATCCAGGTCTTACTGTTGCACTCATCTATTCACCCAGGCACTACTCAATGAGTCATCTGTACCTTTAGGTGCTATTTATACACTTATCCATGCACTCAATATTTATGTGTGCACTCATGCAATTAGCCAGTCACTATCCATCTTCTCCTACAATTACCCAGTGACTACCCTTGAACGCATATAATCACCCAAGCACTACCCATGAAGTTATGCAATCACTCAGGCAGATCTATTACATGTTTCAGTTGTAAGTTTCACTATATTGCAGAAATATTGTATACATATTTCTTTTAGATATGATGATGATTTGAAAATGTAGGGACATATGTATGCAAGCTTTTAACAATATGGAGAGACTTATAGTTGAGTCATGTAATAGGCTGCTGTTTTATATTTGGCTAGGCCCAACACTCATGTAGTTATAAAAACACCCAAGTACTACTCATGCAGTCTTCCAATTATCTAGTCACTACATATTCAGTGCTGTAATCACACTGGCATTACTCCTGCACTCATGCAAACATCCAGGCACTACCTATGCACTCATGCAATCACTAAGGTATTACCCATGCACTCTTTGAATCATGTAGCCACTACTCATGCACTTATATAATCACTCAGGCACTAACGTTGTACTCTTTCAATCACAAAGGCACTAGCCTTGCACTTATGTAATCACTCAGTCAGTAGTGATGGTGTTATGAAATCACCCAGACATTACCTTTGCACTCATTTATTCACTCAGGCATTACCTCAGTAGTACTGAAATCACCCAAGAAGTACCCATGCACTTATAAAATCACCCAGTCACTTTCTATGTAGTCATGTAAATCACCAGATATTACTCCTGTAGTCATGCAGTCACCCAGGCATTACCTATGTACTCCTTTAATCCCCCAGACGTTACCTCTGTACTCATGCAATCACCAATGCATTAGCTATTCAGTGCTTCAATCACCCAGGCACTATCCTTGTACTCCTGTAATCACTCAGGCAGTACGTTAGTACTTTTGTAATCACCCAGGCAGTACTCATGGCCTTATAAAATCACCAACTCACTTCCTATGTACTCCAGTAATCCCGCAGATATTACCCCTACAGTCATGCAATCACCCAGGCACTACTTATGTACTACTCCTGCAGTCATGCAATCATGCAGGCTGTACCTATGCACTCATGTAATAACCCAGGCACTACCCTTGTAGTTGTAGAATCATCTAGGTCCTACTTTTGCACTCATCTATTCACCTAGGCACTACTCAATGGATCATCTGTACCTTTAGGTGCTATTCATACACTTATCCATGCACTCAATGTTTATGTGTGCACTCATGCAATTAGTCAGTCACTGCCCATCTTCTCCTATAATTACCCAGTGACTACCCTTGCACGCATACAATCACCCAAGCACTACCCATGAAGTTATGCAATCACTCAGGCAGATCTATTACATGTTTTAGTTGTAAGTTTCACTATATTGCAGAAATATTGTATACATATTTCTTTTAAATATGATGATGATTTGAAAATGTAGGGACATATGTATGCAAGCTTTTAACAATATGGAGAGACTTATAGTTGAGTCATATAATAGTCTGCTGTTTTATATTTGGCTAGGCCCAACACTCATGCAGTTATAAAAACACCCAAGTACTACCCATGCAGTCTTCCAATGATACAGGCACTACATATGCACTGCTGCAATCACCCAGTTATTACCCATGCACTCTTTCAATCACCCAGCCACTATCCATGAACTTATATAATCTCTCAGGTACTACCCTTGCACTCCTTCAATCATGCAGGTACTACCATTGTACTTATGTAATCACTCAGCCAGTACTCATGCACTTATAAAATCACCCAGGCACTACCTTTGCACTCCTCCAATCACTCAGGCATTCCCTCAGTACTCCTGCAATCACCCAAGCAGTACTCATGCAGTTATAAAATCACCCACTGATTTGCTATGTACTCCAGTAATCCTCCAGATATTACCCCTTTAGTCATGCAATCACCCAGGTACTAGTTATGTGCTACCCTTGCAGTTGTAGAATCATCCAGGTCCTACTGTTGCACTTATCTATTCACCTAGGCACTACTCAATGTATTTCTTTATTTATAGATGACAATATTTGTATTTAATTATTTTAATAATATTAAATAATTTTTAGAAAGATAATAAACTTTTCTTTTTTTTTTTTTAATTCTCCATAATTATTAAGAAATATTTAGTATGACAAGAAAGGTTTCAAAGAAAAGAGAATAAAGAAAACAGAACTATTTAAAGGATAGAGAAAAGCAGAAAGTAGATGAAGTACAACATGTGACATTGAAGAAAAAGTCTTCTGGTAAGAGAACAAAAGAATTCGTTAAAAGTCTTTTTAAAAATGTAATCGATTTACAAAATGGGGAAAAGAGAAGGAAAAGTACTACAAGCCATCAGAAGGAAAAGAAAAAAGGAGAAATTAATGCAAAATCAGGTTATAGGAAAACAATCCATTTTGAAAAAGGGATGAAAGAATATAAAGACATTAGGAAGAGAATGTATAAAAGTAGAGTACTACAAAATTTATTGAAAGATTGCAAAAAATATTAAAAAAGATCAGCATTTTACAAGAAGAAAGAACAGATTGAAAGTGTAGTCGAAAAGGCTTTTGAATTGAAAAGAAAATTGTTTATATTAGTATTGAAGAGAATGAAAACATTGAATAAAATAATGCACTTTATGAAGGAGAAAAGTAAAAGAAAAAGACTGGTTAAGAGAACTAACTTTTGTAAAAATATTTCGAGTAAATGGAAGCACACTTCTAGTACTGAACCTTTTTTTAATGAAGAAAGCTATTTTCAACAAAGTACATTAGTTCATGCAGTTCATACCAGGGGTCGTTGTTATAAGGTTAAAGACGGTTGTCCAATTGAAAAAGAAAAGATGGTTCCTAGAAATGTGGAAGAAGTAATAGCTGAAGAAGTTCAAGGGAGACGTACACAAGCTCCAGTGTATAAGTGGGATTGTAGTAGTATTTGTAGTATACTTCAGGATTCTATTGATATATTACGAAATTTCTTATGAGAATATGGTAAAAAAAAAGTGTTAAACAAAAGGTTAAGATGTTGCAAGGACTAGATCCTTGTAAAGTGAGAAAATATACTAACTTGCAGAGTCATTCTCTGGCTTGTCTTTCTAGAAAAGTGTGTAGAAGTACTTTTCATCATTTAAGAATGTTAGCAGTACATCACTCAGAAATGCGGAAATTAGTAAGAAGATTGTACTATGTTATAAGTCCTGCATTATCTTTAAGTGAAATAAACACTGCTCTTTTGCATGGTTCAGTATTGGATGTAAAAAAAGTTACTGATGATATACAGTATCGTTTCTTTGGTCCTGAAAGGGAGTGTAGAGAAAGTGAGAGTTTGATAAGTGTAGGTGTTGAAGAAGAGGTAGAAGATAGTACTACTGAAAAGTTTGCAGAAGAAATTACAAAGTTTAAGGTACTTTCTTGTGAAAAAACAAACTATGTTTGTATTTGTTGTCAACATATTCACTATAGAAGTCAAACTAGGAATGTTGATGTGTATTTAAAAAGTGAAAAGGAAAACAATGATAAGTGGGAGCAATTTGGTGCTTATTTGTTGGTGGAAGGTCGTTTTGAGTTGGGTAGATCTCCCTGATCGATAATACTCTTAAGATACTTGGCAGGGTATTATTTAACAAAATCAGGTCCTGGGCGGAGGAAGGAAGTATTTTAAATAAATTCCAGTTAGGTTTCAGAAGTAATTTGGGAACTGTGGAACAATGCCTTAATCTCAATCTAATCATAGATAAATATACAATAGCCCGGCAATCCCCAATCTACCTGGCTTTTATGGATTTGACATCCGCCTTTGATTTTGTTAATAGATCGCGTTTGTGGGCATGCCTTTTAAGATACGGGTTGGATGAGGATTTAGTGCACTTTTTATCGTATTTACACAGGGATTTAAGGGCAAGGGTTAGGATTAGTATGGCTGGGGAGGTATCAGGGGATATATCTATTGGTAGAGGGGTCAGGCAGGGGTGTGTACTGGCCCCTCTCCTACTTATTTTATATATCAATGAGTTGCATAATACATTATTAACTTTGAATATAGACGTCCCAATGATCAATGGTAATAAACTCCCTGCTCTATTGTATGCGGATGATGCGGTTTTAATGGGTCGCACCCCGAACTCTCTCCGCATTTTAGTTAGGGGTTTTGATGATTTTATGAACGGATTAGATCTTTGCACTAATTTAAAAAAATCTTTTTTAATGTGTTGTGGCCCCAAAAAATATTCTATTAAAGTTATTAATTTAGGTCCTGAAAAATTGATAAGCACTTGCACTTTCCCCTATTTGGGTCTAGTATTCTCTGATAACGGTTCCTGGGCGGCCCATTCTGCATATGGCCGAAGTAAATTCTCAAAATCGGTTAACTCACTTTTGAGTTTTCCCCAGCCTAGAAGATCTGAGGTAGTGCTATCTTTACTGAATATTTATAAAACTCAGTGTCTACCCATAGTAACATATGGGGCAGAGATATGGGGTCATACAAATATTAATAGCACCCAGATCGAGGAAAATAGATTTTGCCGGAGAGTACTGGGGGCACCGATTTCTTCATCATCTTATATCTGTCATAGAGAGTTGAATTTGCTATATGTGGAAGATTATATTAGATCTCGCCCTGCCGTATTTTGGTTAAAAGTATGGCAAAATCCAGCGGCAGCACTGAGCAGAGAAATTATAACTGACTGCCTTAATTGTGATAATGGTATTGATATACCATGGTTGGCTGCTGTTAGGACTAGCTTGACTAGTATAAATCTCGCACATATTTTTATAAATCCAAATCATTTGGAAGGCATCAATAAAAAGATTATTCAGAAGGCTCTGTATAAACATTATGAAGGTATTAGGTATGAGCGAGAATTTTCGAAATCTACAGTATTTCGTTATATATCCACGGTAGAGGGTGATGTCACCCGCCCATATTTGCCAGCTGGTTATCTTTTAGAAGCCATTAACCGCTGGGATCGTAGTTTGCTCTTTCGCCTTAGATCAGGCACCCTAAAATACTTATTGTGCTTCCCTCTAGGCTTTAATTCAAACCTTGAGCAAACGCCATGTTATTGTGGCAACCATGGAAACCAATCGATGTTACATTTTATATTCTTTTGTAACTACTACCGAAAATACAGTATGCAATTATTGATCCCTTATTTTAAAGCCCTGGGTATTGATCATTTCAGAGAAGCCTATAGTGTTATTCTTAAACTTGATGGGGAAAATTTAATTTTTCGTGTAAGCACATTTTTGAAAATGGCTGTCCGCTCACGTGCCTCTATGGACACTATTTAAGCAAAACTCGAGTGTATCTTTTATTACTGTTCTCCCTTTTGGATTAGTATTTAAATTTGGATTGCGGTTAATGTAGAACGTATTCTAATGACTGATATCTGTTATAAAACATGCACTTTACTTATCATGCTGCTATATTTTTATGTAATATTCTATTTTTACAGTGTCGTCTCTTTTTCTAACAGTGTATATGATATCATTGTATTTTATTGTATTAAATTAGGTATTTATTGTTGTTTTAAATTTGAATATATTAATGTATGCTGGTATTTTGCTTTGTACTTTTATGGATATTTCGTATATCCGAATAAAGGAGATTGATGATGATTATGAGTTGGGTAGTGATCAACATATTTGTAAATATTGTTACAGCAAATTAGAAGAGAACAACATGCCAGCTAGAGCTGTACATAATAACCTAGAGTTGGTAGCTATTCCTCCGGAACTGGTAGATTTAAATACGTATGAGTCCATTCTTATTCAATCTGTGCACGCGTTTCAGGCTATAGTTTGTATGGAGCCTAAAACAGGTAAGCTGCCTCCAACAGATTTACAAAGAGGTTTAAAAGGAAGAGTTGTGTATTTACCTTTAGATTTTAAGAAAAATATTGAAACTGTTGGTGTAGAGAGAGAGGAAAGTGAACCTGTAGTTATTCTCGTTAATGGTGTACCAACAAAGAGTCGGAAAATATGGCAAGAGTTAGTAGATGTCACCAAACTTCAAAAGGCTACATTATATCTTGTACAAAACAATATTTATTATACAAATGTATATGTGGAAGAACAAGAAATATCTTTAGAAGATGAAAGAGAAATTTCAACTGGCCAAATAGAAAAAGTGGACAACTCCAGGAGTGAAGAAATGTATTAACATTATAGTATACATCCTCTACATTCAAAAGAAGTGATAGGAAACACTATTGAATTATTCCAAATGAAGAAAGCGAAGGGAACTCCCATGAGTGTATGGGAAAAAAGTTTAGAAGCTCATTGTTTTCCACAGCTCTTCCCCACTGGAAAAGGTGGACGATATGATGAACGACCAGTACAGATTCCAGCTTCAGAATATCGTACAAGATTGTACTCAGAAGATCCAAGATTTCGACAGTGTATTCCATATTTATTTCATCTTCTGTTTGAAAGTGACTTGTCTGGACTTTCATATGCAGTGAACCACACATTAAAAATGGGAGTTCATCTTACACATGTTTCTGCAAAGGAATTTTTGGACAAAGTTCAACAAAGAGACGATCATTTAGAATCTTAGGGGCCCATTACGATGGCGGACGGAAGCACAACCGCCGTGCTGGCGGATGCAAAAACCACTAGTTACCGCCGGCACGCAGCAGTCCACACGCCCGCCCAATTACGATGCGAAAAGTAGGCCAAACACCGCCGGCAAGCCAGCAACACCGTCCGCCATCAAAGTGCGCCCGTACATGTAGCGGCACAGCCCAACTGACACACACCGTCCGACGAAACACGTCCCGCCCGGCGCATAAATTACGATGCCGCAAACAAACGGCTCCCACGGCCAAGAGATACCGTACGACAAACCGAAGCGGTAACACGGACGCCGAGCACGGACAACGAAGAAGCGGCTCCCCGAGCATGAATCCAGCACTGCAGGCCGTCCCCATGCTCCTGCTGATGCACCACCAAGGACGCAACGTACCGCGGAGACGCAGGTAGGCACACACACAACAAGTGCACGCAAACAGCGCACACAGTGCAAGGGCGGAAAAAGCGGACAACCCCCCACCAGCGCGTGTACACTACACATCCACCATCGCATCCACATATGACACACAGGCCAAATCGTAACATCGCAGAACACATGTGTACACACCACCTGGGACTAGGAACCAACCACCCCGTCACGGCCCCAAAGCGCCGATGACGCCGCCACACATGCGCACAACGCAGAGGCCAACCGCAGCGCCATGCATGCGTCGCACACAGACACAGGGACACAACCAAGCAGCACACACATCAGCCCCACCCCGAACGCACATGACACGTGACAGGCCGGCCACAGACATGTCCTCAACGCCCAATTCACGGACAACACCCAACGCCACACAACCGACGCACACATATCAGTGAAGACACGCAACAGCAGGACACACCCCAGTGTAACAAACATGGCGTAGCACACAGCGGCGGCAACACCAACTAGGAGAAGCAGTGCCCCTTCGGGAAGAGGAACGCCAGTACCACACAGAAACACCCATACCACCCTGCACATATGAACAAGACATATAAAACGGAACACCAAAGAGCCCGGGGACCGACAACAGGTGGCCCAAGAATAACATTCACACACAAGGCCCAACGCAGAGCGGAAAGGCAGCCTGCCGCCCACACAAGGGAGAGCAGACAGCACTGAATGACCTTCCATTCCAACTCCGAAACCACAGCCCTACGACAGAAGCCGGTGAATACAGCCATTGTCCAAGAATAGACCAACACAGGCATGCCGAGGAGACCGACCACAGGGCAGATAGCGCATATCACAGAAGCACACAACGGACGGGGAAGAAAGAAGAAAACACTCCCCCATGTCGGCCACATGCAAGTTAATTGGAAGGAGTCACACAGCACTGACCTTGAACTGTCTGAGAAGCATGTGGGAAGAGGGCCCGTGTCCTCCAAACAAGCCAACAGAACACAAGTCCTGTCTCCCTACGACTACACAGAGCTCACAGCAACCCCGGAGCGTGCACATTGCAGACTGCACACACAGCCGGAGCACGCCACCACAACGCACCGCTGCGAAATGGCAACCGCAACACACCTACCCAACTACGCCGAACAGCTCAAGCTGTACAAAACCAACCTGTGCCATACATTGGGATGCGATCTCCTGTCCCTGCTGAACGTAAGTTACCGACTGACTTACCGCATCACATTGTTCAGCTGCGTCATGCCCGTATTCTACTGTCGGAGGTGTCCCTACCAGCATCCCGTCGAGATATGCCTCTCCAACCCGGCATGTCTGAAGGCGGACCTGCTACCACTACTCCTCCCTCTGGACGCACACGACAGGGCCTGCTCTGCCTATGGGGGCATGGCGTATGTGGCCAACATCGCACCCGCACTGAAATGGGACCACTGTGCCTCCACACGACGGATCATCGATAACAGCTACATCGAATGTCACCCAGCATGCCCCATCATGGTCCTCCAAGGGACAACCTACGAACAACACCTTGACAGCCACCATCCGCTTCATTGGCTGGCAAACATGTACACCACCAATGACATGGAAGCCCTGCTGGACGGCATCGCATACCTGACAACCTGTAAATACGTCGGACCACAACGCAGGTTCCCCGAGTGACCTATGATGTCCAACCCCGCACCCATGCTTAGCTTCCGCACGGACTGGCCAGTCACCACCACAACAGCCATACCAAACGACCGGCAACTGTAACCACACCATCAACGACATCGCCATGACATCGGATATGACCGGGACATGCACACTGTTCCCCATCACATCCAGGAACACCGCATGCATCGTGGGAGGCAGTGGCATGGGCTCTGTGTATCGCACCCACATGGACGGAACTGCACGAACAACCAGGACACGACATGATCCAGCGCCCATGGACACACACACCGCTCAGTGGACATGAATAGGTCGCCTGGAGTCTGTGGGTGCTGCACCCCTCCCACCCCCGCCCCGGGAATCCCATACCAGGACCTTTGCATGGACGACAAGTGCATACAACAACAACACGACCCCAGTGACTGTGACATGTCCAGTAACCACCACAGTGCAACAACAAGTGGCACGCCGCTGCATGCACGCAAGCACATGCCCTGATGTCATCTCACATGCACGCGTGCATGAGGAACAACCGCAGCAAACCTGTCACATGGAACTGAGATGGACTGTGCCCATGATGCCAAGCGGTCTGGTAGGCTACATGTATACCGTCTGTGTCAAAGTCCGCAGCTCCGCAGCTATACGTAAATGTACATTAGCACAGCCTTGGCCAAGCAGATGTCACTCTGAAGCCCACATCCCACATGCAACAGCCAATCACATGTAACCCCACACCCTATCCCATTTGCAATCATGCTCAGTATATCCTCAACATGTATCCCGCTGCCAGTAGTGTCCACTATACTGCATCACAGAGGACAGAAGACTCAATATAATGTTTGAAACCAAAACTGTCTCCGCTGACTCATTTCACAAGTACGAATGAGAGAGGATGAGAGTATGTGAAGTACACGGCAGTCGTGACATGACCATGTAGTCCACTGGTATTGGATGTCAACGCAAATGAGTAGCACTACTGTGGAAGACACACATGTGTCGTGTGAAGTCGTATGGACGCAGTGCTCAGGTGGGTGGGTGCGACGGGTAGATGCGCACATGCCAAGTTGGAGCACGCCGTGTTGGGAGGGGTCATGAACAGTACACCACCGCTTCCCTGGGCATTGTGAGAGGACACCTGTCGGGGGGAGTGAACACGTGTGTGCACAGCAGCCGGGCACACGTACAAAGCGGTACCAGGTGCACCTCAGCCCACCCTCTGTGGACAAGCTGGATCCTGTTGTGCGCCCGCCATGCCCCTGACAAGGCACACACAGCCCCAGTCGACCAGGTGTAACCCCAACATAGTCAATCCGCACAGGCGATACAGGGCACGGGATGGCAGTGGAGCATGGTGTGTGAGAGGTCTCCTCGCGCTCCTCCTGGTCATATCACGCAGGCAATAGAACCTCAACGTCTAGCATGGCACAAGTCACATGGAAGTGTAGGGGGGACGCACCACAGCACGAGCAGCACTGACGTCACAGGAGGTGGCTCGCACCATCCCATCCATTGCCCATCATACCAACCACGCCACATGCCATTGCGACTAAGTGCAAGCGCGTGCGCCACCACCCCCGAGCCCTCCCCAGAGAGGCCAAAGAGTGAATGTGTGGGCCATCAGCCACAGACGGACGCGGCCTGGCCGCAAGGGCAGCCACAGCCACTGGGTGTCGCAGGTGGCGGATCCGGAAGGCGAAGACTGTGATGCATAGTCCATGCAGGCCGGGTCACCATTTGGGGCACCACGCAGGTGGACGGCGTCCCGCGACACATCATACCCTGAGACAGCCCACTCGTGCAACTGGACCCACACATACACTCCTTGCCCTCTCTGGTGCGAGCTTGGGGCTGCCTGTGCAAGCGCTAGCCTCGCAGGTGAGCATGCATATTGGGGGAGCGAGGGGAGGACATGAGGGCTGGGGCGAAGATGACTGTATCACTGTCAGTTAGTACAAGGGATGACCCAGATGTGGAAAGGAAGAGACGTGTCCCGTGTGTACTGCAACTAGTCGCCAATACAACTACCCCCCATGTCCGGAATGTAAGCCCGCACCTAGGCCCGCCCATCCGCAACATCGAACATACCACCAGCACGACAACCTTCCCATTCGAAACACTGACTGGGGGTGGCGACCAGTGTACAATCATGTGTAGCCTACCCACGCGTACATGTGGGCCCTCCATGATCCATGTCACCTGCGGCAAAGTCATGACATGCGCAATGAGGGAAGTGAGGATAGCTGCCCGCCCCACGCGCAGAAGGTGCATCAGCTCCACAGACCCAGCAGCGAGTACAGCAGGGGTCACATGTGCAGGGGCAGCTGTGCCTGGTGTGAAGGCACATGCATATAGACAGCACATCGACCAATGTGTAGTCTGCCCACATCTACAGTCCATCATCATGCGGACATAGGAATTGAACACAGGGCAACACATCTTAGTGGGTGCACCCACCGTGACCAACAATGCGCAATCATCGACGTACCCGCCCTGTGCATGGCCCCCACCCAACGGCGGCACATCCAGTGCCACCATCCCACACACACAAGCCTTCCATGGAACATGCTGTGTCCAATGGTCAGTACAGAGTCAGCGCCCATCTGGTGGATCCTGAACAGGAGACACATGCACACACATGCCAGCTCCCACTATGTACGACTGCCACCTGGCACGTGCAATGTAACCTCTCACCTGTGATGTGTGACTGCAAGCACACAGCCGTCTTGGCATGGGGCTGTCAATGTGGACACCTGTCAATGTTTCGGGAGGTGTGATCCGTACAGTGCTGTACATAGGGTGCAGTGCTGACACCTACTACTGTCTCATATCCCCTCGTGCCACAGGTCCCACTTGTTTTGGCCGCTCAGCCTCTGCCCACATCGTCGTCGTCGTGTGCCATACTCATCCAGCCGCGGAAGCAGTTCCATGCTCAGCAGACATTCATGTTGCCGTGGCGTTGCCGCTTGACGGATATGCAGTCAGTCCCCATCAGCACGCCCCGCAAGTCATTGGGGCCTGGATCCCCATGTGCATGCACATGGCAGTGGTTTGTATCACTAGCCATTGCCATTGTTGGGAGACCTGTGTAAGTGTATTGTGGCCGTGCCGTCCCAGCTTGACAGCTGGGCTGTGGCTCCTGTGCTTACTCAGTCATGTCAGTGATGTGCATGCGAAATTGCTATGTGTCGTGTTGCTTTGACATGTGTCCTCTGCCATTGTCCCTAGGCGGAGACCGAACATTGACCGCCCATACCAATTGCTGGCGGACATGGACGATACAGAGGTTATTAGGAAGTTTCGGCTGGACAGGCCAACCCTGCATTGACTGTGTGCCATGTTAGAACCCCATCTCCGTCCCCGCAGGGTGTATCCGACTGCTGTCACCCCCACGGCTAAGGTGATGGCCGCCATGCATTTCTTCGCCACTGGGTCATTCCAGCATACAGTGGGCATTGGAGGAGGGATGTCCCAGCCCATGTTCAGCAAGGTGCTGAGGGATGTACTGGCAGCCATGATGCTGTACCGGAACAGGTACATCCGCTTCCCCAGGGCTCGTGAATTGGCGGCAGTGAAGGGTGCATTCTATGCCCTTGGCAGAATCCCACACGTCGTTGGAGCCATTGACTGCACACATGTCGGCCTTGTTCCACCACAGGCCACTGAGCACCTGTACCGCAACAGGAAGCACACGCACTCCCTGAATGTGCAAGTGGTGTGCCTTGCGGACATGGTGATCACCCACGTGTGTGCAAAGTTCCCAGGCTCGGCCCATGACGCACACATAATGCGCAACAGCATCTTGCCACGACTGATGTCCAATATGCAACAGGATCGTGCCTGTATTGTCGGTGAGTATGTGGAGTGGTGTAGCGTGCTGGCTGTGCGATGCTGTCCCCTGTCCAGTTGGATTAGCAACGGTTCTCTGTGTCCCTCACACCCAGGTGACTCTGCGTATCCGAATGGGGCATGGCTGCTCAGTCCATTGAGGAATCCTCGCACCCCAGCAGACGATCGCTACAATGAGGCACATGGGAGGACCAGACGTGTGGTCGAGCGTACCTTTGGCCTCCTCAAGTCCAGGTTCAGGTGCCTGGACCGCACCGGGGGTGCGCTGGCGTACTCCCCACAGAAGGTGTGCCGGATAGTGGTGGCGTGCTGCATGCTGCACAATCTGGCCATTCGGAAGCAGATCCCCCTCATCGTGGATGACGGAGATCAACCAGGGCCCCAGCCCGCAGACCAGGACAGCTCGAGTGAGGAGGACAGCGGAGAGGAGGAAGCTGGTAATGTGCGGCAGCAGCTCATCGCCCGCTACTTCACTTGACGGTGAGTGTCCATGTACGACGGCTGATGTGGCTGTATCTGTGCAGGTGTGTGTGTGCTGTGTCAGGGTGGCCGTTTGTTCACTGCGTGCTGTGTGTCAACGCTCCATGGCCAGGGTAGTATGCCACTGTTGGTGGCTGTGGCATTGTGCCCTATTGCTCTGTGCGATGTGTGTACATTGCTTGTAGTTGTTGACATGTACTGTGTGATGGGTGTGTGACACACTCATTGAATGTGCTCCTGTTCTGTCTCCCACCCCTAGGTCCCTACAGGCCCTCCGGATTCAAATGCCATGCCACGCATCAGGTGCCTTTCCGCCCAAGGTGGCCGTTGTATTCCGTACAAATAAGACACAGGGCACAAACAGCAGTTAGTGAAAAAGGTGCATTTATTACAAACTGTGACATGTGATTGTGTGTAAGGTGATGACAAAAGTGGTGCGTGCAGTGACAATGAGCTGTCGGTCATGGCTGCGTGATGATCAGGGTGTACCCACTGGTTCTATGTCCATAGTCCAACACACACATGCCATCCAGATGGCTGTGTGGAGTGGGATCGTAGTCCAAGTCAATGCAGTGGCTGGTCAAGGAAGGCTGGCGGAAGGCTGGCTGGCTGCCTCACTTGCGACTGGAGCGTGCGAAGTCCTCCCGGGAGATCTGTTTCCTCTTCGGACGGCCCCTTCCACGTTTGCGAGGGGGGTGCCTGCTTGCGACATGCTGGTGGTTGAGGTGTGATCACTGGCTGTGGACGCAGGGGAACTGGACACTGCTGCTCCACCCTGCGCCCCGGCAGGTGGTGGCGGAGGGGAGCTGCTGTCCCTGGCTGTGACCTCACTGCCACCACCAGCTGTCCCATGAGGTCCACGATTTGGCCCATACGGGCGTCCATGGACCTCAACACCCCCAGCACCTCACGCGTGTCTGAGGCAGACCGGACCCATTGTCCTTGGGCCTCTTCATAGGCCCCAAGGACTCTGGCCATGTGAGGCAGGGCATGGCTCCCAGGGGAGGCTGGCGTTTCCCTGACCCTGCTCCTCCTACCAGTCCTGCTGCCACCGGCCTGCCCACTAGCCACATTGCTCACCACGGTCCTCGCTGTGGCTCCCAGGGTGGATCCAGTCGTCCGGGCCACCACCTGCGCTGGGGCTGGTGCCAGCGAAGACGTGGCGGTGGTGGCGGCGGTGGTGGTCGGTGCGGCGATGGTGGCGGTTGCGGCAGTGGTAGTGGCCACAATGACCGTGGGTGTGGCCGCAACGACAGTGGCAGCAGGGGGCTGTGAATGTTCAGCAGCCCTGGATGATGGGTTGGTGGGTAGGAGGGGTCCTGGGGAGCGGCTGGGCCCTGCCACACCAGATGGGCCTGCTTGGTTGTCCGTGTCCGAAGAGGAGGACAGATCCTCCAGATCCGTGTGTCCTCGTTGGGGGCTTGTAGGCTGGCTGTGCTGGCTGCTGGCTCCATCCCCAGCATCCAGCAGTTCATCACCTGTGGAGAGAATGAGATTTGTTATTGTGTTGCACCTGGCGAAGTATGTATTTGTCGTCTGACATTCACAGTTCGTGCAATCTCGTACATGGGTTTCCCGGAGGCGTGTGTGTGGCTGTAGCATCTGTAGTTGTGTGTGCTTGGCAATGGGACTGTGTGCTGTGCACATGTGGCATGGGACGGATTGGCCATGCCGATGGGTGTGTTGCTGTGCCCCTACTTATTGTGACTCTGGTGTATGCGGGCTCCTGGCCCATCCTGGGTCTGGTTTGTACTATGCTTTTGGGGTTCAAATGGAACGCTTAGGAACGCATATGGCAACATGGGGGCCATGCCCCAGATTCGCATTTGGGAGGGAATATGCTTTTGGGGTTCAAATGGAACGCTTAGGAACGCATATGGCAACATGGGGGCCATGCCCCAGATTCGCATTTGGGAGGGAATATGCTTTTGGGGTTCAAATGGAACGCTTAGGAACGCATATGGCAACATGGGGGCCATGCCCCAGATTCGCATTTGGGAGGGAATATGCTTTTGGGGTTCAAATGGAACGCTTAGGAACGCATATGGCAACATGGGGGCCATGCCCCAGATTCGCATTTGGGAGGGAATATGCTTTTGGGGTTCAAATGGAACGCTTAGGAACGCATATGGCAACATGGGGGCCATGCCCCAGATTCGCATTTGGGAGGGGATATGCTTTTGGGGTTCAAATGGAACGCTTAGGAACGCATATGGCAACATGGGGGCCATGCCCCAGATTCGCATTTGGGAGGGAATATGCTTTTGGGGTACATGCTGTGAGCCATGGGTGCCGAACGTGACATGTGTTGTGGCAGCATGACAGTGCATGGTTTGAGGTGTGTGCATGCTTGACATGGCCTGCATATTTGCTGTCTGTTGTGATTACTGGACATGGCATTGGACGCATCGTTATGAGTGAGTGATGGTTGTGTGCCAGCCAATGTATTGCAGTTGTCCCATCTCCTTGGTGTGCGTGCTGCCCTGTGCCATGTGCATCACTGCAGTGCTCGGGGGGGTGTGGCCCATGTTGTGTGTTGTTGCTCACAGTGTGTCGTGCACTTCATTGACTTCTGGCACATGGTTGGTCATGGGCATGTATCTTAGCGTGACTGCTGTATGTGTGGCAGCTGTGCGGATGACATGCCTTTCATTAGACTGGGGCTGACGGATGGGATGGATGGTATGTTGTTTGTGCATGGTGTGTCTGTGTGTTTGATGGGTTCAGTGGTGTTCGTGTGCATTTATGTTGTTCCGCTCTGTTGCGTCTAGTGTTGTTTGTCTTACATAGGCGTAGTTGTGGGGTGTGTGGTTGACAGGCAGTAGGGGCTACATGGACAGGACTTCAATGGTGTTTCGGTTGTGTGTGATGAGTTGCACAGTGGCTGCCGTGTGGTACTATATTCAGTGTGGCTTGTGCATGCAGACGTGGCTCCTTGGGTGTTGCTGTGTTTGTGATGGGTCATGTGGGGTGTGAGTCTGTGGTTCATGTCCGTGTGCACATTGTTCACTTGTTCGTGACGGTGGGCGGTGCTGCGTGTTCGTCTGCTACGTGACATGTCCCATGTGTTGGTCGTGTTACGGTCCTCATGCCTCCAGTAATCCAGCCCTGTCCAGTTTCCCACCTGCAGGTTGTTCGGGCGTGCACTGTACTGGATGCCACATGGTTCTAAGCGGGGGTGCTCCATGTTGCAGGTTTGTGGGGGTGGGGGGTGTTGTGGGTCGTGGTGGTGGCTGGACACCCACTGACACCTATTGCTGTGGACCGTGATGTCTACCTTTCGGCTGTCGTTGTGCACTGCGGTGGCTGACACGTGGCTGTGGGGTGTGGGGGATGCTCCTCCTTGCTGTGCTGTGGGACTGGGGCCTGGTGTGTGTTGTACTTGGGCTGTCCACCGTCCCACCCACTGCACTTTGTGTTCCTGCCACTTACCTGTTACTTGTCGGTTAGTGCAGCTGTGGCGGACACATGGGTGTGGTGGGTGCTCGTTGTGGCGCTTCTGGCATATTTGGGGACCTGTTGGTGGTTACGTGGCTGGCTTAGTGTACACATGTCCCCACGCATCTTACAGTTGTTCTGTTTGGGCTGTGTGTGGTATTGTCTGTTGCATGTGTGTGTGATGTGTTGTGTATTGTGTGCTGGACATGGGGGTGTTTGTCCCTGGGAGCTGTGGCATGGTGGTAGTGCATGTGAGTACATAGCGGTGTGCTGGTATACATTAGTTTGTACTTACCAGCCTCCACTCCCCTGCTAATCCGGCGAGGATCTCCGGATGGATTACGACTCGCACCTTCTCCTCCCACGCTTTGAAGGTCTTAAAGAGCGCGGGATTCCCTCCGCCAGTGACGGCAGCCAGCTCTCTGTTTTTGCCCTCCTTCTTCTTGACCAGGCTCTTTACGTCATTCCAACGTTTGTTAATCTCGACTCCGTTCCTGGGCAGGGTCCCGACTGCATTGACCTGGTCTACGATCCGGTTCCACATTCTGTTTCTGGTGGCTAGTGGTGTGTGCTGGACCATGTTCCCATAGATTTGTGGGTACACCTTGATGATCTCGTCGACCATGACCGTCAGCTCCATGGGCGTGAACTTGGGCATTCTTTGTGGTGCCATGATGTTTGTGGTGCTGGTGCGGTGTGTGTTGTGTAATGTGCAGGGGGTTTGTGGTGCCGGTGTTTGGTGGTGGTGGTGGTGGTGGTGGTGGTGGTGGTGGTGGTGGTGCCGGTGTTTGGTGGTGGTGGTGGTGGTGGTGGTGGTGGTGGTAGTGATGTGTGCGTTTCTGTGGTGTGCTGCTGTCCTTGCTGTGTCACTGTGTCCTCTCCTCTCCTCTCTGGTTTGCAATGTAGCAAGGGGTTGTGGTCTGTGGGAGTGCTGCTTTTGTACTCACCTATGTGGGTGTGTCCTCATGGTCTGTTGTTTTCAGGTGTGTTGTGTCTGGGGTTCTGGCCTTTGTATTTTTTGTTTGTCCGGGGGTGTTTTCGGGATGTGTACTGTGCTTGTGTATTTGTGCGTGCCTTGCTGTGTGGACTTGTTGGCCATGTTGTGTGCTATTGGTTTTGTGTGCGGATGGTTTCTGTGCAGGTACGTTGGCGCCATGGCTTCTGCCGTGTCGATTCTCATCGGCGTTGTTTGCGCTGGCGGGCGGTATATTTGTGGTTTTTCCGCGCTCATGTCGGTGCGATCGTAATTTCACGTGCGGTGTGTCGGCCGTGAGGGCGGGCGGTTTTGTGTTGTCGTGCGTGTTTCCGTCCGTGGCGGGCGGTTTGTCTCCGACTCGGACGTTGGCGGGCGGTATTTTGTGTGCTTTTTCCGCCGATGGCGGTATTCGGTTTGTGTAATCGTAATGGCGTGGTCGGTGTTCAGGCGGTGTGTGCGGGCGGATTTTTGCCGCTTCCATGTCTGGCGGAATTATTTACGCCGGGTATCGTAATGTGCCCCTAAGTTAATTAATTTGATGGCGTGTCAGCATACTAATGAGTATTGGTATCATTGTCACGGAGAACTTAAATGTATGTTAAGAAACTTAGGAACCCCTACGTGGTTTGTTACGCTTAGCTGTGCTGAATACGCATGGGGCGATTTACTTGAATTTCTACGAGAAGCAAATTGAAATATTAAAAACATTGAATTGAAGACAGCTGGAGAACTGTGTTCCTTGGATCCTGTAAATGTGTGCAGATATTTTAATCATAGGTTTCAAGCTATGATGTATTTTATCTGCAATAAAAATAATCCACCTCTTGGCGAAGTTATTGATTTCTTTTAGAGAAAGGAGTACCAAGCCAGAGGTGCACCTCATATACACATGCTGTTATGGATCAAGAATGCACCAAAATTTGGAACTGATACTGATGAAAGTGTTTTGTCTTTCATTGAAGAGTATGTTACCTGTGCCATTCCAAAAGAAGGAGGAGAAAAGAACTTGAGACAACAAGTTTTACGGTTTCAAAGTCATCGATGTGGAAAATATTGTCGACAGAAATACAAATCAAAGGGAACATTTTATACAAAATGTCGTTTTGGATTTCCACGTCCAGTAATTTCAAAAGGAAGAGTCAACAGTTTCATGTCAGCAGTAAGGCATACTATAACTCGAAAATCTCCAAAGAATACTTACAACATAAAAGAACTGAAGATTTAAAGTTTATTAATGACTACTATCCAGTGATTTTGACAATGTGGAATGCAAACATGGATATCCAGTATGGTGCAGATAATTCAATTGCTGTTGCTCGCTACGTTACGTCATATATAACCAAATCTGAAAAGAAGGAGTTGAAAGAAATGTGGGAAGAAATTTCACAAGAGAAGCCTCTTAGTAACAAATTGTACAGCTTTAGTTTGAAGATGCTTTCCCATCGAGAGATTGGATCCTACGAATGTTCGGATCGGTTGACGTCTGCAAGTCTATATTCAAAGTCAAGAGGAATCATTTGGGTAAGTCTAGGTCTTGCTGCAACACGAAATCGAGTATTGAAATCGGTACAAGAAATTGAATACTTAGCTTTGAATGAGCCGGAAAGTACAGATATTGTTAAAACAAATATGTTGGATACGTACCATCCCAAAAGGAGTCCACATCTGGAAAACATATGTCTCTTTGAAATACTGCAACATTACAGTTTTAGGAGAAATGTTATAGAAAATATAAATGAAGAAAAATATGCAGTAATTGGACACCGCCAAACCGGAGAACCTTCGCCCCATCTCTCTCCTGCCGTGGGTTTCCAAGATCGCTGAGGCTTACATTAACTCCACTCTGACAGGTTTCCTGGAATACAACAGCATGCTTGACTCCTCTCAGAATGGTTTCCGCCCGGGTCACAGCACGGAGTCTGCTCTCCTAGCTGTGACCGAACATCTGAGGGTAGCCTTAGATGCCGGACGCACTTCAGCGCTGATTTTATTAGATCTCAACGCCGCGTTCGACACAGTATCCCACCAGATCCTGCTTCATCGGTTGGAGGAGGCTGGCATTGAGGGCCCGGCCCTGGGATGGTTCGCCTCTTTTCTTTCTGAGAGAACCTTCCAGGTGGCAGCCCCCCCTTGCGCCTTCCTGATACATACTATCAAACAAGGGGTTCCACAAGGCTCAGCGCTGAGCCCTACGCTATTCAACCTGTACGTCCAATCGTTAGCAGCTGT
The DNA here is from genome assembly GCA_963921515.1 of Calotriton arnoldi. Classification (NCBI taxonomy): domain Eukaryota; kingdom Metazoa; phylum Chordata; class Amphibia; order Caudata; family Salamandridae; genus Calotriton; species Calotriton arnoldi. Next base: position 241,620 of record CAWUFW010011357.1, on the reverse strand, counting down.
GGCCAGGAGCAGAGGACTATCGGTAGTATCATATGCTGATGATACTCAGTTGTTAGTAGCACTCTCTGATGACTCCACGCAGGATGCTCTCAAGTTCAGGAGCGATCTTGCAGCTGTTGCAGAGCGGATGTCTGCCAACTGCCTCCAGCTTAACGCCAGCAAATCTGAGGTTTTGCTTGTAGGGAGAGACTCTGAGCTGTGGAGCGAGCGCTGGTGGCCTGCGACCTTGGGATATGCACCCGCTCCCAAACAGGTGGTTATAAATCTGGGTGTATGGGTCGACTCGGCCCTCGCTTCCAGGTCCAAACCAAAAAAGTTGCTGAGACCTGCTTTGGACTCCTGCATGGGCTCAAAACGCTGCTGGGTTTCTTCGACCCTTCTATTTGTCAAGTCATCATCCAGGCCTCCATCATGTCTAGGCTGGATTATGCCAGTTCACTTTACCTGGGGGTTAACAAGGTTGAAATTCTACGTCTGCAGAGGGTTCAAAATGTGGCTGCTAGAACACTCCTTGGCGACTAACGGCATCCACCGACTACATTGGTTGCCGGTGGCGAGGCGCGTCGAGTTCAAGTCCCTCTGCATTGCCTATAAAATTATGAATCTCTCTTCTCCAGGTATCCTGGCAAACCTTCTTTCACCATATACACCCACTCGCCAACTTCAATCTATGGGCCAGCATCTGGCGGTTGTTTCCCGGGTGAGGAGGGTGCGGGCAAGAGGACCCTCCTTCCACACCCTGGCTGCTAAACTTTGGAATTCTCTTCCTGTGCACATCCGTAGTATGGACAACTACCTGGCATTCCGCAAGGCCATTAAAACGCACCTTTTCCCTTTGCTTTAGGCTCTGCCTTCTGTTAGTAGCCTCCCAATTTCTGCCTGTTAGCGCTGGGACGCCCCTTTGCTGGGGCAGCTGTGCGCTTTACAAAACTCGTAACATAACATGTGAAGGATGTTTGGTAAAACATGCCAAAGGAAATCTTATTAACCACAGGAAACTCAGTTGCAAAACTCCAGATAAAAGGGACTTTTTCTATTTAGCACTTTTGCAACTTTTTAAGCCTTGGCGTAGTGAAATGGAATTACTTGGAGATTTTGACTGCTACGAAGATTCTTTTAATGCATGTAAAGATAGCATTCAATGCACAATTTTTCCAACTTATCTACAAATGTTAAATGAAGAGATTGAACAAGAAACTACTATTGCAGCTGAAATAGCTAGAGACAGTTCTCAAGATAGTCAAAGTTCTGCTCCACTAAGTCAAGATCCATTAGGACAACCAATTCTTGAAAATGAAACAGCAATAGCCATGAATGAAGTAGAAATGGCAATGCAACAAGCACAACAGGATATTATTGAGTTGGGAAACTTGGAAGAACAACTAAATATTGAACAAAAAGAAATATATCAGCAAGTGACACAACAGATACAGCATGGTTTACTGCATGAAAAAAAGAATGCAAATGCACATCATTTAAACCTATTTGAATGTATATCAGTGGTCAAGCTGGAACAGGAAAAAGTTTCTTAATTAAAGTTTTGACCAGTTATCTACACAAAACCACTGAATCACATTTATCTTGTATTGTAACCACTCCAACTGGGTTAGCAGCACACAACATTAAAGGGATTACATTACATCGATTACTCATGCTACCAGTTGAACATGAAAATAAGTTGGAATATCACAAGCTATCTGGAGAAGCTTGTTATGAAGTCCCAAGAGTACTAAAGAAAATGAAACTTCTGATCATTGATGAGGTGAGCATGGTTTCAAACTTAATGCTTGCCTTTGTACATTTAAGAATGCAACAGATTTTAAAAACAGATTATGATGTTTTATTTGGAAGAAAACATGTAATTGTATTCGGCGATCTACTACAACTTACTCTTGTGAAAGGGCAACCAGTTTTTAAAACACTTGTCCATGAAGATACTAGGAAATCTTTGGGAAGTATTGGAAATGTAAACATTTGGTCTCATTTTGAATATAAAGAACTTATTAAGAATATACGACAAGCAAGTGATGAACATTATGGAAACATTCTTCAAGATATAAGAATTGGTGTTTTGACAAAACATGGTAAAGAAGCTTTACAAAGTCGCCTACTAACGAACTTGTTTCCAAATGAAAACATTGCAACTGAAATAATGTACAAACAAATTGGAGAAAAGAAGTCTATAGTTTGCCTAATGCCAACACTGCAAGAGCGTTCTACATTCAATAAAGAACTTTTGAAACTGGAAAAACAACCAATAGTGAAAATGGAAGCCATTGATAAAATGGAGCATGAAGGAGTTACTATTCTTCTCTCAGAGAAATTACAGTCAAAATTGAATTCTTTGGAAAAGTCGATGTCTAAGACTGCAGGTTTAGAAAAGACTTTATATGTATGTGTGAACTGTCGGGTAATTTTACGGCGTAATTTGGATGTAGAAAAAGGTTTAGTAAACGGAGCAATGGGAAAAGTTGTTGATTTTGTTAATTATCAGAACAGAGATGGAATTGAATTTTTAAAGTTTACATTTGATCAGATTGAAGAGGTAAAACAGATTGGACGTTGTGCTGTTTGTTTTTTGCTTGTAAAAGACTTGTATGTTCATAGAAAGCAGTTTCCTCTTTCTTTAGCATATGCTGTGACCATTGATAAATCTCAAGGTTTAAGTGTAGACAGTGCTTTGGTAAAAATTGGAAGTACATTGTTTAAAGAGGGCATGGCATACGTTGCATTGTCTCGAGTAAGAACATTATCTGGTTTGTATTTGATTGATTTTGACGAGAATAAGATTAGTACTGATGCAAATTTTGTAAGAGAGTACAATCGGTTAAGAAGACTTTATGCTCCTAACTTAGGTGAATAGCCCATATATGAGAAACGTGTAGTATGTCCAAAGTGGAAATATGACAAACATTCTAGTGAGGTTGAAAAAAAGAAAACAATTCAAGAGAATGATGAAGCTGCAAAGAAAATGAAAATGGACACTGTTGATGATATTGTAGAATACCAGTTAGAAAATAGTTCAGGTGTCAACTGCTATGCTAATGTAATTGTGAATGTTGTGTTTTATCTAGAAGATCTTCATCATCAAATTATGGAAAATCGAGAAAAAAGATTCTGTTCTTTATTACATTATATTTTTCAAAAGTTGGTAACTGATAGAACTAAAATCAATACTGCTTCTGGCATACGGCATCTTTTGGATATATGTACTGGTTCTTCGCAATTTACACTTAGGGGCCGATTCCGATCTCGGCCGGTAGTGCTCCGAATCGGATTCGGATTTACCGGATCCGATTCGGAGCCCTGTTTCCCGACCGAATCGTACGCGGGTCCGGCCGAGCGAGTACGATGCAGGCACCCGCGAAATCGCCGACCGACTCGAACGCGGCTTCAACACGCTCCGACCGACTCGCATGGACACGACTCGCACCGCGCTATGGAGACGTTTCCCGGCCGGGTAAGTACGATGCGCGCCGCGAGAAGTCCGACCAACTCGCGCCGTCCGGCTCGAAAAGCTGTCGGAGCTGGACTTTGGGGGTCCGCGTCGGACCCCCTGTACTGCGTGGGAGCGCGAGTCGCACACAGGGGGACCCATGGGTCCCCCTACCTGTGCATGTACGCCGCGAAGCGCTTGGACGCGTACACGCTGTAGGGGGCGCCCTTGTCCGCCTCGCACCCATTGAGTCAATGGGAGCCCGCGTACGCGTTGTACGACCGGCTCCCATTGACTTCAATGGGAGTCCGACCGACTCGAGTCCGATGGCATGCGTGCGCATCGTACTCGTTCGGTCGGACTGCTAGGGTCCGATTCGGTCGGAATTCTCTCCGGGTCCGGCTCGGTCGGAGAGATTTCCGGCCGGAATCGGAATCGGCCCCTTAATGTACAACAAGATGCACAAGAATTTCTTATGTTTAAGCTTGCAGTATTGGAAGATGAAGGAATAGAAATTGAAAATTTGTTTGGACTAAGTTACAGATGGGATCATAAATGTGAAGAGTGTTCATTTTCTTCTACCACTGAAAAAGACACTGAACGATTCATATATTTGACGATACCAGATTGCAAAACAGTGTCTTTTAACAAATTAGTAAAAACAGCTAATCGAGATATGAAATGTTCTCATTGCAAATCAGAAATGCTGTCAACATTATTTATAGACAGATTTGGACAATATGTCATTTTAATGCTACATTGTTGTAGAGCAGATGGAAGAAAATTGGAAACCAAAATTAAACATTTTGTGGCAAGTCAAGTATCAATTTCAGGAAGAACTTTTAAAGCAGTGGGTATTATTTTTCATGATGGACCTACTACAACATCTGGACACTATACTGTGTATTTAAAGTGCAATAAAGGATGGACTCATTGTAATGATGCCCATTTGGAGTTCAAATGTCGGTTGCCTTACGAATTACCAAATTCATATCTGATATTTTTTATGCCAAAGTTTTGAAAACATCATTCGGCCTATTGGGAAGATGTGAACACGAATTAACGAGTTAATTTGGATATTTTCAATGCAAATGGTTTTGGAAACATTATTCGGCCTATTGGGAAGATGTGAACAATTACTGTTTGGATTATTGTTTGTGCTAATTCTTATTGTATTTGCAAAATTGTGTTTGAAAGAAGTAGTTTATATATTTGATCTTTATATTATACGCGATGTAAATGAGAGTGTATATTTTACAAAATGTACTTGAGAGAAGTAAAAGATTTAATGTAGTTGAAGAATGTAATTTACAAACTGTAGATAGGTAAAAAGATAGTTGCACTTGTTGTAAATATTTTCACCGTACATTCGTTTTTTTTTACCCCGCTGTTGTGCGATGATCTACATTGAAATCACTGTGTATGGTGAAATTCAGTAGAATCTGAGAACAGCAAAAAAGAGAAACTGAATATGTTATGTAATTCTAAAACTATGTTGTGTTCTTTAAACTATAATATTATATACAATAACACTTTTTCTTCTTTTTTTTTACAGAAGGAAATACTAAAGTTTGAAAAGATTTTAAATTCAGTTTACAACAAAACTATTGTAAAATAGTTCCACTGAGTTTTGTATCTTCTTTAATAAAAAAGGTAAGATGAAATAATGTAATAAGCATGATAATATGAACTAATGTTTACAGTGACTTTTACTGCACTCATCCATTTTTTCAAACACTACCCATGCAGTCATCTATACAGTTAGGCACTGTTTCCACACTCCTCCAATCACCCATGCACTATCTATACACTTCTGCAATCACGTAGCCAGTACCCATACTCTTATAATATCACCCAGACACTACCTATGTAATCCTTCAATCACCCAGGCACTATTTGTACACTCATGCAATCAGCTACACATTACCGATACACTCTTACAATAACCCAGGTATTACTTATATACTTCTCAAATGCTCTAGATATTACCCCTACACTCATACAATTACCCAGGTATTACCTATGCATTCCTCTAATGCTCAGACATTACACTTGCACTCATGCAATCACTCAGACATTACCCCTGCAGTCATGCAATCACACAGACATTACTCATGCACTCTTCCAATCACCCAGGCATTACCCATGCACTTATGCAATAACCCAGGCATTACCTATGCACTCCTTTAACCAGTTAGACAGTACCAATGCACTCCTCCAATCACCCAGACATTACCTGTGCACTCATGCAATCACTTAGGCACTACCCATGCACTTCTTCAATGACTCAGACAGTACCATGCACTCCTCCAACAACCCAGGCACTACCCATGCACTTATGCAATCACCCAGGAATTATGTATGCACTCCTTCAATCACTCAGGCAGTACCCATGCACTCCTCCAACCACCCATACATTACTCCTGCATTCATGGAATCACCCAGGCATTACCCATGCACTCTTTTAATCACTCAGGCAGTACCTATGCACTCCTTCAATCACCCAGACATTACCCCTGCACTCATGCAATCACCCAGGCATTACCCATGTACTCTTTTAATTACTCAGGCAGTACCCATGCACTCCTCCAATCACCCAGACATTACTCCTGCACTCATGCAATCACCTAGGCCTTACCCATGCACTCCTTCAAGCACTCAGGCAGTATCCATGCACTCCTCCAATCACACAGGCACTTCCCATGCACTTATGGAATCTCTGAGGCATTACCTATGCACTCTTTCAATCACTCAGGCAGTACCCATTCACTCCTCCAATCACCCAGACATTAATTCTGCACTCATGGAATCACCCAGGCACTACCCATGTACTCATGCAATCACCCAGGCAGTACCCATGCACTCTTCCAATTACCCAGGCACTACCCATGCACTTAAGGAATCACCGAGGCATTACCTATGCACTCCTTCAATCACTTAGGCAGTACCCATGCACTCCTCCAATCACCCAGACATTAGCCCTGCACTTATGCAATTACCCAGGCACTACCCATGCACTTTTTCAATCACCCAGACATTACCTCTGCACTCATGCAATCACGCAGGCACTAGCCATGCAGTCTTGCAATCACCCAGGCATTACCCATGCATGTTCTCCATCACTCAGGCATTACCCATGCACTCCTTTAATCACTGAGACAGTACCCATGCACTCCTCCAATCACCCAGACATTAGCCCTGCACTTATGCAATTACCCAGGCACTACCCATGCACTTTTTCAATCACTCAGGCAGTACCCATGCACTCCTCCAATCACCCAGGCACTACCCATGCACTCATGCAATCACCCAGGCAGTACCCATGCACTCCTTCAATCACCCAAGCACTACCCATGCAGTCTTGCAATCACCCAGGCATTACCCATGCACTTCTTCCATCACTCAGGCATTACCCATGCACTCCTTTAATCACTGATACAGTACCCATGGACTCCTCCAATCACCCAGATATTAGCCCTGCACTTATGCAATTACCCAGGCACTACCCATGCACTTTTTCAATCACTCAGGCAGTACCCGTGCACTGCTCCAATCATCCAGGCACTACCCATGCACTCATGCAATCACCCAGGCATTACCCATCCACTCCTTCAATCATTCAGACAGTACACCTGCACTCCTCCAATCACCCAGATATTACACCTGCACTCATGCAATCACCCAGGCATTACACATGCACTCCTTCAATCACTAAGGAAGTTCCCATGCACTCCTTCAATCACCCAGGCACTACCCATGCACTTATGCAATCACCCAGGCATTACCTATGCACTCCTTTAATCAGTTAGACAGTACCCATGCACTCCTCCAATCACCCAGACATTACCTGTGCACTCATGCAATCACTTAGGCACTACCCATGCACTTCTTCAATGACTCATGCAGTACCATGCACTCCTCCAATCACCCAGGCGCTACCCATGCACTTATGCAATCACCCAGGCATTACCCATGCACTCTTTCAATCACTCAGGCAGTACCTATGCACTCCTTCAATCACCCAGACCTTACCCCTGCACTCATGCAATCACCCAGACATTACCCATGTACTCTTTCAATCACTCAGGGAGTACCCATGCACACCTTCAATCACCCAGACATTACACCTGCACTCATGCAATCACCTAGGCATTACCCATGCAATTCTTCAAGCACTCAGGCAGTATCCATGCACTCCTCCAATAACCCACACACTACACATGCACTTCTTCAATCACTCAGGCATTACCCATGCACTACTCCAATCACCCAGGCATTAGCCCTGCACTTATGCAATTATCCAGGCACTACCCATGCACTCATGCAATCACCCAGGCATTACCTATCCACTCCTTCAATCATTCAGACAGAACCCATGCACTCCTCCAATTACGCAGACATTACACCTGCACTCATACAATCACCAAGGCATTACACATACACTCCTTCAATCACTCAGGAAGTTCCCATGCACTCCTTCAATCACCCAGGCACTACCCATGCACTTATGCAATCACCCAGGCATTACCTATGCACTCTTTCAATCACTCAGGCGGTACCCATGCACTCCTTCAATCACCCAGGTAGTACCCTTGCACTCCTTCAGTCATCCACGCACTATCCATATATTCCTCCAATTACTCAGCCACTACCCATGCACTTATAAAATCACCCAGGCACTACGTATACACTTGTCTAATCACCCAGGCACTACCCATGCACTCCTCCATTCACCCAGACATTGCCCCTGCATTCATGTAATCACCCAGGCATTACCCATGCACTCCTTCAATCACTCAGGCAGTTCCCATGCACTCCTCCAATCACCCAGATATTACCCCTGCACTTATGCAATCACCCAGGCATTACCCATGTACTCATACATGCACTCAGGTACTTCTGTGGCACTCATGCAATCACCCAAGCACTCCTCCAATCACCCAGGAACTACCCATGCAGTCTTACATGCACCCAGGCACTGTCCATGCACTCTTCCATGCACCCAGGCATTACCCCTGCACTCATACAATCACCCTGATATTACCCATGCACTCCTCCATGCACTCCTTCAATCCCCCAGACATTACCCCTGCACTCATGCAATCACACAGGCATTACCCATGCACTCCTTCAATCACACAGGCAGTACCCCTGCAGTCATGTAATCACCAAAGCACTACCTATGCACTCATGGAATAACCCAGGCACTACCCTTGCACTCCTTCAGTCACCCAGGCAGTATCCATGCACTCCTCCAATTACTCAGCCACTACCCATGCACTTATAGAATTATCCAGGCACTACTTATGCACTCCTCTAATCGCGCAGGCACTATCTCTGCACTCCTCCAATCACCCAGGCATTACCCTTGCATTCATGCAATCACCCAGGCATTACCCATGCACTCCTTCAATCATTCAGGCAGTGCCCATGCACTCCTTCAATCACCCAGACATTACCCCTGCACTTATGCAATTACCCAGTCACTACCCATGCACTTTTTCAATCACTCAGGCAGTACCCATGCACTCCTCCAATCACCCAGGCACTACCCATGCACTCATGCAATCACCCAGGCATTACCCATCCACTCCTTCAATCATTCAGACAGTACACCTGCACTCCTCCAATCACCCAGACATTACACCTGCACTCATGCAATCACCCCGGCAGTACCCATGCACTCCTTCAATCACCCAAGCACTACCCATGCAGTCTTGCAATCACCCAGGCATTACCCATGCACTTCTTCCATCACTCAGGCATTACCCATGTACTCCTTTAATCACTGATACAGTACCCATGCACTCCTCCAATCACCCAGACATTAGCCCTGCACTTATGCAATTACCCAGGCACTACCCATGCACTTTTTCAATCACTCAGGCAGTACCCATGCACTGCTCCAATCATCCAGGCACTACCCATGCACTCATGCAATCACCCAGGCATTACCCATCCACTCCTTCAATCATTCAGACAGTACACCTGCACTCCTCCAATCACCCAGATATTACACCTGCACTCATGCAATCACCCAGGCATTACACATGCACTCCTTCAATCACTAAGGAAGTTCCCATGCACTCCTTCAATCACCCAGGCACTACCCATGCACTTATGCAATCACCCAGGCATTACCTATGCACTCCTTTAATCAGTTAGACATTACCCATGCACTGCGCCAATCACCCAGACATTACCTGTGCACTCATGCAATCACTTAGGCACTACCCATGCACTTCTTCAATGACTCAGGTAGTACCATGCACTCCTCCAATCACCCAGGCGCTACCCATGCACTTATGCAATCACCCAGGCATTACCCATGCACTCTTTCAATCACTCAGGCAGTACCTATGCACTCCTTCAATCACCCAGACATTAGCCCTGCACTCATGCAATCACCCAGACATTACCTGTGCACTCATGCAATCACTTAGGCACTACCCATGCACTTCTTCAATGACTCAGGCAGTACCATGCACTCCTCCAATCACCCAGGCGCTACCCATGCACTTATGCAATCACCCAGACATTACCCATGTACTCTTTCAATCACTCAGGGAGTACCCATGCACACCTTCAATCACCCAGACATTACACCTGCACTCATGCAATCACCTAGGCATTACCCATGCACTTCTTCAAGCACTCAGGCAGTATCCATGCACTCCTCCAATCACACAGGCACTACCCATGCACTTATGCAATCACCCAGGCGTTACCTATGCACTCTTTCAATCACTCAGGCAGTACCCATTCACTCCTCCAATCACACAGACATTACTCCTGCACTCATGGAACTACCCTGGCACAACCCATGTACTCATGCAATCACCCAGGCAGTACCCATGCACTCTTCCAATTACCCAGGCACTACCCATGCACTTATGGAATCTCTGAGGCATTACCTATGCACTCCTTCAATCACTTAGGCAGTACCCATGCACTCCTCCAATCACCCAGACATTACCCCTGCACTCATGCAATCACGCAGGCACTAGCCATGCACTTCTTCAATCACTCAGGCAGTACCCATGCACTCCTCCAATAACCCACACACTACCCAATAACTTCTTCAATCACTCAGGCATTACCCAACCACTACTCCAATCACCCAGGCATTAGCCCTGCACTTATGCAATTATCCAGGCACTACCCATGCACTTTTTCAATCACTCAGGCAGTAGCCATGCACTATGCCAATCACACAGGCACTACCCATGCACTCATGCAATCACCCAGGCATTACCTATCCACTCCTTCAATCATTCAGACAGAACCCATGCACTCCTCCAATTACACAGACATTACACCTGCACTCATACAATCACCAAGGCATTACACATACACTCCTTCAATCACTCAGGAAGTTCCCATGCACTCCTTCAATCACCCAGGCACTACCCATGCACTTATGCAGTCACCCAGGCATTACCTATGCATTCTTTCAATCACTCAGGCGGTACCCATGCACTCCTTCAATCACGCAGGCAGTACCCTTGCACTCCTTCAGTCATCCACGCACTATCCATATATTCCTCCAATTACTCAGCCACTACCCATGCACTTATAAAATCACCCAGGCACTACGTATACACTTGTCTAATCACCCAGGCACTAACCATGCACTCCTCCATCCACCCAGACATTGCCCCTGCATTCATGTAATCACCCAGGCATTACCCATGCACTCCTTCAATCACTCAGGCAGTGCCCATGCACTCCTCCAATCACCCAGATATTACCCCTGCACTTATGCAATCACCCAGGCATTACCCATGTACTCATACATGCACTCAGGCACTTCTGTGGCACTCATGCAATCACCCAAGCACTACTCATGCACTCCTCCAATCACCCAGGAACTACCCATGCAGTCTTACATGCACCCAGGCACTGTCCATGCACTCTTCCATGCACCCAGGCATTATCCCTGCACTCATACAATCACCCTGATATTACCCATGCACTCCTCCATGCACTCCTTCAATCCCCCAGACATTACCTCTGTACTCATGCAATCACACAGGCATTACCCATGCACTCCTTCAATCACTCAGGCAGTACCCCTGCAGTCATGTAATCACCAAAGCACTACCTATACACTCATGGAATAACCCAGGCACTACCCTTGCACTCCTTCAGTCACCCAGGCAGTATCCATGCACACCTCCAATCACTCAGCCACTACCCATGCACTTATAAAATTATCCAGGCACTACTTATGCACGCCTCTAATCGCGCAGGCACTATCTCTGCACTCCTCCAATCACCTAGGCATTACCCTTGCATTCATGCAATTACCCAGGCATTACCCATGCACTCCTTCAATCATTCAGGCAGTGCCCATGCACTCCTTCAATCACCCAGACATTACCCCTGCACTTATGCAATTACCCAGACAATACCCATGCACTCCTTCAATAACTCAGGCAGTTCCCTTGCACTCCTCTAATCACACAGACATTACCCCTGCACGTATCCAATCACCCAGGGATTACACATGCACTCCTTTAATCACTCAGGCAGAACCCATGCACTTATAAAATCATCCAGGCACTATCTATGTACTTATGCAATCAAACAAACACTACTGATACACTCCTTGATGCACCTACACATTACTCATGCACTCTTACAATCACTGCAGCATTACACATGTATTCATGCAATCACTCAGGTAGTACAAATGCCCTTCTCCAATCACACATGCACTACCCATACACTTCTCCATATATTCAACTTTGCACAATTCATACAACTCTTACAAATTTGTCTATTTTTAACCAAATAGGCGGTTCTGAAAAGAACCATTTTTTTTTCTTCTTTTTTTGTTTTATTTTTTTGTGTGTTTTTTTAACTCTTTTTAAATTTCTTTGTTTTTTTTGTTAACAAAATTTAAAAAATAAACAGAACCAACAAGAAAAACATTGAAAAAATTATGCAATTAAAAGTCATTGCATAAACGTAAATAAAACAAAATTAACACTTGTGGTTCTTAATGGCAACCAGGATAGCATTCACTGATTGCTCACCAACACATAAAGTCTTCTTAGATTTTAAACAACGCTGCTCCACTCTAGCTAAGTCAGGGAAGATGTTGGTTGGAGCAGTTGTTGCGCCAGCAGATGAGGTGCTGGGTCCAGCAGTGTTGTCGTCAGTTGACTGTTTTTGTTGTTCACGATGTAGTTGTTCTCTTGCGAGACGCCGAGGGTGCATTGTCTGTAAATGCTTCAGCATAGATGATGTCCCGCAAGAATATTTTTTTTCTGACCCTCATGAGGGGACTTTTTCACAAACGGTGCATGTCAGCTTACGGGAATTCACCTTTTTCTCCCCAGGTGGTATGGAGAAAAATGCCCATACAATGCTCTCATACCGGACTTTGACGGGTTCCTCCAAATCTTATTCCTCTGCAGGTGGAAGCTGCTGTGGTGGATTTCCAGCTGCCATTTTTTGATGGAACAAAAAAAACACCAAAAAGATAGAAAGAAGAGAAGCAAAAGACAACAAGTGTGTCCTCTGAGATGCTCTTGAAAGAATGAAAAAAATGGGTGGGGTCCTTCAAGTTCTAGAATAGAAAGCTTCTAAACCAATAAAATTGTTTCTTTTGAAGTCACATGGGATACGCGCACCCGGCGCGCACCCGGCGTGAATCCCGAAAAATATATTTAACAATAATATATCTTTATTACAATTACAAATATATGATATTTACAGTTATATTAAGTAATCTCTTGGTATAATATATATAATAAAGTTATATACATATACTTTTAAAACTTAAAGATTTGCAATGAATTCGTGCACCCAACGCGACTCCCGGAAATACGTATGTGACGTTATGCGGGACCGGGAACCGCGCACCCTTCGCATACCATACACGCATCGTACACAGCTTAACCAATACAGCGGCAAAATTCTTGGATTCGTGCAACAACCGTGACTGGTACACGATCGGTACGCGAATCCACATTTTAAAAAAAAAAGGTAAATGCATATTTTAGAAAGGAGAAAACAACACATTATTTTTATAAAAGTTTAAAAATTTTGAAAAAGCATTTTTTGGATATTACAATTAGAAATTAGCATTCAAAAAGCCCTTGAAATTCACAGAAAAAAACATAGGTTTCAGGGACGTTATAGTTAGGAATTAGCATCTAAAAAATCTTAGAAATTCACTGAAAAAACCATAGGTTTCAGGGACGTTATAGTAAGAAATTAGCATTTAAAAAACCTTTGAAATTCACTGAAAAAACCACAGGTTTCAGGGACGTTATAGTTAGAAATTAGCATTTAAAAAACCTTAGAAATTCACTGAAAAAACCACAGGTTTCAGGGACGTTATAGTTAGTTGGACATTTCACTCGTACAAAACCAAAGAAATTCGGCCGTTATAGTTAGTTGAGCTAACTATAACTCGCGTCCCCGCAATGCACTGCTGATGACGTCACATATTACATCATTCATGACATGGTCAGTGACATCACTGATGACATCTCAAATGACATCACTGATGACATCATCCACGTGAAAATCTGATGCACCTCCTCACAACCTAATATAACCTTTGATACACCCACTCTAAAATACAGACTACCATTTTCGAAACTATAGACACACCAATACCAGTTACTACATACCCACTCACTGATTCCTAGGTCTAGACCCACATCCACTCATTCACCCATACAGTCACTCATACATGCAGTCACTCATCAATACAGCACTATCATATGCACTCATACACCTATACAGACACTCACACACAGCAGTCATCCATAGAGTTACTCACACACCTAGTCAGTAATGCAAAGAATCAATCACACTCCCATTTACTCACCTACAAATTATACACACACCACCTCACTTACTCATACAGATACTAACACATACTTACTCTCTTCTACAATCACTGACACAAGCACACACTCATCCATACAGCCACTCTCACAATCACTCACTCTCACATATAGTCATTTATATACTCCAACACTCATATATACTGCATTTCACATATGTAGTTACTCACACATGTACCACTGGGACATCCATTCACTCACCAACACACCCATACACACTCACCTACCAATACAGCCCTTCACAGATGCACTCTTGATCCCATACACCCAGTGAATCACCCACTCACACATCTATGCACAGAGTCACACACCACCCACCCACCCACACAGACACTCTAGCACCCATACAGATACTCAGACAACCAATCAATAACCCATATAGACACTCATGTAGCTACTCACCAACCCATGCAGCCGCTTACACACCAACTGACAAACTGATACAGACATTCACACAGTTTAGTCACTAACATATGCATTTAGTAAGACACATTTAATCACTCACTTATACAGTCAGTCACGCACCTACTAAATCATCCATTCAGAGACTTATACACCCACTCATTCTTCAATACACCTTGGCTGCAGCAAGGTTTATACTTACCTGGTGGTACAAAGACGCTGCAGAGTGCTCTTTCGATGCTGGGGCATTTTGTTTTACATGAATCTACGCAGCGGCCGGCCGCGGAAAGAAGGACCATTTCCTGCAAGGAGAAAGGCTGTGGGGAGGGAACTCTTCCTCTCTGTAAGAACGGCGTCCTCTGCAGATTAAAGCCCGCACTGACTCTGCCTACCTACTAAGGTTGAAATATGCTTTTAATTCAGAACTGACATTGAGCCTACCAAGGAACTTAATTTCACTTCCATGGAACCACGAGTGCCACAATGCCGTGATTACCATAATCACATCAAGCCTAGCCCACTGGGGGCGTGTTTGTTAATTAAAATTTGCTTATGGGAGTGATGTTTCAATGCCGGTTTCCTTTCAGAGCCCATGAGGAAGAGGCGTTCCAGCCTCGAAACTCGTTGGCGACATGATGAAAGTTGAGGCAGATGACGAGCGAGCTGCAGCGAGGTTTATACTTACCTGGTGGTACAAGGACGCTGTCGAGTGCTCTTTCGATGCTGGGGCATTTTGTTTTACATGAATCTACGCGGCGGCCGGCCACAGAAAGAAGCACCATTTCCTGCAAGGAGAAAGGCTGTGGGGAGGGAACTCTTCCTCTCTTTAAGCACGGCGTCCTCTGCAGATTAAAGCCTGCACTGACTCTGCCTACCTACTAAGGTTGAAATATGCTTTTAATTCAGGACTGACATCGAGCCTACCAAGGAACTTAATTTCACTTCCATGGAACCACGAGTCCCACAATGCCGTGATTACCATAATCACATCAAGCCTAGCCCACTGGGGGCGTGTTTGTTAATTAAAATTTGCTTGTGGGAGTGATGTTTCAATGCCGGTTTCCTTTCAGAGCCCATGAGGAAGAGGCGTTCCAGCCTCGAAACGCGTTGGCGACATGATGAAAGTTGAGGCAGATGACGAGCGAGCTGCAGCGAGGTTTATACTTACCTGGTAGTACAAGGACGCTGTCGAGTGCTCTTTCGATGCTGGGGCATTTTGTTTTACATGAATCTACGCGCCGGCCGGCCGCGGAAAGAAGCACCATTTCCTGCAAGGAGAAAGGCTGTGGGGAGGGAACTCTTCCTCTCTGTAAGCACGGTGTCCTCCGCAGATTAAAGCCCGCACTGACTCTGCCTACCTACTAAGGTTGAAATATGCTTTTAATTCAGGACTGACATTGAGCCTACCAAGGAACTTAATTTCACTTCCATGGAACCACGAGTCCCACAATGCCGTGATTACCATAATCACATCAAGCCTAGCCCAATGGGGGCGTGTTTGTTAATTAAAATTTGCTTATGGGAGTGATGTTTCAATGCCGGTTTCCTTTCAGAGCCCATGAGGAAGAGGCGTTCCAGCCTCGAAACGCGTTGGCGACATGATGAAAGTTGAGGCAGATGACGAGCGAGCTGCAGCGAGGTTTATACTTACCTGGTAGTACAAGGACGCTGTCGAGTGCTCTTTCGATGCTGGGGCATTTTGTTTTACATGAATCTACGCGGCGGCCAGCCGCGGAAAGAAGCACCATTTCCTGCAAGGAGAAAGGCTGTGGGGAGGGAACTCTTCCTCTCTGTAAGCACGGCGTCCTCTGTAGATTAAAGCCCGCACTGACTCTGCCTACCTACTAAGGTTGAAATATGCTTTTAATTCAGGGCTGACATTGAGCCTACCAAGGAACTTAATTTCACTTCCATGGAACCACGAGTCAAACAATGCAGTGATTACCATAATCACATCAAGCCTAGCCCACTGGGGGCGTGTTTGTTAATTAAAATTTGCTTATGGGAGTGATGTTTCAATGCCGGTTTCCTTTCAGAGCCCATGAGGACGAGGCGTTCCAGCCTCGAAACGAGTGGCGACATGATGAAAGTTGAGGCAGATTACGAGCGAGCTGCAGCGAGGTTTATACTTACCTGGTGGTACAAGGACGCTGTCGAGTGCTCTTTCGATGCTGGGGCATTTTGTTTTACATATATATATATATATATTTATTCACTGAAAAAACCAGAGTTTACAGGGACGTTATAGTTAGGCTGACATTTCGCTCGTACAAAACCAGAGAAATTCAGCAGTTATAGTGACTGAGCTAACAATAACTTGCGCCCCGCAATGCACTGCTTATGACCACACATATTACATCACCCATGACATGGTCAGTGATATCACTGATGACATCTCAAATGACATCGCTGATGACATCATCTAGCGACTGTTCGTGTTTTTAAAAAGTTTATGAGTGTTAAATATATATACCAAGGTGTATTAATGAATCAGTGAGTGTATGAGTGCCTGCATGGATGATTCAGTGGGTGCGTGACTGATTGTATAAGTGAGCGATTAGGTGTCTCAGTGAATGTATAGGTGGGTGACTAGGTTGTCTGAATGTCTGCATCAGTCTGTCAGTTGGTGTCTATTTGGCTGTATAGGTTGGTGAGTGGGTATGTGAATGTCTGTATGGGTGATTCATTGGTTGTCTGAGTACCTGAATGGGTGAATGAATGTCTGTGTGGGTGGGTGAGGGTGTGTGTGACTGCCTGCATGAATGAGTTGGTGGGTGAGTCAGTGGCTGTATGGGTTAGTGAGTGCATCTGTCAGGAGCTGTATGGGTGACTGAGTCTGTGTATGGCTGTGTTAGTGAGTGAATGGATGTGTCAGTGGTATATGGGTGAGTAACTGCATATGTGAAAGGCAGTATAGGTGAGCATTGGAGTATATGAGTGAGTGTATGTGTGACTGAGTTATTGCAAGAGTGGCCGTATGAGTGAGTGTGTGCTTGTGTCAGTGACTGTATAGGTGAGTGAGTATGTGTTAGTATCTGTATGAATAAATGAATGGGTGTGTGTATAACTGTATACGTGAGTAAATGGCTGTGTGATTGATTCTATAGATGAGTGAGTAGGTATGTGAGAAGCTCTATGAGTGACTGACTTGTCTGAGTGGCTGTATGGGTCTATGAGTGGATATATCAGTGGCTATATTAGTGAGTGATTTGGTGTATGAGTGGCTGTATGGGTAACTGAGTAGATGTGTGTGTAGACCTATGAATCAGTGAGTGGCTATGTAAGTACTGGTATGGGTGTGCCAATGGTTTTGAGAATGTTAGTATAAAGGTTGGAGTGGGTGTATGAAAGATTATATTGGGGTGTGAGCGGGTGGGTCAGAGATTCTGTGGATTATGTCATCAGTGATGTCATTTGAGACGTCATCAGTGATGTCACTGACCTTGTCATGAGTGATGTAATATGTGAGGTCATAAGCAGTGCATTGCGGGGGCGCAAGTTATAGTTAGCTCAGCTAACTATAACTGCTGAATTTCTCTGGTTTTGTACGAGTGAAATGGCAGCCTAACTATGAAGTACCTGTAACCTTTGTTTTTTTTCAGTGAATTTCTAAGGTTTTTTAAATTCTATTTGCTAACTATAACGTCCCTGTAACCTTTGGTTTTTTCTGTAAATTTCTAAGGTTTTTTAACTAGTAATCACATTTACAGAGTGGTAAAGAAAGGAAGTTGGGCGTCCGACCAGCTCTAAGGAATCCCGATGTGTAGACTTACCAGGAGGGCTTCTTAGGCCCCAAGGTCACCCAGTGACCAGTAATCAGTAGTGCACTACGAGCCGCGTTTGCAGAGTGGTGCAGAAAGGGTGTGTGACCTTTGAAGACCTCTTAGCAATCCCGCTGTGTGGGACTTACTGGAGGTAACAGGAAGGATGGTTGATCCCCGAGGAAATCCTTGGGGTCCAACTACACCTCCTGTTACCTCCACTAAGTCTGACAATTTACAGGATTACAGGATTTCTGAGAGGTGTTCGGTGGCCGAGCCCCCTTTCTCCACCACTCTGCAAACGCGCCTCCTGACGCACTACTAGTTGGAGGATGAAGTCCCCTTGTTCTTGAGGGTCCTTGGGGGCCAACTACCCCTCCTGTCAACTCCAGTAAGACCCAAGTGAGAGGTTGACAGAGGTCACACCCCCATTCTCCACCAGTCTGCAAACGCACCTCCTGGAGCACTTCTAGTTGGGGAAAGTAGTCCACTTTAGTCCTGAGGCCCTCAGGAGTAAAGTGGAACTCATTCCCCAACCAAAAGCGCACCAGCAGGTGCGTTTGCAGAGTGGTGGAGAAAGGGGGCATGGCTTCCAAGTTCTCTCAGCAATCCAGCTGTCTGGGTCTTACTGGAGGTAACAATAGGGATTGTTGACCCCCAAAGACCCTCAGCATTCAAGGGGACTTCATTCCCTAAACACTTCTGTGCCAGGAGGCGCATTTGAAGAGTGATGTTGAAGGGGGGCATGGCCTCCGGCGACTTGCTGAGGTTTATTTTTTGAATTATTTGTTTTAGGGAAGGGGGGGCTATGCAGCCCCCTCCCAAGCCTATTACGGCCCTGGGGACCCCAAGCCCCGGGGCCCAGCCTTTTTTTCTTTCTTTTTTTAAAGAAATGAAATGGGGCCGCCTGGTCCTCTTTCCTGAGGCCAATTTTGGCCCCGGGCACCCATTCACCAGGGGCCAGGCCTTCATGTATTTTTTTTTAATGGAGAGAGGGGCCAATGCGGCCCCCTCCCATAGCTGATATTGCCCCGGGACCCCATCTCCTGGGGCATGGCCAGCTAGTTGGGGACCGGGTGGGAAGCCTGAAGGCCCCTGCAGTCCCTGCTGGCTCCCCGCCTCCTGCGGGAGCCGGCATTGCTTTTGGGCAGAGGGAGCTGCAAACATGCAGCTCCCTCTGTCCAGAAGCAATTCTGCTCCGCTTCATGGAAGCAAACGGACCAGAGTTTGCTTTAGCTTGACGGGAGCAGTGCTCCCGCCAAGCCATGGCAAACTGCAATGTCCCAGGGGTGGGCACCCCGGGACATTGCAGGAGCTGGCCCTGGGGGGCCTCCTTTGTTCAGTAAGCCCTGGGGAGGTGGTGGTCTCTGGGGTATGGTGTCTGCAACAGACCCCCCTTAATAATTGTATTTCTGCCCCGGGGAGGTGGTGGTCCCCAGGGCTGTGTGAGGGGGCCATAGCCCCCACGCTGTATAAATTATTTTAGTCCCCAGGACGTGGCAGTCCCCTGGGCTGCGGGGAGGCCGTAGGGCCTCCCCTGCATTGTTTTTTTTTTATTCAAGTGTGTGCCCCAGGGAGGTGGCGGTCCCTGGGGCAGTGGGGGGGCAGAGAGGGCCCCCCACATTTGAATGGAACAGTGCCCCAGGGAGGTGGCAGTCCCCGGGGCAGAGGGGGAGTCGCAAATTCGCGTCTTAATATATAGTTTTTTTATGGTTTTATGCCATGGCAGGGTTCAAGGGGGACCCTCAGACCATGGCTTGGGGGTCCCAGTATTCCTACCCTGCCCCATTTTCTTTATTTTCACCTTTTATTTTGGACTCGGTGCTGAGTCCCAAGATGGCTGCCAACACTTCCTGGTTGAAGTGTTGACAGCCAATCAGAGCAGTGCATTTCCCTACAAGAGCTCGTCTTTGTTCACAAAGACTTCGCGACCAGAGATATCACTATAATTTTAAACTTAAATTTCTCAAAAAATAATGAACAGATTTACACCAAATCAGCAAAAGGTGATTACTTGAGCCAAAATCTACCTCCGTGCCAAATTTGGTGTAAGTCGGTTCAGCGGTTCTGGCTGTAGGTGTGGCTAAAGGTTCCCATGGGAATTAACATACAAACGTACCTTTATTTTGCGCCCCAATTTTTTGGGGAAAATTTCATGAAGGTTGGTCAAACGACGCCATAATTGTAGGCAAGTCAAAAAATGCTTTTCCTATGGTAAGTAGGTCCTAACTATAGCTATACATATATAAGTTATAATATATAATAGGCCCCTACTGCAACTCCAGGCTACACACAATCAAATTAAAAAAACTGAAAAAAAGGTAAAAAAAATACTGGTGCATGCCCTCCATCAAACAACAAACGTATCCTAAAGCTCTTAACCTTACCTGATGTTTCAGAAAAAACCTTACCATCCAATGGTGTATATATATATACAGCAGGGATTGCAAACAAAGAGAGTAATCCTTTCCCTCCAAGTCCAAATGAAAAGTGACCAAGGGATGGACAAAGCAGTGGTAGGAGTCTTTTGGACAGGAAGAGTAAGATGTGGCACTTCCTTACTGTTAAAAAAATAAAAATAAAAAGGCATTTTGAGCTAAAAAAAAAGCCTACTTGAACCATCTGTTCGGATAGAATACCTACTCAAAATGCTATTTTCGAGTAAATTTTGCTGCTGCTCGAGTAGAAAATCGACTTAGGAAGCAGCTCCCTGACCACGACTGCTCGTGACCACCTGCATTTGTAAACTCTTGCTGGAAGTCCTCCTACATACCGGAATTCATGCTGGGGGAAGCCAAATCTCACTCACACTTGCCAGCTTGCATTCTGAAGCCTTGCATTGTTCCTGTTCTCATCGCGTTGCTTAAAGAGGAAAAGAAAATCCGCCATGCAGCGATTATCAGATTTTGGTGTTACATCCGAGTTGCAAGAGTAGCATGGAGTCACCAAAATTCTCCAATTCTGCTTGCAGAATTAAAATTCTGCCTGGCCTAGTTATTAGTTGAGGTGGGTGGGAGCACCACTTAGGCAACAACAACAATCCTTGCCAGCGTGAATCACAAAAGTCACTAAAGAACCTGTACCTAATCCTCCGGTAGCTTGGCACAAAGCAGTCAGGCTTAACTTCCAGTCAATGTATAAAGTATATATGCAGCACACAAACAGTAATAAACTAACATCAAACAAGAAAACTTCCAAACCAATTTAGAAGAGTAGAATTTAATGAATAACATGATATCATTACCACAAAAAACTAATCAGTCGAACCAGAGATATGCACTTTCAAAGTTTTTGGTAGCTAGCGCCTAAAAGCACTAAGCGCCACTCGTAGTCATCTGGTCATTCTAGACCAGGGGAAAGTCACAAGTTCAGGCCAACTGCGGTGGAGTGCGGGCCGCAGGAGTGGTGAAGGCAAAAATTTGGGGCTGACCCTGCAGAGAAGTCCAAGTCCACATTGATGATATACAATTACTACCAGACTCACCTAATATGCAAAATTTCCTGCCTGCTATAACCTTGAAGACCATGCTTAGGGAGACATTTAGAACCTAGTGCACAGTCAGCAGATCTACCAAGGGGGATAAGTCCATGGCATCCACCACTGAGACCAAATTGCAGCCTTCTTGGAGAAGGTTTATAATCAGCTTCTCAAGTCAGGAGTGTTTCCCCAGTGCTGGAAAGAGGCAATTGGTATCCCCCTCTAAAAGAAACTGAATGGGGATTCTGGAGACTTAAAAACCTTTGCCCAATTTCTCTCGTGCCTACTCCAGCAAAAAATCTTGAGAAGTGCATCAATCAAGAATTAGCTCAGTTCTTTGCCACTCACGATCTTAGGACCCATCTCAGAATGGGTTCTGGAGCGGCCATTGCATGGAATTGGCACTGATCCCTGCAGCAGATTCTATTCACTGCCAGGTGGATCTGGGAGGCGGGACTATCTTGGTTATGCTTGATCCGTCCGCAGTCTTCGATATAATATCTCCATCCCGTTTGGTGCAACAATTGCGACATCCTTCCTAGAGAATAGAACCCAAACTGTCAGCTGCAGAAACTACAGGGCGAAACCCTTCCACCTTCCCTGTGGAGTCCCGCAGGCATCCTCCCTCAGTCCCACCTTATTTAGTCTTTATGTGGCTCCATTGGCAAAATTGATGCAATCCTTTGGGTTCCAGGTATTGCCCTATGCAGACGACACCCAAATCATTGTCTCTATATCTGACACTTGGCACTGGTGGCAGACAAGTTCATGTTGTATATGATGGAAATAAGCACCTGGATGAAGGAGAACTGGGTAAAATGCAGATAAGATTTAGATTGTTGTCTTTGGGCAGAACATTCTGTGTGGTCTGAGCTCTGGTGGCCTGAGTTGCGGCCCTTTACCCACACCTGTGGCCGCTGCTAGAATTATGAGAGTGATTTTCGATAACACCCCTACCTTCAACTCTCAGGTCAACAGGACGGTGAGCTCTTGCTTCTTCATTATTAAGATCCTGAAGAAGATGTTTTCCTTCTTACCTTTGGAGTTAAGAGTTTCAGTGGTCATAACCTTTATTACATCTCGCCTTGACTACTGAAATGCTCTATATTTAAATTCCAATATGTATTCTCTTAATAAACTTCAGGTCATCCAAAATGCGGTTGCATGGGTGGTTTTGGATGTCCCTAAACATCTTTCTGTTAGGGAGGGATTGCGTACGCTTCACTAGCTACCCACGAGGAAGCTGGTGATCTTCAAAGTTCTCTGCATGGTCTATAAGGCTCTTCACCAGCCCAGCCAATGGTACCTGAGAACCACTTTCAGCTGGTATTCTGCTAAAAGACAACTTAGATCTGCAGCGCTGAGGAAGGTGATCATTCCCAGGTTCCAGAAGGCTAGATGGGGTGGCCGCACCTTTTCTGTGGCAGCGGCCATGTTATGGAATACGTTACCAATTCATATTGCAAGTCTGAATTCCTACACTGGGTTTCGTAGGCATCTCAAAACCTGGTTATTCACTCAACCTTAATTATGCTCTTGTAGTCTCACTCTGGCTGTTTCTGACCGGTGCTAGTGCTTAGATACCTTTCTGGCGTAATACGCTCTATAAATCTAAATACAAATACAAATACTGTGGATGCGGACTGTCTACCCTGTTTAGAGATCGCCACCCTCCCCCACCCCCGTCTTGTCTGGTTTTATGTGCTGTGAGGAAATTTCGGAGAATTGGCAAAAAGGTTTGTTCTTTTGAAATTACTTTGAGAAAACTGGTTATAAAATGCTTTGTATTGAACTCTTTAGAAGCTGCTTTTTAGTTGTCAAATCATTCATTTCCATACTTAAAGGTCTCTGTCAGTATCCTATAAACCTTTTCAAATCCGCTAAAACATGTTTGTTGTAATTGTGTAAGGTTTGATCAATGTGTTTAAAATGCACAATGTATCACTCTGTTTTCTTCTATTGTCTCTAAGGATTGTTCCACCCTATTTTTTGAAGTGTTTGCCCCACCTACTTTGGGTGACCTTTTAACCCCTGTGCATCATTTCCAAACACAAATAGGTGTTGGTCCACTTTGCACTAACACTAGATGCTCAGATGAGATGTTGTTAATTTGATTAGGTTCTGAACGTAAAGACAATAACGTTTGCAGACACAGGTTCATGAATATTGTCATTCACTCACTCACATGACACATTCTAGAGTAATGGTAAAGAAGCTATGTGCGTACATGTAATCTCAATGTGCATATGCTTTAATTGGACAGTGTATGATATGTACAAGCAATGAACAAGGCAAAACTTCATATAAGCAAAGAAGCAACACAAAAACCCATTAATTAATTTAGAAATACCATAGTTGCGTATTAAGGATTAGGGGATTCCATCTTTTATGGACTGCCTGTGCTTAATTTATAAATGTTTGTAAAGACCCTCCTACAATCTGCATGCAGAATAAAACCACCAGTTTACTTGACTCTGAAGTCTGATTTACTGACTGAGACAAATGAAAGCACACTTAAGGTTAGCAACCACTCCCCCTTCTGACCTATTGTAGCCCTACTGAGGAACCTGTTAGTCAACATGGTAGCTAAAAGTGGGACAGTAGAAATCTATGAGGCATCAAGCTGTGGCGAAGGAAGCATGAGTCACGATGTATTGATCTGACGTAAACTCATTAAAGGTCCATATATAGCTATGTCGATGTAATAAACAATCCTGGAGAACTGTACGTTTAAAAGCATCTAGAGGGTAAACTTTAAGAGGTCAGTTGAACTGTTTTAACACCTATTTGTCTTTTTTTCTGCAACGTCATGGCACCCAGGGGACTC
This sequence comes from Calotriton arnoldi, assembly GCA_963921515.1. Taxonomy (NCBI): domain Eukaryota; kingdom Metazoa; phylum Chordata; class Amphibia; order Caudata; family Salamandridae; genus Calotriton; species Calotriton arnoldi. Next base: position 216,848 of record CAWUFW010011357.1, on the reverse strand, counting down.
AAAGGTGAGAGGGAGGAAGTGTGGGCTGTCCTCTCTCAGGGTACACTGAGAGGTGGTTTCTGTTGGGGGTGGGTGGGGGCACAGGGTTATAGCAGGGGGTAAAAATGGGAGAGTTCATTACTAGCCTTTACAGGTTGGATATTCTGGAAAAGAGTTCAAAATGTTGCAACTGCAGGAAAACGTTTGGTTGTGAATGATTATGGAAGATTTCAGGTCTGCAAAATGCTGTATGTTTTAATACCAATCAAGGGGAATGGCTAAGGAAGATTTCAAATTAAAACACCTGGGGCCGTATTATTTATTGTGATTGTTTGCGCCCGGCGCACCTTTTAAAAGGTGCTTCGGGCGCAAACAATCACAATGTGTCCTATTATGATGTGTGCACTGCCCCAAGGTCAGCCGCAAACTCGCGCTGCCCTGGGGGCAGCGCATACATGTGAAAACACGGAGCAGCTGCTCTGTGTTTTCACAGTGCAGGCGGCACCCGCCTGCACTTATACAGGGTAATAGAGATCCCCTTGCAGGTGGGTGCAGTGATTGACTGCACCCGACTGCATGGGGATGTCTGGGTGGGTCCATGGGATCCCCTTTACCCCCTGCTCTCAGGGGGGCGCAGAATCAAAGGCATTCCCTCATTTGCATAGGGCACGCCCCAATGCAAATGAGGGAACACCCTCTGAAGGTAGCGCTGGTGCTTTAAGTGCCCCAGAGCTATCGGTATTATAGAAGGGGACCCACAAGCATCTGCACTCCCTTCTATAATACCAAAGTGCCCCTGGGGCGCGCAAAGAGGGCGCAAACCCCCATTGCGCCCCCGGAGCACTTATTGTAATATGGTCCCTGATGTGCTATATGATGCACTTTTGTTTGCTAGCTTAGGAGGTATCCTAAGGGGCCTTCTTTGCCTAATCCAATGCACTCAGTCACTTTCTTTTATAACTATTGTGAAACAATGCACTTTATTCCACAATGGATCAGGTACTTTTGGTGAACAGACATAATATCGAATTTGTAATATCGAATTGCCAAAATATCGAGTTTTTTATATAGAATGGACAGAATATCGAATTGCCAAAATATAGTGGTGCATAATATCGAAATTCAGGTAAGAAATATCGATTGTCATAATATCGAGTCATAATATAGTTGTTAAAAATATCGAATTTTTTTATAGTGTTTTAAGTGTTAGTATATGTGTTAATAGTATGTATTATTTTTGTAATGTATGTTTTAATTTTTTTAAAGTAATGAATTTTATGTTATTTAATTTTTGCGTAATTTAATTCCGTAGCGGGTTGTGGGTTTATAGGGAATAGGGTGGGAAGTAATTTAATTATAGTAAATTAAATATTAATTTTTAGGAATTATTAATTATTTTTAATTTAATTTTGCGTTTTAGTTCTGTAGCGGGTTGTGGGTTTATAGGGAATAGGGTGGGAAGTAATTTAATTGTAATTAAGTAATTATTTAATTTTATTTATTGGTATTGATAAATAATTCATTGTTAATTAATTATTAATTGGTAATTAATTTTTATTAATTGGTAATTAATTTTTATTAATTTTTTAATTGATAATTATATTAATTGTATTAATTTATCATTCAGAGCGGGTTGTGGGTTTATAGGGGAATAGGGTGGGAAGTAATTTAATTGTAATTCAGTAATTATTTATTTTTATTTATTGGCATTGATTATTAATTTATTGTTAATTAATTCTTATTTGGTAATTAATTTTTATTAATTGGTAATTAATTTGTATTAATTGGTAATTAATTTTTATTAATTGATTAATTGATAATTATATTAATTGTATTAATTTATTATTCGGAGCGGGTTGTGGGTTTATAGGGGAATAGGGTGGAAAGTAATTTAATTGTAATTAAATAATTATTGAAAATATGTTTGTGTATTGATAATTAATTTACTGTTAATTAATTATTAATTGGTAAACATTTTGTATTACTTATTAATTTTTGGTATTGAAAATTAATTGGTTGTTAATTAATTATTAATAGGTAATTAATGTTTAATAAATAATATTTATTGGTATTTATAATTAATTAATTATTAAATATGTTGTAATTGGTAATTAATTTTAATTAATTTTTTATTGGTATTGATAATTTTTTTTTTTAATTTAAATATTAAATCATTACTTTCCTTACTGTTGCACTCACTGGAGTGGGAATAGTAATTTTTACCCTACGCTATCCAACGCTTTCCCTACTGTTGCACTCACTGGAGTGGGAATAGTAATTTTTACCCTCCCGCTATCCAACGCTTTCCCTACTGTTGCACTCTCTGGAGTGGGAATAGTAATTTTTACCCCTACGCTATCCAACGCTTTCCCTACTGTTGCACTCTCTGGAGTGGGAATAGTAGTTTTTACCCCTACGCTATCCAACGCTTTCCCTACTGTTGCACTCTCTGGAGTGGGAATAGTAATTTTTACCCCTACGCTATCCAACGCTTTCCCTACTGTTGCACTCTCTGGAGTGGGAATAGTAATTTTACCCTCCCGCTATCCAACGCTTTCCCTACTGTTGCACTCACTGGAGTGGGAATAGTAATTTTTACCCCTACGCTATCCAACACTTTCCCTACTGTTGCACTCTCTGGAGTGGGAATAGTAATTTTTACCCCTACGCTATCCAACGCTTTCCCTACTGTTGCACTCTCTGGAGTGGGAATAGTAATTTTTACCCCTACGCTATCCAACGCTTTCCCTACTGTTGCACTCACTGGAGTGGGAATAGTAATTTTACCCTCCCGCTATCCAACGCTTTCCCTACTGTTGCACTCACTGGAGTGGGAATAGTAAATTTTACCCTCCTGCTATCCTACGCTAAAAATATTGAATATTTGTTATTAATATTACGTTAATATATATATGTATTAAAAAATAAAAATGCATGTTTATTTTTTTAACTTACATTAAATATTTATTAATATTAAGGTTATTTAAGTATTTTTAAGTATGTTTTAGTTAATTATATGTATTATTTTATTAATTTTACATTACTTTTAAGACATTTAAAAAATTCGATATTTTGACTAACTATATTTTTTACAACGATATTTTGGATTCGATATCTTTGTACTTACCTGTTTGTAGATAGGAATTCGATATTCTGGCATTCTATATTTTTTCCTCGATATTTTGGCAGGTCGATATTTTGCTCCTCGATATTCTGTCAGTGATCCGGTACTTTTTATGCACGCAGCACTTTAAGATGCAGCAAATGTTGGGAAGATATACATTTTTGGGTTGCATGATGTTCTTACGCTTGTTAGCCTAGGTGTCATCCTTCATGCTTTTTTTTGCCTACCACAAAGCACTCAGTCACCTTTTTGATATTTAAATTGTATCAATGCACTTTATTCCTGGAAGGATTAGGCACTTTATTATGCATGTTGGACTTTGAGTCGCAGAAAATGTTGGGAAGCCAATTTTATATTGCTTGTAAGGGAAGGTCAATAAGATTCGAGATTATTATTCTACATATTCTCAGGAAATATGGATTAGGTTCTTACCATGTACAGAGACAATATGCTTCAGATTGCTATCTGCCTTATATTTTAAGTTAAACTGGCAGGTCTCTGCTGCTGCAGTGATGTTAAATGCAGCTGCATAAGGTCTCCATACAAATTATCACCTTAAATGTTAATTTATTTATTTATTTATTTATTTGCAGAGGTTTATATAGCGCTGGCTAGACCCGGAGGTATCAGAACGCTTTACATGAGGATAGCCATTCCCCAAAATACATCAGTTACAGGAGCCAAGTATAACATAGGAGAAAAACAGTGAATACACAATAACATGGGTTATTAGCGCATAGCATAGCCAAGACACACGTCAAATGGGGTATGGAAGGTAGGGGGGAATGGTAAAAAGGGGTAAGGAATGCATAATCGGGTCAGACAGACGGCAAGAGGGAAAGTACTTACAAAACAGTCACAGTAAAGGACATACAAACCTGCTGGGGACCAACAATCATAAACATCCATTGAATCGGTGATAGTATAAGATTGGAGGGGAGTAGGAGACCAAAGGGGGGGGACGACTTGAGGAAAAGAACAGACAGGCGAACAAGGAGCAGTCCAGCAACAATGAGGATAGGTCGAAACCGCCAAGATGGAGGACCCAGGCCATGGGAACCGACAGCATCAACCCAAACTGGTGGAACACCCAAAAATCCAACACGAAAACCACAAGGCAGCAGACTCGAAGGCTTCACGCAGGGTCGGATGGGGGAGGCAGCCACATGACCACGGAGGGAGGAGGGCAGGACACTGCCGAACCCAAAGCGGGTCGTCGACGTACACACACCCGGGGCTCCAGGGGCAGCAGCATCGCCATTCAAAATGCCGCAAAGACAGGGGAAAGTCAGATTCGGGCGCCAGGCAACAGCCCCGGAGAGGTGGAGGCAGCAGCGGGGACCAAGAGGGCGCGCCTCCTCAAAACTCAAGAAGCAAAACAAGCTTGGGGGCACTGGTCAGCAGCGCTGCAGTACTCACCGCCGCTGAACCCCCGCCGGGAGAAGCAAGACTCATGCATCTCCGTCGTCGCTAGGGAGGCGGTGCAAGAGGACAGGCAACCGCAGAAAATCCCGGAGGATAGAGGACGGCCAGGAGGGTAGATCCCCAGCCGATCCCCTCCCCAGGCACCCAGGCATACCCCACCGGTCATCGGCCGCTGAAATGGCTCCGCCGCCAGCAGATCCTCGGCAACTTGTCGGAAGGCGGGGGAGGAGAGGAAAACACAGTGGAGAGATGAGGACAAACCATGTCCAATGTCCGGCTGGGTAGGTGACGGCTGAGGGGGAGAGCCAGAGCCAATCTCCTCTACAGCTGCCTAAACAGCTCTACCAAGCATCGGCCATGTTGATCGAGGCTCCGCGGTCAGCACACTACTCAAGGTTCATCGGAAGATCTCGAACTGGGTCGCGGGAACTGGAGAGCTGAATGGCCACAGTCCATAAGAACCACAGGTGAGCAAAAAAAGGTCCAAAGGGGGTAGATTCCAGGGGACCAGGGCCAAAAAGGAAATCCCTGGCCAGGGAGCTCCCAACCGGAGCTCCTCACCTGGCAGCCATCTTGTCCAAAAAACACGTTAATGGCCTCAATAAAAAAAATAAAGCTCGGGCTATAGATGAATGGGTGAGAAATCACTCCCTGGATATTGTGCTTGTTCAGGAGACGCATTATATGGATAAAAGGGAACCTACATGCAAAATGTTTAGGCAATGTGCAGGCTATCAATATATATCATCTGCAAATTCTGCCCACAGAGGGATAGAAATTTTTGTTAATAAGCATTTCCCTTTCCAAATTACTTTTTCCCAGTCAGACACAGATGGTAGATGGGGTTTAATTAGCGGTTTACTCAATATTACTAGACTCACAATAGTCACAATTTATGCGCCGATCTTAGATAATCCAATAACCCTGTTAGAACTTTATCAGGCATTATTGAACATCCCTGGATTTGTGCTTTTAGGTGGTGATTTTAATCTTCTTCAAAACCCGGAGCTAGATTCGTCTTCTGACAGACGTAAGCAGAATATGCCACGAATGGTGAGTGCACTGATGGAATGCATGCGAAGGTTGGATCTGATAGATTTATGGTGGGGAGAACATCCAAGTGAGCAGGAATATTCCTGTTTTTCTGCAAAATATAAATCAGACCCCAGATTAGATTATTTTCTGTCCTCTTGCAATTTGAAATTAATTAGTTATATGCACATCCAGAATGTTTTTTCTATCCATACTCTGGTAAAGATGGAAGTATCAGGGATCAGAGTTTTAAAAACATCCGGGAGATGGTAATTTAATAAGGTCAATCTGGAGGATGAAGATTGGTGTAAAGAATTGCATAGTGAAATAAGTTTTTTCAGATTCAAAATAACACTGCAAGGGTAAAGACTATTTGTGAGGCATTTAAAGCAACCATAGATGGTTATATAACTTCCCAAGATATAGCACAAAGGAAATGCCTATGGGTGCATAGGGCAAAGCTTGAGTTGGATGAGAATCGGGCAAATGTGAAATATGTACGTAATATAACTATTACTAACAAACTGGCACTTAGACAAGCGAGGTTGTGTATGCAAGAATATTATTATGCCAGAGGGTATTTTGCTAACTCAGCATATCTCCAAAAAGTATATGAGTAGGCATAGCAGGTACGGGAACATCAAGCACAAAACAGGATCACATCTCTTATAGATAAGGAAACAAAAGCTCATATAATGGATTCAGAGCAAATACAGGGTAGATTTTTTAGACACTATGAAACAATATACAGCGTACGACAGGATGTGGATGTTTTAAGACTTGGGGGTTTTCTTAGCAAGCTCCCTATTCCCAAATTGCAGCCAAGCTAAGCGCAAGCCTTGGTAGCTAGCATCTCTCTTAAAGAAGTTGAAGACGTTGCGAAATCATTGGCCAATGGTAAGGCTTGTGGAGAAGACGGCCTACGGGCTGAACTATATAAATAGTTTGCATTGGTTTTAAACCTTGGGCTTGTAAAATTAGTCAATAATATTTTAGAAGGAGGTGAAATCCTGGCTTCATTTCGCCCAGCAGTTGTGGTTAGCTTTTTCGAAAAAACAAGGATAACAAAGCTATCAATTCAACTAAACTTTAGCAAATAGTATGAGCAGCAGTTTAGGCTCGGTTATACATCCGGATCAGTGCGGCTTTGTACCAAGGAGACAACTGTTTTTTAATTCAAATTTTCTTATTGAAGACTTAGATCATTTTACACAAAATAATTTTATGTTATTAGATGCCGAAAAGTCTTTCAATTTAGTGTGCTGGGAAAGCCTTTTTAATATCCTTGGTGAGTTTGGTTTCCCCTCTAAATTTATTAAAATAATATCCAGTTTTTATGAAGGAGCGTAAATAATTATCAATTCCAGTAATATTGGTACTTACAAGGTTAGCAGAGGTACAAGACAGGGCTGTCCTCTGTCACCAATAGTCTTCACCCTTTTTATAGAGCCAGTAGGTATAGCTGTTCGAACTAATGTGAAGATAGTACCACCATTGAAAGGGATGACTAATATTAAATTATACGCTGATGATATAACATTGTTTCTCATACCTCATTTAGAGAACCAAAAGAGGGTGTTTGAATTTGTTTTTAGAATATCCATCATTGGGAGGTTATAAGACATAGGAAAAACCAAAAGGAGAGCAAGGACTGTTAAGTGGGACCGTCCCTGTCCCTAGGTACATAAATCAAAACCAACTTAGACGGACCCAAAACTGATGACTCTGTAATGCTTGTAGTGTCAGGCACCACTAGGGTTTGTTAGAAGAACCCTCACCCAACAACCTAGTTGGTGGCATGCTTCATCATCAGGTTCCCAGCTGAGTAGCCGAATGCTACCCAGCTGTGCTGCGACGCCTGATTACAGCGGAGCTGGATTTTTGGTGTGTGTGGTGAAGTGGTGAGAATTAAAATTACCTCTGGGAATTCGTACTGATTGATTATTTATTCCCAGCGACCCAGGGTATACTAAAACAGAGATGTGGATAATCTATGAAGACTGGTAGTTGGTTTTTATTATCCTGTTGGTCAACATGTTTCAGCCTTGTTAAAAAATTATAAGGCTTTCTTCAGGACCACATTAAAATGAGAGGGTGATAAAAAAGTGAAAGTGCTAAAAATTATGCCATGTATTTTTGATATTTCAGCACTCGCCCTAAGGTGTGCTGTGCATGCTGTGGAATGACCGTACTTACGGGTCCACTGCTAGAAATTACCTGTAAGGAGAAATGACAAGTAATAAAGACAAACAACAGATGAATTTGGTTATAGTTCATGCTGTTCAATTCCTCAGGGAAGTTCATCATTTGTTCATTTTATATATATAATTATATGTTCTACAACCTGAAGCATGCTTGTATACAAAAATGACACATGCATGTCTTAGTGCTTATTAAAAGATGGTTGCATGGAACTGGTATGAATGCGGACACATGAGTACGTGACACTGAGTGCCTTGAACCACCGCACAAAATGAACAAATGATGAACTTCTGTTATTGCGGACCACTATTAGATGATCCAAAGCCAATTTATGATTTGATAAATTGTCTAATACAATTCATGAAGGTAGTTATTTTGTGGGGGATTTTAAGTTCCTTTAACCAGTAATATTTGATTCTACAAAATGAAATACCATTCAGTGGAAACCCAGAGTAGTCAAAGGGATCTAAGCTCTAAAAAATAAATTGTGGCTTATAGATCCCCCAAGGCCAGTGAACAAGCAACAAAAACAATTTGCATACTTTTCTAATTAATTTCAATTAGCTTCATGTATAGACTATTTCATAATCACTAATACTATACAAAATGCATCATTTATATTTATTCCATTTTGTTTCTCCTGTTATACAGCCATCCAACTAATTGTACAATCTCCTCCCAAAGAAAACATTTCCTTTAGATGGCACCTTGACAAGGTATTGATAACAAATGAATGGTTTTTTTAAATACAAGAGAAAGCAATAAACTTTTGTTCAAAGGAAACTTAGATTCCGCCCCTCTAGCAAGCATGTGGAAAGCAAATAAAGCCACAGTGCATGGTAAAACAATTGCTTTCTAAGTACAGTCAAACAAGGAAGAAAAGATCCAGCTCACACTACTACACAAGGCAAACCACCAGGCGGAACCAAAGGTAAATCACCTACTTAATAATCAGAATTTCCAAAAGAGGAAAAGTGCTAGATTTTCTATTAAAGAAAGAGTTAGAACATGCTCACACAATAGGGCAACAAGTATATGAGGAGGGTGAATATATAAGCAAACTACTGGCATGGTGAACCAGAGTTCAGAAAAATCAGAATACAGTAATAGCAATTTGAAACCCAAACACCAAACAAATAATGGCTGACGCATCTCAACTAGAACACATTTTTTAGGAACATGTTCAAAAACTTTACAAAGAAGAAATAAATACCTCAGAAACAAGTATCACAGTGTTCTTACCCCACATACCAATTCTTTGCCTTTTTCTTAATAAAGGCCAAGCATTAACAATCCCAGTAGAACAAGTTGAAGTAGTAAACACAGAAAGGTTTATCAAAGTGTAAGGCCACAGTGAAAGCAGAATTATATGGGTACTAAGCAGAATTATATCAGATGTTTATTGGGGAGCTTAAAAGCCCTTTCACACAATTATATTATGATGTACTAGTAGGAAGGATTGCCCCATCTTCCTTCAAAAAGTTTATATTACTTAGCTTTCCTAGGAAAGATAGAGATTGGTAGGGAGTTAATTCATGCCATCCATTGACCCTATCGAATGTTGTTAGACCTGTTGGCCTTAGGGTGGTCTTTCCCCAAACATTTTTCCTACTTACCTCCATTTCTGGTGCTGAAATTCAGTTTTGTTGGCCTTAGGATTCTGTGCACTTTACCACTGCTAACCAGTGCTAAAGTGCTTGTGCTCACGCCCCTATACATGTTTAGATTGGCATATGGAATTTACTTATAAGTCCCTTGTAGAGTGGAATACCATATACCAAGTGCATGTAAATTAGGTGCTACCAGTAGGCCTGCAGTGCTTATTGTGCCACCCACTTACGTAGCACCTTAAAACATGTCCCAGGCCTGCCACAGCCCTCTGAATGCAGTTTTAGACTGCCATGTTGACATGGCATATAAATCCCCTTTCCAAGCCTTAGACTCCACTTTTATTACATATAAGTCATCTCTAAGGTAGGCTCTGCTTGTAGCCCATAGGGCAGGGCGCTGTGTAATTAAAAGGTTGGACATGTACTTTTAAGTTTTACATGTACTGGTAGTGTAAAACTCCCAAGTTCACTTTTCACTACTGTGAGGCCTACGCCTCCCATAGGATAACATTTGTTTTTCATAATTACATTTAATAAGTTGTCATTTCCAATTGGGAGCAGGTAGATATATCATGTTTCGTATCTATGGCATTGTAATGATAAATCCTCTTTAAAGGTAAAGTCGAATTTTTCATTACAATTTTGAAAATGCCACTTTTAGAAAGATGGCCTTTTCCTGAACTTACCCCCTTTGTAGCAAACGATTCACAATAGAGGTCTTGGATATATAACCGCACTTATTTATGTAACGGGAGATTATTATTGTGTGGTGCAAAGATCAAAAGAAACAAGACGTCATAGTTTCTTGACTGTGAACAAATTCACATCAACAATATACAAAAGAAGTTTGATCAGCACACACTAGTAGTAATGAACAACTTCACAGAATGAATTTTTTACGAATGTTCCTTTATTCTTTATTCTTATTTTCTTCAAAGGGTACCCCCTTTGTGCCTGCAGCCTGTATTGGATCACATGACTGGGTGTAGCTGACAGATGTTATGAATTCTTTCCAGAAAGTCACACAATAGAAGGATTAGGTGTTCTTCAATGGGCAATCTCCTGTCAGAATCGGGGGCAGAACTGAGCACTGCCGCACTTGCAACTGAATAGGGTGTGCTCTGGCTTCACACAAAGGGCCTAAAAACCCCACATTGTCCCTGCAGCCAGTTTGGAGCCTGGGCACGGGGGTCAGGGAATTCCCTGCACTTCAAAGAACCTTTCCAGAAGCTTCTCCCAACTTCCAGAAAAGGGCACTATGGTATACAAATAGAACCTTCAGACCCACTCTTCAGTTCACTACTGGACCTGCTGAAGAACTCTCATAGGACTGCCTGCTGCTGTGACCTGCTGTGTAATCATCAAGACCGTTTTGCTGTACCTGGAAGGACTGATTTTGCTGCCTGAGCGAGCGTTGAGAGACAAGCCCTGCTGTTCAGCCCTGCATCTTCAACTGAAACCAAGACTACCAGAGTGCCTCCAAGGGATAGCTTACTGGCCTCTTGTTCAGAGCCACCATGTTACAAAAGGCTCCCACTATCTTGAACCCGCATCTGGACCTAGCCTGAGTGCCAAAAGCTGCTCTGAGAATTAGGAGGAGACCGGGAACAACCCACTTGCCTATCCGCCTGAGGTGCATCTCCGGTTGGATTGACTTAGCAGTTTCTCCTGCTACGTTCTTCTCTTCAGCAGCAAATCGGTTTCAGCGGTCCTTCGCCAAAGAGGTATCAGGCCTCATGGAACTCTTTTCGGCTACAGCCCTCTGCCACTTCCCACGGAGATTTTTGACTTCCCTTTCGGAGACTAATTCAGAACGTGGAAATCTTCACTGCGACTTACACCCAAGGCTATCCGGCGATGACGCTCCCTCTTTGGACACCTCCTGCAGCCTTGCACTGCTGAACTTTACCTTCCCAGACACTGTTTCTAAGTCCGAAGGTAAGTGCTGACCGGGCCCAATCCACTTCTTGTGCCCGAACCGCACTCCATTGCGGTCAGCTATATTTTTCTACTTTGACCCGGCCTTGCACAGCTAGATGTCCGCGGTTTGATTTTTTATGCACTAGTTTTTACAAAATATTTTTTTAATTCAGCACTCCGGTTTCACCGATTGGATTTTTGTCGCTTTGGTGTCAACTAATTTATCAAAATTTGCTCTATTTTTCTAAATTGTTTTGGGACTTTTCTTGTGTTGTGTTTTCACTTTATTACTGTTTGTGTGCTGCATAAATACTTTACACGTTGCCTTTAAGTTAAGCCTGTCTGCTTTCTGTGCCATGTTACCTAGGGTTAAGCACAGGTTAATTTAGTGACTTTTTGTGGCTCACCCGTGCCCATAAGATCAAATTAAATGCTAATAACATGGTGTTGATTCTGGACCCAAATACCATCATGATAGACAGGTGTTTGAGCTGATCACCTACTTCATTGCATTTGGAGGCTACATAGTCATACTGTCAAAACAGAGGGGCATATTCTCAAGGAGCCATCGCCGATTTATCGGCACTTTAGCGCCGCAAAAGTGGCGATAGACTTATCGCCCCATTCACAAGCTGGTGCAAACTGCCGACATCGCCAGTTTTCCCGCCATAGCTGCCGCAAAACACATCGCCACGGATGAGAGCGACAACTAATGCTAATGATATGCAGAGTAGGCGTTCCCGTGCAAAAACACACAAAAACACCACTTCGCGATATTCTCAACGACCAGCCAGATCTGCGATGCCGGACAAAAACAGGCGATGAGGCGCGTTAGCAGCAGGGACTTAACACCTGCTCATAACTGGTCTTAAGTAAAAAAAAATGTGAAAGGAAGACGACACGGGGTAAGGTTTCTTGTCTTCTCTTTAATGCGTCCGGTCACACAGCAACCCCGGCAGCAACTGCCAGTCTAACCACATTCCACGTTCCACGCAGGGAACGGAAGATAAGAATCTGAGAATGTCCCTCGTTCTCGGTGATCCCAACACACCCCCCTTCCTTCACATACAACACAAGAATGATGAGAACATTTTTAACAACATAATAATAAAACAAATTAGATGTGCAGGTGACAGGTAAAAATAAACCAAGAATGTTCAATACTTTACATAGTCCCGGAATCTTGAGGGAACAACCCTTGACCTAGAAGAGCTTGCTCGGGGAACAACCTCCCTGACAGGAACAGAAACCTTTGGACTTTCCCCCATGAGAGGCGGAGCCGTGCAAGGAGTGTAAACCCCAAGTTTTCCTTTCACAAACTCAGCTTTCGACTCACGCACTACTGAGACAGCACACTTGTTCCAGATCTTCCCATTCTCCAACACTACAACATGCTCTCTTACTTCTCTCACTCTGACTGGATCGGAAAACCGAGAGGAACCCTTACGAACGAGAACAGGTTTCTTGATTCTCACCCAGTCACCCTGACGTACTGGAGATGCCCTGGCACAATCTGAAGCATACCTGGCTTGTGCGGCAGCCCTGACATCAGCTACCATGCCCAGCCTCCCCAAATCCACATCCTTCCTAGACATCCAATCCTTGTTAAGTTTAGAACCTGCAATCCTACCCCTTAGCAAGGTGAAAGGAGACACCCTCGTACTTGAATGTGGAGTGATTCTCATTGCCCACAACATGTTGGAAACCGCCTCCTTCTAGTGCAAACCGTTGACGAAAGCTAACTGTAGCTGATCCTTGATCACACGGTTAAAGCGTTCAACTAAACCGTTACTGCAAGGATGATAGAGAGAGGTGAGGATATGCTTGATGCCATGCGCTTTCAGAAATTCCTGCATTTCCACTGATACCAACTGAGTCCCGTTATCAATCACTAGCTCCTCCGGAAAACCCTCCCGAAGAAAAACATCCTTGAAGAAGTTAATGACCGTTGCAGAATTTATGCCGTCCACAAACCTGACTTCTGGCCACTTAGACATATAGTCGATCAGCACCAAAGCGTATTTGGGAGAACTGCCCATACCCCCAAAAGGACCTGCAATATCGAAGGCCAACTTACACCAAGGTGAGTTTTCCACAACTATGGGTTTGATAGGAGAGGGATAGGTTACTTGAGTTTTGTCACTCAAAACACACGCACCACAATCACGAACACAGTGTTCAATAGACCTATCAACTCCTGGCCACCAGAAATCCTCCCGAACCCTCCGCTTCATGGCACGAATGCCCAAATGACCTTCATGAGCCAGTTCCAAAACCCTCTTGCGCATAGACACGGGCACAACCAACAAACTACCTCTACGCAGAATCCCATCCACCAGGGACAACTCGTCACAAATCCTCTTGAAGGGAATCAGTTCAGGAATCAAATCTGAGTTGTTGGGCCAGCCATGAACCACAAAATCCATTACCTTCCTAATCTCGCTATCTTCCGACAAAGCCAATTTCCAATCAATTTCCGACAGAGCAGCACCTGTATCAGCTACCCCACTAACAGCACATACCATTTCCAAATCCTCATCCACAAAGTCAAAAACAGATTCAGACAGTGGTAGCCTAGATAGGCAATCAGCAACGTGGTTCTTTACTCCTGGCACGTACTCCAAACGATAATTAAATTCATTCAACCTATACTGCCACTTAGCTATGCGTGGAGTGGCTCTGCCACCACACCTAGTGGTGAAGAGATCTACCAGTGGTTTATGGTCAGTCCTCAGAACAAACTCATTCCCCCATAAAAAATTGCGGAAATACTGTACACCCCACCACAGAGCCAGGGCTTCCTTCTCGATAGTGGAATAAGTGCCTTCCGCACCACGAAGTGCTCTAGAAGCAAAGGCAATGGTCTCCTCCCTATTGTCAGATCTTTTCTGCATGAGAACAACACCAAGACCCACATTGCTCGCATCGGTGGTAACAATGCAGCGATCGTTGATATTAAATAACTTAAGTGGGTGTGCCTGCACAATTGCTTCTTTCAACGACTTGAAGTCACTAGCACATTGGTCTGACCATACATACTTCACATTCTTCTTCAGGAGTTCACGCAAACACACTGTCCTATCAGAGAAGTTAGCCACAAATTTAGCATAGTACTCCACTAAGCCAAGAAAGGAACGAAGCTGGTCTTTATTTTGTGGTTCAGGTGCATTTTGAATGGCATCAAGAAGTTTAACTTTGGGTTCAACTCCTTTCTCTGAAATGTGGTGTCCAAGATAGTCCACACCATCTTGCAAGAATTTACACTTGTCTTTCCTTAGTGTTAAACCACTAGATTTGACTATGTCTAAAACCTCCTTGACTCTGGAATTGTGCTCTAATTCTGTTTTGCCATGAATTAAAATATCGTCTTGGAAAAACACGACTCCTGCAGTGTTCTTAAACAAGCTTGCCATGAGACGCTGGAACACTGCAGAAGCCGATGCCAAACCAAACGGCATGCGTACGTAACGAAATGCACCTTCTGGTGTCACAAAGGACGTGAGATGTCTCGAGTCCATGCACAATTCTATTTGATGATAAGCGGAGGAAATATCCAGAGAAGAAAAATACTTTGCACCCTCTAGTGTAGACAACATTTCATTTATGTTGGGCAGGGGTTGGCGGTCCACCCATATGCAAGAATTTAGGTCGCGCAAGTCCACACACATCCTGAGAGACTTGTCAGCCTTGCACGCCAAAACGATGGGGGACAACCATTCAGACCCCTCAATGGGCTCAATTACACCCACGGAACACAAACGCTCAAGTTCCTGTTTGAGCTCACCACGCATACTCAGAGGTACTTTGCGCACTTTATGTGCAACAGCTTTTGCACCCTCCTTTAAAACAATACGGTGCTGAAAACCTTTGAGTTTACCCAAATCACCATTGAAAATCTCTGGGTACCTTTGAATCCACTCACACTTGGATAACGATTCTGCAGTAACCTTATGCACAGGGGTAACCTCAGGAAGATTGGAATAAAATTGTTTGGCTTCGTATTTCGATAAAACCATGTCCGGATGGTTGGGATCTAGGATGATCCCCAGCTCACCCTGTTCCTCCCATCCCAATAAATTCACACCTTCCTTTACAATGTAAATAATACTAAGCGTTGAATCCCTTTGAATTCCAACTTGCCCTCAAACTTGCCAAGCACCTCTACTCTTTTACCACCGTAAGCAAAAATCTTTATATTAGACTGAACAATAGGAATGTTGCCCAATCTCTCAAAGTCTTTGGCATTGATGAGGGTAAAAGGAAAACCAGAATCAGCCAAAAACTTTATACCACATCCGTTTAAACTTATGACACACGCAGGGGATTTTCTTTTGTGCGGTTCAACAATGGAGGCAATTTCCACCACACCATCCCGTTGAGTAGAGGAAGAAGACAACATCAACAATTCATAACCTTCGTTATCATTCCCATAGTTAACATTATCTTCTTCAAAAGCGTTCACAGTTCTTGTCTGTCCCTTATGTGCAACAGTAGCCTTGCACATACGTGCCAAATGTCCCCTCTTACCACATTTGAAGCAAGTTTGATTAATAGCAAAACAAAACTTAAAATTGCCCAGATGAGATCTGCTACCACATCGGTAACAAGAGAGGTCAGGTTTTTCTGATCTTTCAAATTTAGGTTTAGGCAAGGAGGATGCAGATGAAGAAGTGCTGGGTATGTTTGTGTTGCTCCCTTTAGCGGGTCTACTAGTGGGTTTGATGCTGACTAATTTGATTTAGTTGGATGCTCCACTCATTTCTTTCATGCATAGTTGGGAATGCTCAATGCTTCTGGCCAAAATGAGAGCAGTTTCTAGATCAGGGTCTTCGGAACTTAAAAGTTTCTCCTGAATCTTTTTATTGCAAGTGCGCTCGATTAACTGATCCCGGATGATTTCGTCTCTGAACTCCCTATAATTACAAGTGACAGCTAAGGTTCTGAGGGCGGCTACAAAATCATCAATGGATTCACCAGGGATTTGAGCACGTTGCAAAAACTTGTGACGCTCCAGCACAATATTTCTCTTGGGATTGAATCTCTTATCCAACGTTTTAATAAGAGAGGCATAATCATCAACAATTAAAGAGTCACCTTCTTCACCACTACTGACACATGTTCTTACAAGTTCTAGGGTAAGGTCTTCAAAATACTTCTTCCTCAGCACCAAAATTGTATACTAGTAAAGCTTTTTTTTCTTTGACGTGAAGGTATCTCCATCAATCGCCTCAAGATCGGCATCAAATGTTTCTTTCCACTGTTGCCAAATGACAGGGGGAGTACCAGGTGACTGTAAAAAGGGAGGTGGTGTGATTACACGATCCATAGAGTAATCTTGCGTGGGTGAGTTGCTGCCACAAGTCACCACAACAAGAATTATGTTGCAGGATAAAGCTGAATAGGTAAATGAAGACGCCACAAAAAAACAAAAAATTTAATATCCCAATGTCTTTTAAAGAGAACCAGGTGTGCACATCACCGACATGCCCATGGAGAGAGTGTTGCCCCAGAGCATGATTTGCTGACTAAGTATGTCTTGTCACTTTACAGAGAATGCATGCACCAGAATGATCACCAGGAGGGCGTGTCACCGTTGAGTTTGCAGTTACACAAACTGCAAGAACCCCTGTGTAAATTGTATATGGAAATGCACCATCCCTTTTCCAATGTGCCTTTGAAACTCCAGCTTTGTGTCATTGGTTGTCTTTAAACCACTTGATTCGTCAGATGCAGCTTGCCCCACAACAAGAAAACACTTTAATTAGTGCCGGGCAATCAATCTGAAACTTCACCAAAAGGAAAATGATACGCGCTGATTTATGCGCAGATTGCCTTTTCTAAAAGTTCAACTCGCCGATGTGTTACGCGCGTGTAAGCGCGTCTGAGCTTAATTCAGCTTAATTCAGCAAATGTGGCACGCGCCGGTATGCGCGCCGGTTGCCACAACAACCCCAGCTCCCTGGCAACGCTTGAGGTCACACGCAATGCGTGCTGACACATGCGCTGATTGCCGTGGGAACAGTAGCTCTCGCACAGAGATGTGCGTCAGGGTGACGCGTGCCGGTACCATGCACGCTCCACGACTCGGCTAGAAATACCCCAAAATTCAGCAAAACCTCACCGGGACCTTCGGCGAAGATGCGGCTTGCGGGGCAACCAACTCCAAATATCCGGGTGTTCACCAAGGGCACTTCGGAGGCGCTCGGGCGGTTTTACTCACGAGGCTCGGGGAACTTGACTCGGAGAAAACGCCTGCACAACTCGATGTCGGCGAAAAGACGGTGGGGAAGACTGTGGACCAGACAACTCGTCGCCAATGAAAGGAAGACGACACGGGGTAAGGTTTCTTGTCTTCTCTTTAATGCGTCCGGTCACACAGCAACCCCGGCAGCAACTGCCAGTCTAACCACATTCCACGTTCCACGCAGGGAACGGAAGATAAGAATCTGAGAATGTCCCTCGTGCTCGGTGATCCCAACAAAATGTAAGTCCGTTTTTATATAGCGCAGCTACTCACCCTTACGGATCTCAAGGCGCTGGGGGCCGGAGTAGAAATGAAGTGAGCTATTGCCCAGAGTCACATGGTGCTGAGCTGCCGCCGGAGCCGGGGATCGAACCGTGAACCCTGTGCTCCGAAGTCAGCTGCCCTGGCCGCTGCACCACACCTCTCACACATTAAGTAGGATGAAAACCTGCAGTACAGAGGGAGCCCAGGCCAGAGCCACATCTGAAGACCAACAGATGCCATGGAGCTACTAATCATGCAGCTTGGAGACCCAAGAGGGCCACAACACCCACCGCCACCACCCCCAGGACCACCACCCCCCCCGGATCACCCCCCCGGACCACCACCCAGGCAGCGCAGAACAATACAGCGGACCTTCCGAAAATGCATCAGCCTCACAGAATTAACGCCAGAGGATGTCATTGCCCACTACAGGCTCAAAAGGACAACCATCCTCCGCATCATGACCCACATTGCCCACCGGCTGACGGTACCAACACAGCGGACAACCAACATCCCTCCACAGACAAAGCTGCTGGCTGTGCTGCACCTGTTGGCCTCTGGTACCTTCCAACCAACAACTGCCAGAGTCGGAGGAGTCTCACAGCCAGCCCTATCAAAGGCCATCACACCTGTCCTGGATGCCATCATCAGTTTCATACCCCAGCACCTTCACTTGCCCCACACTGCGCAGGAACAGCTGGAGACCAAGCAAGGCTTCTACGCCATAGCCGGATTCCCGCACGTGTTGGGGGCAATCGACTAAACACATGTCCTACTTGTGCTCCCTGCCGACACTGCACACAATTACCGCAACAGGAAGCACACACATTCCATCAATGTGCAGGCAATAGTGGACCACAGGGGACTGTTCACCAATGTCGTCGCCAACTACCCAGGCAGTGTGCATGACTCATACATCTTCCGACAGTCCATTATCAACCAGCGCTTTCAGGATGGCACCTATGGAAATAGACTGCTCGTTGGTAAGTACCAACGGAACACACCACACACCTCAATTCCACAATCACACAACGCACAACTGTGGGAATGGACACGTAACAAAATCACATGCAACATGCCAAACAACATGCACACCTGCCAGACACGACAACACAAGTAACCGTGGTAAGAGGGGCCAGAAATGTGGACAAACCATGCACTAAGGCATAGCCCCTCTGCCACACATATACAGAATGTGGGGAGAGGTGGGAACCACGATTGTGCGAAGGAGGCAATGGACCTATGAATAATAATGTACACAATGCCAAGTGTGGCGGTGATGTGCTGGACAGTCTTGAGTATGCAGAGCACAGACATGTCCATGTGGACACATACTGCGGGAGTCTGTAGTGTCGTGGACAGTGGATGCAACCATGTCATCACAGGCAGTGGGGAACACCTTGGACCAGTAGCCATGTCGGCCCCCCTGTAAGCGTAAGCGTAGTGGGCAGGGCCGGCGCACGCCAGTCCAGCATAGGGGAGTGACTAAATAGGCCGGGGCTCAGGTAGTGGTTCACTTCCGTGACAGCCACCGAAGTAACTACTGCATGTGGGTCTGTGTCCGCCATATCCTGACCATAGGCCTCCACACACGTGGCCGACCACCTACATCGGGCAAACTCACACCGTGACGAGGTGGCTACGTCCCACGCCACCCGGTGCACATCTCGTCACCGCCTGCAGTGGCGTGTCTATCAGGGCGGTGTCCCTCACCCTGCCACGAGGCCGCCGTCGTGACCGGTGGTGCCTGCGCAATCCTGTGCGCCTGCCGCACCCCAGCCCGCTGATCCCCAGACCCGACCTGCGTCCAGAGGTGAATGCCCGCCCCTGCGCACCCAGGCCTCACTGCTCACCTGCCGCCACGGAGTCTCTCCAAGAGGGCCCACCACGTGCCGGTGCAATCTCCAAGGCCGGGCTCCGCGAGCTTGGCAGCCTCCTCAGCCTATCGCTGGCTTCTGCACAACAAGCCACCAGCGCACCCAGCGGTACCACCCAGCAGAGTTGCGAGTTGGCTACTGCTGCCTTCTGACCACACTGCGGTACAGCAAGTAACATACACATCCTTTCCAGTCCGCACCTCCAGGCCTGCTGTATCATCGCAGGCTGCACACCCGCTCAGCTCTTCTCAGCTCTTCCGGTGGGCCGAACTCAGTGCACCACAAGTCACCGTCCAGCCACCAGGCCTCCAGCATTATAGCATGATGCACACCCGATGGGCCAAACTCAGTGTACCGCAAGTCACCATCCAGCCACCAGGCCTCCAGCATTATAGCATGATGCACACCCGCTCAGCTCTTCCGGTGGTCCGAACTCAGTGTACCGCAAGTCATTGTCCCGAGGGGCTACCCCACAAGTCCGCTTCCAGTAGTCAACAGCATGTCCTCAGTAACGCCACTGGAGCCCTTCACAGTCACGGGGACACCCTCGTCCCAGGCAGGCCGCCGGGAAGCTTGGGCACATCGTCTGGAGATGTACTCCGCAGTGCACGACATCCCAGTGCCGCGGCGGTGCACGCGTGTGAGGAGTGCGGAGAAATGGCCCGGGGCTGTGGGCGTGGTTCAGTTCTGGGCTCTGGGCGTGGTCCAGTTCGCCGTCTGGCCACAAAAGTGACTATGGCGTGTGTCTCCGTAGTAGTGTCTGCGCCACCCGGCCTGTAATCAACAATGTTGCAATGTAGCATGCACCAGGAGGGCGGCCTCGCCCGAATGGATTAATAAAGGAGCGTGAGACCGCTTGGGGTCTCGGCTCATACATGCCAACTGTTGTGTGTGTATCTACATTGCCGCAGCCTGAACCGAAGGCCTAGCCTCAATATCAGCGCGAGTTCAGCCAGGCCAGAAGTCCACATCTGTGTCCGCCCTATCCTTACCATAGGCCTACACACACGTGGCCGCACACCTTCAACGGCCAACATTACAGTCTTGCTGTCAGTCCTGCGGACATGCGCAGACAGGCATGACAATGGTGTGCCGTAGGAGTGCAAGTGATGCGACCGCGCAGCACACACAAGTAAATAGGCTCGGTGGGAGGGAGGAGCAGCTGTGAGGCTACGTAATACACATTGTCCTACCACATTTGCCAGCAGCAATACATGGGTAACATGAATCCCAAGGTCGCACAAATCACACACCACGAAACTTGTATGTCTGCCAACACACCATGCAGAACCACCAGTTGACACTGACCTCACTTACCTCTCACAGGTGATCAAGGATATGCACTCTACCCGTGGATGATGACACCCCTCCGAGACCCGAACACCCCGGCCCAGAGGCAGTACAATGTGGCCCACAAACGCACCAGGGGCATTGTTGAACGCACGTTTGGCGTGTTGAAATCACGTTTCAGGTGCCTGGACATCACCGGTGGAAGACTCTTGTACAGCCCAGAAATAGTGTGCAAGATGATCACTGCATGTTGTGTATTGCACAACCTATGTGTACGCACCAATGCCCCATGGATCCAAGTCCCAGAAGCACCGGACGATGATGAGGAAGATGATGCAGGTGGACCACACCCCACTGCAGCCGCAGAAGGAATAGCCCGAAGGAACACAATCATCAACAATTTCTTCGCATGAGCACGTCACATTGTGACTGTCCACAGCAATCATGGCACAGTACAAGATGACCACATGACCAGCATGTGCAAATGAAATCTTAGCAACACACATTCCCCGTGTGCATGTCATTCCTCTGCATTAGCATATTGCTCTGACGGGTGTAAGTGCAACATTGAGTGCTTACATTCGCATATGTTGCAAGAAGAGATGGTGTGTAGGTCCTCTTCATCATCGGTGATGAGGAGTATGGTCTGCTCTGCAGGAGGTGATGTTTCTCCCTCTGCAAAGTGAGGGGGAGATGCAGTTTGACATTGTGTTCACATGTATGTTGACTCATTGGCCAAGTTTATTTACAAACAGACTGCATGCCAATGTACATTGTGACTGTTTGTGTGGAGATGCCTATTTAATGCTGGACAGTTGACATTTCACCACCATCATGGATGTGAGGTTGTATTTGTCCATTATCATCTCACAGTTTCCTGCTATGCCAAATGCGTATGGCCATTTTCTACACGCAAGCGGCAGCAGTTGTGTCCTCTGTTCTGTTGTGAAAGTGTTGCAGTTTGGTCCACTTTGTTGTAAATGTTGAGGTGCTCTGAGTGTTATGTGTGTGTGCTGCATTGTGTGTGATTTGCCCCTTCACCTCTGATTTGGCTGGCCCTTATCCCTTTCAGGCGGTGTGCCTTTCACTTCTGTGCTTATACACTGCTGAGCTGGTGCAGACTTGGGTAAATTGGGCTCTTGGTCGGAGTTGTGACTCTTGGGCATGGTTTGTCCGCAGATGTGCTGTACTTACTTGTGCATGTGTGCCATTGTGCCCATCTCCCCCCGTCCCCCAAGTCACTGGTGGTTACTGACCCTGTTGCTGTTGTGTCAGGTCATGTTGAGCAGTGTCCGGTCCTCCGACTCCTGCCACCGTTTCCTCACTGATGACTGTGGACACCATTTCCTCCATCTCATCCAGCTCCTCCTGTGGCGCAGGACTCCCACCAGTCTGCATTGCTGCTTTACGGTTGTTGGCGAGTTTCAGCTTGGTTTTGCGCTTCACATCATTCCAGCGCCTCTTGAGCTCTTCCATTGTCCTCCTCAGCACTCCGACGCCATTCTCCTTGTCCAGGATGGACTGCCATATTCCATTTTTTGTTGCCAAGGATACAGTGGAGGTGACGGACAGTTGTTGATGGTGTTCTGTCACCTCCGTAATCAGGTTCCTGTTTTCCTGTGGACTGAACCGCGTCTTCCTCTTCTTCTTCTCCTTGCCCTTCCCGGACCCCGAGGTCCCAGGCTGGTCCTCCGTGGGGCTTGTGGGGTTCGTGTTGTCCTCTGTGCTTGCTCCGGCTACCTCCATGGTGCTTCACAGTTGTTTGTGTTTTATTTGTATTTCATTTTTTCCGCTTTTATGGTGATTGTTCCCGCCTTACTTGTGGGACTTGCGGGCCTGGCGCTGCTTTTCGCTGGATTTTTATCGCAGTTGGGCCCATCGCAACTTTTTTCATGTTCGGGTTTCCTTTTTTATCGCCGTCGCGGTAGTTGTATCGCGGACATTTGAGGCGTTCTCGGGAAACTATTGCATGTTACCGCCGTGTTGGGAATACGACGTTGACACAGAGTTATTTTCCCGCAATAGACGGAGATATGGAAAATTGCATAAGCCTATTTTGCGATGTTTATCGCACGTTCTTGTAAATATCCCCCAGAGGTTCTACTCTTCAATACTAGTATAGATTTCTTTCCTCTGTTCCTTCAACAGAATTA
The DNA here is from genome assembly GCA_963921515.1 of Calotriton arnoldi. NCBI lineage: Eukaryota > Metazoa > Chordata > Amphibia > Caudata > Salamandridae > Calotriton > Calotriton arnoldi. Next base: position 193,728 of record CAWUFW010011357.1, on the reverse strand, counting down.
CAATAAGAGGACAACAAGATATTTGGAAATAAAAGTACCAGAGAATTAAAAAGACTCATACAAATTAAATTACATCTCTCTATTACAAAAGTAACTTCAATGCTAGAAAGTTGGAAAATCTTCACTATCTTGCTGGTAGGTAGAATTTCGATCCTAAAAATAAGCATTCTCTGTTCACTTTTCGTTTCTCTATCCTCCCCTGTATTACATTTCTAAACTTATTTAATAAAATAGAGGCTATGATCGATAGCTTTCTGAGGGTAAAACATCAACCCACATTTAGCATGTGTAAATATTATCTTCAAAGGGAAGAAGGTGGGTTAGCACTACCAGAATTTTAGGAAACCATTGCTTTGCAACTTATTTGGTGAACAAGTCAAGATACCATAAGCTAACTAGATCAAAAAATATTTGATCAAATTATGTGGAAATAAACCTTAAGCTTATATGTTATTGCACAATGAACTCTTTCCCCAACAAGCGACAACGGCAATGGTGGTTCCTTAAAACCTAGTAACAACAATAAAGGCAAGTTGCAATCGATTTACACAATTAGAGATAAACACATCTGAAGATATTGGACTGGGAAACATTGATGATTGGTTTATGAATGATAAAGTAATACCATGGAAATATGTAAAGACCAAACTCTATAGGATGATCTGAGTTTTCCTACAAGCAGATGTGAAGATAATGGCCAAAGATTCATCATAAGACATTGAAAATTCAAGACGTATAGCCTCTGAATTATTGAAAGCCACTGGTACAGTATCTGATGAAAAGCAGAAATTGGTTTAACACACAGTATGGATTAATACATGTAAAATGGCAAAAGGAAATAAGAATATCGATCAACCACAAGTGGTGAGAAGAAGCCTCAATCCACAGTATGACACAACATGAATCAACAACATGCTCTGAGGGTTGAGTTGTGTAAATATTTACGTAACTGCCATCTGTTGGCCATTTAGAACTAGACAGACATGTTTAGGCGCTATTTTCACTTTAATCTTTAAAAATCCATAACTGCAGTTGTACTGGTTGGATGTTTGTTGTTTTGGTCTTATTCTATTTATTTAATTAAGCTCTGTTTTTCTAACATGGTGTGGGAATATTTCTGTGTGGTATTTTCACTGTTTTTCTGTTCGAAGTGTTGCACAAATACTTTACACATTGCCTCTATGTTAAGCCTGACTGCTTTGTGTCAAGCTACCAAGGGGCTGACCACACGTTAATTTAGGGTTTGCCTGTGCCTTACTCTGACAAGGATTGTGGTTGCTGCTTGACAAGGGCTCACACCCCAGTCAACCAGTAACCCAAGTTCTTACAGGGATAGACTGCTGGGATCTTTAACTAGCATTGATACAGACCAAATTGCACTTTCTGACTATACTCCCACAATATTAACATTTAATATACAGGAAAATCACCACAAGCTGTACATGTGGCATCTTATTGAGTTCCTCTTACACGAGCAGGCTAATAGAACGAGGATAGGTGAAGAAATTGATAACTTCCTACAGAATAACGACATCCTCCAATGTTCTCTGGGATTCTCTCAAGGTCTATGCAGGAGGTATTTTCATCACTCCGGCAGCAAGATATAAAAAACCAGAGCAGATATGAGGCAGGAACTAGAAACACCAGTTTAACAAGCAGTAGAGTTTAATCAAAAGCATACTTCACACATGAATTGGCTTACAGTCACTACCGTCATATCCCAGCTGCAGGCATTAGACTGAGACAAAGTAGAATATGCTCTGTTTCATGCCAAACAACTATACTATCCCTCCTCTAATAAAGCAAGTAACTACTTGCAGCACAGCTTCAAGCATGTACAAACCTAGAAAGCCCAAAACTTTTTCCTAACTGACGGAATGGGGGTCAAAGTGGACACAGACATAGCAGAATCCTTTAAAGATTTTTATCATGCTCTTTACTTTTAATGGACTCACAGCACCATGATAGGGTATGCCAATACCTAGAAACCCACCTAAGAGAGTTCATACCCAGTGACTGGCACAAAACACTAGATGAGTCAATCACAATAAAGGTGGTGATATCAGCAATTAAAAAACTTAAATCTGGCAAAGCACCACGCTCTGATGTATATACAGCAAGCTACTACAAGCTATTCTGCTTAAAACTAGCACCCATACTTATGTGTATTTTTAACGCCAAATGTGAGGATGTGAGGGGGGACTCCTCTCAGATATCATGTGTGAAGGGGTAGCTACTGTCATCCTGAAGCTGGGGAAAGTCTAACCAATGTTCATCTTACAGGCCTATTTACCTCCTGAACATTGATGTGAAGCTTCTTACAAGAATCCTTGCAGTTATATCAGACCCCTTTCTTCCCACCATCATTACCCCTGATCAAGCAGGTTTTATACCTGGTAGGCAATGCAGAGATAATACAAAAGAAATACCCAAAGAAAACATACAAACATGTTAATACTATCACTAGACGCTGTAAAAACATTTGAAAGAGTTGACTGGATATACATGATAGCTGTCCTCCTCAAAATTGTCTTGAAAACATAAGAATGTGTTATTACTGTCGCTCAATGCTGAAAAAGCATTTGATAGAGTTGACTGGACATATATGAGAGCTGCCCTCCTTGCATTAGGCTTGGGTTTGCCTTTCATACAGTGGAACACGAATTACCTAACACTCAGAGCAAGAATAACATTTAATGGGATGTTATTGCAACCAATCCAAATAGAGAGGCCCAGGCAAGCCCAGGCCCACGTAGGGATGCCCATTCTCACTTCTCATCTTTGCCCTTACACTAGAGGCCTTTGTTAATGCCATTAGAATCAGGGGGGACATGAAAGGAGTCACACTTGGAAATGATACCTTCAAACTCACAATGTTTGCAGACAACATTACGCTCTCCCTAACAGACCCCTTAGAATCTGCTTTTGCATATTCCAGAGGAGTTAAGGGGTTTTCAAACAATCCCCAACTCCAAAATAACATAACTAAATCAGAGGCACTTTTACTGCAACCCAACCCGGGCCAGATAGTACACCTTCAGAAGAGTATCCCTACTTCCTGGACAGCAGATAGGATAAAATATTTTCGGGATCCTTATTAGCCGGACTACTTCACAATTAGTGTTTTTGAATTACACCAATTTGATAAGACGTGAAGAAAGAGTTCCAAGAAGATATACTAAACAATTCTTAAGGTTGGGAAGGATAGCGGGGTAAAAGATAAAAGTCTAACTCCAAATCCTCTATGTCTTCCAGGCAATAGCCCTTCCAACGCCACCAACAGTTATTAAACAACTCCAATGCCTGACAAACCCCTTTATATGTCAAAACAAATTCCCGCACATAGTGAACAAGATATTGTATAGGCTGATGTCATGAGGGAGATTGCCAGCCCCCCATGTTCTCTCTTGCTTCCTGGCCCCTCAACTCAGATTTCTCAAAGTGTGTGAGAAAGAGCAAACCTAGAAGCAGGGGTGCTTTTTGGAGCATCTCTTAACAGGTATGTCTCTTTGGCAGGTTCTCTGGTTGAAGAGGTCACAACAATGCTGGGTTTTATACTCCTCCCCCGTAACCAGAGTTAGTCTAGCGATATGGGATAAGATGTGCACGAAAGGGGATTCACTTCCTTTCCCTCTCCTTTCACGCCCATGTCAGACAACCGAGATTTGGCACCTGCACTAGCCCCATCACAATTTCAAAGCTGGGGAAATAAGAAATGTCTCATTATTGGTTCCATCTTCTCTAACCAACAGTTTCTTTTAAAGATTGTGAGTAGCAATTTAGCCTCCAGGAAACTGAAAGGTTCATGTACACGTAAATCCATCACTGGGTTCTATATCCAGTAGTAAAGCAGGGAGCCTTGAGACTACTAACAGAATTGGAGAAATTATGTAAGGGTGGGTCACATGACATGGCTTTGTTCTCTAATGAGCCTTGTTTGTAAGGAATGCTGTCTGCGTGCAGATAGCATTCTTTAAAAGCAGGATTCTATTCTAGAATGCCAAGTGGTTAGATAAGAAATGGACAGGAACCAAGCAGCATGGAAAATATGAGCTGTGCTTATAAACAGCTTCATCAACAGCCTGGTGTTACCAGATTTCTTCTCTCTGACATTGGAGACAAGGACCCACAGTGAAGGAGGGACGCCATCGAAGTGCGCAACCTGCACAGTAGAAGCAAAGAAACATCACACTCTGCTGAGAAGTACACATCGGTACCAGCAGCTGGCAAGTAGAGTTAATAAAGAGACTATATAAGGAGTAAGTGTTTGGGAGCCTCTGAGGACTTTGTGACTGATCAGATCTGTATTGGGACTTTGTTTGAAGTGTGATCTGGCCAAGGCGAGCAACAAAGCAACACTGTAATGGAGCTTCCCGCAGAGAAGGAGGAGTCAGGTGTGCAGGCTCTGTTTCCTTTGGAAAATACCACAAAGCATTTGAGGCCATCCAGGAGGTTTGGGCTGAAAGCAAAAACATGCTCAATCTCCTGTAGAAACCACCAATATCGGTTTTGGTGGCCATCTTGGAGGTTTGGGCTAAAAAAGCGCCCAATCTGCTATAGAAAGCACGTTTCTATGTGTGAGTGGTGGTCATTTTAACACTTTCGGCAGAAATGCATTACAACAAAGGATGATTTGTGTCCCTGTATTACAGGCGCAACAAATCCCGTGGCACTTGTAATACAACGGATAGGGTATCGGTCACATTTGTGATGAAGTATCCTGTCCACCGAAATGAAAATCAGGCCCTTAATTATCAACATTGGTGTAAATAAGTTAACAAATAAAAGAAAGTGACATTTACTATAAAGTTGAAAGTACTATATAAAATGTCAATAACAATATCAAATGACAGTATCAATGTCAAGTCAAATTATCATGGATGACGGTGCAGAAGAAGCAATATCAATTGCAATATTTAGAAGACCACAACCTTTTGAAATGTCTGACTCACAAACAACGGCGGCTCCTCCGCAATGGCGGAGGAGCGTCGCTTCACTGCCTGGCTCCAAGTCAGTAAATGAAAAATAAAACAATGTCATTGTTTTATTTTTCATTTTGTGCCTCTGAGCCAGCTTGCGAAGGGAGGGCGGGGCATTGGGAGGAGGAGTGCGACGTACACTCCACTCTCAAAGTGCACATATGTGTTTTGGCCGGCCGTCTCAGGCCGACCAAAACACACATGCGCACTTAGGATTTCTCCCCACAGACTCCCTGGTCTGAGCAGGGCATCTTTCCTGCCTTCTCAGACCAATACCCACACTGCTTTCACGTGAGAGCAGCGCAGGGATTGCATGGAGTCCTTGACGTGGCCCCAGTGCTTGCTGGTACCAGGAAGGCCAGAGACCGAGAGCAGGGCGGGACTGGGAAGTGAAACCAGCCCTAGCATACTGCTCGGCCAGCCCCCCTGGGGGTAAGGAGAGGGGTGCGGCAGAGCTGTGTGCTACAACCGATTTTGGCAGATTTTGTTACAGGGGGCCGATATTGCTGCCCTCCGATAACAAAAACGGCCCCCCCAGGGCCTAAAACTGGCCCCCACCCTGGCGGCCTACCGTGGAAACGCACGGTGCCCGCTACGGCCAGTCCGGCCCTGACCGAGAGCGACGCGGGAGACAGCTCCAGGTAAGTTTTTACTTTAAATACATTTTTTATTATAACACCCCCCCCCCGCACGCTCCCCCTCCCGCGCTCCCTCCACCCGCCCCACCACCTCTTTATTGTGGCGGCCGCGACTGCTCACAAAACATAGAATCACGATGGGAAAAGAGGCACAGAAGATTTGTACACTATATGAAAGCAACATGTAAAAATGCACAGAAGAGCGAGCGAAAGATATGCTAATTAGCTTAGTAGGAGATGAAGTAAAAGGATTATTTACCATGTACCCTGCAGAACAGATACAATCGTATGAAAATGTAATAAAATGTTTGAATGAACGGTTTGACCCTCAAGGGAATATTGATTTTGAATGGTACACATTTAACATAACATGTCAAGAGGCTGATGAAAGAATAGATACATTTGTGACACGGCTATAACACGCTGTGATTTTCACAAGTCAAACAATGAGGAAGCTATACGGTTCTGTGTTTTTGGAGGGTGCCGTTCTGTAACATTCAGAACAAAATTATCAAAAGAATCTTTTGACTTGCTAAACATAATGCAGATGGCATATTCTGAAGCAAGAGCAGAAGCACAAGTAACAAACATGGAAGTTGGAAGAAATAACATGATGGACCATATCAGACTCATGAGAGAAAAATCGAAGGAGGTGACAAATACAAAGACATCGAGAAACACAAATATATGCTACAGAAGTGGGATGACATTTCCACATTTCTGACGCGTGTCCAGCAATGGGAAAACAATGTCGAAAATGTGATAAAAAGTAATCAATTCTCGAATGGATGTAAAGCAAATAATACAGGTGGAAAACATTGTTGACTGGAAAAATAAACAATTCATCATGTACGAAAATTGTAAAATTGAGTTAAAGATTAAAATAATGCTGTGCCCCCTTTTTTTTTTATTGAGAGTTCGATTAGAAGTAACACATATACAAAGGTGCCTGATATATCAGGCATTCTTGTCCAGTAGTGTGCTTAAAACAAAATATCAAGGATATATATTCAAATGATACAATATAGTTCTTATAAAGAGGGTATACCCAAGCGGTATATTAAAAAAATACACATATTGCCCAATTCAACATATGGCCTACAGATTAAAAAAATGACCACTTTGTATATAACCTCTATTATCTCCCGGCTTAAATCACATAGATTTCTAAAGGTCCTTAAACTTTGCATAAGAGCCTGACCCAAGGGCGTATAGATTCTCCTGTTCTCGGACTCTATGCAGTTTGGTCTGCCAGTGGCAAAATGTAGGTATGTACTCACTACACCAGTTCTGAAGTATTAGTGATCTTGCCACTAAGGAAGAAATATATAAACCTTCTGTCTGTGCAGTGCTAACTGTTATATTTGAGGAGCAGCCAAGAATTGCAATGTAGTTATCAATAGCTATCCCCGGCCCTAAGTTATATCTACAGCATTTCTCAATCTCGTCCCAGAGTTGTTTAATCTTTGGGCATTCCCAAACAATGTTGATCCAACTACCCCCCCTTCTGCTGAACAAGGTAAGTATTTATCTTCTATCTGGGGGTATATACTGTGCAAAAAAGTTGGGGTCCTATATAGTAACTATTTGGTATAAAATTGCATTTTCCTGTAATTGGCACCTCTTAGTAGAGTTGTATTGAATTTGTTGATTCTGTTCCAGACAGATCATGAGATCTGTAGGCCTTCTTTAGTTTGCCATTTATCTCGGGCCTTTTCGTACACCCTCTTGTCTTTAGGCTCTCTAAGGATTTGTAGCCAACCGCTGGTTGATCTACATGTGGTTAGTTCCAAAAGGGCCTCACTAAGGTCTAACTTTGTGAAAATTGTAATGGGATCTATCTTTTTTATAAAATGTTTAATTTGAAGAGAAAATTATTTAAATATGTCTTTAAAACACCTTATACCGCGTTCAAACTCTGTCCAGTTTTTCCAGGAATCAACATTCATAAAATCTACTACCGTTGTGTATCCATTTTCTTCCCATTTCAATAAAATATTAGGTGCGACAAGTCGCTGTTCCCCGACATATAGGTCTACCAGGCGTGTGGAGCCGTTTATCAAAGGCATATTATAAAACTTAAACAATTGTGCTTTTTGTTTTAAAAACCACTAGAGAACCTTATAACGCACTTTTAATAAAAAAATTACTAGCCTCATTGGGTCCAGGATGTTATATTCCTTCATGATTCTTGTTACGAAAACATTTTCTGTGTGAAGTGGATCAAAATAGCTAAAAATTCTGTGCGTGTTATGTACAAAATGTGCATGATAATATTCCCTCAGATTGGGGAGGGCAATACCTCCTTCCTTGGTTGTATTACTTAAAGTGGCTAGTGCTAATCTCGGTGGCTTATTGGCCCATATCAAAGATAAAAATAGCCCTTCTCTTTCTTTAAAAAAAGACATTTGTAATACGTTCAGAATTGCTGGGAAAAAAAGTTTAAAAGTTGTAGAATCGACATCCGTATTAGTCCTACCCGTCCAATTACTGAAATTGGTAGTTGGTTCCATTTTGCAAATAATCGCATGATCTTTTGTATTAATGGAACGTAGTTTAATATGTATAGGTCATTTACGTTTTCAGTGACAAGTATGCCTAGATATCGCTTAGGTCTTAAGTTATAAAGTGGATGGAATTCAGGTATTAATGAATCTTGTGAACAATTACAGAGTAAAATTTCGGCCTTGGCGTTATTTATTTTATACCCGACCAGTGCTTGAAACTCCCTTAATATTGCAAAGATTTCCTTTTGAATATTTTCCCCAGGTTTAAGAAAGAGAGCAATATCATCAGCATATAATTTTATGTTAGACATACCATGCATGGGTGCTGAAAATGCAGCTTTTTGCCTAATGGCTATTGCCAATGGTTCTATAAACAGAGCAAAGAGTATTGGAGATAAAGGAGACCCCTGGCTAGTGCCTCTATTTACTCTGCAACAGCCTACATTTCTGGAATTAATAATTATTTGCGCTGAGGCATCCTTATACAAGCGAGTCACTATCAGTATAAAAAATTTTAGGAACCCAAATCTATCAAGAATTACAAAAAGGCTTTCCCATGACACCAAATCGAAAGCTTTCTCGGCGTCTAAAAATAACACTTGTGCCGGTATTTTATTCTGGGTCATGGAGTCCAGAGCCTCTATCAAAAGGTTTGTATTTGTGGAAAGCTGTCTGCCTGCCACAAAACCACATTGGTTTGCGGTGAATAATTGAGCCTCAGATCTTATTTAGCCTATTAGCAAACAGTTTTGTGAAAATGTTATAATCAACATTTAATAGGCTTATGGGCCTATAAGAGTTAATATTTTCCTTATTCTTATCTTTCTTTAAAATACTGACTACTACAGCCTCACTGAACGATGTCGGAGGTTCTCCGCCTTTTAAAATATGATTTGCAAGCTTTAGTAATTGTAGGTTTAATATTGGGGCAAATTTCTTGAAAACTTCTGCAGGTAAACCATCTTCGCCAGCTGATTTACCATTGGCGATTGAGTTTACAACTCTTTTTATTTCCGCAAGAGAAAATTCGGACACTATAATTTGCTTTGTTGATTGGATAGAGAGGGGATAGGAAGTTTATCTAAAAACCTCACGAGACGATCAGCCGGGCTCTGTTGAGTGGTATATTTTCTCATAATGTTCTAAGAAGGCATTTCCGATCTCTAAGGAGCTAGTTATCTGCACCTTTGATACAGTGTCTGTCAAGGATGTGATCCTGTTTTTAACCTGACAATCCTTGGCCTGCCACACCAATAATCTTCCCGTATATTCACTTTCCTTGTATACCCTTTGAAGATAGGCCATGTTAGCAATGTTGCCCTGTATATAATAGTATTTCTGATTTAGCTCATGTAAACGCTTGCTTAGCAGCTAAGTTTCTCATTTGAAGATATATTCTACTAGCATGCTCCAGTCAATTTTACAAATCACGTCTCTTTAAATGTTTCTCTCTCTGTTGCTGGATTTCCTAGGTTGTAATAAAACCCTGGAGCATGGCCTTAAAGGCATCCAGACAAAATCTACCCGAGCTGTGTTGGTGTTAATCATGAACAAGTTTTTAATCTCATCAGATACCTCTGCACATCATTCTTCATTCTCTAAATTAACTTTGTAAAAAAAAACATAGTCTGGGTGTTCTTTCAATACCCACCCCTGCCACTTCCATTTTAACCAGTGCTTGATCCGAAAAGGCGTTAGGGATATACTAATGAGTAATCAATTTCAGCCCATAGGATACTAAAAAATAATCTATTCTAGAAGCAGTATTGTATTTTGCTGAAAGGCATGAGAATTCACGTTTCTTAGGGTAATGTGAGCACCATGGGTCAATCAGATCTAGTTCCCTTTTTACAATTGGCTAGAGCTATAGCCATTTATGGCTTATTTTGTCTCCGAGCTATGGTGGTTGAGTCTAATAATGGATCTTAAAGAAAATTAAAATCGCCACCTAAAATAACCTGACCTGGAATGTTAGTTAAAGCCTGCTTTAATTGTAACAAAGGGAACGGGTTCTCTAAGACTGGGGCATAAATTGTTGCTATGGTTATGTTTGTTTCGTTAATCTTCCCATTTACAAATGCCCATCTCTCCGCAGAATCTGTCCGTATGGCTTTTATCTGAAATGGTATGTGTTTACCCACATATATCCCTACCCTCTTCTGTGCACAACTAGCATTTGATAAGCAATGGAACCCAGCACCCTGTTGGAACATTTTACTCGGGCTATTCATATTCTTGAAGTGCGTTTCCTGCAGAAGTATGATATCCGGGGTGTAACCCCTTAATCAGCTTTCTATTGCCTGGGCTTTGCGTCTGTTGTTAAGACCATTAACGTTTAAAGAAATTCCTTTCAAAACATCTTTACATGTCATTGTTTCTTGTATAGAAAAATAAAGTGACTAGTCCTTTTACTATTGTAAACAAGATAATTATATCCCAGAAAGTGTCATGTGCATTGTACAGCATTGTGGCTCCGATACATCTATACTAAAAGGGTATATACTATGAAGTAATCTAAAGTGCATCATGTGCTCAAAAGCGTATAAAGTGTCATGTGCATTTTCAATAAAAAAGAACATATGCACTATGGTGCAGAGTAAAATGTATCGGATATTCTAACACGCCATTTTTAAGCGTTGACACGGCTTCCCCTTTTCTTCCCAACCTTCTGTCTTCAGCTCTATGCAGTCTACCATTAGTATATCTTTTGTGTTCTGATTTTGTTTTTTCCTGATGGTTATCTAAACATTTACTTTTGAACTCTCCTTTTTTATTTTGCATCACCCCCAACACCTCCACCTCCCCATGCCCTGTCCGGAAGATGAATTGCCCACAGCTCCCTCTTCCCCCCGTTATGCTTGGATGCCATTGTTGTGCATCCCTTCCGCGCTCCACCTACCCCCGTCAGGATTCTAATTCCTGACGTTCCTCCTCCCGCCCTCATAGAATCTTCTATATATCTAACCAAGTGGATTACATCAGCTTTGGGTGTCCGCTTCCAGTCTTCGACCTCTCAAAGATTTTCATTGGGCAGTTTCGTTAACACTAATTGGGCTACGCGTATTTCTGAAAATAAAAAGAATTGACCCTTAATTAGCACCTTGAGCTTGGATTGCTGTACTATCGAAGCCTGGGCCCCATTCCCCTTAAATCAGTCAATAATTTTGGCAAACTCTTTTCTTCGGCACGCTGTTGCTGCTGACATGTCTGATAATATATTGAATAGCGGAATTTCAACATGCTGCTACGTTTGTATTGGATAGTGGAATAACATGTGTGTATCTAAATGTTGGAAATGGCCATTTCTGCAGGGTCACCTCCAAACGTGTTGCCTTCCTCCTCCCCTTTTTGCGAAATTCATTTTTGTTGGCTTTAGCACTTTATCACTGCTAACCAGTGCTAAAGTGCTTGTGCTCTCTCCCTAAAACATGATATTATTTGACATATTTAATCCAATTATAAGTCCCTTGTAGAGTGGTATATCATATACCCAGGGCTTGTAGATTAAATGCTTACAGTGAGCCTGCAGCACTGATTGTGCCACCCACTTAAGTAGCCCTCTAAACATGTCTCAGGTCTGCCACTGCAGAGCCTGTGTGTGCAGTTTACACTGTCATGTCGACTTAGCATTTAAAACCCGTTGCCAAGCCTTAAACTCCCCTTTTTTTATATATAAGTCGCCCCTAAGGTATGCCCTAGGTAGCCCACCAGGCAGAGTGCAATATACTTAAAAGGTAGGACATGTACTTTTAAGTTTTTCATGTCCTGGTAGTGAAAAACTCCCAAATTCATTTTTCACTACTGTGAGGCCTACCCCTCTCTTAGGATAACAATGGGGATTCCTTATTACATTTAATAAGCTGTAATTCCTAATTGAGAGCGAGTACATCTATCATGTTTAATACCTATGGAATTGCAATGATAAATTCTCTTTAATGGTAAAGTCGAATTTATCATTACAATTTTACAAATTCCACTTTTAGAAAGTTTTTATTTTCCTGCTCTTAGCCCTGTGTGCCTGCAGCCTGTCTCTGATCAGTCTACGTTGGGGGACAGCTGGACTTTGTGTATTTCCTCTAGACAAACACACACAAAGGATACTTATGTGTGATTTGATGGGATTCCAGGAAGGATGGGAGGGAGGAGCTGGGCACAGCCACACACTTACACCTGAATAGGCTGTGTCCTGTCCACTCACAAAGGGCTGCATACCCCCTATAATGAGTCTGGAGCCAGGGCAGGAAGGAAGGACCTCTGTGCACTTCAAAGCCCTTCTCGGAAGTCTCCCCCACTTCAAAGGCACTACTGGGTATACGAACTGGACTTCAGACCCTACCCCTTCAGAACACTTCTGGACATGAGGATACCCTGCCAAGAAGAAGGAGTGCTGTGATGCTAAAGGACTGCTACTCTGCTGGACTGCTGCTGTGAAAGAACTGCTCTCTCGCTGTGCTGAGGAGCTGCCTGCTGCCCCCTCTGCCTGGATGAGAAGGACTAGACCTGGCTCTCTTGTCCTCTGAATCCAGAGTGACTCTAAGCACTGACTATAAAAAAAAAATGGCAAAATAGCACCATCCACTGCAAATGTATTTCAGTGGAGAGCAAGAGATCTACTAGAAAACTTAGGCAAGTTCAAAGATGTCATTACATATGAAACCAAATCATTAATGGAACAAATACATGTTCTGAAAGGAGATGTCCCTGCACCATGTTTATAGAGCAATGTAACAGCTCAAATGATGGGACTTGTAGCCATGATGTACAATATCTTAATTGAGCATCCCAATGTTCAGAGAATTCCCAGAACTGTTTGTTGGATTAAGCAAGTTCGGTGCCACTCAAATTACGCTACACATGAAGCAATACGTCTAGTGTCGCAAAATCATAGGAGGATTCAAATTTATCTGCAAAGCAAGAAGAAGAAATTCAAAGCTTCATACAACAGAAAATGGCAAATGGCATGGTAGAAATATTCACAGATAATATTAAAACACAATACAACGTGCAAAACTGTCACAAATTACAACTCATCAGGCATTATGTCAGACCTTTAGAGATTATTGGGGAACTCTACCTAGTTCAACAGGGAAAACACGGTCTGAGCTAATGTTTGGTCATTCGTGACAAACCAGTCTTTCTCAAATGGCCAAATCTGTAAGTAAAGAATATGAGAGTATTTCTAAAAAAGATGTAATTGCCAAATCCAAAATGAAGGAATTTACAGATCAAAGAAGGCAAGCCAGAGAATCAGACATTGCTCTGGGTGATTGGTTTGGTTATTGTGAAACACGTTCAAGTAAGAAAAACAGATCCATTATTTCACAGAGAAACTTTATGAGTCACACAAGTTAAAGGAATTATGGTCTCTGCAGCATCTCCGAATAAAGTTATCAAAAGGTGTCACACTTCAAAGAGATGATTAACCCAACGGATTAACTGAGAGCGCCCTTCACAATGCCAAAGAAGTAGAAAATGGAGAAGATGAGCAACTTCCGAAAGTTAACTTAACAGTACAATGGTATATGTTTGGAGCTGAAGATGAAGTTAAGGGTGATGAGATGAAACAAAGACCAGCCAGAAATATACAAGAACCTTGAAGATTAATTGAAGGGATATGATTCAAGAGCTAATTAGTTGATAATTTATTTATTTTTTTCTTTATATGTATTTGGTTTTTTTAAAAGTGAGGGGAGTTATAATGTTGTTTGTATGGAGTGCTGTCTGCGTGCAGATAGCATTCTTCAAAAGCAGGATTCTATTCTAGAATGACAAGTGGATTAGATAAGAAATGGGGAGGAAAAAAGCAGAATGGAAAATACGAGCTGTGCATAACATAATAAAAAGTTTCACCAACAGCCTCGTATGTGAATTAGCACCAAAATAATGGGGAAATCTCTTTGAAAGTGCTTGTGCCTTCACAACAGATGTGAGACAGCATGAAACACACTATAAGCGATTAGCTTATTGATACAGAACACCTGAAAAGATAGCCAAATGGAACACTCCATAAGCGATAGGAATGGAGGGAGTGCGGATCGGTTGTTTCCTTACTACTAAGGGCCTAATTATGAGTTTGGCAGTTCGAGGACCGCTAAACTCACGGTGGCGTAGAGGTCATGTTCTGGCCACTGCTGTACTGGCGGTCCGACTGCCAGATTACAACTTGGGTGTTCAGACCACCATGGCATCCCTGGTGGTGGCACAGCAGTCTGAGGGCCGCAAAAAGCTTGGTTGGTGCCCTGCGGCACCGCCAAGCATATTACGACTTTTCTCACCGCCAGCGGTCTCTTGGAGGTTCTCACTCCATGAAACTGCTGGCGGTGAGGAAAAAAGGGGCGCACTCCGTTCCTGTATTGCATGGACTGCACAGTCCATGCCGTGCAGGAACGTGCACTGGCAGACCCACGGTGGTGCAGTTTAAGGCTCACATATGAGCCTTTAAACTGCACCACCGCGGGACCGCCACACCGTCCGCCCGCCCGCCACACCATGATAATACTCGTAATCTGGCAGGAAGCAGCCCTGTTTGGTCATGTTGGAGCGGGGTGGTGGCTTGCAACCTGTTCCCACACTGCCAAAACATAATTGGGCCCTAAGTTGGGGAGATACTCAGGGGAGAATATTAATGAGTTAACAAGAGCATTTGAAACTCAGATTTCTAGAGATCCTAGAGTTATCCTAATGGGGCTTCCCTACATCTCCAAAAGGTCACCAAAATCATTGAGAGGAAAACAAGTGACAATGGCAATAGTGTCAGGACTCAGCACCCTCAGTGTAAGATTCGGGGCCAGTCCGTGGGAGCTACAGTGTTTAACCAGTCTTGGACCGCATTAGTTAATGCGAGGTCCACCAAGATGGCTGCTTGCGCTGAGGTCAGCGCTGCAGCCTTCCTAATGTGAGCACGAGACTTTCCGCACAGCTGAGGCTCGCTCTCTCCCTCAGCTGTGCGCACTTCACTCTAGGCGGTTACGTGTGAGCAGCGCTAGAGATTTCGTCCGAGTAGAGCCAGTGTAGTTAAGGCGTTTTCGAGTTTTCGCGGCAGTATTAGACTGAGAGATTCGCCGGGAGTTAATTACCTGCCATAGAAGAAAAAGGTTTTCACAGCGGAGGTTTCCGTTTCCCTTAGTGTCAGCTGCATTCCTGTCATTCCGACGGCGCAGCGGAGGTTCTGTCAGTCACGCAAGTACCAGAGCAAGCTTTGACTGTATATTCGTTACGCTTGATGTATTATTGGAATTTCCCCCTTGTAATTATTTCCCAGCATTTCCAATTCGAAAATACATTATTAAAACCAAGTAGTATGCAGAAGAGTCTTCTCTCGAATGCTTACCTGAGTATCCTGCTTAGTGAATGTCGGTATCTACTTACCTGTAAAAAGAAAGAAAAGGTATAGTTAGGTTAGTTCTAGAAATACTTAAGGACACAACAATTAATAACTCAATGAAGAACATTTAGAGTGTTATTCTCTTTTTCCCCTTTCCACAGAAGAAACACAATTCCTTATAAGAGATAGGAACAAACTATCCACAGAATAACTACATAAGAAGAGAGGCAATAACCTAGTCTTAGAGGGTACGTAGTTTTTAAGGAAAAGATAGCATAGCAAATGTCAAGTTCAGCTAGGATGTAGTAATGTGTATATTTTTGTATTATAGTGTCGAGTAGAGAATACTGCATAGAACAACCACAAGAATAGCAGTTTAGAAGACACCAGACGTAAAGAAGACCAGGCTGTCTCTTCTCTGTCCCATACCCCTTTCCCCTTGGGGGTTTCTTCATATTCCCTTGAGTATTTGGGGAGTCTGGAGGGAAGCTCGAGGGGGCTTTGGGAAATATCACCGTTCTGCTCCTGTGAAGTATCTTGGGAAAACTTCAAGTAAGTGCTCTTGACAGAGTGAAGTGCCCACGAGCTTTACTCACCTGAGCAGAATGGCCGAGGGCTTGGACCTGAAGAGTTTAGGAGGGGTTTTAGAAGTTATTCAGAAAGAATTGTTAGCTGTCAGTGAAGAGAATAAAACCCTAAGGCAGGAATTGTTGTCCTCTAGAAGAGAGACGACGGATTTAGCCAATAAGGTAGACAGTATTTTCTCAAGCACTAGTTTTTCAGCCCAATCTCCTGATACACAAGCTAGTGGCTCTACCTCTTTCCCACACTCTAGAAGCACTACACAAGTAATACACTCCTTGTCTCCAGTGATTCCACTGGCCCCCCAGAACGCTTTAGTGGTGACCCACAAAAGGCTCAAATCTTCCTTACGCAATGCTCATTGCACTTCATGTGTCGGCCCACCATTTTCCCTGATGCACAGTCCCGGGTAGCGTTTGTTCTATCCTATCTAAGTGGAGACGCAGCGGCTTGGTCTATGCCATTGGTCTCCAAAGATTCAACAATTCTGTATGATTTTGATGAATTTAAAAATAATTTTTGCGAATCTTTGATCGAAGGAAAGTTTCCCAAGCCACAGACAACGAGTTACTGGAGTTACGACAAGGAAACAAGGAATTAATTACCTACTTGACCCAGTTTAATAAACTCATTGTAGAAACCGATTGGCCTGAGAATAAAAGAGCTGCATTATTTTATAGGGGCTTGAAAGATGAACTCAAGGATGCCCTGTCCCAAATACCAAATCGGCCAACCGAAGTTTCCACTCTCATAGATTTGGTCCTAGAATTAGATTATCGATTGTCTGAACGAAGAGGCGAAAGAAGGAAGGATTTTCGCCCGAGTGTACCCAGATTTGACCGGATGAAATCTGAAATAACTAGACCAGCAGAGAACACCCAATCGGTCGAGCCCATGCAAATTGGTGCGGTCAGAGGTCCTCTGTCCAAGGAAGAAAAGGAGAAGAGGAGGTTGAACAATCTTTGCATGTACTGTGGAGTCAGTGGTCACTTTGTTAAGTTCTGTCCGAAGAAACCAGCAACTTCACCGAAGGAAAACTTGCGGCACCACTTGTAGGCGGAGTTGGACAGGTGGATGCTAAGGAAATCACAACTCCAAAACCTCATTTGTTGGCGAACACACTGCAGTCATCTGCTCCTCACTTAACTCTTTCAGTTACCTTAAAATTTCGATCGTTCTCTCACCAGGACATTTCGGTGATGATTGACTCCGGAGCTACCGGAAATTTCTGCGACCTCAAATTTGCTGCTAAAATAGGATTACAAGCAATACAAAAACTAAGAGTGAAGCAGTGAGAGCGGTAGATGGCACGAATCTTTCCTCGGGGCCGATCGTCAGTCACACTGAGTTAGTGGAACTCATTCTACCTGAGGGTCATCGAGAAGGTCTGCAGTTCAACTTAATTGATGCGCCGCAGTTTCAATTAATCCTAGGCCTTCCGTGGTTAACAGAACATAATCCTCAAATTGATTGGGAGAAAAGATCAATTAGAATGAACTCTGAATTCTGCAAGGAGTCCTGTTACCACGATAAAAATCAAGAGAAGGAGTCTGGTTTAGCTTCCAGTCTGTGTGAAAATGGAGCGGCAGTGTGCGTGATCCGTACAGAAGAAATTCCAAAAATATATCGGGACTATGAAGATGTCTTTAGTGAAGTAAATGCCGAAAAGCTTCCTCCTCACAGGTCCTATGATTGTAAGATTGAGTTGGAACCCGGTGCGAACCTCCCGTGCAGTAGAATCTATGCCCTGACTGAAAAGGAGGACTCATACTTGAAGGAATATATCCAAACCTACTTAAAAATGGTTTCATCAGGCCTTCACAGTCTCCGGTCTCTTCGCCGTTATTTTTTGTGCCTAAGAAGGAAGAAGGTGATCTCAGAACTTGCATTGACTACCGCGCTCTGAACAGAATCACCGTCAAGAACAGGTACCCTTTGCCTCTGATTTCCGTACTTTTGGACCAGGTTAAGGGAGCCCAAATATATTCCAAGCTCGACCTCAGAGGGGCGTATCATTTGATCCGAATCAGAGAGGGGGATGAATGGAAGACCGCGTTCAGAACCAAGTTTGGTTTGTACGAATACCAAGTTATGCCCTACGGTCTTTGCAATGCCCCGGCAGCTTTCCAGTATTTTATAAATGACGTTCTGAGTCAGTATATTGACAAGTGTGCTATTGTCTATATTGACGACATTCTGATTTACTCAGCGTCGGAAGATGAACATCAAGAACACGTCAAAGGAATCTTGGAGAAGCTGAGAGAGAACAGTCTATATGTCAAGCTGGAAAAATGTGCATTCCATGTACGATCGGTGGCTTTCCTTGGATTCATTCTATCTCCAGAAGGAGTCACCATGGATACTCAAAAGACCAAGGCAGTGTTGGATTGGCCATCCCCAAACACAGTAAAGGAAATACAGCGATTTATTGGGTTTGCAAACTTCTACAGGAGGTTTATTCAGGATTTTTCTCGAAAGGTAATTCCAATAACTCGTCTGTTGAGAAAAGGTGTTCCGTTCTCCTGGTCAGAAGAAGCAGCGGATGCCTTTCAGTCTCTCAAGGAGAGTTTTACTTCCGCGCCTATTCTCCTGCACGCTGATCCAACCCAGCCCTTTTATTTGGAGACAGATGCATCAGATCAAGCTATCGGAGGTGTTCTCTCTCAAAGACACAAGGAAACCGGCCAATTACACCCAGTCGCGTACCATTCCCGAAAACTTCTCCCGGCTGAGATTAACTATACAATTACGGAGAAGGAGCTTTTAGCTATAAAAGATGCCTTCAAGGAGTGGAGACACTACCTGATGGGAGCTCGACATACAGTAACAGTATTTACAGACCATAAGAATTTGCAATTCCTGAAATCAGCTAGAACTCTGACACCACGGCAACTCAGATGGTCTTTATACTTTGCGGATTATAACTTTGTGATCACCTATCGCCCAGGAAGTAAGAACGGTAAGGCGGACGCCTTATCCAGATTGGACACTGATGAGCAAAGATTGGTTATTGATGACCAAAAATCATTCCAGAATCGAAGATTGTGGGAGCCGTGATTAGAGAAATAGACTCACTGGATGAAAAAGTACGAAAGTTGTTTACTCCAGAAGAACTCCAGCAATGGGTGGTGGAAAACTCGTCTCGAGAAATTCGCAATGGATTGCCCTATCATGATGGAGCCTTGTTCATCCCTACCTTGGAACTGCAAGAACAAATTCTACATGACTGCCATGATCACCCCTTGGCAGGTCATAAAGGAATTAATAAAACTGAAGAACTGATCAAGAGACAATTCTGGTGGCCAAGAATGTCTAAAGACATCAAGCAATATGTGTTAGGTTGCGGAATCTGTGCTCAGGGAAAATCGACACGACAATCACCCCAGGGGTTATTACAACCAATGCCTACCCCCTCACCCCTGGCACACAGTGACTATGGACCTTATTGTAGACCTACCCTCCAGTGGAGGCTTTAGTGCAATACTGGTTTTTGTGGATGCGTTCACCAAGATGGCCCACTTTGTCCCATTAAAAGATACCCCTAGTGCTAAAGAGTTGGCCACACAGTTTGGTTTACATGTGGTGAGGTTACACGGTATCCCGAAGGTTCTAATTTCAGATTGTGGCTCTCAGTTCCTGTCTCATTTTTGGAGGGCTTTTACCCAAGGGTTAAACATAGAAACTAAATTCTCCACTAGTTATCACCCAGAGACAGACGGTCAGACAGAAAGGGCAAATCAGGAGCTAGAACAGTATCTAAGACTATTTTTGTTAGATCAGGAAGGAGATTGGCCAGATCTCCTCTGGGCTGCGGAATTTGCGCACAATAACTCTAAGAATAGTTCTACTGGTCATTCTCCATTTTATTTAAATTATGGTCAACACCCAAATCTGATGATCAGCACTGATGAAGTTCCAGTTCCAGTAGCTACAGAAATTGTTAGGCACTTAAGTGAAACACACGAAAGGGCTAGAGAACAGCTGGAAAAGTCTAAAGAATTATATAAAAGTTATGCAGACAAAAAAGAAGACTAGAAGATGATTATTTAATTGGGAGCAAGGTCTGGCTCAGTACCAAGAATTTAAAACTAAAGGGAAATAGAAAATTCCAACCTCGCTTTATTGGCCCCTTTGAAGTTGAGAAGAAGTTAAATCCGGTGACCTATAGATTGAAATTGCCTACACAATTAAAGATTCATCCAGTTTTTCACGTTTCCTTATTGAAGAAATCATCACCGTATCTCAGGTCTAGAGTTTCCCCAAAGCCAGTTCAAACTGTAGATGGAGAGGAGTTTGAAGTAAAAAGAATAGTAGATTCCAAATGGAAGAACAGGAAGTTATACTACTTGGTAGATTGGAGAGGCTACGGTCCTGAGGAGAGATCCTGGGAACCACAGTCTAATGTGCATGCCCCAAGACTAGTAAAGTCTTTCCATGAGCAATTCCCCTTAAGGCAAAACCTGGGGAAACCCTCTGCGGAGGGGTACTGTCAGGACTCAGCACCCTCAGTGTAAGATTCGGGCCAGTCCGTGGGAGCTACAGTGTTTAACCAGTCTTGGACCGCATTAGTTAATGCGAGGTCCACCAAGATGGCTGCTTGCGCTGAGGTCAGCGCTGCAGCCTTCCTAATGTGAGCACGAGACTTTCCGCACAGCTGAGGCTCGCTCTCTCCCTCAGCTGTGCGCACTTCACTCTAGGCGGTTACGTGTGAGCAGCGCTAGAGATTTCGTCCGAGTAGAGCCAGTGTAGTTAAGGCGTTTTTCGAGTTTTCGCGGCAGTATTAGACTGAGAGATTCGCCGGGAGTTAATTACCTGCCATAGAAGAAAAAGGTTTTCACAGCGGAGGTTTCCGTTTCCTTAGTGTCAGCTGCATTCCTGTCATTCCGACGGCGCAGCGGAGGTTCTGTCAGTCACGCAAGTACCAGAGCAAGCTTTGACTGTATATTCGTTACGCTTGATGTATTATTGGAATTTCTCCCCTTGTAATTATTTCCCAGCATTTCCAATTCGAAAATACATTATTAAAACCAAGTAGTATGCAGAAGAGTCTTCTCTTCGAATGCTTACCTGAGTATCCTGCTTAGTGAATGTCGGTATCTACTTACCTGTAAAAAGAAAGAAAAGGTATAGTTAGGTTAGTTCTAGAAATACTTAAGGACACAACAATTAATAACTCAATGAAGAACATTTAGAGTGTTATTCTCTTTTTCCCCTTTCCACAGAAGAAACACAATTCCTTATAAGAGATAGGAACAAACTATCCACAGAATAACTACATAAGAAGAGAGGCAATAACCTAGTCTTAGAGGGTACGTAGTTTTTAAGGAAAAGATAGCATAGCAAATGTCAAGTTCAGCTAGGATGTAGTAATGTGTATATTTTTGTATTATAGTGTCGAGTAGAGAATACTGCATAGAACAACCACAAGAATAGCAGTTTAGAAGACACCAGACGTAAAGAAGACCAGGCTGTCTCTTCTCTGTCCCATACCCCTTTCCCCCTTGGGGGTTTCTTCATATTCCCTTGAGTATTTGGGGAGTCTGGAGGGAAGCTCGAGGGGGCTTTGGGAAATATCACCGTTCTGCTCCTGTGAAGTATCTTGGGAAAACTTCAAGTAAGTGCTCTTGACAAATAGTTGCTGGGATACAATGTCTCTTACTACTCATGAGTAAGAACACCATACCTACCTTTAAAACCTGGGTGATGCAGCTATGAAACAAATTTGGCACCGAAAAGATAGCCATCGCAATGGACAACAAATTAAAAGCATATGAGGTAGATTGGCCCCATTCCTACAGATCCTTTAATACTGGTCCCGAAAGCTTTCTTATCCACAATATCGCAAAACGATAAGGCTCATCCCAGATTAAGGGCCCCATTATAATGTCGGTCGGAAAGTCTCCGACCTGCTATCGGAGGCTTTCCGACCAACATAATAGGTTTCACTTTTGACCGCTGTATCACAATGACGGTGGTTGGAAGTGGGCTGTGCAGGGATTAACAGAAACTCCTATTTCTCTATGGGAGCTTGTACTGTGTCTGATTTACAGCCGCAGTACAAGCTTCCATAGAGAAATGGGAGTATGCAATCACATTGTAATAGTAGTGTCGGGACCGCCGACCGGAGTTCGGTTGGTCCTGACATCACATCCGCCCAACATCATAATGAGGCCCCTAAGTGTCCCAAATCCTACCTAGGTAGAACATAGAAACATTCTATTAACACCTATTACAAATAAATGAACTGCCTCTGACATGCAGAAAAGGGGGAAGCAGTACTCACATGTGAACATTGTAATACCACTATGGAGACCACAAGGAGAAGGGAGTGGGAGTGGGGGAGTTTAAAGTATACCAAGTGCACTACAGGTGCTTGGGTACTCCAAGTATTAACAGAGTTCTGCCATCATGTTCCAGAGAAGGTTTCAGTGTGCCTGGGCGCTAACAGTAAAATTAGGGTGCAGTAATCGAATGCCATGCTGCTGCTGTTTTACTTTGCCCCTGCATAATTTTCTCAGGCAAGGTTGATAGGGTACGTCCTTGTTGGTGCCGAGAGCAATAGAGAGGGAGAGCAGAGAACACTGGGCACCTCAACTTTCAGGTACATGAAAGCAGTGAGAGGCCTGCTGCCATGTGCCATTTTCAATAATTCTGCTACACCTAAAATTCATAAAAAGCCAGAGCTAATGTAGAAACTCCACTGTGACTTATAGGAAACCTGTGATAGTGGATGGAGAGGACACTCAAAAAACCCTTCAAGTTTGAACGAGGTTTAGATAGTTCACTTAAAGCTCCAAGATACCCAAAATAGCAATTTGACGCAACAAGATGAGCATGTGATGTCTTCTTGAAGGAATTAGGGAGCTGCACAGCAATGATGTGTCCTACAGCAAAGTAAACAGCATAATGAAAACCATGCTTAGCAGCTGGCGATGCATCGGTTTTAAGGAACTGCGAGGCTGCGATGCGGAGTCCGTCCGTAGTCACTGAGGCTGCTGTTGATGTGAGATGCAAGGACTGTGTCGAGCCACCAGGGCGATGCGTCTATTCCGAGGACTGGGGTGGGGTTGATGCAGGTCTTTGCAACAGGTCCAATCCACGCAGCAGCAGCGATGCATCGATTCTGCTCGGGATGTGTCACTCAGCAGAGAAGATACGTCGGTTCTGCTGGCAACCACATTAGGCCCACTAGGTCCAGGACTTGGGTGGCACCACTTGGAAAGGGCCGACTCACAGATGGCAGAGTCCAGGTGCAGGTGCAAGATGGTTGGATGCCTGTTATATCCCTGACACTTCAGATTGGGAGGCCAGCCAACTAGTCCTTGGAGTCACTCTTGGCTCTGGGTTCATGGGGTGCAGGTCCAGTCCGTCTCACCAAGGCAAGAGGGCAGCAGGGCATCACAGCAGAGCAGGAGTCCAGCAGAATGCAGTCCAGCAGAGTGGCAGTCCTTCAGCAGCACTGCTGTCCTTCTTCCTGGTAGAGTATCCACAGGTCCAGAAGTGTACTGAAGTGGTGGTGTCTGCGGACCCTCTTTTATACACAGTTGTGTTATGAAGTGTTGACAAGCTTCTAGAGGCATGCATTTGAAATACACAGATGCCCTGCCTTCCCTGCCCCGGCTCCAGACTAACTACAAGGGGTATGCAGCCCTTTGTGTGGGGACACGACACAGCCTATTCAGGTGTAAGTGAGGCTGGGCCCAGCTCCTCCCACCATCCTGCCAGTAATGGCACATGCAGTTACACCTAACATCCCATTGTGTCTGGCTGTCAAGGATGGGATCAACAATATCGTCCTACAAAAATATTCTTTCAAAAATATTGTTTCCCTATACTTATTAATGGTAAATACAAAAATATTTTAAACAAATTGTATTTACCACTAATATTGTTAAAAAACATACAACAATATCATTTTTAATATATATTTTTTTAAATAGCAAATCATAAATATTTTAATATATAACATTAATCTAATGTAAATTAAATAAATGTAAATAATATTTATTACTATATGTAAACACACACATATATGTGTGTATGTATATCTATATATATATATATATATGTATATATGTGTGTATATATATTGTGAGAAGCTGGTCTGGTATATGATGTCCACTAATGTAAGTGGACACCTTGCACCAGTCCAGACAACCTTTATGGTGATTTAAGAGGTCTCAGACAACCTTGGAAAGCTATCCAAGTGATAGCTGTGGAAAGCAGCCTCAGGCTTAGTCTTGAAGGAGTGTAAAGCAGCTTGTTTTACCAGAATGCAATCTCATAGTATAGATTAAATGAAAAAGAACCACACAAAGTATTTATAAAAATATGTATTTATTATATAACACTATCTAGTACGTTACGGTATCTCCCACACGGAGATAGACACAAAGCACACAATACTAAAGCACAGAAATCACAGTAAATAGCACTAATACACAGTGGGCCCCAGGGGGGGACCAAACAATATACTAAGAAAGTGGTATAAGAATCACTACTTGAGTCAAGACAATGTTGAGAGGACGTATAATTGCTGGGGACCCACTGAACCACCCAAGGTGAGTAGATAGGGACCCCACGGAGAGCGTGTGCACTGTGTGAACACGACTGCGTGCTCCGTACAAGTCTAAGTGCAAGTCGCGGTTGGATTTTTAAAGATCAGAGGCCCTTCCCAGTAGACCCTGAAGAAACCCAGTGAAAGACAGAAGGTTGGAGAGCCACCCCACCCGTGGATACCGTGGTACCCAAGTTACCTATCCCAGGGAGGCCGGGTGCATAGGTGTGAAGTGGCGTCGGACACTGCTGTTGAACCCAATGGAGGACTTCAGGAAAGTGCTGCTGCTGAAAGAGGAGAAAGTGTCCGGAGGAATCCAAACATGGATTCTTGAAGAGGAGTACCTGAAAGCTAAGGGGACAGTGTCTATGTCACTCAGGGGTGACCAGGAGACTTGGAAGACGGATGCCCTCCAATGTCGGGTGCTTCAGGTAAGATGACGGTGACCTTGACTCTGCAGCTGCTGAGGACAACCAGGACCCGGATACGAGCTGTCTTACGAAGGATGTCGAGTGCTGAGGGGTCGGTGTCCGGCAGGAGCACAAACAAGCCTTGGCAAATGCAACCCACACAGGAAGTCAAGATGGTGCACGGATGGGACCAGCAAGGTCCAAGAGACTCACCACAAGCAGGCGAGTCAGGGCAGGCCCCAAGCAATCAGGGGAGCCCAAGGGAAACAAAGGTGACCCTCAAATGGACCCAGAGGCCGGAGGCACAGGAGTCGTGGAAGTACCTCAAGCAGCTCACCAAAAGATGCAGGCCACGATGCACAAGATGCGGTGGGGCCGAAGATTCTGGTCACTGATGGTGCTCGAGGTTGGGGCTACTGGGAACCCGAAGATCTTCTTGCAAAGATGTCAACAAGCCTTTGCAACTGCAAGGGGACGCGGTACTCATGGGTTTGGTGATTGCAACCCTCACAAGGACTACTGGCCGCAAACTTGGTGAGAGGGTAGAGCAGGCTTCAGAAGCTGGGGAAAACCACCACCTGTGTTGCAGAGCCCACGGAGTCTGGAGGAGCTCAGGATCTGCAGACCGGTCAACTTAGTTTCGGTGCCTGCTAATGCAGGGGAGTGACTCCTTCACTCCAAGGGAGATTACTTTGGTAGTCCTTGATGCTTCACAGGCCTTGGGAGGTTCCTGTATGATGCACAGACACAGACAATGCAGCAGACTGGAAGGGAGACGAAGTCAGGCCCAAACGAAGTCCAGCGAAGTCCAGAGTGCCCAGACGGTAGAAATGGGGTGGTTTCAATTCTGAATCTTATCCCATGATGAATCTAGGGACCTACACCCAGGTAAGCCCTGAAGTACCCTAAGGAAAGAGTTGGGACGATTCAGGGGACCCTCCCAGGGGAGGGTCTGAACTGGGGGGAGTTTACTCCCATGTCCAGTTTTGCACCAGAGCGGGAGCCAACGGCTCCCAGGACTGGTTTGAACTGCATTTTGCACATGGACACCATATGTGCCCCTCATGCAGATTTTCAGGCGCTGGCAAGCGCACACACCCAGCCCTAATACACTAAATCCTGTCTGGGAGGTGGTCACACCTCCCTGTGACAGGATACCTATTGTTCTACCTTCCCCTGCTAGAGCTGGGCTCAGCAGCAGGAGGGCAGAAATATGTCTCTGGTCGTCAGCAACCATTTTGTGCTGTCTGGGACTAGAAGGTGGGTACCGGGAACACTGAGAGCCTAACGGAGGGAGGGCTCTACCAGTGCTTGGAATCATACCCCACACCGTTTACGGTGTGGGGTATGATTCCAACATGTTTGATATCAAACATGATAGGATTCGTTGCAGCCGTTTTCGAGATGGTCATCGCGTGATTACGCGGTGCCCCTCTATATAGTATATTGCTGCTTCACTGACAACCTGGGAGAATGGACTCCTTAGGCTGCAGGGGTGTCCTGCTCATGCAGGGGCACCCTCTCACTTAGAACCAAGCACCCTGCCCTCAGGATTGTAAAGGCCTCCTATAGGGGTGACTTAGGTTTTAAGTGCAGTGACCCTTCGATATAGTAAACCTACATCTTTAGTAAGTGGTGCATGCACCAACTTACACAGGCTGCAATGGCAGGCCTGTAGTTCCATTTTGAAGGGTCTCTCATGGGTGGCATAATACCTGCTTCAGCCCATGGGAGGCCTCTGGGTACCTATGCCCTGAGTACATGGGTTCCATATACTAGGTACTTATAAGGGTACCCCAGTACCCAATCTGGGATGTACCTAAGTACTGAACACAACAATTTAGGGAGAAAGCAGATAGGCTGGGGTCCTGATTAGCAGGATCCCAGTCAGACTAGTCAAAAACAACATCACATCAAGCAAAAAGTGGGGGATAACCATAAGAAGCAGATCCTACTTTCCTACCCCCCCAAACATAAGGAGACTAGACTAACCTTGCCCAGTTGAGTCTTCATTTTCTAAGTGGAAATATCTGGAGAGTCCATCTGCATTGGCATGGTTACTCCCAGGTCTATGTTCCACTGTATAGTCCATCCCCTGTAGGGAAATGGACCACCTCAAAAGTTTGGGGTTTTCACCCTTCATATGTTTTAGCCATAAGAGGGGCTTATGGTCTGTCTGAACAATGAAGTGAGTGCCAAACAAGTATGGCCTCAACTTCTTCAGGGCCCAGACCCCAGACCCCAGCAAAGGCTTCCCTCTCTATAGCTGACCAACGTTTCTCTCTGGGGGTCAACCTCCTGCTAATAAAAGCTACTGGTTGATCCTGGCCTTCTGCATTAAGTTGTGACAACACAGCCCCTACCCCCAACTCAGATGCATCTGTTTGGACAATAAATTGCTGGGAGTAGTCAGTACTCTACAGAATGGGAGCAGTGCACATGGCTTGCTTGAGATCATCAAATGCCTTCTGACAGCTGAACTTTCTTGGGCATTTTCTTGGAGGTGAGATCATTCAAGGGAGTCACTATGGACCCATATCCTTTTACAAAGCTCCTGTAATACCCAAGAAAGCTCTGACCTGAGTCTGGGTTGTTGGAGCAATCCAGTCCATTATGCTTTTGCTCTGAAGTGGTTGAACCTGGCCTCCACCCACAAGGTGGCCCAGGTACACAACCTTGCGCTGCCCTATCTGGCACTTAGTAGCCTTGATAGTGAGGCCTACTTTCTGCAGAGCCTCCAAAACATTCTTCAGGTGGACCAGGTGATCCTCCCAGGTGGAGCTAAAGACAGCTATATCATCAAGATATGCTGCACTATAGGCTTTCAGACCTGTGAGAACTTTGTTCACCAGCCTTTGGAATGTGGCAGGTGCATTCTTCAAACCAAAGGGCATCACAATAAATTGATAATGCCCACTAGGGGTTAAGAATGCTGTTTTTGGTTTGGCATCCTTAGCTAGTCTGATTTGCCAATAACCGGCAGTTAGGTCAAATATGCTCAAGAACTTGGCTGAGGCCAAAGTGTCAATAAGCTCATCTGCCCTAGGAATTGAATGAGCATCAGTCCTAATGACTGCATTAAGTCCCCTGTAATCAACACAAAACCTCATCTCTCTCTTAGCACCCTGGGTGTGAGGTTTTGGTACCAAGACCACTGGACTAGCCCAAGGACTATCGGAGGGCTCAATCACTCCCAACCCCAGCATCTTTTGGACCTCTGTCCTGATGCAATCTCTGATATGGTCAGGCTGCCTGTAGATTTTATTCTTGACAGGTAGACTCTCACCTGTGTCCACTTCATGGGTACACCAGGTGGTTTGACTGGGTGTCACAGAAAACATGTGCCTATATTGATCGAGGACCTTCCTACAATAAATCTGCTATTGGTCAGTGAGGCTGCCTGCCAAGGCTACACCATCAACTGACCCATCATCAGGGTTTTGTGAGAGGAGATCAGGGAGAGGGTAACTCTCTTCCTCCTGTCCCTCATCAGTTGCCATGAGCAAGCCCATGTCAGCTCTGTCTACAAAAGGTTTGAGCCTGTTCACATGGAGCACCCTGTGGGGGCTCCTGGGAGTGCCAAGGTCCACCAGGTAGGTGACCTCACCTTTTTGCTCAATGATAGTGTGGGGTCCACTCCGTTTATCTTGGAGAGCTGTTGGGGCCACAGGCTCCAACACCCACACCTTCTGGCATGGCTGGTAAACAGCCAGGACAGCCTTTTGGTCATGCCAAGCTTTTTGCAATTCTTGACTGGCCAACAAGCTTTTACTTGCCTTCTT
This sequence comes from Calotriton arnoldi, assembly GCA_963921515.1. Lineage (NCBI taxonomy): Eukaryota > Metazoa > Chordata > Amphibia > Caudata > Salamandridae > Calotriton > Calotriton arnoldi. The sequence continues at coordinate 164,949 of CAWUFW010011357.1, read as the reverse complement.
CATGTATTCAGCCATCCTGGAGCGGAGACTGTGGGCCCGATTCACAGAACTAACTTAAGACAAAATCCTAAACTTACTACCATTTTGGTATTCACAGAAGGCACTTACTAATTTTGGTATTCACAGAAGGCACTTACTCATTTTGAGTAACTTACTCATTATGAGTAACTTACTCATTTGGTATTCACAGAAGGCACTTACTCATTGATGAGTAAGTGCCTTCTGTGAATACCAAAATGAGTAAGTTGCTCAAAACGAGTAAGTTACTCAAAATGAGTAAGTTACTCATTTTGGTATTCACAGAAGGCACTTACTCATCAATGAGTAAGTGCCTTCTGTGAATACCAAAATGAGTAAGTTACTCAAAACGAGTAAGTTACTCAAAATGAGTAAGTTACTCATTTTGAGTATTCACAGAAGGCACTTACTCATCAATGAGTAAGTGCCTTCTGTGAATACCAAAATGAGTAAGTTACTCAAAATGAGTAAGTTACTCAAAATGAGTAAGTAAGTGCCGTCTGTGAATACCAAAATGAGCAAGTGCCTTCTGTGAATACCAAAATGGTAGTAAGGTTTGGATTTTGTCTTAAGTTAGTTCTGTGAATCGGGCCCCAAGTACATAGTCCACCATGTCTTGTTTGGGAGGTTTGAGAGGTAACCCCCATCCCTCCTTCACCAAACATAAGGGACCCCTAACTGGATGCCCAAACCGAAGTTCAAAAGGGCTGTAGCCAACCCCCTTCTGAGGGACCTCTCTGTAGGCAAAGAGAAGGCAGGGCAGTAGGACATCCCATTTTCGCCTAAGCTTTTCTGGGAGGCCCATGATCATGCCCTTCAGGGTTTTGTTGAATCTCTCAACTAACCCATTGCATTGAGGATGATAGGATGTGGTGAATTTGTAATTCACTCCACACTCCTTCCACATTGCAGTGATGTAACTTGACATGAAGTTTGTACCTCGGTCAGTTAAAAGCTCCTTAGGGAAGCCCACTCTGGAAAAAATTCCTGAGAGGGCCCTGGCCACCACAGGAGCTGTGGTGGTTCTAAGGGGAATGGCTTCTGGGTATCTAGTGGCATGGTCCACCACCAGTAGTATGTAGCTGTGCCCAGATGCTGTAGGAGGGTTCATGGACCAATGATATCAATCTCAACCCTCTCAAAGGGAACCCCCACCACTGGAAGTGGTATCAGGGGGGCTGGCATGTGGCACAGGAACGACAAAACTCCTTTGTATCCTCAGACATGTGAGGCCAGTGAAAGTGAGGGACAGGCCTGTCCCAAGTCTTACTTTGGCCTAAGTGTCCTGCCAGGGGAATGTCATGTGCTAGGGTGAGTAGGAAGCCCCTAAACTTCAGAGGTACAACCAACCTCCTGGTAGCACCAGGCTTGGGGTCTCTGCCCTCTTAATAAATGAGTCCCTCATCCCAGTAGATACTGTGGGACCCACTGACATTCCCAGCAGCCTCAGCAGCAGCTTGCTGTCTGAGGGGTTCAAGAGAGGGACAGGTTTGCTGCTCCAAACTCAAGTCTGCCCTGTAAGGGCCCCCTGTCCCCAAGAACTCAGCCTGATCAGGCTCAAGCTCATCTGGGACAGTTCCTTCACAGGGACTTGGATCATCTCCCTCAAGAGACTGATCCTCACTCTGAGTCTGGGGGGAAGAGACAGCCTTACCCCTTCTTCTTCTTCTTCTCTTGGAAGGCACCTGGTCCATTGTTCCAGGATCCAGGGCCTGTTCAGTGGATGTCAGTTTGGCTTGTGACCTAGTCACAGCAAACACATCTGCAGAGATGCCCAAAATTGCTGCATGAGTCCTAAATTCAACTTCAGCCCAGGCTGAATTTTCCAAATCATTGCCCAACAAACAATCTACTGGTAGGTCTGACGTTACCACAACCTTCTTAGGGCCAGTTACCCCTCCCCAGCTGAAATTAACAACTGCCAAGGAATGGTCAGTCCTGACATTGTTTGCATTGGTCACTTGGTACATTTCACCAAGTATGATCTGTCCAGGAGACACAAGCTTTTCTGTCACCATGGTGACACTGGCCCCTGTGTCCCTGTAGGCCATTGCCTCTGTTCCATTAATCAAAGGCTGTTGTCTGTACTTGCCCAGGTTACTGGGATGACAAGTAAGGTGGCAATATCCATGCCATTATTGCAGACTAGAACAGCCTGAGCTGGAGTTCTGACTAAGCCAGAACCCACCTCAGATCCTAAGGTTAACCCCACTAATCCCTTGTTCCCTGTACCATCCACTTGTACTTGTGTTAGGGGGAGCAGTTGTCTTAGGGGCAGTGGTGGTAGGAATAGTTTCCTTGGCTTATAGACAATCAGCATCTTTTGTCCAATGAGTTTTTACCTTACAAAAGTAACACCTAGGTTTCTTTTTGCCTTTTCCCTTGTTGGATTGTGACTTCCCCCCAGATGCAGGTTTTTGGGGCCCTGATGAAGACTTTTTTTTGTCTTTACCCTTGTCCCCAACCTTATATTGAGTTTTTGAAGAATCTTGCTTCTTATGGTCACCACTATTGTTCTGGTTTTTCTGCTTCACCATGGTCCTGACCCATTTATCTGCATTCTTTCCCAATTCTTGGGGAGAAGTCAGATCTGAGTCCACCAGGTATTGATGCAATAGCTGATTTTGGCAATTATTAAGGATCTGCTCCCTCATAATCAAATTGTATCAATCAATCAATCAGGGGAATTTTAAGCGCACTACTCACCCGTGAGGGTCTCAAGGTGCTGGGGGGGGAGGTAGGCAGTTCCGTTCAGTCGAAAAGCCAGGTCTTGAGTGTCTTCCTGAAGATGTTCAGGGAGGGGGTGTGTCTGATGTCCGTCGGGAGCTAGTTCCAGGTCTTGGCCGCGATGTAGGAGAAGGCTGTTCCACATTGTTCTGGCTCTGTGGATCCAAGGGATTTCGGCGAGGTCGGCGGATCTGAGGTTTCTTTTGGGTATGTGTAAGGAGATTCTTTCGTTGAGGTATTTGGGTCCGGTGTTGTGGAGGCATTTGTAGGTGTGGGTGAGTATCTTGAAGGTAACTCTCTTCTCAACGGGGAGCCAGTGGAGGTTCCACAGGTGTTGGGTGATGTGTTCGTGCCGAGGGATGCTGGGTATGAGTCTGGCTGCGGTGTTCTGTATGGTCTGGAGCTTGCAGAGTAAAGACTTGTTGTTCCTGGCATAGAGGGTGTTTCCGTAGTCGAGTCTGCTGGTTATGAGTGCATGGGTGACGGTCTTTCTTGGTTTGGGGGGAATCCATTTGAAGGTCTTTCGGAGGATGCGGAGGGTGTTGAAACAGCTGGAGGCGACGGCGTTGATCTGTCGGGTCATGGAGAGGGAGGAGTCGAGTACGATGCTGAGGTTCCGGGCGTGGTCGGTGGGGGTGGGAGGGCTGCCGAGGGTGGTGGGCCACCAGGTGTTGTCCCATGCAGAGGGGGAGGGTCCGAGGATGAGGACCTCTGTCTTCTCTGAGTTGAGATTCAGGCAGCTGCTGCTCATCCAGAATTCGACATTCTTCATTCCTTCATGGAAGTTGATTCTGGGGGTGGTGGGGTCATTGGTGAGGGAGAGGATGAGCTGGGTGTTGTGGGCGTAGGATACTATGCTGAGTCCGTGCTGTCTGACGATGGCGGAGAGGGGGGCCATGTAGATGTTGAAGAGGGAGGGGCTGAGCGATAATCCTTGGTGTACTCCGCAGTTGATTTCCGTGGGTTTGAATAGGAAGGGAGGCAGTCTGATTCTTTGGGTTCTGCCGGTGAGGAATGAGCGGATCCAGTCGAGGGCTGTTCCTTGTATGCCGGCTTCGTGGAGTCTGGCGGTGGGAGATGGTGTCGAAAGCTGCCAAGAGGTCGAGTAGGATCAGGGCTGCGGTGTGTCCTTGGTCGAGGAGAGTGCCGATGTCGTCTGTGGTGGCGAGTAGAGCAGTCTCGGTGCTGTGGAATCCCGATTGGGAGTGGTCGAGGATGGAGTTTTCTTAGATTAATTTTGTTAGTTGAGAATTGACGTTCCTCTCTGTGACTGTGGCCGCAAAAGGGAGGAGGAAGATGGGCCGGTAGTTCTTGAGGTCCGTGGGATCAGATGAGGGCTTCTTGAGCAGGGGTCTAACTTCTGCTTGTTTCCAGTCGTCGGGAAAGATGCCGGTCTTGAAGGTGGCATTGATGGTGTGTCGTAGTTATGGAGCAATGGTGGTTGTGGCTCGGTGGAAGATGTGAGGTGGGCAGGGGTCCGTGGGGGCCCCTGAGTGGATGCCTTTCATGGTCGAGAGGGTGTCTTCTGTGGTGACTGGGGTCCAGGAGGAGATGGTGGGCTGGCTGGCGTTGCTGGAGAGGGAAGTGGTTTTGGGGTCGGGTGTCTGGAAGGGATGATGTCCTTGGTTTCGCTGGCGGGCTTGGTGAATTCCTGGATGATGCTGAAGAGTTCCTTGGAGTTGCTGGATTTGGCGAGGATCTTGTTATGCATGAAGGTCTTTTTGGTGGTTCTGATGCGTTGGTGGTATTCCTTCGTGGCGTTCTTGTAGGCGGTGCGGTCTTCAGGCATTTTGCTGTTTCTCCAGATCTTCTTGAGGCGTCTGCAGGTGCGTCTTGATTCTTGGAGGTCGGTGGTGAACCAGTTGGCCTTCCTGGGGCGCTGACTGTCAGGGTTGCGTAGGGGTGCGAGCTTGTCTGCGCAGTTGGAGATCCATCAGTGGAGTTCTTTGGCTGTGAGGTTGGCGTCGGTCAGGGTGGTAGGTGCGTCGTGGTTGAGGGTGGAGTTGAGCTGCTCCTCAGTGATGTTGCTCCAGTTCCTTTGTGGGGGGTGTGGTGCGGGTTTGGGCGTCATGGTTTTGTTGACGTGGAAGTGTACGCAGTGGTGGTCCGTCTATGGGGCTTGAGTGGTGTGGCTGAATTGGATGCTGTTTCCTCCTGCGAAGATGGGGTCGAGGGTGTGTTCTGCCTTGTGAGTAGGCGTAGTGACAAGCTGCTTCAGTCCGATGTTGGCGAGGTTGTCCAGGAGGGTGGTGGAGTTGGAGTCGTTGGGGTTGTCGAGGTGGAAGTTCAGGTTTTCAACGAGTATGTAGTCCATGGAGGTGATGGCATGGGGTGCGATAAGGTCAGCAATGGCGGTGGTGAACGGGGCGCGGGGACCTGGGGGTCTGTAGACGAGGGTGCCGCGAAGTGTGGTTCTAGGGCTGGTCTGGACCTGGAAGTGGAGATGTTCGGTGATGGCGGAGGGGTTGCTCGCGGTGGTGGTGGAGAGTCGGAGGGAGCTCTTGTGTGAGATGGTGAGTCCTCCTCCCGGGCGATTGGGGCAGTTCATCCTCTGGATCTTGTATCTGTCCGGGATGGCGGTGGTGATGTTGGGGGCGGAGGAGTTCTTGTCCAGGTTTCTGTGAGGAAGGCGACGTCTGGTGAGAGTGTGTCGAGGAGGTCCCAGATCTCTACGGCATGTCTGTGCAGGGAGCGCACATTAAGGAGGATGCAGTTCAGGGCTCCGGAGGTGTTGGCATTCGTTGTAGGGGTGGTGTCTACGGGGGCATGGTTGGTGGGGAGGGAGGCAAAGGTCTGGCGGCAGTGGTGTCAGGAGAAGTGACCGTGGGTGGTGTTGGGCGTGGACAGCTGGCAGTTGTTGTTCCTCCCTGGGTTGAGTGCGTGGAGGGCAGCAGAGTTGTAGTGGTGCATGGTCGGAGATCCAGGGGTTCTGGCGTTGGTCGCGGTTGGGTCGTGGATGGGCGTAGACGGGCTTGCCTATGGTGCGCCTTCAGCGCCCCAGCTGCGCGCCCGCTGCGCATGGCTGCCATTAAATATCGGAGAGGGGAGGGAAAGTGCAGCTGGGAGGCAGGAGCGGCAAGCGGCAGGGGGAGAGGGGCTGCGGGGACAGCAGCTGCGGGAAAGGGTGGCGGAGTGGGCACGGAGGAAAAAGGGCACAATACAGGGGCACAAGGGAAACGGGCACAGGTTAAAAATAAAGGCACAATACAGGGGCTCACAAAACAATGCCTGACGGGACCGGCGGAGAGCGGACTCGAACCCTGCTAATCAGGGCAGAATCAATACAGCAGAAGTGGCACAACAGCGGAGCTGGGGGGGGTGAGAGCAGGTCCCTGACCAGGGGGTCAGAGGTCTTGCTTTGCTACCCTCGCAGCGGCCACCATTATTTAGGGGAGGGGGGATGGAAAGCGCACCTGGGAGGCAGGAGTGGGAAGCGGCGGGGGAAGGGGCAGCAGCGGCGGGAAAGGGCAGCGTCAACACAGCAGAAGCGGGGGTGAGAGCAGGTCCCTGACCAGGAAGACCAGATTGTACAATCCTTCTAAATCATGCACTTTGCTGCCAAGCAACCAACCTTCCAGAGCCTTAATAGCACTATCCATAAAGTCTACCCAGTCCTGATTCTGTGCCTTCTGGGTGTCTCTGAACTTAATCCTGTATTGTTCAGTGGTTAAGCCAAACCCATCAATGAGAGCACTCTTCAAAACTGAGTAATTGTCAGCATCCTCTTCTCTAACAGTGAGGAGCTTATCTCTACCTTTGTCACCTTTGTCAGCAAAGGAGAGCCACAAGATAGCTGCCCACTGCTCTTGAGGGACCCTCTGCACTTTACAGGCCCTCTCTAAAGCAGTTATCCATTTATGGATGTCATCCCCAACATGGGAGGGAGGGACAATCTTACTCAGGTTTCTATGGTCAAAGGAATGTTCTTTACTTCTAGGGACACTGTTGCTGCCACCATGGGACTCTAGTCCCAATTTCTTCCTAGCCTTCTGGACTTCTAGGGACTCTATGTCAAGGGCCAACTGCTCTTTCCTGAGCCTAAGCCGAGCTTTCTCAAGTTCAAGCATGTGATACTCCCTATACAAAGAGTTTCCTCCTTTACTAGAAATGGAGGTCCCTAGTGACTGTCTAGAAGTATTGGATTCTGCAGCGGAGGATCTAGACCTCCTGTGTCTAGTCTGCACCTTCCCAGGAGGATCAAAGGGGCATCCTCTTGGCCCTCTGTGTTCTCCTTTGGGAGGTCTGAATTGTTTAGGTGGAAGTCATCAGGCTCCACCTGGTCAGGGTTAGATTCTAGGTCAAAGAGGGGGTCCCCTCCTGTCCTATCCTCAGCCCCCTGCCCACCCACTCTGTCCTGTTCATCTGACCCAGAGGCTTTCCTCAGGTCATCCAACAGTAACACCTCTACAAGGCGTTGAGTGTTGACACTTCTTCCTGTCTTCAGCTTCCTAGAGGCACACAGTGCTTTCAGTTCTTGGAACGAAAGATCACTGTATCTAGCAGGCAGAGAGCCACTGGCCTCTCCTTTCGTAGACATACTAAGTGAGGTGTGGTGTTGCACCTACCTAACCTAAAGGGAACTAAACTCTCAGAGGTTGGAGAAAGGTGTGCTAGACCCGTGACTTACCCAACCCCAGTAGAACTTACAATTCTAAGCTTGTATTTATATGTGCCTAGTACTCGTGGTTTTTCAGTTCTGAGTCCAGACAACCCTTATGGTGAATTAAGAGGTCTCAGACAACCTTAGAAAGCTATCCAGCTATAGGTAGCTGTGGAGAGCAGCCTTCAGGCTTAGTCTTGAAGGAGTGTGATGCAGCTTATTTTACCAGAATGCAATCTTATAGTATAGATTAAATGAAACAGAACCACACAAAGTATTTATAAAAATATGTATTTATTATATAACAATATCTAGTACGTTATAGTATCTCCCACACGGAGATAGACACAAAGCACATAATACTAAAGCACAGAAATCACAGTAAATAGCACTAATACACGGTGGGCCCCAGGGGGGGACCAAACCATATACTAAGAAAGTGGTATAAGAACCACGACTTGAGTCAAGACAATGTCGAGAGGATGTAGAATTGCTGGGGACCCACTGAACCACCCAAGGTAAGTAGATAGGGACCCCACGGAGAGCGTGTACAGTGTGTGAACACAACTGCGTGCTCCGTACAAGTCTAAGTGCAAGTCGCGGTTGGATTTAGGGGCCCTTCCCAGTGGACCCTGAAGAAACCCTGTAGAAGACAGAAGGTTGGAGAGCCACCCCACCCGTGGATACCATGGTACCCAAGTTACCTATCCCAGGGAAGCCGGGTGCATAGGTGTGAAGTGGCGTCGGAAACCGCTGTCGAACCCAATGGAGGACTTCAGGAAAGTGCAGCTGCTGGAAGAGGAGAAAGTGTCCAGAGGAATCCAAACGTGGATTCTTGAAGAGGAGTATCTGAAAGCAGAGGGGACAGTGTCTATGTTACTCAGGGGTGACCAGGAGACTTGGAAGACAAATGCCCTCCGATGGTGGGTGCATTCAGGTAAGATGACGGTGACCTTGACTCTGCAGCTCCGAGGACCAGGCGATGCTGAGGTTGACCAGGGCCTGGGTACGAGCTGTCCCAGTAAGGATGTCGAGTGCTGAGGGGTCGGTGTCCAGCGGGAGCACCAACAAGCCTTGACAAATGCAACCCACGCAGGAAGTCAAGAAGGTGCACGGTTGGGACCAGCAAGGTCCAAGAGACTCACCACAAGCAGGCGAGTCAGGGCAGGCCCCAAGCAATCAGGGGAGCCCAAGGGAAACAAAAGTGACCCTCAAATAGACCCACAGGCCGGAGGCACAGGAGTCACGAGAGGACCTCAAGCAGCTCACCAAAAGATGCAGGCTACGATGCACACGTGCGGTGTGGCCGAAGATTCTGGTCACTGGTGGTGCTTGGGGTTGGGGCTACTTGGAGCTACTTGGAGCTCGAAGATCTTCTTGCAACGATGTCAACAAGCCTTTGCAACTGCAAATGGGATGCAGTACTTAGGCGTTCGGTTATTGCAACCCCCACAAGGACTACCGGCCTCAAACTTGGTGAGAGGATAGAGCAGGCCTCAGGAGCTGGGGAAAACCATAACCTGTGTTGCAGAGCCCACGGAGTCCGGAGGAGCTCAGGATCTGCAGACCGGTCAACTTAGTTGCGGTGCCTGCGAATGCAGGGGAAAGACTCCTTCACTCCAAGGGAGATTAATTCGGTAGTCCTTGATGCGTCACAGGCCTTGGGAGTTTCCTGTATGATGCACAGGCACAGACAATGCAGCAGACTGGAAGGGAGACGAAGTCAGGCCCAAACGAAGTCCAATGAAGTCCAGAGTGCCCAGATAGTAGAAGTGCAGTGGTTTCAATTCTGAATCTTATCCCACGATGAATTCAGGAACCTAAACCCAGGTAAGCCCTTAAGTACCCTAAGGAAAGGGTTGGGACGATTCAGGGGACCCTCCCAGGGGAGGGTCTGGACAGGGGGGAAGTTTAATCCCATGTCCTTTGTCCAGTTTCGCACCAGAGCGGGAGCCAACGGCTCCAAGGACTGGTTTGAACTGGACTATGCACAGGGACAACAAATGTGCCCCTCATGCAGACTTTCAGGCGCTTGCAAGCACACCCACCCAGCCCTAATGCACTAAATCCTGTCTGGGAGGTGGTCACACCTCCCTGTGACAGGATCCCTTTTGTTCTACCTTCCCCTGCTCGCGCTGGAGGGCATAAATGTGTCTCTGGTCGACAGCAACCATTTTGTGCTGTCTGGGACTGGAAGGCTGGTACCGGGAACACTGAGAGCCTAAAGGAGGGCTCTTCCAGTGCTTGGAATCATACCCCCACACCGTTTACGGTGTGGGGGTATGATTCCGACAAGTTTGATACCAAACATGATAGGATTCGTTGCAGCCGTTTTCGAGATCGTCATCCTGCGATTACGCGGTGCCCCTCTATATAATATGGCTGCTTCACTGATAACCCGGGAGAATGGACTCCCTATACTGCAGGGGTGTCCTGCTCATGCAGGGGCACCCTCTCACTTAGAACCAAGCACCCTGCCCTCAGGATTGTAAAGGCCTGCTATAGGGGTGACTTATAGGTTTTAAGTGCAGTGACCCTTAGATATAGTAAACGTATATCTTTAGTAAGTGCTGCATGCACCAACTTACACAGGCTGCAATGGCAGGCCTGTAGTTCCATTTTGAATGGTCTCTCATGGGTGGCATAATACCTGCTTCAGCCCATGGGAGGCCTCTGGGGTACCTATGCCCTGGGTACATGGGTACCATGTACTAGGGACTTATAAGAGTACCCCAGTATCCAATCTGGGATGTACCCAAGTACTGAACACAACAATGTAGGGAGAAAGCAGATAGACTGGGGTCCTGATTAGCAGGATCCCAGTCATATTAGTAAAAACAGCATCACATCAAGCAAAAAATGGGGGTAACCATAAGAAGCAGATCCTACTTTCCTACATATATATATATATCCCAAAATGAAGTTGCCTGCATCGAGAGGGCCCACACTGGTGAGTTTCTTTTGCCACATCTTTATTGGAAGAATGCAATGTTCAAACAGCATAAGTGCCCAGCAAAATAAAAGTCCTGCCCAACTCGTTTCGTGCTGAAAAGCACTTCCTCATGGGCCACGGGCATAAAAGAGTGATGGTCACGGCAGATTCGTACGGCACCAGTTTTAAACATATTCTCCCCGCCCAAGTGGGCGTGGCCACCCCGTGGCCTGTTGGCCACTGTAGTGCCTCTGTTTTACTCCAGTGAGTTGCCGTGCACAGACTCAATCTTAAAGGTTTATTCAAATCCCAGATGGGTTGCGGCAACACCTACCGCCGTTTGTCATGCCTTTTGACTTCCTCCAATCAGCATCACCTGTCCTAATGCTGTAGCGCCGATTGACGTCCCAGCAGGACTGCACCAAAGTGCAGCGGGGCCTCTCTCGCGGTTCAGGCTGCGCCGCTAATATCCCAAAATGAAGTTGCCTGCATCGAGGGGGCCCACACTGGTGAGTTTCTTTTGCCACATCTTTATTGGAAGAGTGCAATGTTCAAACAGCATAAGTGCCCAGCAAAATAAAAGTCCTGCCCAACGCGTTTCGTGCTGAACACTTCCTCATGGGCCACGGGCATAAATGAGTGATGGTCACGGCAGATTCGTACGGCACCAGTTTTAAACATATTCTCCCCGCCCAAGTGGGCGTGGCCACCCCCGTGGCCTGCTGGCCACTGTAGGGCCTCTGTTTTACTCCAGTGAGTTGCCGTGCACAGACTTAATCTTAAAGGTTTATTCAAATCCCAGATGGGTTGCGGTAACACCTACCGCCGTTTGTCATGCCTTTTGACTTCCTCCAATCAGCATCACCTGTCCCAATGCTGTAACGCCGATTGACGTCCCAGCAGGACTGCACCGAAGTGCAGCGGAGCCTCTCTCGCGGCTCAGGCTGCGCCGCTAATATCCCAAAATGAAGTTGCCTGCATCGAGGGGGCCCACACTGGTGAGTTTCTTTTGCCACATCTTTATTGGAAGAATGCAATGTTCAAACAGCATAAGTGCCCAGCAAAATAAAAGTCCTGCCCAACGCGTTTCGTGCTGAAAAGCACTTTCTCAAGGGCCACGGGCATAAATGAGTGATGGTCACGGCAGATTCGTACGGCACCAGTTTTAAACATATTCTCCCCGCCCAAGTGGGCGTGGCTACCCCGTGGCCTGCTGGCCACTGTAGTGCCTCTTTTTTACTCCAGTGAGTTGCCGTGCACAGACTCAATCTTAAATGTTTATTCAAATCCCAGATGGGTTGCGGTAACACCTACCGCCGTTTGTCATGCCTTTTGACTTCCTCCAATCAGCATCACCTGTCCCAATGCTGTAGCGCCGATTGACGTCCCAGCAGGACTGCACCGAAGTGCAGCGGGGCCTCTCTCGTGGCTCAGGCTGCGCCGCTAATATCCCAAAATGAAGTTGCCTGCATCGAGGGGGCCCACACTGGTGAGTTTCTTTTGCCACATCTTTATTGGAAGAGTGCAATGTTCAAACAGCATAAGTGCCCAGCAAAATAAAAGTCCTGTCCAACGCGTTTCGTGCTGATAAGCACTTCTTCATGGGCCACGGGCATAAATGAGTGATGGTCACGGCAGATTCGTACGGCACCAGTTTTAAACATATTCTCCCCGCCCAAGTGGGCGTGGCTACCCCGTGGCCTGCTGCCCACTGTAGTGCCTCTGTTTTACTCCAGGGAGTTGCCGTGCGCAGACTCAATCTTAAATGTTTATTCAAATCCCAGATGGGTTGCGGTAACACCTACCGCCGTTTGTCATGCCTTTTGAGTTCCTCCAATCAGCATCACCTGTCCCAATGCTGTAGCGCCGATTGACGTCCCAGCAGGACTGCACCGAAGTGCAGCGGGGCCTCTCTCGTGGCTCAGGCTGCGCCGCTAATATCCCAAAATGAAGTTGCCTGCATCGAGGGGGCCCACACTGGTGAGTTTCTTTTGCCACATCTTTATTGGAAGAGTGCAATGTTCAAACAGCATAAGTGCCCAGCAAAATAAAAGTCCTGTCCAACGCGTTTTGTGCTGAAAAGCACTTCCTCATGGGCAACGGGCATAAATGAGTGATGGTCACGGCAGACTCGTACGGCACCAGTTTTAAACATATTCTCCCCACCCAAGTGGGCGTGGCAACCCCCGTGGCCTGCTGGCCACTGTAGGGCCTCTGTTTTACTCCAGTGAATTGCCGTGCACAGACTCAATCTTAAAGGTTTATTCAAATCCCAGATGGGTTGCGGTAACATCTACCGCCGTTTGTCATGCCTTTTGACTTCCTCCAATCAGCATCACCTGTCCCAATGCTGTAGCGCCGATTGACATCCCAGCAGGACTGCACCGAAGTGCAGCGGGGCCTCTCTCGCGGCTCAGGCTGCGCCGCTAATATCCCAAAAGGAAGTTGCCTGCATCGAGGGGGCCCACACTGGTGAGTTTCTTTTGCCACATCTTTAGTGGAAGAATGCAATGTTCAAACAGCATAAGTGCCCAGCAAAATAAATGTCCTGCCCAACGCGTTTCGTGCTGAAAAGCACTTTCTCATGGTTCACGGGCATAAATGAGTGATGGTCACGGCAGATTCGTACGGCACCAGTTTTAAACATATTCTCCCCGCCCAAGTGGGCGTGGCCACCCCCGTGGCCTGCTGGCCACTGTAGTGCCTCTGTTTTACTCCAGTGAGTTGCCGTGCACAGACTCAATCTTAAAGGGTTATTCAAATCCCAGATGGGTTGCGGTAACACCTACCGCCGTTTGTCATGCCTTTTGACTTCCTCCAATCAGCATCACCTGTCCCAATGCTGTAGCGCCAATTGGCGTCCCAGCAGGACTGCACCGAAGTGCAGAGGGGCCTCTCTCGCGGCTCAGGCTGCGCCGCTAATATCCCAAAATGAAGTTGCCTGCATAGAGGGGGCCCACACTGGTGAGTTTTTTTTGCCACATCTTTATTGGAAGAATGCAATGTTCAAACAGCATAAGTGCCCAGCAAAATAAAAGTCCTGCCCAACGCGTTTCGTGCTGAAAAGCACTTCCTCATGGGCCACGGGCATAAATGAGTGATGGTCACAGCAGATTCGTACGGCACCAGTTTTAAACATATTCTCCCTGCCCAAGTGGGTGTGGCCACCCCCGTGGCCTGCTGGCCACTGTAGTGCCTCTGTTTTACTCCAGTGAATTGCCGTGCACAGACTCAATCTTAAAGGTTTATTCAAATCCCAGATGGGTTGCGGTAACACCTACTGCCGTTTGTCATGCCTTTTGACTTCCTCCAATCAGCATCACCTGTCCCATTGCTGTAGCGCCGATTGACGTCCCAGCAGGACTGCACCGAAGTGCAGCGGGGCCTCTCTCGCGGCTCAGGCACCGCTAATATCCCAAATTGAAGTTGCCTGCATCGAGGGGGCCCACACTGGTGAGTTTCTTTTGCCACATCTTTATTGGAAGAATGCAATGTTCAAACAGCATAAGTGCCCAGCAAAATAAAAGTCCTGCCCAACGCGTTTCGTGCTGAAAAGCACTTCCTCATGGGCCACGGGCATAAATGAGTGATGGTCACGGCAGATTCGTACGGCACCAGTTTTAAACATATTCTCCACGCCCCAGTGGGCGTGGCCACCCCATGGCCTGCTGGCCTCTGTTTTACTCCAGTGAGTTGCCGTGCATAAATCGGCATACATGGGCAGGAAATGCGAGGTGAGAGTCATAATTTGCAGCTCCGGAGTGTGGGACACTTCTACAACCCATTGGGGTTTCATTTTCAATTTACTCAGCGGCACACAAGCAACTCATAAGAGGAAAACTGCCCTGCACCACCAAGACCAGAAGGCATTGTAATTGCCGACGGCCACGGGGGCGGGGTTTGAGTGAATATAGGTGCTGGGACTGCTGTGCGTCAGCTATGTGAGTCTGCCCATGATTAAGTGCGGAGGAGCACAAAACGCGTTGGGCTCATGAGGGCTCGTGAACTGGTTTGAAGTGATTTTCCTTTGAAGCTGCAGCTTTCACCAATAAAACGCTGATACTTATTTTCCTGAATGAGGCTTTCTTTAAGGGGACAACTCTACTGTTGGATTTGTTATGGCCTGTCCTGCCGTGAGGGAAGCCCCACCGCGCTAGCGGGCCAATGCTGATGCCAACCGACGATCGGCATACATGGGCAGGAAATGCGAGGTGAGAGTCATAATGTGCAGCTCCGGAGTGTGGGACACTTCTATAACCCACTGGGGTTTCATTTTCAATCTACTCAGCGGCACACAAGCAACTCATAAGAGGAAAACTGCCCTGCACCACCAAGACCAGAAGGCATTGTTATTGCCGACGCCCACGGGGCGGAGCTTTGAGTGAATATAGGTGCTGGGACTGCTGTGCGTCAGCTATGTGAGTCTGCCCATGATTAACTGCGGAGGAGCACCAAACGCGTTGGGCTCATGAGGGCTCGTGAACTGGTTTGAAGTGATTTTCCTTTGAAGCTGCAGCTTTCACCAATAGAACGCTGATACTTATCTTTCTGTGCGAGGATTTCTTTAAGGGGACAACTCTACTGTTGGATTTGTTACGGCCTGTCCTGCCGTGAGGGAAGCCGCACCGCACTAGCGGGCCAATGCTGATGCCAACCGACGATCGGCATACATGGGCAGGAAATGCGAGGTGAGAGTCATTATGTGCAGCTCCGGAGTGTGGGACACTTCTACAACTCACTGGGGTTTCATTTTCAATTTACTCAGCGGCACACAAGCAACTCATAAGAGGAAAACTGCCCTGCATCACGAAGACCAGAAGGCATTGTTATTGCCGACGCCCACGGGGGTGGGGCTTTCAGCGAATATAGGTGCTGGTACTGCTGTGCGTCAGCTATGTGAGTCTGCCCATGATTAAGTGCGGAGGAGCACGAAACGCGTTGGGCTCATGAGGGCTCGTGAACTGGTTTGAAGTGATTTTCCTTTGAAGCTGCAGCTTTCACCAATAAAACGCTGATACTTATCTTCCTGTGCGAGGCTTTCTTTAAGGGGACAACTCTACTGTTGGATTTGTTATGGCTTGTCCTGCTGTGAGGGAAGCCCCACCGCGCTAGCGGGCCAATGCTGATGCCAACCGACGATCGGCATACATGGGCAGGAAATGCGAGGTGAGAGTCATAATGTGCAGCTCCGGAGTGTGGGACACTTCTACAACCCACTGGGGTTTCATTTTCAATTTACTCAGCGGCACACAAGCAACTCATAAGAGGAAAACTGCCCTGCACCACCAAGACCAGAAGGCATTGTTATTGCCAACGCCCACGGGGGCGGGGCTTTGAGTGAATATAGGTGCTGGGACTGCTGTGCGTCAGCTATGTGAGTCTGCCCATGATTAAGTGCGGAGGAGCACCAAACGTGTTGGGCTCATGAGGGCTCGTGAACTGGTTTGAAGTGATTTTCCTTTGAAGCTGCAGCTTTCACCAATAAAACGCTGATACTTATCTTCCTGTGCGAGGCTTTCTTTAAGGGGACAACTCTACTGTTGGATTTGTTACGGCCTGTCCTGCCATGAGGGAAGCCCCACCACGCTAGCGGGCCAATGCTGACGCCAACCGACGATCGGCATACATGGGCAGGAAATGCGAGGTGAGAGTCATAATGTGCAGCTCCGGAGTGTGGGACACTTCTACAACCCACTGGGGTTTCATTTTCAATTTACTCAGCGGCACACAAGCAACTCATAAGAGGAAAACTGCCCTGCACCACCAAGACCAGAAGGCATTGTTATTGCCGATGCCCACGGGGCGGGGCTTTGAGTGAATATAGGTGCTGGGACTGCTGTGCGTCAGCTATGTGAGTCTGCCCATGATTAAGTGCGGAGGAGCACGAAAAGCGTTGGGCTCATGAGGGCTCGTGAACTGGTTTGAAGTGATTTTCCTTTGAAGCTGCAGCTTTCACCAATAAAACGCTGATACTTATCTTCCTGTGTGAGGCTTTCTTTAAGGGGACAACTCTAGTGTTGGATATATATATATATATATATATATATATATATATTTATATCCACATTAATCCTTCCAGATTACAGAAACCGCACTCACAAAGTGTAGTCTTCTCCAATTAATTTATTTTCCACAAAGTATCCAGTTAGAGGAACAACCGACGCGTTTCGTAAACACAGTTTACTTGATCACCGTGATCAAGTAAACTGTGTTTACAAAACCCTGCACCGGATCGAGAGCGCCAGGGGTCCGTACGAACTCGAGCCAGGAGGGAGTAATATATATATATATATATATATATATATATATATTTATATATATATATATATATATATATATATATATATCCTTTCACCTTTCTCCCACTGATTCCTTGAAGTCCCATGAATCAAGAAAGCACGAACTCCTCTTACTAGGTGCAATATTTCTTTTTATTTTTATTTTCAGTGCTTGGCTGCCATGACGCGTTTCGAACCTCCTGGGTTCTTGATCACATGACATATTGCGTGTTACTCTCCCGTTTTTAAAGTGACAAGTGCACAGTTTTTTAAAACAACTCAAAAAAAACAAATAAAGCTAGAAAACAGACTACATGTCTGTATTTCCAATTTCCATTTTGCATACAAGGGATATCACATGCTGAATACAGTTTATGTACATTTATCAGGTGCACATGATATAACCTCTATAATAAGCTTTTATTTGCAAAAGAAGAACAAAAACATTTTTTTCCTCCCTCTCTTTTCTCTTATGGTTCTTAATATCTGCTTAAATGCATATAATCATGATACATCTAAAACATGATTGATAAAAACAAAAGCTAAGAACAATTTAAAGGGTAAAATTCCTCGGTCATATAATTTTTTATAAGACCTCCCTTGAATTAAATCTAATTTTGAAACATGGGCAAAGATACTATAACCCACTAAAAGATCTTTCTTATCAAAGTCATGTGCAAAGTACGCAATAAACTTGTTAAGCAATAATTTACTTGTTAATACATAAACAACAATATTTCCCCTATTGGAAATCCAATGTGTGCAAAATACGCTTTAAAAGTGCTATAAGTGTTTCAAGTGACAAATCTCACCCTCCTAAAGTGCATAGTGCCATAAATGATGTGCAAATTTTGCTTCTATACATGAGCCCATGTATTTAAGAAGTATTTTTAAAAAACATTTACATAAGAGAACAACATATATGGGATGGAGTTTTTGGCATATAAAATCATAGTTCTTGAAACCAGTTACATTCAGATTATATTGGGGCAGCTTATAACCATCAAGCAAGTAACATATGTGTCCTACGACTAATACTGAGAAACAAACATAAGCAGTCCGAAACTTCTATATTATTTATTTGTTATTTGGTTATAACCAGGTATGCAAATCTTCAGTTGTGTTGAGACCATATGGGTTCTTGGTATCACACTCCAAAATATATCTGGTCTCTAACTTCCTTAATGTAGCCTCCTATTTCCTCCTCGCCTCAAGGGAGGAACACTGTCAATTGCATAGTATTTTAAATGCTCTAGGTTACTAGCATGGGAAGTTTCAAAATGGCGGGCCACCGGATAAGTGCTGTCTTTGTTTGTGATGGCTCGCATGTGCTGGAGTACTCTTTTGTGGACCTGCAATTTTGTGCTTCCCACATACTGCAGTCCACAGGAGCACTCCAGCACATAAACCACATATTCAGATTTGCAAGTTATGAACTTATCAATAATAACTGGCCTGTTTTTACATTTGGTCACAAACGAGGTTTTATTGATCCCATATTTGCATGCCCGACATGTATTACACCTCACAAAGCCTTTTCTCTTAGACAGCCAGTTCATATTTTTGACTACTTCAGGGCTACTGCTCACCAAATAATCACCTGTATTAGGAGCTTTTCTATAAGTGATTAAAGGTGCTCTTGGCATTTCTTCCCCTATCACAGGGTCATTTTGTATTAAATGCCAATTATTTTTTATTATTTTTCTCAGGCTGTCCTTCTGCTTGTTATATGTTAAAATTAGACGTGGACTGCTTTTGGTGACTGTTTTATTTAGATGTTTAATCTCACTTGCTGAGGGTTTAAAAATCAAATCTTCCCGAATTTTGACTTTTGTTTTCTTTATTGTGTTGTCAATTACACTTTCTTTATAACCCCTAGCTAGTTACCGGTGTTTGCATTCATTTTGGGCCATGATTAAATCCTCTTCCTTGCTACATATTCTACGAATTCTCAACATCTCTCCATACGGTATGCTGAGAATTGTATGCTTGGGGTGGAAACTGGATGAGTGTAAGATAGTATTGCCTGATGTTGGTTTACGAAATAGACGGGTCTCCATTTGGTTATTACTGACATAGATCTCCACGTCTAAAAAGCAGACTGTATCTGCACTGATTGTATGAGTGAGTTGGATATTTAAATCATTGTTGTTCAGTTTAATTATGAAATCCTCAGCACTCTGAAAATCCCCACACCAGATTAAAAACAGATCGTCTATGAATCTTATCCATTTGATGACATTATTAGCCCATATCTCAGCATACTCAGTTTTTACCACCATCTCCTCCCACCACCCCATATGGAGACAGGCGTAGCTTGGTGAAAAATTCGCACCCATCGCTACGCCTCTCGTTTGATGATATACCTGCGATTGAAATAAAAAGTAATTATTATTCAAACAAAAATTTGTCAGGTCCATTATCATCTTATTGTGGTTGTGGAATTCAATGGATCTCTTCCCTAGAAAATGCTCAAGTGCTCTCATCCCATCTCTATGATGTATAGATGTATAGAGATTGCTTACATCCATCGATATCAACAAATAATCTGGCTGCCACTGACATCCATAAATTTGTTTTAAGAAATCTGTTGTATCCTTAATATAGGATGGTAAAGATTTCACTTGTTCTTGTAGGAAAGAGTCAATATATACTGAGACATTTTCTGTAAGGCTATCAATTGCTGATATTATTGGCCGCCCTGGTGGCTCTATACTGTCTTTATGTATTTTGGGAATAAAATACAATGCAGGGATTTTAGGATAGTCATTCTTCATAAATCTTAATTCATCCTGGCTAATCAATCCCATGCTTTTCCATGCCACAAGTTTTGTGTGTAAATCATTTTGCGCAGTCATTATAGTCATTTTGTTGCTGATTTTGTAGCAATTGCGGTCCCCCAGTTGTTTCAATGCTTCTGCCATGTACTTAGTTCTGGGCCAAATGACAACGTTTCCCCCTTTATCTGAGTTTCGTACTATGATTGTATCATTATCTCTGAGTTTCTTGATCAACTGATGATATCTTAACTGCTGATTGTTTTGTTTTACTTTATTAGCTTGAGTTTTAAAGTTAAGAGTTCTCACCTCTTTTGTTATGGCTTCATTAAATACATCGATAGAATCCCTTGGTAAAATAGGCATAAATTTGGATATATATATATATGCAAAACAGAAGCAGAAAATTCTACAAAAATTTCTTTAAGCATAGGATTAGCACAGTGCCATCCATGGCAAGTAGTGTTAAATTTGAAAATCCCATTCTCGTTATATACTTGTTTTACAATATATTAGGTTAGCAGTGTGCGGCTAAATGAGACACCATTCGTATTCATGTCATGTAACCCACTGAGTTATCCATGCAATGTACGGGCTTTAGTTAGCAAGTGTGACTCCATTTTGTATTTCGTAATCCCAATCAGGCTATGTCTGTACCAGGCCTCATTGCTCGTATTGCTTGCCTCAGCAGAACGCTGTACGCAGTTATTTTTTTCTCTTTTGCTCAAGGTTGCCTTCTGCCTTACCAATGAATAGGCCATTTAGCCCTCGCATACCTATCTTTGTGTGTAGCTCGGCTCCCAAGTTAGGAGCTGCCGAAACTCAGCACGGCAACCTTGAGCTGGTGATAACATGTACCCATCTGGCAGGTGGTAGTCCATCCCTCTGTGCCTCCTTTGTTCATGTTCGGCCTAAGCCGGTAATGTTTCATTGTGGGCGTGGTTAGGAGACCTTTGGGAGGAATGATTATGTGTTGCCGACTGTTGGGGGGCCAGTCCCTCGGCAGAGATCTTAGGATGCAGGTCAGATTGGACTCCTCTGCAGAGTACTGGAAATAAACGATTGTTTTGTATTCTCTACTGTCTGACCGACTCTTCATTTTGGGGAAGGCTATAAGGTGGTTGTAGGAAACCCGGGTGACCCTTTTCAGGTCACTTCCTTCAGTTGGCGCAAGAACAGGGACTCTGCAAGGTGACCCGAGTCGCCCGTAATCGGGTTGTAGGGTCGGGGTGGTGTCCGGTCGGTCGGGCGGATCGGGGATCCCCACACGATAAGAGCCCGGTTCTCTTGGCTGCCCCGACCGGCTGATCAGGCGACTCCTCATCTAGTGGTCACCGGCCGGAGTCCTGAGAAGGCGGAACCTTGGATTTGACTGTTTGGTCCGAAGAGTCGGCAGTGGAGAATAATATTGCTCGACCTGAGTGCACCAGGTGAGTGACTTGAATTCTTGGAAAATGTGGCGCCATGGTTGAACGGCACGAGCCTACAAGCTGTGTCTGGTACAGTCTCTGGACTGTCTTGTCTTGAACTTGGTGGGTTTGCGGACCCTTGAAAAGACACAGAGTGTTTGTGAACGGTCTACCAGGACAACTGGAAATTCGGCCCATTCTTGAAAAGGTTTGGGGCTGTTTGCGAACAATCTGCCATGCCAACTGGAAATTCGGCTTACTCTTGAAAAGGTCTGGGGCTAGAGCCTGTCTTCCTGTCTTGGTACAGTCTGCGGACTGTCTTGTGCGGTTTATACCGCTTGGATTGTGTTCTTGGATCAGATGTTGGTTGGTGTTCCGTTCGTCCGTTGGGGACGGTGTATGTGTCTTATATTAAGATGCCTTGTCTAAGTAAGTTAGGGTGTTTTGGATGTGGGTGTTGTTCCACTGAAGCTTGATTGGAAGAGAGGGAGCCGGCGCCTCCAGAGGGTACCCCAAATTTTGATGTATACGTCAAGCATGGCATTGGCCCTATTATGTTTAGCATGTTGTGGAATAAATATACGAGGGACAATGTCGATCTACAGTGGCAGCTTACTGGCACATTTGATGAGCAAAAATTGAATTACTTGCAGGACAAATTGTTCGCCAAAAAGAGCAGACAGTCGATGTTTGATTCTCTGAGAACATGGCAGAAGGAAGCGAAGCAACGACGTATGAGAGCAGAGAAGCAAGCTCGGAGGGGACAGGCGCAAACGATAATGCAGAAAGCAGTGGCGTATGAAAGAGAAAAGATCGAGAAGGGCATAGAGTGTGCGGACAGGAAGTTTCGCTTGCAGAGTGACAAGTGTTATGTGGCTAGGGAGGAAGGTGATGTTTTCGTTGAGGAGTTGTTGGATTCCCGACCCCCACCTCCCTATGCCCCCGAACTACTATATCCCGTAACTCCGACACCTCAGTCTTCGGCCTCTCGTTCTGTTATTCCTACCCTTTCTCTTTCTAGCTCTACTGCTTCAGCCTCGGCCCCACCTGCTTCTTCCCCACTCTCGCCAGTTACAGGGATGGGTGCCGTCCGTTCCTTCATTCTGTCTCCCGACCCCATGCCCGTGGTCACGACTCCTCTTACTCCTGCGGCACAGTCTTTGAGCGCGATGGTACCTGTTTCTTCATCTGCTCTTTCCCCTTTGAGTGTGTTACCTCAGGCATCGCAAAATACAGAGACGCCTGTGCGTGAAGTGAATTGGGCGGCGGCACGTGAACGCATGGATAAAGTGTTGGTGAGCTCTGCTGTGGGTGATGAGGAAAAGAAAATGGTGGCTGACCAGGCTGCACAGTGGGCCCGGAATCCGATTTATAGTGTGGAAGATGTGTGGAGTGTGATGAAAGATTACGAGCCGTTTATACAGCAACATGCTCTTAAGCATATGTCGGCCACGCTGATAGGATTGTGGGAACAGTATCTTAAGGGTATTGCACCACAGATAATTTATGACATTCGGGATAGGGTATATACTACAGATATGGCCCCAAATGAGGTTTTCAGTAATGTGACGACATTGGTGGGTTATCGGGGTAGGTTGCTTCAGAAGGTCCCGACAACAGTGTCACAGTTTTCCATGAGGGAAGTGCATCCCATTTACCACCCCGAAATACCAGAGTTGCGAGATGGGAATAATATTGTTACTCGCCCGCGGGTGGCGGCCCATTTCCAGGAACAGTGGATCTACACTCCTTGGAAGAGGAGTGAGGTAATATCCCTAAAAGGGCAATTACCGGACCCTCGGAAAAATCCGACAGCGTACTATAAAGAATTGACGGAGGTGTCCTCCTCCACAGTGATGACATTAGCTGATATAGAGTTGTTTTTCGGTCTGTTGGTACCGGTGGATATATGGAGGCAGGTGCATATGCAGGATCATGTGGTGGAATTGGGTGGAACATGGGATGAGATTAGGGCATGGGATAAGGAGCGCAAGCCCGGCGAGAAGCCGAAAGCGGAGCTATTGGCCTTGCCGGGATGTATTATCACTTACATGCACTCCCTTATCCCGCCCAGACGAGTGGATTGGGACAAGTTGACTGTATGTCGTCAGAAGAAGGATGAAAGTGTGTCCGATTTCTTTACTAGGTTCGAAGGGGTGTTTCTGGATTTTTGTGGTCAGGATCTATCGCTGGAGGGTGGTGTTTGTCTGTTCGTCAATAGGTTTGTCATTAATTTGCTTCCTGAGATTGCGACTAGACTGCAGGCAGCGGAAAGTACTTGGACCGCCTCCTCCCCGTCAGTAATATTGAGTATGGCACAGTACTACGAGCATAGGGAAAATGAGGACAAATAGAAGTTGGAGAAAAAGTCAAAGGAGTTGAAGACGAGGGTGTTGATGCAGCAGATGGCAAGGGGGAACGGTTGGGGAAGGGGTTCGGGTCCCGCTCAATGGGGATCCCGATCTGATCGGAACAGTACATCGGGTGCGCCCGTAGGGTACAACCAATGTTCGTACTGTAAAAAGGAGGGACATTGGCGAAGTGAGTGTCCGGAGTAGCTGCAGAAAGTTGAGGCCCCGAGAGGTAGGGGTTCTAGAGGACGTGGTAGAGGAAGAGGTGGCTGCATAGAGGGTCAGTTTGAGAATACATCGTATGATCAGCAGAGCAAGAACTATTTCGACGAACCCCGGGGAAGGCAGTACTATCATGACGACTATGACATGGACGAAGTGACGGGGATGTCCCACAGCTAGGATAGCCAGGGACAGGGTAAGGGACCGGTTCCAGTGCCTGTAGATCTACGGGGACCTTATGTCACTGCGCCCAAGACGTTCTTACTTGACACGGGTGCTATGAATAGCTCTGTTTCTCGTTCGCTGGTCCCAGGGGCAGCTCTGTCTGGCCAAAACAATGTTTTGGTAGGTTTTTTAGGCATGCCAGTTGTTAGCCCCATTTCCAAACCTCTTGCTTTGACTATAGGTCCCTTTACGGTGGACTTGCCATTTCTGTTAACGACAAATTGTGGGAAAAATGTGATGGGATTGGATTTGTTGAAGAGATTACATGCCACCATCTTTTGTTCTCCGGATGGTGTTTACATGACGGTTCGGCCACAAGTGGCTCGCGCAAAACAATGCTTTGCAAAAGACGCACCCCTCCCCGCAGAGTTCCAGGACGTGCCCCGTAGTTTATGGGCAGCAGGAGACACGGATGTAGGGTTACTCCAGATCCATCCTGTCTCTATTACGGTTAAGGATAATGCTGTATTGCCACGTACCCCCCAGTATAAAATTTCGCAAGCAGGAGAAAGGGCTTTGTTGCAAATAATTCAGGATTTGATTAAGACTGGTGTGGTTGAGGAGACAGTAGCGAATGTGTGTAACAGCCCTATCCTTCCAATTCTTAAGAGGGCCCCCTTGGACTAATTCTGATGCTCATCCGGATGTTTACCGCTTTGTAATTGACCTCAGAGAGGTCAATAAAATAGTTGTGCCCCAATATCCTGTAGTCCCAGATATTACCACGATATTGACAATGATTCCCCGTCAGCAAAGTTCTTTTCCGTTATTGATTTGAAGAATGCTTTCTTTAGCATTCCAATTCATACAGATAGCAGATATCTGTTTGGATTCGCATTAGCCGGCAGGAGTTTTAGATTCTGTCGTGCTCCCCAAGGCTATACAGAGAGTCCTAGTATCTATAGCCAAGCTCTAAAAAGTCAATTGGATTCTTTGGTGATTCCCACTGGTAATGTGCTATTGCAGTACGTGGACGATCTCCTTGTGGTCTCTGACACTAAGGATGGTTGCAAAGACGCCACCATTAAATTGCTGTTGCATTTGGCACATTATGGCCATAAGGTGTCCCTATCTAAATTTCAATATTGTCGACAGGAGGTCACCTACTTAGGTCACCTACTGTCGAAGGTGTGTCGCAAGCTAACACCTGAACGCATAGCTGCTATCACTAATATGCCTGTTCCCAAGACTCAACGTGAAGTGCGCGCATTTATTGGCATTACCTCGTATTGTCGACACTGGATCCCCAATTATTCCTTACTAACAAAACCCCTCCTTTACCTGCCCACTAAAGACGTGCATGAACCCCTGCCTTGGACATCTGCATGCCAGCAAGCTTTTGAGCAATTAAAGGCTGCGCTTTGCTCCGCTCCTCTGCTTGGTACTCCTGATTACCAGAAGCCTTTTGTGCTTTACGTACATGAGGCGGACAGTTGCACGCTTTCTGTTTTAACACAGGGTTTTGGTGGTAAGCAAAGACCCTGCGCTTATTTTTCCGCAATGCTGGATAACGTAGCCAGAGCGCTCCCGAGCTGCCTGAGAGCTGCTGCGGCGGTGGCAGTTTCTATCAGACAATCGGCGGGGCTCGTTCTTGATACTGAACTCACAGTAATGGTACCCCATGCTGTGGATACGCTTTTGAATAAGACAAAGACACAGCACCTTACTAGTGCACGTCTGACCGGATATGAATTAACCCTGTTCGCTCCGCACATTACCATCAAAAGATGTGCCACTCTGAACCCAGCCACGTTACTTCCCCTCCCTTCGGCGGGCAATGACACAGATGCACATGATTGTGTATACAGAACGGAAGAGGAAACGAAGGGCCGGGTATACCTGACTGATGTTCCCTTATCTGAACCCCAAGGGGAACTATATGTCGATGGCTCTTGCTTCAAACTACCAGACGACACCACCACTGCAGCATATGCAATTACAACATTACACACTATAGTTGAGACATCCCGTGTTCCATACCAATCAGCCCAAGCTGCGGAGCTGGTTGCTCTTCTGAGGGCTTGTGAGTTGAGTGAGGGACTGGCTGTCAATATTTATACTGACAGCCAGTACGCTTTTGGGGTTGCCCATAATTTTGGACGCCTCTGGGCGGAGAAAGGATTTTTAACATCACATGGATTACGGATACAGAATGGCCCATTGATACATAGACTCTTGTCAGCTCTGACACTTCCCAAAAGGTTAGCGATAATAAAATGTAGTGCCCACAAAGCAATAACAGATGATGTTGGTAGAGGAAACACGTTCGCAGATCAAATAGCTAAGGAAACAGCGAGATCAAAGATGAAAAATATGTTTGTGGCAGGTCCGGCTAGGTGGGTCCCAGACAATGGAATGTTCGAGGATACAGTGGAGAGTGTCAAAGAGATACAAAGTGAGGCAACCCTGGACGAATTGGTAATATGGCAGAATATGGCAGAAATATGGAAGAAGTATTCCAAGATGGCCGCCTGATGGGAGCTCAGCCCTGGAGCTCCCGGGTTTGGAGATCACCAAATCGGTGAATATCCCCCGCTAACCCAGCCATCCACCCCGCATCTACAGAAAATTATATTACAAGGCTAACTACAACTACGATTTGCTCCTTTGGACCCGCTTACCTGCATTGGGGACCGCGGGAAGACCCGCTGTATCGGAATCAACGCGCTCGCCCCCGTTTCCTCCTTGTCGACCACGGATGGCTTCAACTTCGAGGTGGCTGCAGGACGCCCTCTGTGATGAAACGACCGCCTCGGCCTCGACGTCGTTTACCTGCAGTGTGGACCACTGGAAGGCCTGATATGTTAGAGTCAACGCGATCGCCCCCGTTCCTCCTTCGACGACCTTGGAGGGCTGCAGCTTCGAGGTGGCTACGGGACGTTTCCCGAGGGAGCCGACCTCTCTGGCCTCGTCGAGCTTGCTTCTACTGTCCGGGCACATTTGTCCCAGCGGAGCCTTAGGAGGGGAGAAGCGGCGTTGTGGCTGCGGGACGACACAGTGGGGAGTCGACCTTCTTCGGCCTCGGCGAACTCGCCCCTACAGACCAGGCACACTCGCGTTCTTGGAGGGCTGAGACAGCTAAAGGAGCAACTGGATGACCCAGAGAGGTAGCGTCCTTCCTCTGCCTCCGGCATCGATGGCTGATTTGAGGTGGAAGATGGGTGCTTCCGCCTGACTCCGCCGGGACCCTCATTTTGGCTGGCCCTGAGTTTTCGTTGTTTGAGGCGTCGCAGGGGATGTAGCTGATCTCGGGAGGGGTGCTGCTGGGAGCGGCCTCGACAGCGGCGTTGGTTGGGGACAGGGGGTGCCTCGCCTGCCTCCAATGGAGCAAGCAGTCCTGGCTGGCCCAAGATTGGATCTCCGGAACGCCACAGTAGAAGTAACCAGTCTTCGGAGAGGGGCGGTGGTTGCATCCGTATGGGTCCTCCAATCTTGGAGGGCGCAACGAGGGCTCTGAAGGCGTTTCCGGGCTATGTCAGTCTCTCGGCCGGTCCCCCGGGGATCTGATGTTCGGCGTCCCAATCTTCTACCTCCTTTAAGGCCGCAGGTCATGTCATTTTCTCACCCCGGAAGGAGACCTCACTGCTGCCTCAGGGTGCATTTTACAGCCAAGGTTCTCGGCCTGTTAAGTGCGCTCGCGGGCGTTTCTGTCCGGAGACTCTCTCTCTTTTGGAAGTTGTTAACCATCGGTCTCCCAACATGCCGGGAGAGTGTTCATGCTGCAGTAATTTGAAGTGATTGACAAGCGGGCCGGAAACTTTTTTGCAGCTGCCTCCGCAATATTCTGCGCCAAATTGCCTGCAACTGATGCCTATCTTTGTCCAAGGCGAAATGAGGCTTTTCTCTGCCTTGCTCCCTTCACACTGGCTTTGACTGGGTGATAATGATGGACGCCTCCACCTAGTTTCGACCTACACAGGGTAAGTGTCTTTGATATTTAAAACTTCCCTGCAACAATGGCAGATCACTTGTAGCTACGAGGTAATGACCTCCTTAGACTCTGTGTGTCTGATATCACTTCGTATCTCAAACAAGACTCAAAATGGAACCTCTCAAGGCACTCATGCACTTTTAAGCCAATGCTTCAAAATGGCCTCTAACATGATCTGAACATAACTCTTTAAACTTCCCTGCAACAATGGCAGATCACTTGTAGCTACGAGGTAATGACCTCCTTAGACTCTGTGTGTCTGATATCACTTCGTATCTCAAACAAGACTCAAAATGGAACCTCTCAAGGCACTCATCCAAATAATTACCTGAGCACCTTGTTCCCACCTATTATTGGCAAAGTATATTAATCAATCGTCTCACCGCTCTGGCAGCGCCAAGCTGAACATACTCTCCTATTAATACTCAACTATTAATAGTTAAAGGTCATTAATCACTCCTCACACCGTTCTACTCCCGCCTACTGCTCACCCCTTCAGTGCGTTCTCAACACGCACAGGAGAGAGGACGCTCGCTCCCCTTCCCTCTACCAGGACCCCCACCCCTTATTCTTTTGGTTCCTTAATCGCTGACTACTACGCACATCAGTCAACATGGCACAAAATACTTATCTTGCCTCTAACTCCTTTGTCCAATCGGGTGTAAAATCGGTTAAGATTATCTATCCCCCCAACCTATCGTTAAAGGCTAAGAAGACCTTTAAGCACAATATCCTCAAGAGGTGGCCTGAAACTCTGATATCGGACACATATTTCTCAAATAAGGGCACTATAGTGACTGATCTTATCTTCTACACCAACAGAAGAGCGCGGTGGAGAAAGGCCTTCACCTCTATGCTGCGCTCCAAACAGACCAAAACTCAGCATGGCTTTCATTTAACCACGCTTCCATCCCCAGCCCTCATGGCAGAGCTGACTATCTCCATTTACAATAATGGTAATGTCCTTATCCAAGCCTCGGACCTGAACCTCAAGCGATTCAATCATGCCTTCTTGTGGTTCAAGAACAATCTAACTCCAACACCTCCACTGGCAGTCAAAATGTGCCACTCACTGGCTCTGATCACGAAATGATTGATGGCCTCTCCTCCCCATTGCCCACGCTCCTGTCTGTTAACACGCCCCCCACAACTCGACCCAAGTTAACAGAGGCTATACCTACTCCCCACACCACGAGCCCAAAAAACACACGACTATCTAGTGCTGACGAAGGTTTAACTGACCTGAGTACCTCCCACCTCGTTGCTATCCACACCAATGCTCCTCCTTTACCTTGCCTCACCTCCTATCCTCAATCCCCTGGTTCACACACCATTTGCTCTATTAATGGGCGTGTTGACCAACCTACCAACCCCAACAGTCAGGTAGGATTGGAGACTCTCCCCCTAGGCCCTGGATCTTCCAATCGCAGGGCCCGGAACCTTGTAGATGTCTCCTATACGCTGACTAATAACAGACACTCACCCACACTTTCACCACACGCTTCACCACCCTCTACTCCTCCTAATTCCACTTCGCCTCTCCCTATTCCCACTCCTACCTCTGATTCCTATCTCAAGTATGACCCTATCTCCCTATGTAATTGTGCCAATGGTCCTACCCAAGCCTCTACTAACCCTACCACAGCGGAACCTGTCCCACTTGCGCGTGCTACTCGCTGGAACAATCATGGCCTTGAGAAGAGGATTGATGACCTCAAGCATGATATCTCGGTAGTCAAAGAGTTGGTGCAAAGCATTCTGCAGTTCTCCTTTAAGATGGAGAAGCATTGGGTAGCACCCCCCCGCGCAGAGGAATGATATCTATAATTCACAGAAGCTGTACTCAACCAAAGACCTCACCTCCTTCTGCTCCCGTCTTAGCTCCAGCTGGAGCTCGAGGCCTCTACCTAACCACCAATCTCGGCCCCACAGACTCTTACCTCAGTTATCGGATGAAGACATTCTCGCCCTGCTTGGGACCTACACTGACTCAAAGACGATCGCCCAACCCAACTCCACTCTCTACATCCCCTCAATCATTGCAGACCCTGACAGGGAACCAAGCCTTAAACTCAGAAAGGTGAACACTGAGAACCTACTTCACATAAACACCTCTACTCAAGAAGTGGTCGCTTCCAACATGCACATCAACTCAATGCTACTCAATTGTAGATCAGCTGTGAAACATGCAGCTGATATTTCTGATCTCATAATTGTGCATACCTTAGACATTCTGATCATCACTGAAACCTGGCTCAATGATACTTCCTCCCCAATTCTTGACATCTTAATCCCTCCCGACTACTCCATTCTCAGAAGTGATCGACGGGATAAAACAGGAGGAGGCATTGCCTGCATTCATCACTCCAACCTCACAGTAAAACAATACTCATGTACTGTCTTATCCTCCTGTGAACAGCTAATCTCTGAAATCTGGAACAAAGGCAAGAAGATTTGTGTGCTGCACTCGATCTACCACCCTCCTGGTGACAATCTAGTCTTCATAGAGCAAATCATGGAGGTCATTCGCTCGAGCTCGGATCAACCCTGCCACATATTCCTCGGTGACTTCAACCTTCATTGGAATGACACAAATGATCCAATTGTCCGTACCTTTAAGACTTTCCTCTCTGACCTCAATTTCTCACAGCTCTGTAAAGGCCCTACTCACAATAAAGGCGCCACTCTAGACCTCATTATTGCCAAAGACACCTTCATACAAATAGGAGAAATCCTACCCTGTGACTGGTCTGATCATTTTCAAATTCCCTTCCTCGTCTTAGACAAGGGACCGGGTCAACAGGGTCAACCCCTAAAAGCGAAACAAATGACTCGCAATATGAGAGACCTCGACATTAACATGATAACGTCTATCACCAAAAATAGACTACAGCCCCCAATTTGACCAACCTTGACGATCTCTCTGAACATTACATTAATACTTTTTCTAACATTCTTGACTCTATTGCTCCGAAACAGCTCAAAAGGATCCCAGTCAAACATTCTAAACCATGGTTTAATGGTGCACTAAATGATGAACGGCGCAATCTAAGACTTTCGGAGAGACTCTGGAGAAACTCGCCTTCCACCAAAAATCTCTCTCAACTGAGGAAAGTGAGAAGCGTTTACAATAAACACATACGGTTGGCGAAAACCGAACACATCAGAATTCAACTAGATGGAGCCAAAAATAGACCAAAAAAACTCTTTGAAATCATTAAGGAACAAGCTAACCAATCTTCTAACCAGAGCTCTACTCCGTTACCCCTGCTCCCTAGTGGTGATGATTTTACAGCTCACTTCGCTGATAAAACAAGGAAAATAGAGCTGGAGCTATTACCTACCACCCCAACTTCGTTATCCAAGATGCCGCCCGCAGGATCAGGAGAGATGCAAGATTTCACGACAATATACTCGCCTTTGGGCAGCTCTCTCAAAAACCACGCCTCTTGGAGCAGTTTTCTCCTACCAGACTGTAATGAGATACTTCGCAACATGGCATCCATCAAACCCTCCAACCACTTTGGTGATCCTCTACCCGCCAAGCTCTATAAAGATTTAATCTCAGCCTTTCTCCCTCTTTGGTCCAAGATCATTCATGAATCCCTCTTACAGGGAAATATTCCAGACTGCCTAAAAATTGGGCAGGTTACTCCTATTCCTAAGAAGCCTAACACGGACCTATCAGATCCAAACAATTTTCGACCTATCACCAGAAGTATGACTCTAGCTAAATTGCTTGAAAAATGCGTACATTCGCAGCTCTGCAAACATATTGAGAAATATCAACTCCTGGATCCTCATCAGTCAGGATTCAGAGCAGGGCACAGCACGGAAACTGCACTAACTCACACTGTTGATGACGCCGTGAGAGCCCTTGACCAATATGTCCCATGTCTCCTGATCCTTCTAGACCTATCCTCAGCCTTCGATACCATCAAACTTGAAAACCTGATTGATCTCCTACAACATAGGATGGGATTTCCGGGCTCGGTCCTAAACTGGTTTGCCTCCTTCTTTCAAAACCGCACGCAAAGGATCAAAGTTAATCATGCTCTCGCTTCCAGTAGCCCTGTCCTGATTGGAGTCCCCCAAGGTTCTACGCTCTCGCCCACTCTCTTCAACCTATTTATGTAGCCTCTTGCGGTCATTCTGAACAGAGCGAACATTCAATACCACATGTATGAGGATGACACGCAATTGTACCTGAAGATCTTCTCGCAAGAGGACATAAAAACTTTAAATACTGCACTTGCCCAAACTCAACAATGGTTAGCTCAGAACCATCTCCTACTAAATACTCTCAAAACGGAATTTCTTTTGATCACCCCTCCTAATCATTCAGCTCCTACCCTTGACTGGATCAAACACCTAACTGCTCTGAACTGCACACCTCACGTCGTAGACTCTGCCAAATCTTTAGGTATCACCTTAGATAAACACCTAAACATGGAAGCACACATCAGTGCTACTACTAGGGGAGCCAATTTCTAACTCAACACACTGAAGAAAATCAAACCATTCCTACCCCCGAAGATCTCAGGCCAGTGGTTCAATCACTGATTATCCCTAGATAGGAATATGGGCTGGTGACCCTAACAGGACTTCCAAAAGCTAGCTTGGCCGCACTCAGAGCTACCTTGAACGCATTGCCAGACTTTTAGCGGGCTTGAGGAAATTTGATCACATTTCACCCAACACTTTGCAGCTAAATTGGTTATCTATTGAAGCTAGAATCCGACTCAAGATAGCTTGTCTGACTCATAAAGCCATACACCACAATACCCCATACTACCTAGCAAATAAACTTGAACTATCGGGCTCCAGCCGGAACCTCAGAAGTACATCCACCCTTCTCTTGAAACCTCCAAGATTCAAAAAGAAAAGATCGTACAACTGTGCGTTCACCGGTCTTGCTCCGAGAATCTGGAACTCCCTGCCATCCGAGATCAGATCCAATCCTTGCACTACTTCCTTTAAAAAACTAGTCAAAAGGCATCTAATGAACGAGTGTTAACGTGTTGATCATGCTTGTGTGTTTTGCTAATAGCCAAAATCTTGAATCATTTTCACTGATGTTCTATTTTATGTTTCTTTTACCTTCGTTTTGTTCTAGTCCTCGATAGTTACTGTTGATTTTTGCTCGTTTCCTTTTTGTTAAAATTCCCGATGCACATTGCACATCTTGAATCTTTCTATTGCATGATGTTTTACTCGGAGCGCTCTACGGCACCTCTGATACACCCTACGTGTTATTCTTGAATGTTTTCCCACAGGTTGTAACTGGACTTACCTTCTTTATGTTTTGCATACTTACTGGCGCCAACTCTGTACAGCGCTCTGATACCCTTTGGGTCTTGTTCGCGCTATATAAAACTTTTCAAATAAAATAAAACAAATAAATGGTAGGAGAGTACAGGGCGTCTGGATGAGGATGGTTGCTGGACTGATAAGTCCGAAAAACAGCGATGGATGTTACCTAATGCCTATGTACTTCCTGTGGTTACCACGGCCCATGACCCAGCCCACATTAGTGCCAAGGGAATATGTAAGGTGTTGGACCCAGTGTGGCAGAATGACAATATTTCCAAGGTAGCCACTCATTTAGTGAAACACTGTATGATTTGTATGACACATAATACTGGGAAAGGTACTCCTACACCCTCTGGTAATTTTGCACCGCCTTCCTTCCCTTTCAAGGTTCTCCAGATGGATTTTATCGAAATGGAACGAGTTAACAATTTGAAGTATGTGCTGGTAGTGATTTGTGCATTCAGTAAATGGATTGAAGCTTACCCCACTAAAGAGAATACAGCTATGGCGACGGTGAAGGCACTCCTAAAAGAGTTCTTCCCGCGCTTTGGATTGCCATGTGTGATTTGGAGTGACAACGGAAGTCACTTCAATTCCAAGATCATCCAACTGGTGTGCGAAGGTTTGCACATCAAGCAGAAGTTTCATGCAGCCAACCACCCCCAGTCAGCGGGTCTGGTTGAGAAATACAATGGTACTCTCAAACTGAAGTTAGCAAAGATACAGCAAAGCACAGGATTGCGATGGCCAGATGCGTTGCCCCTGGCCTTGTTATCCACCAGGGCAACGGCACATTCTAGGACAGGGTTGTCACCATATGAAGTGGTGTTTGGTCACCCTGCCAATATCTGGGGCGTTCCAAGACCAAAGCACTTTTCTGTGATTGAGCACCCTTTACTTATTGACTATCTGTATGAGTTAACTAAAGATCTTCGTTCTCTCCACCAACAGATTCAAGAAACACTACAGCCGGTACCAGAGGGGCCCGGGCATCAGCTACAGCCCAGACAGTATGTGCTAGTGAAGAACTTTCAGAGGAAGAACTGCCTGGAGCCCCGTTGGAGGGGCCCCCTTTTGGTCCTGCTATCCACCTGAACAGCGGTGAAACTCGACGGCCGGAAACACTGGGTGCATGCCACCCACTGTAAGAGAATACCTCTCCCACTCCCCTTTGACGAGTGGGTGTGAGACGGTATCGCTGATCAAGAAGGGGAAAGGGTGCCCCGCTTTGTTCCTTTCTCTGATGCCCAGCTAAGGGGGGTGCAGACGGAAGCAGAGAGTGACGCCGCCTTGCTTGAGGCGGTCCCTCCGGAGACAAGGGCAGCCCCAGTTACTCCCCCATCTGACTCACAGGCACCTGAGTCCTCCTGCCTTTCTGAGCCTGAGTTTCAACCCCTTTTTGTTGATGAAACAGTGCCTGGAGCTGACAGGTACAATCTGTGCCCACGAACGAAGGTCAGTGCGCCAGAGGGACAGTCCAGGAGTGAGGGAAGGACTTGAGATTAGGGTATAGGTACTACGTCTGCGGTACCTGCGTCAGCTTAGGGTGAACGACACTGGTGCACTGCCTTAGACACAGGACAGGATCGTTGAGGGTACTTGCCCAGGAGGGCGGGTGTCCTATCCTGCGAGAAGAAGGGCTTGTTTCCGTGCGACCCCCACGAGGGAGTGCTTCAAAGAATCATTGTTGATGAACGATAGGAGCTTGCCAGCGAGGCTCTAAAAGGACGCTGGGTAACTTGTGCCCCTCTGGTCGGTTGTATTTTGTTAGCTCTAGTTCTTATGGTTCTTCTCATGTTTTTATTTGGCTGTGCTGTCATGGAAGAAGAACAGCCCCTAGCGGCACTGCCACCAGGACAGGGTGGTCCTGTGTGGTCTAGTTGGTCCATTAAGAGTAAGATAGTAGTGATAGTGTTCATCCTCATAGTAATGATAACACTGTTTGGAGTAGTATGGTATTTGGAAGAGCAGTATCCTGTGCACACCTTAATGGGGACTACCCCGGCTTCACCTGAGCATCTGTTCATTACGTTGCCCCCACATAAACAGAGACATAGACAGACATATGTTGAAAATGCCTTCCTCGAAATGCTCCACCAGGTACACAATACGACAAATGCCATGAATTGTTGGGTGTGTGGGTTACTCTCCTCAGTCATGCACAGGAATGATTTGCTGGTGTCTTTACCACTGTCCTACCTAAGTAGTTGTGAGGCATGGTTCCTGTTGCTTTCCATGGTATATAGACATTATCATACTGTTACCGAATATTTTAAATGTTTCCATGCATGAAATATCACCAAAGATAAAGCCCTGCCTGTACCTGTGGTTCATACATCAGCTAGTTTCTGTGTCGAAGGATCTGGGAATATTCCAGTGGGTCAGAGCAATTGTAACTATACCCATCGACTAAACACTACTAGTAGCTCACATTTGCTCACCCCCCCTAATGTATATTTTGTTTGTGGAGAGCAGGCTTACACCTGGCTTCCTAGGGGATGGTCTGGCCGGTGTTATGTCCCTTTCCTTCTACCCCCTGTCTACATTGCACCGTCCAACTATTACAAAGACCACAGGCTGCAGCGGAGAATTGTATACTTGTCCCGAATCAGGAGACTTATTGACACAGCAGATATTGATCAAACAGATACTACTCTACAGCAATTCATGGATGCTATGAAGGGTATTGTGCCCTTCTTGGGACCTATGTATAATAGTGTCAACATTCGTCGCCTCACCAGGGTTGTTGAAGGGGTCATCAACACTACCGCAGGTATACTCACCAATATCACAGCTGAGCTTCAGGCTACAAGACGTGTTGCTCTTCAGAATCGTATGGTTTTAGACGTCATCCTTCCAGATAGGGGTGGAGCTTGTCGTGTCAAAGGCAGCAGTTGCTGCGTTTACATCCCAGATCACGCCCCTAACTTATACTCCGCTATTCAGAAGTTACACAGGCTTGCATCCGATATTCATCAGGAGAATGGTTCATGGTCCTTGACAGGGTGGTTCTGGGGTCTGATGTCCTCCTGGGGATGGAAGATACTTCTTTTCCTAGTAGCTATCGCAGGTGTCATCTTTACGTGTTGCCTATGTGTCAACTGTCTTCCAGCATGCTGTACCTATTGTGTGAGTAAACTCATCTCTGCCCCTAAATCGTCAGGCCATACTGATAAAGTGTCTAACATGATGATGCTGCAGGAACTACAGGATATAATGCAGATCGATGAAGGTATTTTTGAATATTAGAAATATCTTGCAATGCGTATGTTGCTTATTTCTTTTGGATATTACTGTCCTTATGCATTTTCCTCCTCCCCCTGCTTAGAATTGTAAAGACCCTACCTGCTAGCCAATAAAGCATTTAGCCTCCCCTGCTAAAATGAGGGTCTGTTACATTTGAAGATCCCATTCTCGTTATATACTCGTTTTACAATATATTAGGTTAGCAGTGTGCGGCTAAATGAGACACCATTCGTATTCATGTCATGTAACCCACTGTGTTATCCATGCAATGTGCGGGCTTTAGTTAGCAAGTGTGACTCCATTTTGTATTTCGTAATCCCAATCAGGCTATGTCTGTACCAGGCCTCATTGCTGGTATTGCTTGCCTCAGCAGAACGCTGTACGCAGTTATTATTTTCTATTTTGCTCAAGGTTGCCTTCTGCCTTACTAATGAATAGGCCATTTTGCCCTCGCATACCTATCTTTGTGTGTAGCTTGGCTCCCACGTTAGGAGCCGCCGAAACCCAGCACGGCAACCTTGAGCTGGTGATAACATGCACCCATCTGGCAGGTGGTAGTCCATCCCTCTGTGCCTCCTTTGTTCATGTCCGGTCTAAGCCAGTAACTTTCCATTGTGGGCGTGGTTAGGAGACCTTTGGGAGGAATGAGTATGCGTTGCCGACTGTTGGGGGGCCAGTCCCTCGGCAGACATCTTAGGGTGCAGGTCAGATTGGACTCCTCTGCAGAGTACTGGAAATAAATGATTGTTTTGTATTCTCTACTGTCTGACCGACTCTTCATTTTGGGGAAGGCTATAAGGTGGTTGTAGGAAACCCGGGTGACCCTTTTCGGGTCACTTCCTTCAGTAATAAAATGACAAAAGTGTAAAGACTGTGTTGTAGAAATGGCAAAAGACTCTGTCGCTTTCTAGCAAGGCATGGATGGCATTGTGCTAATCCTATACTTGATAGGTGATCTTCCGAGATGATCTTCCTAGTTGAGAAGACATAGTTTGTATTTATCTTGGCTTATATTTTGAACCACTTGTTAATTTATTTTTGTACTTAATTGATGCAGGGCATTTTTGTCCCTCTGCTCCATAGTTTTTTAAAATGTCTTGAGCCATACCCTCAGAAGCATCAGGGAAAGTATGTATCAGGAATGGCACTTTTGTCTAGTATGGATCTACTATATGATCACAGTAGTGAAATGACTTAAAATTGTGATTGCATGAGTACCTAAATGCAATGTTAAAATATGGCGGCCACTATGGTGATGATTTTGTGTGCTTAACTCGAATGTATGGCTGCATGTCCATCAGGGCTTTATTTAGATGTGTATTAATATGAAGTGAGAGGGTCAGCCCATCCAGGGCACTATTTTGTGAATAGGAAGTAAATCATGTCAAGGCCATATAGGTCATATTGATTTGTGGTGCAATTGTTGTTGAAATTGTTTTTCCTTGACCCTTGTTTCATCATAGAGTAATCGATAATGAATTCCCTGTCAGAATATAAGGATTCCGGTACACAGGAGATGATTAATGGGGCAATGACTCGCATGACTTTCAGTCACGTACCTATTGTTTGCAGTTGTTTACAATTCTAGGCATAAGTGTATCGTCATGATGACATAAATTTGGCAGTATTTTATTATCTAGGTAGGTGCACTTTGAAGGATTTATTTACAGTGGCCGCTAAATGTTTCATTTTTATACACAATTGATTTGAAAATATTCAAAAACATTTTTGTTTCAGGATATTTTTTTCTGATACTTCTGTATCCCGATATTTACAGCTCTATACTTTGCCCAAATACCATGAATGTGCCTGTCAAGTTTCTTTGTAAGTCCTTTATGTGCCAGGAAGTTACCTATTCATAGAGCTGCCTCATCACTGTTATCTGGAGGGAGGATGCAGCTTTCAATGAGTGCACCTCTGAAAACAAACAGTTACTTCACATGTGGGACAACATAGAAATGGTTGGCAGGTTCTAGGGGTTCTTTGATCCCCCTACCCCCCCCCCCCCACAGTTTAGAGAGCATCTCTATATTTCAACTTTATTTCTTTAAAAAAATATTTCTCAATAATATTTGCATATACAGTCTTTGCATATACAGTAAGATCTCTTGATGCAGAAAAAAAGTCAGACCGGTTTCCAGAGGTCAGACAAAAACATTTTTATCAAGATTCGCAGCCCCATAGTAATTTTGAAAATCAGGGCTGGATATTTCTGCATCACAATATTTTTGTATCACTTTTTTCCGATTTTTCTGTATCCCGATGTTTACAACTCTGTATTTTGTCCAAATACCCTAGGAGGAATACACAAAGCCCAACTGACAACTACACTCAGCCGTTGTGACCAGAGACAGGCTGCAGGCACCAAATGGCCAAGGCAAGAAAATGGCAACATTCTAAAAGTGGCATTTTCAGAATTGTAATTTAAAATTCGACTTCACCACAAGTTAGGATTTTAAATTAAGATTCCAGAGACACCAAACTTGAACCAGTTATATCTTTCCATTTGGAAATTACACTTATAAAATGGAATAAGGTAATCCCAATGTTTTCCTTTTGATGCCCAGATAAATGCCCTCACAGAAAAGTGCTTTGGGATATTGAGATCCCTCCAAAAAATTCTTCACCTGCTTCCTCAGTCCGCGCAAAAAACAATAGTCTAAGGGATAAATAGTGCAGTGAAGAAGATGTGTAAGTGTTGTAAATTACACAGACACAAAGGGGTCGATTCCGATCTCGGCCGGTAGGGCTCCGAATCGGATTCGGCTTTACCGGATCCGATTCGGACGCCCTGTTTCCGACCGAGTCGGACGTGCGTCCGGGCGAGCGAGTACGATGCGAACGTACGCGAAATCGCCCGACCGACTCGTTCGCGGGACCCAACTGCTCCGACCGACTCGCACGGACACAACTCGCACCGCGCAATGGAGACGTTCCCCGGCCGGGTAAGTACGATGCGCGCCGCGAGCAGTCCGACCGACTCGCGCCGTCCGGCTCGAAAGAGCAGTCGGAGCCGCACTTTGGGGGTCCGTGTCGGACCCCCCTGTACGCCTAGCCGCGTGAGTCGCACACAGGGGGGACCCATGGATCTCCCCTACCTGTGCATGTACGGCGCGACCCGCTTCGACGCGTACCCGCTACAGGGGGCGCCCTTGTTCGCCTCGCACCCATTGAGTCAATGGGAGCCCGTGTACGCGTTGTACGACCGGCTCCCATTGACTTCAATGGGAGTCCGACCGAATCGAGTCCGATAGCATGCGAACGCATCGTACTCATTCGGTCGGACTGCTAGGGTCCGATTCGGTCGGAAATCTCTCCGGGTCCGGCTCGGTCGGAGAGATTTCCTGCCCGAATCGGAATCGGCCGCAAAGTGTAAAGTGAGAGTTGCATATGATCCGAGCTATAGACACTAACAAAGCACTGCAACACCTTTCGGTCTGTGATTACACTGTCGCGGCTTAGGAGGAAGAGTGGGAGGAGGGGCTATTTCCTGCCCTCTCCGTGATTTGAGTTAGCAGTGTGGCATTGCTTAATGTCATTGCTATCTTTGGCCTAATAAAAAACACTCCAGCTGTAGTAGGGCCCTGGCTTCACCTCCTGGTGCAGGGTGGGCTGTGCTTTATGGCAGGCATGGAGGGAGGGAGGGATGGTCTCAGCTGCAGCTCCGACCTTGTACAGTGCCCTTGCTATGACTGGTGAGCGAGAGGCGCTGAGGTGGTGGTAATGGTGGTGGTATTGGTGGTGCTGGTATTGGTGGAGGTATTGGTAGTGGTGGTGGTGGTATTGGTGGTGGTGGTATTGGTGGTGGTATTGGTGGTGGTGGTATTGGTGGTGGTGGTATTGGTATTGGTGGTGGTGGTATTGGTATTGGTGGTATCGGTATTGGTGGTGGTGGTGGTATTGGTGGTGGCAGTATTGGTATTGGTGGTGGCGGTATGGGTATTGGTGGTGGTGGTCTTGGTATTGGTAATGGTGGTATTGGTGGTGGTATTGATATTGGTGGTGGTATTGGTGGTGGTGGTATTGGTGGTGGTTTTGGTGGTTGTGGTGGTATTGGTGGTGGTAGTGGTGGTGATGGTATTGGTGGTGGTGGTATTGGTGGTGGTGGTATTGGTGGTGGTGGTATTGATGGTATTGGTGGTGGTATTGGTGGTGGTGGTATTGGTGGTGGTGGTATTGGTGGTGGTATTGGTGGTAGTGGTATTGGCACTGGTATTGGTGGTTGTGGTATTGGATTGGTGGTGGTGGTATTGGTGGTGGTGGTATTGGTGGTGGTATTGGTGGTGGTGATATTGGTGATCGTGGTATTGGTGGTGGTGGTGGTATTGGTGGTGGTGGTATTGATGGTGGTGGTGGTACTGGAGGTGGTATTGGTGGTGGTGGTATTGGTGGTGGTGGTATTGGTGGTGGTGGTGCTAGTGGTATTGGTGGTGGTACTGGTGGTGTTGATGGTGGTGGTGTTGGTGGTATTGGTGGTGGTGGTGGTAGTATTGGTGGTGGTACTTGGTGGTGGTGCTATTGTTGGTGGTGGTATTGGTGGTGGTGGTATTGTTGGTGGTGGTATTGGTGGTGGTTTTGTTAATAAAACAGGCATTTTGGGACGAAAGGTGAATGTACACGATCTTTTGCAATCAGAAAAGGGGTTCGCCAAGGATGCGTACTCGCTCCCTTTTTATTTAAGCTATATATTAATAACTTGGGTAGCACCCTTGCGGACACATGCACCGATATGCCTCACATTGGACATCGGCCTATACCGGTTTTACTTTATGCAGACGATGCAGTGCTTATGGCCCGCACTCCACTGGCTTTGCAGCGTCTTCTAGACAAATTTGTACTTTTTATGGAGAATCTGGGGCTATTAATCAACATTAGTAAAACGTTTGTCATGAAAGCAGGCCGAAGATCATCAAAGGGGCGTAATATTTTTATAGGAAAAGCGATTTTACCACAAAAGCCCTCTTTTTCATATTTGGGGATTGTATTTGATGAGGTAGGAAATTGGAGAAGCGCAGTAAACTCGAGAAGGATGCAATTTCTTAGATCAATTTTTCGAGGAAATTGGGTCGTAAACCTCCTAAAGAAATGTTAACCATCTACAACGCCAAATGTCGGTTAATTGCAATGTATGTTTCCAAGCTATGGGGGTATGTAAATGTGGACTCTGTACAGCTGTTAGAAAATGTTTTTTTTTTTAAATCTCCTTGGGCTCCCAACCAGCTGTTCTAACTTTGTATGCCACTCGGAATTGGGAGCAACTAATTTAGCTAATTTGACAAAAGTGCAGCCAGTCCTCCTCTGGCACAAGATTTGGCATTCTGATTATATGGATTTTAATCGCGGCATTGAACAGGATTATTGTGACTCGGAGCTTGCTCTGAACATTCCATGGTTACAATTTATCAAAAAATTTATGTCTGACATTAGCCATCTTGAATACTGTGACAACCCTAAAACCCTGAAGCACATTACGAGGAAATCACTAAACACAGAATGTCTAAACCTACTGGAAGATGTGAGATTATCGGTGGAACTGGTCAAACCAACTGTACAGCATAACCAAATGACTTTGACCAGTTTCTCGATTCAACCAAATTTAATTAGTGTTCTTAATCCCCAACATAGGTTTGTTTTGACGCAATTCAGCCTTGATATTTTTCATCGTTTGACAAGCTTCCCAACTATTAATAACTGATCACGACAATTAATGTACTGACCTTGTGATAAGATGTCTGAACAATCAACCATACATGTACTTTTTTTTTGCAAATTTTATAAAGATCTGAGGATTTCTTTTATCAAGCCTTTATGGAAATCACTAAATTTTAGACAATGCAGGCTGGCGTATTTATATCTACAATTAGTTCCAAATGTGTATTCATGTGTGGTATTAGCTAGATTCTTGAGGGCTGCTATTTTCAGAAGGAAGTCACTAACTGCTGTATGCTAAATTGTGCATGTTTTTTATCTGCATTTTTTCTTTTTCTAAACTTTTAAGAAATGTTTTTATATACACTGTTATGTATTCTTTTATGATTCACTCTTTTGAATCGAATAAAGATGATTTTGATTTGATTTGAATAAAACAGCCTTTTGAAAACAACCTGTCAGGTGGCTTTAGTACAGATGACATGTAACACAGATGTGCTGTTGTCAGCTTCAGCCCATTAGCACAGGATTATGTGCTACCTGGAATTCACATGACTTAATTTGCAAATCATTTCTAAATCCATTTTACTTGGGGGCGTTTGAAACAGACACGAGATAATGCTGGGTTAAAGTGATTGAAAGAAGGCTCCCGTGTTACGGGGGCAGCTGTGCTGCTTAAAAAAACACAAGCGGTTTCAGATGAAGCAGCGCATGTCCAGCCTGCAGGAAGAGAAACTCAATAAAGTAAATAGTGCTTACAGACTAAATAACAGGTCCCGTGTAACAACTGAAGTAAAAGGGCCAGTCGCCATGGGAAGGTACATATGAAGACAAGGCCGTACTAAGGAGGGACTAACAAGTCTATTAACGAATCCGAAGGCAGCATTTACGAAAGACAATGACACAAGCCAATGAAAAATATGGGAGGAGAGTGGACGCGGCTTCTCTCCCATACTCTACTACAGCAGTCTCGCAGAGCGAGCAGTGCATGCGTGCTGCCGCTAGGCTTGACCTAAAAAACTTGTATTTCATACATCAATACACCAATGACACCAAGCTCTATTTTAAAAAGTCATGTCTGAAGAACATCCTGTCTCTAAAGTCTTGCTTCAAAAAAGTACACCTTCTTCGTAATAAACGCCCAAAACACAGAGTTGAGACTTGTTACACCAATAAACAAATAACAAAAAAAACAGACTTGACAATAGCTTTCTCAAAGCACTGTCTTGACCTTCACGCAACATTGTCTCAAGATGTGAAATCCCTACCTTTCAATATAGACATCACTTTGACTTTCGTGACTCACAACAATAATTTGGCACAATTTGAAAAACGTCTTCCTCCATACCCCAAGAAAAAGTAAACATCCACTGTCTCTGATTATCTGAGAACTGTGGGACAAGCACTAAACGTCTCCCACCATTGCAGGGATTTCATAGTCCTTCCTCTGTCTTCAAGGAGGTCGTGCATTCCAAAGCCAGGCTGGCCTC
Organism: Calotriton arnoldi; assembly: GCA_963921515.1. Taxonomy (NCBI): domain Eukaryota; kingdom Metazoa; phylum Chordata; class Amphibia; order Caudata; family Salamandridae; genus Calotriton; species Calotriton arnoldi. The sequence continues at coordinate 121,781 of CAWUFW010011357.1, read as the reverse complement.
TTCAAGAAGGAAATCGTTTGCATTTCACCAGTGCTAAGGAACTACATTGGTCAGCCTTACAAGAGAGAAGACAATTAAAAATTGGCTGTTTGAATCGTAGAGACCTTCACTCAGTGGCCCCTCACTTAGTTTCACCTCATACCATCTCCAGAGGCCACAGAGGGCTTAGAAGTAAAGAATCCCTCCTCTTAAACACATCTGCCTTGAGCGCGTCAAAGGATGCAATACAAAAAGTGATAATGAGCAATCGAGGTGTCTCTGCAATCATAGTTTAAACAGGTACTACACCAGGTATGTCAAGATTGTGAGTTTTACGGTAAACACCGCATGGGTTATTTGCCTGCGGTGGGTGGAGTCACAACAGAGCCCCTCCTACGATTGTTCTCTGACAGATTCCACCAGGATGAGTCTGGGTCAAACTATTGGGGTAAAACCACCAGGAACAAAACAGAAATCTAGCAGCAAAAGCAGATTCTGTGCGTTGTTTCCGCATTGTGGCAGGGCAAACTCAGGCCAGACAGTATTTACCACATCCAGTAAATACTGACCACCACCCCCCCACTCACCCCGCCCCCACTAATATTAGTATATAGAGCATGACCTATTCATCCCTACTCAGGGGAAAGTCGAGGGTCAGAGTTCCAGTCATACCTTGGAGATACGCAGACGTAGACGCCGACACCAAGAGTTAGCAGGCAGCGAGGAGCTCCGGAGCTCCGGGACGTCTCCCACTCCTTGCCCAAGCCAAACCCGGTCCGGCCTGAGCCCCGTCTGACTGGGGGGTAGGGCCCGCACTGGAACGAATTGCGGGGTGCCAAGAGAGCAGAGTGCCAGCTGTAGGGGAGCGAGAAAGACCGAGGAGGAGAAGGAGAAGCGGCGAGTGACCTGGAGCGTGGGGGTCTCCGAGCCTGAGCTTGTGTCCGAGTCGGAGCAAGGAGCTGGAGCAGAGCCGGGAGAGCAAGCGCGCGGGAGACTATTCCCACCTGGGTAAGCTCTCTGAAGCTCTCTAAAAGATTACATGTTAACTGCAATAGCTCCCGTGGGAGCCCCCCCCGAGGCATTCACTGCTCATCTGACTGCCTCTCTCCCGGCATTTAAAGACCTCGCGGCAGTGGCATTCACGGCTCATCTTACTGCCTCTCTCCTGGCAATTAAAGACCGCGCGGCCGCCCTATAGTCGGCGGCTACAGTGAGAGCGGCCCTGGTGGAATCGCGGAAGCTGCCTGATTAGATCAGGTGCGGCTTGCGAGTCCACCTTGAGTGCCCCGCTTGCCCCATACTCTATGTCCCATGTCCTATACCTTATACCCCATACCTATTACCCTCTGCCCGCACTCCTTAAGACTGGCCCGTTGAAGGAACAGAAAAAGACCGGTCCCAGCAGGAGGGGCAGGAGGGCCAACAGGAGAGACCTTCCAGCATCTCAGCAAGTTGGTGGTGGAGTTGCCACTAAGTGCAGGAGCGGGCTCTGCACAATACGGTCAGGTATACTAAGGTTATTGCGTGCAATTTTGACATATTTGTGACACATTTGGATATACTTGGATACTTGGATATTTGATATTTGACTCTTGGACCCCTTGGACGCCGATTCCTGCCATTGCTGGTATTTGCCCCCCCCGGACCCATTTAGTCCATTGTTACTAACCAAAAGATACACAGGTCACCACTTACCTGCCCAATCAACTTTTGTCAGACCTCTGTTAAAGGATTAAGCAGTACGAACTAGGATAAACAGGATTGTGGCGTGCTAATAGGTAAAAAAGTTAAAGGAAGAGGACTGAGGCTCCCGGCTATACTGGTTTTAAACTTCGTGCTAGGCCTAGGGTCTAGAAACATTATAACCCCCGGACTAAACCTGAATAATAGAGAGGAAACAGGTAACAGGATATTAAATACTCGAATTGATAATATTTTTGGAAAAAACCCGGCATGCGTTCAGGAAAAGAGAGGGCATTGGGCCCCCCCACAAGACAAGCACGGAAAGTACAAGTACCAAAAGTAACAAAAAAAGCTAAAGCATACACTACGGGAGTGAATCAATCATTAATTTCGCCAATAGCACGGATGTTTGAAAAATCCACAAAAGTCCCACACAAATTCGATTTTATGAAAGACCCATCTGGAGCTCTGATGACAATGCAAATAGAGTCAGAAATAAGTAAACTACAAACTCCGATTAAGCCAACTAACAATTTTGGAGGTAGTACTCAAACTGCCGGACAAGAACAGGACCTGTCATCACTGGACAAGAGCTTCCATGTTGTGGACATAGAGGGCCATATTACCGATCTTGAAATGGTAAATATATTATCAACTACTCAAACGGAACAAAATGATATGGATGTGCTGGGAATACTTGGGACGAGATATCCCAGGGAGAGATAAACCAGAAAAAATTGATAACAACGACCCCGCTACCTATAGAGGTTAAGGTAGAAATAAGGAAAAAGAATGAGACGGCCGGTGACTCTATACCCTATAAGCAGGCGGTTTATCAAGACCCCAATGAGAACATAGCAGATGCCGTCCAGGTTAATCAATCTAGAATTAATAGTAATACCAGTCCCACCTCTGGGGGAATCATGGTAATAAAAACTAATGTAGGTACAAATAAAACACAAAGAGAAGGAGGGTCAAACCCTCATTCAACAAAATCTATTGATCAATACGACCCAAATTTTGGATTTAAACAAGATACTCTACAAGGAAATACTGAAAATATAGGAACAAAAACGGAAACTGCATACTGCAACAGCATTAATAGCAGCAAAACACTGTACAGTGGAAATGATAGTGGTAAACATATCGATATGGTCAACTTCAAAAAAGCAGCTGAAGATCAAGAAATCCCCCGCGTTGATTTAAAAAGTACCACCAACAACGAGGAAGAACCCAAGTATAACCAAAAGGCCCAAGTCATAGGCAACCAGGACTTGGGGTCTATTTGGGATATTTTTACCAAACCTCATCACTAACTCTAGAAGCATTGACATATCAATTGAGCAAAATGGACATTCAAATTGAATTACTCAGAGTGATGGCAAATGCAGTAGCCGGAATTTACCAGAAACTCGCTCAGCTAAATAGTTTGATAATTAGAGCTCAAACTGAAACTGCTACAACATATCTTGATTGTGCATGCGCCCCAATAATAAACAAATTGGCAACGATACCGGATGCTATGAATACCATACTAGAAGATGTTAAAATGAGCCTCCGAAAAGGAAAAAAATAACTACAAAGAGGATATCTGCAAAATACAGGGAAAGAAAGATAATAATAACATCACGTATTTAAGAGATACGGAACACCTGAGTGCCATAATAGATCTAGATGGCATGGATAATTTAACCCCGAAAATAGCTCGGACCACACAGCAGGATGGGAAGAATTCAACGGGCACAAAACCATCGGTCCCTCAAACAGAGAAGACAACTGAAGACCGGGAGGTCAAAGAAGCAGTTGCTCCATTGTTTAGCATGACAAAAAGACATAGGAAAAAATTACGCAAAGCAAGAAATAAGGCCAAACGTGAAACAATACTAGCAACATATCCCCAAGAGGAAGTACCAACTGAAATGGGTAGTGAAGGAAAAGAACAATGCAAGGAAGCAATGGGTAAACAGGAAAACGTATCATATGGAGAGGAGTCTTCCACAGTGAAGAACAAGAATAATAAGTATTTCGCTACATTCAATAAAAACGGAAAAGAACCGATCGACCAACTATGTACTCAAACAAATACAGCAATTACATCGGACAAAATCATACGAACCTCCAACGAACTTGAGAAGGGGGGGGGAAATCAAACCAAGGGAAAAGAAACTTAGGCTTCAAGGAAACAGTTGTATTATAGAACAGACAACTGACGATATAAAAAGTGTATCGCCGGAAAAGATGGATCGACCAAAGAGTGTGTCAATTTCTCATAAATCCAAAGATCAGGTAAAAGAAGAAGAGGTGGAAAAAATATATATCGGTCCGGTAGTACAGAGGTCTCTCCGGGTGGATCATAATACAGTTCAAAGCTCAAGTTTGAATATAACTCAAAGTCAGAACCAGCAACATTCTCAAAACCCAAAACACCAAATAAGGAAACCAAATCATATAAATATGAAACAAAATGATATGATAGAGCAAACTGTGGATACCCGGTACGTATCGAATTGGGATCACTTGGTCATTGTAAGAAATGGTGAGGACAAACTAGTCACATTTAAAGTCCCACAAAATATTGAAGAAGATGGAAAAAAGGAATTTCCAAATAATGGGATGGTACAACTAATCTTTAAACCGGCATATGACTCCCGAGGTAACCAAGACACACTTAATAGAGGAAACATTCTCCGCCTCTTTAAGTCTATCCCGTCGCTAGCAAATGTGACAAGTAAAGATATTGAATGTATCGGATTCTTACCAAACACTGAAGGCAGCCAGACACTAACTTTGATAACTGTAACTTCTGTCTTCTTAGCAGAATGAATCATGAACGAAAAAGAAATCTTCCGTAGCTGGGGGATAATAATTAGCAACCCAGTTCCAAAGGTATACCCAACCCCTCTTATCAAAGAAGAGAGTCCGACACTGCAACAAAGAAAGAACGTTGTGCAGGTTTTCTCTATACTAAAAAATCCCCTTGGAAGATCGGAGCGAGATGTTGAGACGGCTTTGACCCAAAGCAAAGTAGAAAAGGTAATAGGAATAAATGAAAAATGGATATCTACGGCTCTACATGGAAAAAATGATCCATGACAGAACACAGCAAAATGCACAATAAAAGAAGCAAATAAGGACAGTGAAATATTAGGGATGTGCTCATGGAACATAAATGGGGTATGCAATAAGGTAAATAATGCCCACTTAAATTTTATGTCTAATTCCTATCAGATCATTTTATTACAGGAAACATGGGCAATCGACCCCATTGTGTTACAGGGATATAAAGGTTATTTTGAGCCCGCAATCAAGCAACATAAATATGGTCGCCCTAGTGGGGGTCTAGCAACATTCGTAACCATCGACTTGAGAGTGGAACATGAGCAAGTGGAAACGAATAATTGTAACTTCCTAGCGGTAAAGTTACGATATAAAGCAAGTAATCGGGCAAAATTAAAAACTATAATACTGATCAATGTATATATACACCCGAAACAAAGTTCAAGGATCAATACGTGTGCTACTCTTACCAGTTTTTTGTTGGAACAAATGATGGATGACCCTTTCGCAGATTTTATACTTACAGGGGATTTTAATTTAAATCTGTTAGTACCTTTTATAAGAGACGACATCACACAGTCACAAGATCACCAATGGGCAATTCCTCAGCAGACACTAGATGCAGAAATAAAGACTAGACAAAGTAAAGTAGGAACAAATTTTGTGAAGGATATAGAAGCAATGGGTCTACGAATATTAAATGGAAGATTCCCGCAAGATTCACCACCTGCATGGACGTTTCACTCACACATTTGAAGTCACAAATTGACTATACGATTGTATCATTGAACATCTTCAATAATTTTACCTCGTATTGTCTGGGGAAGGTGCCTGATAGTGATCATAGTCAGCAAATAATCACCACAAATTTGCCTAGTAAAAAACATCAATTGTATTTAACAACGCAAGGTCAGACGGGAACTATCAACTATAGGAGACTTATCTGGTCACCACATAATAAAGATGACACTAATGAATTGGCGCAAAAACTGGATAAAGAATGTTTTGAAGATAAAATCTTGAAATCCCCAATTGATCAATGGGTAAACTTTACACGTAAATTAGTCAAATCGTATGATTCTGCACCTAAAGCTAAGAAAAAACAAATGAGACAAATGGAGAAAAGGAATAACAATATCAATTTATCCTATACAATAAGGAAAATGTGAAGGACTCGTAACAATTTCAGGAGACAGTCAACCAAGTTCCCATATAATAAGGAATTACCCATCAAACTAAAAAACATAAATCAAAATTTGAGGAAACTAATTTGGAACGAAAGAAACCAAGCTAAGCAAGATCTGTGGACAAAACTTTTTTATGCTAGTAACCAAACAAATTCAAGGGAATTTTGGAAAATGATAAATGGTCTAGTAAGACCTAATAAATCTGTGGTAGCATCTGTATTAACTGAAAAAGAGTGGGTTAATTTTCTGGTAAAACACTTAAACTCCGATGGGAAAATAATGAATTTGGATGGCAATCGGAACATGATGGATACACTAAGTCAGGAAATTGACTGTGAATTTGATATAACAAAAACCCAATTGTCTAAACTCATATCGAAACAAAAGGATGGGGCACCAGGTCCCAACGGTATTCCGTTTGCACTTTATAAAGAAGAACCGGATCTGTGGTCAGAACATCTCATGGAAGTTTTTAAAGAAGTAGCACGGACATGGACAATACCCGAATCTTGGAGAGGGTCGCTAATATCCCCAATTTATAAGAAAGGAAATTGGGCCCACCCGAAAAATTATCGACTAATAACTCTTCAAGACACCGATGCCAAGTTGTTTGCGGGGATTTTACTTTCAAATTTATCAGAATGGGCGAAGGATAACCAGATACTCCCGCCTAATCAAACAGGATTTATTAAAGGACTGGGAACTACTACAAATATATTAGCCTTATCGGTATTAATGGATAAAACTATCTCAATGAAACAACCCTTATATTTGTGCTTTGTCGATTTTAGATTGGCTTTTGATTGCGTGCACAGACATCTTCTGAGGAGAAAATTGCAGAAGCAAGATATCCCAGTGCAACTGTTAAAATGTATTCAACTTTTGTATACCGACACTTGGGTTAGAGTGCGGATGAGGGATGGCTTGACACTAACGAAGGAAATTTTAACGACAGCAGGACTAAAGCAAGGGTGTGTATTGGCCCCTTTACTTTTTAATCTCTTTTTAGCGGATCTTACTGATGCACTGAATGAAATAAATGCACACCCGCCTAAACTAGCCAACAAACAGATATCTAATTTGCTGTACGCAGATGATGTCATCCTTCTAACCCAAACAAAAGTGGGGTTACAACGGCTAATAGAACGAATATCATTGTATTCAAAAGGAAATGGGATGGTGATAAATGAAACAAAGACTAAAGTTATGGTGATCAGTAAAAATTCAAGACGAAAACATAAATCCAAATGATTTCTGGAGAAAGTCCAATTAGAACAAGTAGAATCATACAAATACCTGGGAGTTTTATTCGATGATAATGGAAATTTTCTCCCGCAAAAAATGGACATTCAAAGGAAAGCAAATGCGTTGACAGCTGCAATTAGGATTTTGCAGAAATCATTAGGTGATCTGACATCGCCCGTTCTTAAAGGTTATAACAGCAAAATTAGTGCCTACCTTAACATATGGTAGTGAGGCTCTAAGTGGGAAAGACGCTGTGATCAATAATAATGCGGTCTCAAAAACTTTTAAAACCCTCTTTCATCTGCCTAATAATGCATACCCAGCGCAAATAAGGCTGGAGTTTGGTCTAACTAACCAGTTATATGCGAGAAAAGGTCAATTTATTAAAGTGTGGAATAGAATAAAAAATGACCATGAAAACCAAATGTCCCAGCTATTATGGCAGGAAATAAGTGAAAACAGGAAATCACAGGCCTGGAAATATTTAAAAGCAGCGTTAGAAGAATTCGCTGTGATGCCAATCTGGGGGACTACAATAACCCCGGAATCATTTAAAAAAGCAATCAATAAAACAACAAATCATCTATCGCTGGTAAGGGATAAAGACATACTAGCAAAAAGAAAACACGCGTGGCCAATAATGAATGGGTTTACAAAAAAGAAGGTACAAGCATACTTAGAAACTCCATGGTCGTTGAAAAATAAACAAATCTTCACAAAAGCACGTTTTGGCGTATTACCGGGCCTATGTCATCTTCCACCGTGGATAAAATCAGAAGAAGATACATTATGTAGGCTATGTAAATCAGGAGAGGAGAACATTATTCACCTACTGTGTCTCTGCCCAGAACTGAAAATCGAAAGAAAAGCCATACTCAAGAAACTTTTCAATGCTCGAGGAGTAAGGACATGTAGGCAAGCTTTGATAATATGTCTGCACTCCGACGATATACTAATGAATTCCGCTTTTGTAAAGTTTTTAGTAAGAATTGCATCAAAATTAGAAGAGCGCAATTTAAACTCTATAAGTACTGTATGATATATATCAAAATGTAAATAGGAATATGAAATGGGCTTTATCAAACTTAATTCAGTTAAAAAACACTGCACTTTTTATTCTTGTTTTATCTGTTTTATATTCATGAATTGGATTATTATAAGTATATTGCCTCATTGTAAGATTTTAATTAATCAAACAATAAAGAAGAATAATAATAATACTCAGGATGACGAACTTAGTAGAAAGAGTGAACTTTTTCCTGAAATTAGAAACAATTTCTTTAAACTGCCATACTGTATTCTCTTTCTTCCACTGATTGTTTTTATATTTCGCTTTTCCCTAACATATGTTGCTGCTTCCTTTCCCATGCCAGAGGTCCCTGGTCTTTTAAAGTGATGCACGCTTCGTACAAGGCTCAGACAATACAAAGCGACAGAGGAGCATGAGTCATTCGACCTGCACAGAAGTGAGTGCTCTGCTGTGCCTCGGACTGACAAAGAGAAGCAATCACTCGATGGGGACGTCTTGTGCGTATGATCCTAAATGTCAGACTGACAATTTAAATGCAGGTCATTCATTAAAAATATGTCGAAGGCGCATCCGTAAATAATACGGTCTGTACTTAGTGTCCTGCGGGTAGATTTTGTATTATCATTTAATACCTTGGCATACTTGTCAGCTAGACAAATCAACCCAGCTGTATGCTGCATCAGTTGTGGGCCAAAGTGCACTGTAATGAAATGAAAATTAGATTTATAAAGTGCTCTACTACCTGAAGGGTGTCAAGGCGCTAGAGCTCCTGGAGGACCAGCTTTTATCTGATAAAGGGCTGTTTTTAGGGCTTTACAAAAGGGGATCAGATCCGATTTACTCGTAAGGTCTGAGGGCATAGAATTCCAAAGCTTAGCAGTGCAGGTAATGAAGCTGCGGCCTCCCCAGTTGACTCTTTTGAATTTGGGTACCATTAGGTTATGGGCTGCAGATGATCTTAGTGGTTTGTACGGGGTGTACCATTGGAACCTTTGTTTGAGGTATTTAGGTCCCACATGATGTAGTGCCTTGTGGTGCCTTGAAGGCGATGCAAAGGGCCTTAAAGTCTATGTGTTTGTTAATGGGGAGCCAGTGAAGCTGGGAGAGTCCCTGGGCTACAGAATGATACTTGGGGAGAGCCCAGGAGGAAGCGTGTGGCCACGTTCTGAAGAATTTGAAGTTTATGTAGGCATCTTTTCTGAATGTTCGTGTATAAGGCGTTGCAATTGTCAATGTTGGATACGATGAGGGTGGACACTACATTTTTCCGTAGCTCCTAAGGAATGAAAGGCAAAATTTTCCTTAGTGTTTTTACCATGAAGAAGGATGAGGAGGTGATTGCATTAACATGCCCCTCGAAAGGCAGATCGCAGTCAAAAAGAACTCCTAAGTCCTTAACTTTGGACACCAGCTGGGGGACCAGAAAGAAGTATTATGACCAAAGAGTAGCACTTCGGTCTTGCTTGAATTTAGTTTGAGAAAATTATGGGACATCCAAGTCTTTACCTGGATCATACGCTCCTGAAATCTGGATGCGGTGTCGCTCGGATTGCTGGCCACTGACACTACGATTGGGATGTTATCTGCGTAGGATACCACTGCAAACCCAAAAGCTAAAGAGAGTGATAAGCCTTGTGGGACCCCACATGGTGAAGAGAAAAGGGGGGGAGTTGCACTCATCCAAGGCCATGGTCCGTTTTAGAGATTATGCAAATACAATTAATACAAACAGACAAGGACTGTGCCTTCTTTGTACAGTTGGAAGTGTCAGGACGATTCATACAGGCATGTAAGAGTACGTGAAGGAGTACTTCTGTAGTGCTACTTTCTGTACTCATACATGCTTTTCTGCATTTGACCCTATCAGTGTTTGAGAAATCCTCATTCAAAGAGATGAAAGATCCTAACGGAGGGTAGGGGACGCTGGCATTGCTGGTGCTCCTGCTGTATCTTTTCTCATGGTGATGGAAGCTTGCACTGCTGCTTGTGCTGCTCTATCTATTCAAGGGCAATGCACAGGTAATGCCTGTTATTTATGTGTTTTGAGGTTGAGGGATGCTTGCACTGCTGCTGTCTATGCCCTGTCTCTTCTAAAGGTGAGGGAGGCTTGCACTGCTGCTGTCTATGCCCTGTCTCTTCTAAAGGCGAGGGAGGCTTGCACTACTGCTGGTGTTGTATCTGATCTCTAGGAAGGATGCTTCACCCACTACTTTAGATGTGCATCTGTTTCGAGGGTGAGGCTTGCACTACTGCTGCTGCTGGTGTTATACCTGATATCTGTGAAGGATGCTTCACCTACAACTTTACATGTTTATCTGTTCTGATGGTGAGGGTTGCATGCACTGCTGCTGTCTATGCCCTGTCTCTTCTAAAGGCGAGGGAGGCTTGCACTACTGCTGCTGCTGCTGTTGTACCGGATCTCTGTGAAGGATGCTTCACCTACAACTTTACATGTTTATCTGTTCTGATGGTGAGGGTTGCATGCACTGCTGCTGTCTATGCCCTGTCTGTTCTAAAGGCGAGGAGGCTTGCACTACTGCTGCTGCTGGTGTTGTACCTGATCTCTGTGAAGGATGCTTCACCTACAACTTTACATGTTTATCTGTTCTGATGGTGAGGGTTGCATGCACTGCTGCTGTCTATGCCCTGTCTGTTCTAAAGGCGAGGGAGGCTTGTACTGCTGCTGCTGCTGGTGTTGTACCTGATCTCTGTGAAGGATGCTTCACCTACAACTTTACATGTTTATCTGTTCTGATGGTGAGGGTTGCATGCACTGCTGCTGTCTATGCCCTGTCTGTTCTAAAGGCGAGGGAGGCTTGCACTACTGCTGCTGCTGGTGTTGTACCTGATCTCTGTGAAGGATGCTTCACCTACAACTTTACATGTTTATCTGTTCTGATGGTGAGGGTTGCATGCACTGCTGCTGTCTATGCCCTGTCTGTTCTAAAGGCGAGGAGGCTTGCACTACTGCTGCTGCTGGTGTTATACCTGATATCTGTGAAGGATGCTTCACCTACAACTTTACATGTTTATCTGTTCTGATGGTGAGGGTTGCATGCACTGCTGCTGTCTATGCCCTGTCTGTTCTAAAGGCGAGGAGGCTTGCACTACTGCTGCTGCTGGTGTTGTACCTGATCTCTGTGAAGGATGCTTCTACCTACAACTTTACATGTTTATCTGTTCTGATGGTGAGGGTTGCATGCACTGCTGCTGTCTATGCCCTGTCTGTTCTAAAGGCGAGGAGGCTTGTACTGCTGCTGCTGCTGGTGTTGTACCTGATCTCTGTGAAGGATGCTTCACCTACAACTTTACATGTTTATCTGTTCTGATGGTGAGGATTGCATGCACTGCTGCTGTCTATGCCCTGTCTGTTCTAAAGGCGAGGGAGGCTTGTACTGCTGCTGCTGCTGCTGTTGTACCGGATCTCTGTGAAGGATGCTTCACCTACAACTTTACATGTTTATCTGTTCTGATGGTGAGGGTTGCATGCACTGCTGCTGTCTATGCCCTGTCTGTTCTAAAGGCGAGGGAGGCTTGCACTACTGCTGCTGCTGGTGTTATACCTGATATCTGTGAAGGATGCTTCACCTACAACTTTACATGTTTATCTGTTCTGATGGTGAGGGTTGCATGCACTGCTGCTGTCTATGCCCTGTCTGTTCTAAAGGCGAGGAGGCTTGCACTACTGCTGCTGCTGGTGTTATACCTGATATCTGTGAAGGATGCTTCACCTACAACTTTACATGTTTATCTGTTCTGATGGTGAGGGTTGCATGCACTGCTGCTGTCTATGCCCTGTCTCTTCTAAAGGCGAGGGAGGCTTGCACTGCTGCTGCTGCTGCTGTTGTACCGGATCTCTGTGAAGGATGCTTCACCTACAACTTTACATGTTTATCTGTTCTGATGGTGAGGGTTGCATGCACTGCTGCTGTCTATGCCCTGTCTGTTCTAAAGGCGAGGGAGGCTTGTACTGCTGCTGCTGCTGGTGTTGTACCTGATCTCTGTGAAGGATGCTTCACCTACAACTTTACATGTTTATCTGTTCTGATGGTGAGGATTGCATGCACTGCTGCTGTCTATGCCCTGTCTGTTCTAAAGGCGAGGGAGGCTTGCACTACTGCTGCTGCTGGTGTTATACCTGATATCTGTGAAGGATGCTTCACCTACAACTTTACATGTTTATCTGTTCTGATGGTGAGGGTTGCATGCACTGCTGCTGTCTATGCCCTGTCTGTTCTAAAGGCGAGGGAGGCTTGCACTACTGCTGCTGCTGGTGTTATACCTGATATCTGTGAAGGATGCTTCACCTACAACTTTACATGTTTATCTGTTCTGATGGTGAGGGTTGCATGCACTGCTGCTGTCTATGCCCTGTCTGTTCTAAAGGCGAGGGAGGCTTGCACTGCTGCTGCTGCTGCTGTTGTACCTGATCTCTGTGAAGGATGCTTCACCTACTATTTTACATGTGTATCTTTTCGGAGGGTGAGGTTTGCATGCAATGCGGGTGTCTATGCCCTACCGATTCTAAAGGTGAGGGAGGCTTGCACTGATGCTGCACTTGTTCTCCCTGCAAAGGACACTGTCACTGCTGTTGCATGTGCTGTCACTCTTAAAGAAGCCTGCACTGCTATTGCCCATGCAATAATCGTTGTGTGTGATTGTGCCTTGCACTCCTGCAGCTTTTGATATACCCTACCCACCTCTGAAAGTGAGGACCTTGCACATCCGCTACCTGTTCTTGATATGTAATATGTCAGGAATGCTTGCACTGCTACTGCTTGTGAGGCACATCCTGCCGGTGCTAGTGTACTGCTATGAGTAGGAAGGATCTCTACAGAGGCGGTTTATCCACAGAGGGCTTTGGAGTGGCACCCCTCCCCTTCAATATTTTGTGAGCTGCCACACTGGCCCTGCATTTGGTGCACTGGAAGCTTAATAGAAGCCTGCCAGCAACAGTGCTGCATGACAATACACTCTTTTGAAAAAGCAAACTCACTGTGCGCAGTAAGTCCTGAGCCCTTCCTCCTGATGTTCAGCGCAGGGAGAGCTGTCTCTTTAAATGCGACCGCTCTACAAAGTAAAAAAAACGTCACTCTGTAGATCGTTCACCGGATGCGCATGTGAGGGCATAATTTAGAAACGTCCTTTCACACAGGCACAATCCATGATCCACGGCAGACTACACTGCACATGCCCTACAGCAGTGCACAACCTGTGCTACATTGGAATGTCAAGGGGCGGGCATCAAAAACACCCCCATCACCAATTAAAATCAGTGTAGAACAGTAGGGGGAAGGATGATAAGAGCTCGATATAGGTGTGAAACGTCCACCCTTACCAGAGGCTGAGATGGTGTCTGAGGCAGGCCTCTTCCGCTCTATCAGTTTTCCCCTTCCACTCAATAAGTGTGGCAGAAGAGATTAAAGAGACAACAACGCGTTATCAAACTATCAGCCGAGGTTAGCAGTATTTAAGGAAAGCAAGAGAAGAGTTTCTAATCTCGGCATATGAAAATTCACCCAGAAACAGGCATGCAGGGCTACTGTCGGTTATAAAAAAAAAGCCAGGCAAGATCAAACTCTCTTTGTGCAATGAATTAACATAGTCCTGAAAAAATAGATGCTGAATTTGAGGTAATTATCAATCAGCTACAGTAGAAACGAGTGCAGCAGTTTGCCCATTCGATTTCAAGCACGTTCCAGTGGAAAGTGATTCTATTATTTGTACTTTGGTACTTTACTTACAGTGTTTAGGGGTGACCTTTTATTGTTTGGCATGGTCATTCATTCCACTGAATACTTTGCAGTTATGCTTTGATGCAGGGTGGGGGATTAGGGAGACAGGGAAATGAAGAATGGATGGGAGAGGGACGAAGTGAGAAAGGGAGAAGGAGGAGGGTGAGGGAGAGAGAAAAAATATGAAGTGAGAGAAATAGTGTGCGAGAGAGGATAAGTGGTTAAGAAAGGGACACAGTGAGGTAGAGTGCATGAATGAGATGGAAAGGGGGCGTGGCTTGGCTCCAATGGGGTAGGAAGCAAAAGCTAGAGCTCCCGCCGATAGATCCCCATCCGACTCCATCCTGATGAATCAGACCAAAGAACGGAGGACAGACTCGCCAGGAATTGGATGCTGATACTGTAGGCTCGCAGAGGAAGGATATTTCCCAACCCCAGGTGCACTGGGTCAGCTGCGGAGAGCCTAGACCTAGTGAGAGTGGCTGGTGGCCTAGCAAAAATGGTGCCCGCCTGAGCTGCAGTGATTCCGGTGAACCGAAATAGCGGTGCACTGAGGGACATCCCCCTGAGGCGGATGAGTCCTTGACCCACCGGGGCCAACAACAGTGGGTGATCGGACCGTGATCGGCGGTGCCCTGACCCCCCCCCCCTCCCCGCGTTGGCTCTGCTCGCTGTAGCCCACTGCCTGGGTGAGAGGAGGCCTGGGACCAGTGAGGAAGAAATGTGCATAGAAACCCTAGAAGGCATGGAGGAATTACCACCAGCACTGTCGGTGACGACAAAGCAGGTCACCGCCCTGGAACCAAAAGTTAAAATGCTGGTGCTGCGAGCAGAGGCTACTGAAAATCACTCACAGCGCAACACTATCCGCATTGTGGGGCTCCTGGAGGGAGTTGAAGGAGCCTGTATGATAAAGTATCTGGAAAAATGGCTCAGCAAGGAGATAGCTGGTGAGGGCCTCTCTCTTTCTTTGCCCTGAAATGGGCACATAGAGTCCCAGCGCAATCCCCTCTCCCCAGGGCCCCACATCCCCCAGTACTAGCATGCCTACTCTTTAATAAAGACTGAGACCATATTCTGAAGCAGGCCCGGATCAAAGAATCTATAGGGGTAGAACCAATGCGGTCAGGATATTTCCCGAGAGAGATGTGCAGAAAATGAGACTGTCCTTCCTTGAAGCAAAAAACGTGCTCTGTCAGCAAGCATACAATACGCAATGCTTTTCCCAGCCAAGCTCCGAGTTGCAACAGAAGAGAACCCCTGATTTTTCCAATCCCCACAGGAGGTGTGGGACTGGTTATGCCAACATCCACAGCCAGGCACTAGACGCCGAATGCAAAGAAGCCACCAGTGCAGATCTTAGTCCAGGTGCAAGATCAAGAGCCATAATACAGCAGCCCCCACAACAGAAAAGGGCTGGCAGGAGTGGAAATGAGCAATGGAGGCCGCAGCATCATTGAGTGGGGGCAGATCCAAACCACCGTTGCCTGCAGAGGACATAGCAGCTAAAGACTCGGACTCAGACCATAGCTCCCTGACATCGGTGGACTCCAACTCCCGTCTGCCGGTGGTACTCCGAGGCACATCTGATGAGATCATATAAGTGCATCGATGAACAGTAAGATACAATGAACATGCGGGGCCCGTGGGCGGCTAAAGCAGTCATGAACTGAGGCATTTCGACATTCTATACGGACTCTGGCCACTACGCTCCACACAATTGGTTGGATAGGCGAACACGACCACGGAGCATAGCAAAATGTCACCCCTCCTTAGTTAGGTTACACGCAAGTGCGCCTGTGGCTGGTTGAGTGAACATTGAGAATTTGGATGGGGGGGGCATTGCCCACCCGTCCTGGGGTGCAGGAGTTGGGGTATTAGTTGGGAGTTAAATGTAAGCGAGATACTGAGTTGTGCCTGGAGGAATGTTTAGATGACGGCTGGGTTGTGAAAGAGTCAGAGAATAGATATAGGGATTTCTCCTGAGCAGTAGAGGGGCGAAGGCAATAGGAGTAAGCAACAATGGGACCCCCTATGATGTATAGATTACTGTTCCTGAATATTAGGAGAATGCACACAATGGCTAAACGATATAAGGTGTTCTCGTTTCTAAACAGACATTCACATTCCTTCAAGAGACACACCTAACATCTAAAGAGGGGGCGGCTTTGAAGAGGCACTGAAGGGGCCAGGCTTATTTCACCATCTACTCAGCATATGAGGGCGGCACACTCATCTGGATCAGAGCAGGGGTACACTTCCAACACACAGGGCATATGATCAACCCAGAGGGAAGGTATGTGTTAGTGACTGACCGATTGGAGGGGCGCGACATCACAATAGATAATATATATATATATATATATATATATATGGATACTGCTAGGCCCGAAAGCTTGGAGGCGCACTCGACAGATGCTGCAAAGCCAAGGCTTTAATAACATTGAAAATCAGCGTCTACATGTGAAGTCTCAAAGTCTTGGGCGACGCGTTTCGAGGTAGCAGCCTCTTCTTCATGGACAGTCTGAGATTTCCACCAGATGGCTCCAATTGGTTGTTTATAAATACATGCGCAGACCCCCAGTGGGTCATGTGTGCATAGTGCATTTGTTTAGTACAGTGCATGATGGGACATGTAGTCCTTCCTTGGAGAATATTGTTGCCCTTGGTAGGTTTCTGTGCGGTCTCAATCATTAGACATTAACTAACCCTTAGTGGGCCTCCATATGTCACGCTGATTTGATTTACTCGCAGTTTCTGTGCTGATCGCGGCTTGGGCACAGTTCCTACACACCGCGCAGCCTCTCCTTCCTTTTGGTGATGGTGCCGCCTCCCACGGCAGGGCGCCGTGTAAATAATTGGATACTGCTAGGCCCGAAAGCTTGGAGGCGCACTCGACAGATGCTGCAAAGCCAAGGCTTTAATAACATTGAAAATCAGCGTCTACATGTGAAGTCTCAAAGTCTTGGTCGACGCGTTTCGAGGCAGCAGCCTCTTCTTCATGGACAGTCTGAGATTTCCACCAGATGGCTCCAATTGGTTGTTTTTAAATACATGCGCAGACCCCCAGTGGGTCATGTGTGCATAGTGCATTTGTTTATATATATATATATACACCTAATACTAACCAGGGGACTTTTCTGACTAACTTTAAACCTTTAGCTTCGTTCCTTCTTCACTCGACCTTAATGCGAGGAGACTTCAACTGCATGGCGGACCCCGAACTGGACCGCTTGCATCTTCCGTTGTGAGAGGCTCCGGTGGCCCACACTACTCGAGCTTTTCAGGACTGACAAGCTATATGGAGACTGATAGATACATGGCACTGATTAAACCCTCAGACAAGAGATTAGTCCTTTTTCTTGAACCTCCATAAACTACACAAAAGATTGGACACTTTCTTATGTACTCCAGACGTACACGCGCTCACCCATGAGGCCAAATACCTAACCTGTAACCTCTTCAACCACAATCCCGTGCTTCTCCACCAGACCTGGGAATGCTTAACACCCTGAATTCCCACCTGGAAACTTAAGCCCATTATGAGGAAACTGTCCGAGATAATATACATAGCTACTTTGCCAAAAATAGTGGAGCAGCATTCACGCCACTACTGGAAGGGGACGCATTTAAAGTGGTCATAAGGGGTAAATGCCTAGCTGAGTCAATGGGTGTTAGGAAAATGCTGCTGCAAGAAGCCCAAACCGCTGACCAGGCCCTGAGAGAGGTGAAGAAAAGTAGGCCGGGCGACCGGAGCTTCATCAGCAGCTGTTGGAATGTAAGGAACAAGCAGCGGGCCAAGTGGAACGCCTCTGGTGTTTCATCTATAGGAATTATATTGTTAAGGCTCACACAGAGCACAACCGAACTGGCATGCTGCTGGCGTGGTTGGGCAATCCAGCAAAGAGAGGCTCTGCGATAGCAGAGATTCAGGTAGACGAGACGAACATGCTACATAGGCAAACCGAGATAAATCAACACTTCCTTAAATGCTACACAAAATTATACACAAGCTGCATAGAACCCAACGGTGGTTTGATGAAGTAATACCCGAGCAGATGGTGGTCTAGTGGCTCCAGAATTTGAAGCATATTATTATCTGGCTTCACAACTGCAGTGGTTTATGCAATTGGCAGCAGGGAAGCAGAACCCAGAGAAAATATTAGGACCATTCGTTCCCACCTTGGACCGTCTGCTGGAGGTGCCTTTCCAAACAAGGTGTCACGCAGACAGATGCAGGAGGGAATTTCAAGTCAAGAGTAAGTGCTGGGCCCGCTGTCTCCAAAAGGCGAGGTGGAAAATCCCTTATTCAACTGACTTCCCCATTTCCATGGTCAATACTCTACCACACGGGGGAAACTGGGGAGGATTGACTGAGTGGGCCACAGCAGGGAAGACAAAAGTAGGGGATCTCTTCCGAAATAGGGAACTGATCCCCTTCGAGGAATTCAGAATGGAATTTGACCTACCACAACGCCACTTCCTCTTACATGGGGCAGTGACAATAGCATTCCGCAGACACTGGAAAATGGCTCAGAAGAACCTCAACCCCACAAAATTTGGCAATATGTGGCAACAGCCTAGAGACCCTATGTAGCAGTATCAGCCTTATATCGAGCGATAAGTGGAGACGTGCTGCTACCACTAGACACATCCAGGGCTAAATGGAAGGGAGACAGAGGTATAGATCCCTGAGAACAACTGGGCAGACATTCTGGGAAGAATACCCAAAATCTGCAGAAAAAGTTTTCATACTCATCAATGTTCTCATACTCCATAGATTCTACCTCATACCAGACCAAATCATAGGTGCATTAACACGACAGATGCTGTTTACCTGAGGTGCGGGACCATAGGGGCAGAATTAATGTATATGATTTGACACTGCCCTCCGCTGTGTCTGTATTGGGAAGAGGTAACTGAGACAGTTGAGAGCACAGTAGAGAAGTAAATCCTTTCCACACCAGGTCATTGCCTACTGGGCTGGTTACCTCACACTTCAAAACAAGAGTAACATGTAGGTTCCAGGACCTGGCATACATATTAGCTAAACAAGAAATTTCTTGGAACTGGAAAGTGCCAGGAGGGACTGTGTAACATCATGGAGGAAAGAATTTGAGAAATGGACGGGATACGAAGGAGTGGTGCTACTGCGGGAGGCGAGGAGAGGCATCTGCTTGAGAGATAGAGTTCGAGCCTGGGAGGCACTGGCTGACAGCATTAAACATCCAGAGTCACAGGCAGAGGATCACACACCACAAGGTCCCCCCCGCGTTGCCTCAAGAACCGGGCGAGCTTGGAGGGGGTGAGTGACATGGCCCGCTCAACAACATACTCTACCCCAACCCCATTGCGATGGAGGTACTAGAGGAGAGACAAGGTAAGAGAGCTTATTCCTCGTGACTCAGAGGGACCAATACGCACCCACAAGCTGAATAACTATGTTGAACTAGAGCACAACTCAGAAGAATGAGGGGCAGGAGGGGGTGGGAATTATGAAAGTTGATTGATTGCTTATAGATAACTGTTATTTGACACTTGATTAATAGCATGTAACCTAGACGTATCTACTGTAAGAGAGCTGTTCACAAATACGACTAGTCATGTACAGTGGTTTCCTACTGAAATGCAATAAAATCTGTTTTTAAAAAAATGAACGAGATGGAAAGATTTGACTATTGTAGGGGCACGAGAAGTAAATAGATTTGTTGCAGACACCTGAAAAGAAACAGAACTGCTTGTTTGAACTTATAGTTTATTCATGGCTACGCCTGGACCTTTACTTCTGCCTGGTTTGCAAGCTATGTTTGTCGTAATACAGTAGGTATTAAAGCAGACAGTTGTTGTCTCATGAGCTGTTCCTGAAAAAAAAACTGTTGTGTTCCATCAATTTTAAAGTTTAAAAAGATGAAATACAGTAGTCAGGGTTTGTGTATTTTGCACCACTGCATAAATACATTTTTATTAAGCTTTACCCTAAGAAGTCAGTGACAACATGAGGTGACAGGGCATTTGGATGGAAAAGATTGTAATTTATGGTGACATTAAACAATAAGCAGCGCTTCTTTTTTGTGCTTATAGTCACAAAATGTTTGCACTAATTGACTGTTTGTTCACACCAGATTTTCTGTGTGATGAAACCGACCATTTTAACTTTCACTGGCCCATATGGCCACCTAAAAACCCCATTTAATTCTCCCTTTGATGTACTTGTACTCCTCAGTTCCCACAACAGATGGAATACTAAGAGAGATAAGGGGTATACTGCCATAGTGTAAGGTATTTCGTCTGCAAGAACTCACTGATGGACAGACCTAGCAGGTGATGGTCGGAGTGATAGTTGACAGGCTATTTCAGAAAGATAGCGAAAGGCACAGGAACTGTACAGAGGGGATTCCTGTAAAGGGTTAAAGGGCAAAACTATTCCATTCAGAGAAGCTATGTGTTGGCGAGCAGGTAAAAACACTTTACTGACATATTGGGGACTTTCCTAGTACATAACCGGGCATACAGAGTGTATGGTCTGGCACAGACCATCAGTATGCAAGCAGTTTGGCCTGAACAGTGATAGTACAGCCACATACATTTGCAGGCTTAAAGTAAAAATCACTATTAGTGAAAGAAAATCATTGTGACCAATGATGTGACACCTAAGTGATCATAATTACGCATACCTGCCACCTATTAAGTTGGGGAACCTTTTCCATCTTGGAAACATGCACTAAGCACTTCTACTAAAGACAATATCCCTCATTCTGGGTTAGCATTTGTTAGAAATAGGGTTTCTGGTTAGCTACGGTATGCACCTAAGCCAGGCAGAACCCACAACTCTAGTCAGGGTAAGGGAGTTACACACCTAAAATAACCCCTGCTCCTCCCCCCTGGTAGCTGAGCACGAGCAGTCAGGCTTATCCCAGAGGCAATGTGTAAAGAGTTTGCGCAACATGCACACATCAGTGACACAATAAATACACCACAAAAGAGATACCACACAGGATTATATAAAAATACTGTATATATTGTGCACATAACATAGACCAAAACAACATAAACCAATAATCACTTTGCCAACTAGGCAATTGTCAGAACATCACAGTTAATGCAATAAGATAAAGACTTATATGTTGCACACATCATAAAAACACCATCATTGTACATATTAATGTGAATTCTGAAATAATACACATTATGCTGACTATACAAGGTAAAAACGACATATATCATAACATCAGGGCATGAAATGTAGAAGTTAGGTTAGGGAGAGAAAACACATGAATCACTATACATCACCAATAGTACATAAATCGCAAAATAACACCAGAAGCACATAGGATGCAGTACATCTGCACTCCTACTAGAAGGTATACACTATATTCCTGTGAGCCTCGTTGACACCTGGGCATTTGATCACAACACATAGGACACTGGAACACCTGTGTGCCTTTTCCATGATGCGCGGTAATGTCGAATTCCAGGTCAAGGGCCTCCGTCAAGGACTCACCTGTCATTCAAAAACCATGGCACCGGTATGTGTGAGTGCCCCCCCAGGTATGGCCCAGCACGGGGGGCGTACACGCAGCAGAAGCAGTGGGGAGACCTCAATTGTCCCCTGCGTTTGAAATATTTTAGATGTAGCTGCCCATGACCGCGCAGTGCAACTACCTTCACTGTGAAGCTCTGCCTTTATTAAAAATCTCAGGCCGCCCGTGAAGGAGTGTGGGACCGCCATCTCTCTCTTGCGGCCCCCACAGTACTTTAGGGAACGACGGGAGGCACTACGCCTCGAGAGTTTGGTCTAGAAGGCTGCACGGGCCCCTGGGGAAAACAAGGCCAGTGTGTCTCCGTCGGGCTGACAGGCCCCGTCCCCAGACATCAGCGGAGTTCCTCTTCTCCTGCTCGGCCACGCTACCGTCTTGTCGATCCTGAAGTGGGGCACCTAATTTTAATTAGGTGGTAAGCGCCGACAGTCAGGACACGGCTCAGTGCGCACAGCGCGAGTCATGAAGTGAAGGACTGCAGATCCCTTCAAGTTAATCAGAAAGTGCCCAGTGAACAGTGCTCCACACGCACTGCTCAGGAAATATTGAGACACAAAGCACTCCGCATGCGCTGTTTAAGAAGTTCCCAACACACGCTAGTCTGAAGAATAAAGCGCTCACCACACGCTAACCAATCAATCAATCAGGATTTATAAAACACGGCTTATCACCCGATACGGTATGCAGGTGCTTGCATGACCCAGAGGCTTATTCAAACAGCCAGGTCTTGAGGGCCAATCAGAATTTTGGAAGTGAGGTGATGGTCTTAAGGTGCGTGGGGAGGCTGTTCCAGATCTTTGCTGTGAGGTGGGAGAAGGAGAGTCCTCTACTTCTGCTTTGGTAGATGCCGGGAGTATGGACAAGTGAAAGGGAGACAGAGTGTAGTCTTCTCGATGGTTTGTGGAAGTTCAGGTGGTGGTTAATGTAGGCAGGTCCTTGGTTGTGTAGAGCCTTGTTTGCATGGATCAGTAGCTTGAATTTGGATCTCTTCTGTACGAGGAGCCAGTGGAGTTTCCTGAGGTGGGATGTGATGTGGGTTTGTCGGGGAAGGCCGAGGATGAGTCTGGCTGCGGCATTCTGTATGGTCTGAAGTCTCTGTAGAAGGTGTGCGGCGATTCCTATGTAGAGAGCATTGCCGTAGTCCAGTCGGCTGGTGATAAGGGCTTGTGTCATAGTGCGTCTCGTGTGTAGGGGTAGCCACTTGAAGATCTTACGCAGCATGCACATTGAGGAAGCAGGCGTTGGATACGGCTTTGATCTGTGATTTCATGGTGACCTTGTTGTTAATGATGATTCAGAGGTTTCTGGCGTGGTTGGAGGAGTGGGTGCGGGTCCTAGGTCTGATGGCTACCATGAATCGTTCCATGTGTTGTTGCCAAAGATCATTACTTCCATCTTGTCTGTGTCCAGCTGCAGGCAGTTGTTCTTCATCCAGTTGGCGACGTTTGTCATGCATCTTTGGAAGTTGGTTCTGGTGGTGGTGGGGTTGTTGGTGAGTGAGAGGATAAGTTGAGTGTCGTCTGCATAGGAAATTATGTTGAAAGCGTGGGATTTGACAATGTTAGCCAGTGGGGTCATATATGCATTGAAGAGCATGGGGCTGAGGGATGAGCCCTCGGGGACACCTCAGGTGATCTCCTTGGGCCTGATTCACAGAACTAACTTACGTCAAAAACGTAAACGTAAACGTAAACGTAAAGTTAGTACTTTTTAGGTATTCACAGAATACACTTACTCATTTGGTATTCACAGAATGAACTTACTCATTTCGGTATTCACAGAAGTTAGTAGTCCTAAAGTTAGGACTACTAACTTCTGTGAATACCGAAATGAGTAAGTTCATTCTGTGAATACCAAAATGAGTAAGTGTATTCTGTGAATACCTAAAAGTACTAACTTACGTTTACGTTTACGTTTTGACGTAAGTTAGTTCTGTGAAATAGACCCTTGGGTTCAGAGGTAAAAAGTGGGAGGTGATCCATCTGAGCACGACCCCTTGAATGCCCATGTGGTGCAGTCTTTCAATCAGTGTGGGGTGAGATACGGTGTCGAAGGCTGTCAAGAGGTCGTGGAGGATCAAAGCTGCTGTTACTCCTTGGTCATGGTGAATTCAGATGTCATCGGTGGCTGCGATCAGGGCAGTTTCGATGCTGTGATTGCTGCGGAAGCTGGAGGCATTGAGTAGCTGGTTCTGTTTCAGGTGTGGCATGAGTTGATTGTTGATGATCTTTTCCAGTACCTTCCCTGGGAATAGGAGCAGGGAGATTGGCCGGAGGTTTTTTAATTTGCTGGGAAATGTTACTGTGGTGATAGAGGTGTTGACTAGAGTGGTGAGTTCCTGGCCGATCATTTGCTTTCCGAGGTTGAAGATGTGGTATGGGCATGGGCTTGTAGCAGCTCCCAAGTGGTTGAATTTCATGGTGGAGGTAGTGTCCTTGGTGGAGAGGATGTTCCAGGTGGTCAATATGTGGTTTGTGTCAGTTACGCTGGTGGCATTGCTGTCAAGGAAGTCCATAGGTGTGGGTTGGGGTTCGAAGTTTCTGTACATGGTTGCAATCTTGTCATAGAAGAAGTGGGCGAGGTTGTCGCACAGCTCCTGTGCGGGTGTGATGTTGCTTTTGCTGGCAGCTAAGTTTTCAGTAACACAGGACAGGCCACCAAGCCCTGGGAGATCACTGGGGGCACCAAAGCAGGAGTGTAGGCAGCAGACCACCACACAGGGTCCTTTGTAGTTGAAGAGGCAGTCCTTCTTAGTAGGTCAGCACAAAGGAGAAAAGTCCAACTAGTGGTTTCTCCTTACAGCCCAGCAGTTCCTCCTGGCAATGTGCAGAATGTAGAGCCCGCAGCGTCTAGTTACAAGTCCCACGCAGTGTCTAAAATCATGGGGTCAGAGCCCCTGTACTTATACTCAAAATGTATTTGATGTGGAGGTAACTTCAAAAGAATTTTAGAAGTGCACAACACTTCTATTCAATCCCATCCCTGGCTCCAAACACACTCCAAGGGTTGGAGACAGCATTGTGTGAGGACAGTCATAGCCCTATTCAGGTGTCAGTGACAACTCCTTCCACCACTCTAGCTCAGAAACACCCATCAGTCTGGTGATGGTTCATCAGGATATGCAGGACACACCTCAGCTCCCTTTGTGTGACTGTCTAGAGTGAATGCACAAACAGCTCCTGTCAGTCTAAATCATACGTTGAAAGTAGTCAGGCTGCAAAGCACAAAGTGTCATAAGCACATAGAAATGCCCACTTTCTAAAAGTAGAAAAGACATAAGAGCCTGCACTCGTTCTCTTGAAAAGACACATCCTTAAATGTTTTCATGAAATTGCGTGCTACCAGTAGTATGCGGATCGCCCCAAACCGCAATAGTAACATATATGTAGAAAGACCGAGCACTATCCTTGCGCTCTTATACTGGTGCACTGCGCCGACTGGGAACAACTCCCTCCAATGAATCTTGTTCCTCCAGGTAATCCACGGTAATCTTTTTAATCAAATTAGTTTTCTCCCTCCTTGTTGCTATTTAATTCTTAATGTTCTTCACCACAACGGAGACAGTAAGATACAATCTGTAGTCTTTATTAGACATTCCAAATACATACTGTATGCCATTTTAAGCTTCGTACAGCAGTACGCACAAATTGATCTCAATGTAAAATGAGCACGACTTATATTGTCCCAATGCATTTCGAGCCCAATGGGCTCTTCGTCAGGGAATCTAAAACATAAAATTGAACAATGTCACTTAATTATACCATTATAATGCAGGTGCAGCTTTTTGGATAACATCGAGTGAAGGTTGTAGGGGTAGGAGTCACGTGGAGGTAATTACGAGTGTGCCTGACGGTTATTTAAGAGGACGTGAGTGTGTATGCATTGATTAAACTAACAGCAAGCACAAGGATGTAACTTTTCCACAGAGAGGAGAGAAAATAGGTGAGATTGTTTGAAGTGGCTGTATGTGAAAGTGAAGAAAGGGTGAGGTAAGGAATGAGGGTACACAGATGTGGTTAGAACAAGGGATAAAAGGAAAGGAAGGGAGTATTTTGGAGGTACTAGCGAGGGATAGTTTGTGAGTTGGTGTGTGTGGAAGGAAAGGAGCACGGTAATGGATGATTAAGGGTAGGTGTTATCCAGGAGTGAAAACGGGAGAATATCAGGAGGGGAGCTGAATCTTAACAGGAAGTGATTCAGCGTCAGTTGCTTAAAGACTTCGGTTAGAATAAGTTTGGTTAAGACGGGAGGGCAGGAGGGTGTTGTAGTTATTATCACGATCTTTTCTAAATAACTTGGTGCAGGTAGGGGGTATCACAAATGAAGTGGTTGCATTAGTATATTTTTTATAACGTTGTTTACGTTGTGATATTGTAGTGTCAGCATATATGAATTATAATGGTATAATTAAGTGACATTGTTCAATTTTATGTTTTAGATTCCCTGACGAAGAGCCCATTGGGCTCGAAATGCATTGGGACAATATAAGTCGTGCTCATTTTACATTGAGATCAATTTGTGCGTACTGCTGTACGAAGCTTAAAATGGCATACAGTATGTATTTGGAATGTCTAATAAAGACTACAGATTGTATCTTACTGTCTCCGTTGTGGTGAAGAACATTAAGAATTAAATAGCAACAAGGAGGGAGAAAACTAATTTGATTAAAAAGATTACCGTGGATTACCTGGAGGAACAAGATTCATTGGAGGGAGTTGTTCCCAGTCGGCGCAGTGCACCAGTATAAGAGCGCAAGGATAGTGCTCGGTCTTTCTACTTTCTAAAAGTGGCATTTCTAAAATAGTAATGAAAAATTCAACCTCACCAATAATCAGGATTTATCACCCCTAATCCAAACATGGCAACACTACAACTTTTAGATCGGAAATTACCACTGGAAAACATATCAGGGAATTCCCAATGCAAACCTATGAGAGGAGCAGGCCTCACAGGAGTGAGAAACCAAATGGCTGTTTGTCACTATGAGGACATGCCACACAATGAAGGCACATGTACTACCTTTAACCTACACAGCACCCTGCCCATATGGCTACTTGGGGCCTACCTTGAGGTTGACCTAGATGTAGTAAAAGGGGAGTTTCAGGCTTGGCAAGTGACTTTAAATGCCAAGTCACTGTGACTGTAAACTGGGCATGCAGGCCCTGCAGTGGCAGGCCTGAGACAGGTTTGAAAGGCTACTTCTTTGGGTGGTGCAAGCAGCGCTGTAGGCCCACTAGTAGCATTTAATTTACAGGCCCTGGGTATAAGGGATACCATTGTACAAGGGAATTATAGGCACATTAAATATGCCAAACAGGTGCAGACTAATCATACCAAGTTTATAAGAGAAAGCACATGCACCTTAGCACTGAATAGCAGTGGTAAAGTGTCCAGAGTCCTAAAGCCAACCGAAACAGGTCCATACAGGAGGAAGGCAAAATGTTTGGGAACAATCCTGCAGAAAGCGCCAGGTCCAACTGCATGCATATGTGCTCGCCCTTAGATATGTGCTGTTGTAGAACCTATTGCGCTTTTTTGGTTTCTCTACAATAATTATACAGGAAAATGCATTATTTGGCCTTATTTGTTTTACGAAGAAAAATTACTGAGGGATAACCCCCACGTACCACTCTGGAGTATGTTGATGAAATTTGGGCCAGGTATTGCGTCCCACTCCTTTCAAAGATCACCAGCCGCCACTGAATCTCTACACTACTGGCGCCCATGTTATATCACCTGTATTATACATGTACTTTGTGGTAGGTCTGTCTGCACTGCTGTTGCCTTTTGCTGTACCTGCTGTGTGTGAGACAGTTGAAAGACTATATGAATGAATGAATAGCCACATTTGTATAACAGCAACCTCAAAGTTTTATCAAGGCAATACTTATGAGCCTGTAGTATATGATGACAGATACTTATAATTCTTCTATCTCTGATGTGCATAATCTACTGCTGCTTATTTTGTTGTCCTTGTTCTGTAAGTGTAGGAGGATTTTGCACTGTTGTTGCTGCACTGACAGCCAAGGGGAAGGGGTGGTACAAGAATATGATGGTCAGAATATAGTCTGACACAAATATTGTGTCCCATCATCTTGGATACAACACAGTATTTGCCCTTTTCAAGATAGGACACATTTTAGACTTAATAACAGAATATCTATATCGAAGGGGACGGTATTTCTGTAAACTATTTTTATCACTCCACATTTATGTCAGGCTATATTTCTCTATATCATATTCTGACATGCAATTATTTGAGTGACTTTTAAACACACTGTCATTGTTTCTGCCTGTAAAGTGTGAAACAAGTTTGCACGACTGCTGTCAATGCTGCAGCTTGTCTGTGAGCATAAGTGAAGCCTATGTTGTGTCTGCCCACACTTTGTCTGTTCTGTGTGTGTAAGTGGGACTATTGTAATGGAACCCGGCTGAACGAGGATGTGTCTGGGTCAAAAATTATGCTTATGAACACATAAATATAAAGCTGTGTCTAGCAGATGCCTTTGGTAGCTAAATAAACAAGTCTGCCCCATTCATCTGATGTTGTGTGTGTGCATAGGGCTGGTCCTGGTTATATGGGGCTTTCATATGCCAGAAGGCAGTTGTTCTTTACCTGTGATCCGAGGACACCCGGGGGTCCCTGAGGCCTACTCAGGGTGTCCTCCACTGTGTTACAAAATTAAACATTATTCAAATGAATACATTAAAATTAATGAAATATGTGCAAATAAAGAAGCAACACTGAAAATGTGAAAACATTTTCTATATGTGATTGGGAACTAAACAAAATATTTGAGCATTCGTTTAGTGTCTACAAGTTTTTGTATTTTTCTATATTGTTTTGAAGTTCAAATCATAGAAATTACTTAATCCGGGGGTTCCCAGCTTCCAGTAATGACTTAGAGGGGGCCCCCGAATTCCTGGAATGATTCATTGGGGTTCACTGATAGAATATTGACCCCCAAAATATCCCCATACACAAATATCAAGTTATAAATATCGATGTCAAAAATATCGACATCCTATATTTATAATGGTAAGATACAAAAATATCGGGAAAAAATATCGATGTAAAAAATATAGTTGTACAAAATATCGATTTTAATATATGTATAAAAAATAATATTAAATATATTAAATAATAAAATTAACTTAAAAAAATAAATTAGATTTAATATACATTTTAAAAATATAACAAATAAATGTACTTTAAAAAATGTAAACATACGTATATAAAATGTTATATATATATATTTATATTTACTTTAAAACAATTAAACTATTTATTTAAATTTATTTTATAATTGTATATATAAAATTTACAAATAAATATATATATGTATATACATACACCAAAAACATACAATTGAATAAAAAAAACTTTATATGATAAATTAAAACATTAAACTATTTAAAAGTCTTTAAACTTAAATTTTCCACTTCAGTGAGTGCAACAGGAGGCAAAGTGTTGGATAGCGGAGGAGTAAAAATTACTATTCCCACTCCAGTGAGTGCAACAGTAGGGAAAGTGTTGGATAGCGGAGGGGTAAAAATTACTATTCCCACTCCAGTGAGTGCAACAGTAGGGAAAGTGTTGGATAGCGGAGGTGTAACATTTAATATTCCCACTCCAGTCAGTTCAGAATTAAAAACAAACAAAATATCACTAACACAAAATATTTTTTTTTTAATTAAAAATATATAAAAATATTTAAAAAATCTAAAATATAGAAACATATTATTATGTTAAATAGATATGACAAATACCTATGAATATTATATTAAATAAATTTAAAGATAATTTACAAACAAATAAGTATTTTTAAGTAGAATTTATTTATAAACATTAATTATTACATAAATGTAATCGTTTTTATTTCCTACCCTAAAACACCGCACAATTCACAACACACATCTAAATTTAAAAAAAATGTATCTCAATAATTAACATAATTAACTATCAATTAAATAAATATTATTAATTAAAAAACAAATTAAAACAGATAAAAATTAATTTACTCCCCAAACATTACCCCAATAAAACCAGAACTCACACACAAAAAAATAAACAATTACCCTAATTATTTATCAATTGATGAATTAATATTAATGATCAACTAATTATTAATTAATTAAACATAAATTACTTTCCACCCTATAAACCCCACAATGCACACCTAAAAATCATTACACAATTTCCATAATTAATTTTAAAATAATAAATTAATATCCATTAACAACTACTTAATAATTATTTAAAAATAAATTACTTCCCACCCTTTACCACTATAAACCCCCCAACTCACATCTAAAATGAATTACACAATTGCCATATTACATTTTAATTAATTAATTAGCATTAATTAACAAATAACCATTAATTAATTTTAAATAAATTACTTCCCACTCTTCACCCCTATAAACCCCACAACCCACTCCTAAAAAAATAACACAATTAACCTAATTAATTGCCAATTAATTAATTAATAATAATTAACAACTAATTAATAATTACTTTATAATAAATTACTTCCTACAATTAGCACTATAATATCTAAATTAAATAAATATTAATACATTTTTAAAAAGTCATTATTTTAGGATAATTAAATTACTTCCCACCCTTTACCCCTATAAACCCCACAAACCGCTCCTAAAAAATAACAAAATTACCATAATTAATTACGAATTAATTAATTAATAATAATAAACAACCAAATAAATAATTAATTAATAATAAATTACTTCCCACAATTAACACTATAAAATCTAAATTAAATAAATATTACTAAATAAAAAATAATCATTAATTTTTTATAATTAAATTACTTCCCACCCTATTCCCCTATAAACCCACAACCCGCTACGGAACTAAAAAACGCAAAATGTAATTAACAAAAAATTTAACACATATATAAAAAAAAAAACAATACTTATACAAAAAAATAGATCACACACATTTAAAATACATACTAAAATACATAACACTAACTAAAGATCGATATTTTAAACAACTATATTTTTGCAAACGATATTAATGACTTCGATATTTTTAAAAACGATATTCTTGACCACGATATTCTTGCTATCGATATTTCTGTGTCACGATATTTCCAACTCGATATTTGTGTAAGTCGACATTTCCAACTCGATATTCTGTCTGCATACCTCTTTGGGGGTGTACAGAAGTCAGAGAACCGCTGCCTTAAGGTATTGTCCTTGACCACCGAAAAAGAAAATTAATATATCGGGACAACATATGTGTATTTTCAAAGCATTACATTCTGATGTTTCTGAATAAACGTAGTTTATTTACTAAAATAAAATGCCGATATTTGCTGATAAGGTGAGTGAATGAAATGGTATGCTGATATTTAGAGAACAAACTGGATATTTTGACGAAATGAAAAGTTAGCACTTGTGGCCAAAAGGCATGTGCCTACTGAAAAGGAAAGGTGGTATTTGTGGTCATTTTTTCCCCATCCCTGAAAACATCGTTGTTAAAGGTCAATGTAATAAGAGAATTACATTTTTTTTAGAAATAACATGCAGGAAATAGTTGTTTCAAAGCAGATTTCTGGATGTTTTCTGCAGTGTCTCACACAGAGGTCTTGCCAGTTTTCAACAGTTGAAAACTCTGAATGAAACACACTAACTGGAATGTTCGCGGCGCTCGTATACTCCTAGAAAATGGTGAACTGATATTTAAGGAAAAGTTGTATTTCAGAATAACATTAATGTATTTGGAGATATTGACAGGCTGATATTTGAAGATCATCAATTTTCATGGCAATGAAAACCTGGTATTTAGGACATAATTGAAAATAGCTTCCTGATCTTTGGACACATGTCTAAACATAGGGGATTTTAGAGTCAACAGCGGACTGCTCCACTGCTCTTAAATAGGAGATAGGTTTTTGTTGGATGTGCGAATGTAAGCTAAAATTCTATTAAGAGTAGGATGGGGATTGGAATTTTATGGAGAGAGTGGAGAGTGTAGTATTTATTAGGATACGTCACTAACCACTAGGTAAAAGGTTAACATGTTTCTGCCCTTCTGAATGCACGACTACATCACTAGGTTTTCATTGGGGACTCCAAGACCCTTCTCTGAAGGGTACTCTACCCTACGATCTTCTCTCAGTGGTGTAGAAACAAAAATAATGTGATTCATCAGTCAATACCATTCCATTTCGTGATGGTACCTTGTAGAAATAGATAAAAAGGGAAATGAGACATGCCAAGCACGGATCTTCTGAGCCATTGTTCTTAATGCTTTTTAGTTCAAAGATAAGGTCTGCTGCCTTCTGTTTATACTTCTAAGACCAGATTAGTAATTGGATGAAGATTGGAAATAGTGTCAGACTGAAGAAAACTTCAGCTCTTAGAGGGGATAAAAATTAACATCAAGAAACCTCTAAGAATTCTTGCTGGCATCTAAGAATATAGGCAGATCAAGAGCAGGCAGCCAGAATTCTTGCAGAAGACGCAGGAGGAAAATTAGAGCAAACAATGAGTCAAGAGCACAGTTGAGGCACATCAAGCAGACTGAGCAGTTCCCTTTTATACTCTTTGTAGGAAAGTGGATTATTAGTAG
The DNA here is from genome assembly GCA_963921515.1 of Calotriton arnoldi. Classification (NCBI taxonomy): domain Eukaryota; kingdom Metazoa; phylum Chordata; class Amphibia; order Caudata; family Salamandridae; genus Calotriton; species Calotriton arnoldi. Next base: position 89,727 of record CAWUFW010011357.1, on the reverse strand, counting down.
GTGGGGTATTCACCTTCAACTAGTAATAATACCACAAATCACTAATAAGTCCAGTCAAGTGTCAATAAATTAATCCTTGCTCAACCCTTGGTAGCTTGGCAAATGAGCAGTCAGACTCAACTTTGGAGACAGATATGTGTGTAAGCATTCAATATAACCAAAACAGTAAATAAGTAAATGACACAAAATAATAAAAATCCAACACCAATGTATAAAATAGAGAATATTTTTATCTTTAAAATGACACCAACACAACAACAATCTAATGTAGGGATCCGGGATATTACTTTTTTAAAGATAAAATAAAAATTGGGCATTCTAGCACCAAAAAGCTTTAAGCACCGCTCGTGGCTATCTGGTCGCGTTGGACCAGGACAAAGTCAAAGTTTTAGGCCAAAAGTTATGGGTCGGATAGGCTGAGTGCAAGGTCCTGGTCAAAAGTTTACCTTTAGACTTAGGGGCTCATTATGATGGCTGGCGGACATCAGTCCGCCCGCCATCATAGCGGTGATGGGACCGCCCGCCAGACGTGCGGCGGTCCCACCAGCCCAATTAGGATGTGCCCGCCAGTATGGCAGGCGCATCCTGGCCTTTTGACATTACAGGCGGTGCTGCTGGCTGCAGCACCGTTCGCAATGCCAAAATGCCATTATGTGCATTCACATGCACAACGTGGCAGGCACCACGCAGTGCCTGCCACCTTGTGCATGGGAATATAGGAGGTACCATGGGTACCCCCAGTGCACCTACACCCTCCCCCACACTGAGGGGGCCCGCAACGGGCCCCCAAAACCAATCCCGCCAGCCTTTCCATGGCAGCAGCACCGCCATGGAAAGGCCTCTCCCAGGGCACATCATAATATGGCGGACGGTGCCTGCTAGGCACCGCCACCATATTAGTGGCCCTTATCCATCCGCCAGGCAATCGGTTCGATTGCCTCCGGCGGAAAAGCGGCGGACGGACTTTGCGTCCACTGCGATACCCACCGCCATCCTAATTTGGCGGTGGGTAAAATGCTCAGTGATGGCGGAAGGACCGCCACCGCCGGCCCGGCAGTGGCGGTCCTTCCGTTATCATAATGAGCCCCTTAGTCTTTTACTTGAAGCTTTTCTCTTGTCGACTCTCAGATCCGAAATTCGGTTCAATAGCGGAGGCCTGCTGCAGAGCAATGCCTTGGTGAGTCTCTGGAAGTCTTTGTCCTCAACGTTGATAGCGAGTAGCTCTGGAGCTTTCAGTGGGACAAACCAGGGTGGTCAAACTGATTCGCGAGTCGACGACGGCAGCTTGACTGTCGACACTGAGCCAGTCTTCTCCTGGAGCATTTCTGCAAAACTTTGTTCTTGTAGTTTCTTGATTCCTTTGGGGAAAATAAGTGTTCACTAGCTCAGTCCAAGGGTTCAGAGACTGTAGATTGCCTCTTGGGGGCAATGCACCTGCACAGTCCAGGAAAAATCCAGTGGCAACTGGTCAGCTGGGGTGATCCTCTCTTTGGGCTTGCAGGTGATTTCTTCCAGCTCTGTTGTACTTGTTGCTGCTTAGGGAGTCCACTCCTTTTCCTTTGAGTTAGGCACAGTCCTTTCTTTCTGGAGCCTTGAGAGTGCAGCAGGTGCAGCCCTTGTGAGTGCAAGCCTTCTGTGGTGCAGTCCAAGGGTCCAGCAGGGCAGTCCTTTTTCTTTTGTTCCAGGCAGTTTTCGGAGGAGCTCCTGCAGTTCTCTCCTATTTATCTTCCATTCTGGACTGGTGTTAGACCTGTAGCCTTAGGGTGGTCTTCTCCCAAACAGTTTGCCTGTTTTGCTGCACTTTTTGCTGATCTGTTTTTGTTGGCCTTAGGACTCTGGGCACTTTACCACTGCTGGCTACTGCTAAAGTGCTTGTGCTCACGCCCCTAAACATGGTAACATTGGTGTATGCATAATTGACATATTTAATTTACTTATAAGTCCCTAGTAAAGTGCACTATATGTGCCCAGGGCCTGTAAATTAAATGCTACTAGTGGGTCTGCAGCATTGACTGTGCCACCCACTTAAGTAGCCTTTTACACATGTCTCAAGCCAGACACTGAAGAGCCTGTGTGTGCAGGTTTTACTGCCATGTCGACTTAGCATTTAAAACCCATTGTCAAGCCTTAAAGATGACCTGGTAGTGAAAAACTCCCACATTCATTTTTCACGACTGTGAAGCCTACACCTCTCATAGCTTAACATTGGCAATTCCTTATTACACTTAATAAGTGCAATTCCTGATTTAAAAGGAGTAGAACTGTCATGTTTGGTACCTATGGACTTGTAATAATAAGCCCTCTTTAATGGTAAAGTTGGATTTATTATCACAACTTTAAAATTGCCACTTTTAGAAAGTTGGCATTTTTCTGCTTTTATGCCCTGTGTTCCTACTGCCTGTCTCTAATACACGTCTGGGGTGGGTGACAGTTGGGCCCTGTGCATTCCCTCTAGACAGTCAGACACAAAGGAAACTTGGGTGTGCCTGATGGGCCATTCACATCCTGATCGGTCATTCGGGGCAAGATGGGAGGGAGGAGCTGACACTTAAACCTGAAATGGCTGTATCCTGCTCGCACAGAAAAGACGGATTAACCCCCGGCAGGGTGTCTAGAGCCAGGACAGGGAGGGAGGAGCTCTGTGGACTTCAAAGCCCCTCCTTGAAATCACCCCCACTTTAAAGGCACCACTGGGTGTAAGAACTGGACTTCTGACCCTACCAACTCAGTACACTTTTGGACCTGCGTATACTCTGCCAGGAAGAAGGACTGCTGTGCTGCTGAAGGACTGTGACTCTGATGGACTGCTGCTCTGAAAGAACTGCTTTTCTGCTGTGCTGTGCTGACCTGCCTGCTGCCTCTTTTGCCTGGGTGAGAAGGACCGGACCTGAACCACTTGAACCCAGAGTGGCGCCAAGGGCTTGCCTGCTTGACTCCTGTTCTGAAGTCTCAGGGACATCAAAGACTTCCAGAAACCCTGCAACAGTATCTGGACTCAGCCATCTGTGAGTCCTACCTGCCGAGTGGTGCCAATCCAGTCCTGGGCCTTTGGAAGTGGGTTTTTCTGTGCTGAACTGGCAAAATTCATGCATTGCCGTCGTTGTGCCGGTCTCCCCTTGAGGCCGATGCATTGCTGCCTCCGCTAAGGACAAAAACATTGCAGGGTTGGCTGCACGGCTCAACAATGCTGAATCACCTTCATCTCAAGGGGTTTGCAGACAATGCATCTCTGACTGCACGAATCAGAACTGACGCATCGCCTACATCCAGCCGGATTGACGATGATGCATCGCCTACTCCGCTCATTGCATCGGGTCTTCAACGTTGACGTATGTTCCATCCATGGTACTTTTTCAGCGGGACAAGGGTGGACCCTGTATCTGATCCACGCTCCATCATGGTCAGCCTGTACTTTCAGATTTGACCCGGTCAAACGTGTCCAGATAGCCCCGGTTGGCACTGTATGTTTCTATCTAAGCACAATTTTTCAGATATTCTTTAAAAATTCATAACTCCAGTTCTACTTATTGGATGTTTGTCATTTCTGTCTTGTTTTGTTCAATAAATGAATCAGGTATGGTATATTTTTAGTGTGGTGTCGTCACTGTTTTACTGTTTCAAGTGTTGCACAAATACTTTATACATTGCCTCTTAAGTTAAGCCTGCCTGCTCTGTGCCAAGTTACCAGAGGGTGAGCACAGGTTAATTTATGGTGTGTAACTGACTTAAAAACTAACCCTGGGCAGGGTTCGCGGAGTTGCACTACGCGGAACACCGCGAAGTGCAAAACACTCCGCCGCACTACGCGGAGCTCCGCAAGCGGCGGAGTACGATAGAAAAATGACGTTCGCGGTGATTGCACAGTGCCGGATGCTTGTCCGCACTGTGCAATCATGGCGAACGGCACCATGCACAGCGCAAGCGGTCCCTGCTTTCCTTTTCTGCCGCTCGAGTAGATTTTTACTCGAGCGGCAGCTTTCTCAACGCGAACGGGCTGTTTCTCAATGCGAGCGGTCGCAAGCATACGCGACCACTCGCAATGAGAAACCTGACCCCCCGCGTTGAGAAATCTCACGGGAGGTTGATTTTCCACGTTCGTGCTCGCCAACTTGATGATGGCGATCGCAAACGAGGAAAAATCTCGCCGGGAGGTTGATTTTCCTCGCTCGCGGTCGCCAACTTGACGTTGACGAATGCGAGCGAGGCAAAAAACTCTGCTCCACTACGCGGGGCAGAGTTTTTCGGATCTCCGAGTAACGCGGAGTGGAGTTCACCATCCAGGGTTATTAAAAACAACGTAGAAATCCTTGGGTCTGGGGTAGCGAAGAGACACTCAAAAAATCAAACAGGGAAGCTTGTGGGATAATCCCTTTCAGGATGTAATCCCTCACCCACCGAAGGTGGCATGCTTCATCATCTGGGATTCTCCTCCTGGCGGGAATCCCTAGTCCCGCCAAGGGCCGCAACTCCCTCTCTGAGAGGAAGGAGCTCAGGGATGTTTTGTATACCTACTCTAATTAGGATGTACTAAATCCAACAGATGAGAGGGACAAGAAAGGGTTATGGTGAGGGCGCAGCACAACAAAAATATAACTGTGATATTAAAACTAACTAACGAGAACAAAAATGTTGGCTTTATTAGCTTGTTCTCGCTGCCAGAGTTGAAAACAGTGCACCTGCAGTATGGATTTAAAACTGCATGTATCGGACGAAAAACAGGTCTACATGTTTCAGCCAGAGAGACCCAAATGGTATCACAGCTTTCGTCAGGACCTAAGAAGATGCTGCTGCACAAAAGAAATGTGAATGGTGATAAACAGATATTAATAATACTGAAATACAAAACCAGTAATCCTGCTGTTTCAGTTCTAGGTTTACTGATCGTACCTGTTAGAGAAAGATACAAAAACATGGAAAAACCAATAGATAAGTGGCTCTGAACATGTTTGCAAGTATATTATGATAATTATGTGGGATGCTATTTTCACCACATATACAATGCGACTAGCATGTGTAATTGATGTAAAATTCGCTTACCCCTAGTGTACGGATACGAAGCCTCACCTCTACCTGACGACAGCTCAGGGAAGGGGGCACCGCTCTGAAAATAAGGTGGATGTGAAAGTGTCAAATCATAACCCAAAATGGAATTGACACTACTCCTTACAAACAAAGTTTATTGAGGAATAAACAGAACACAGAAAAACCCAGTACACGGAAGAACTTGTTCGGTCAAAGGTATATAGAGAGAGCTAATACCCTCAATTGAACGTATGGTACCTATATGGTGATGGCGACCAAATCAGACTGCAAGACAAGTTATGAAACAGTCAGCCCATCCACGTCCTCTGTATTCATAGCAGGACAATAAGTGTGTTGCAGTAATGTTGCCTGCTACTCATTATGAGGCCATAGTGTTAACTAGTCTTCTGTATTGATAGAAGACCAAAATGTGTGTGGCAGTAGTGTTCCCTGCTCCACGTTAAAAGGCCATAGCATTATTTGCCAAATTACTCGATTTTATTGAGTAACAAGACCACTACGAATAGTACGGGTGTGGCAATGCAATGCCCAAAGGACCTCCGTGTAACTGACTTACCCTGACTAGGATTGTGGTCCCTACTTGGACAGGGTGCATACCTCTGCCAACTAGAGACCCCATATCTAACAGCTGGCAAGAGGGGGGAGACCCAAACCAATAGGGGTAAAGGTACGTCCCTCTACTTTGACCACTTCCTGCAAAGTGTGGCATATTTTTGACCCAGAATGCACTGTTTTCACAAAAATCAAAGTAGAGAAAGTTTTTCCTTGGTGGGAGTGTCTTTGTAACCCACCACAAAGGTGTGGCTAACAACTCACTACACTCCACTTCCAGTCCCTCTCCTAATGTAATTAGGGGGGCTCCCATCTGGTGGGAGATCAAGGACGTGGGGCCTGACCTTGGTCCTGTGATATCCGTTTTTCTGCCTTTGAAGTCTAGGTTATCTCCCCAGCCCCATTCCACTCCATGGCTACTCCAGGAAGCAAATCTCCTCCCATCAAATGTCTGTATTGTTTCAGGAAGCTGGCTCTGTATATACTATACCAAAATGAGGTATAGTGTGCACAGAGTCCAGTGGAACCCCAAAGGTAGGCAGAGGTAAAAGTAGATAGCACCTTACTCTCTATTTGTGGTAGTGTGGGCGAGCAGTAAGGCTTTATCAGAGGGTAGTGTTAAGCATTTGTTGTACACACTCAGGCAGCAAATGATGTCACACACTCAAAGACTGAACTTAGACCAATTTGTTTGTATAAAAATATTATTTAGTCATTTTATTTCTAGAACCAAGCCATACCTTGTGCAGGTAAGTGAAATAAATGTTTTGCAAAATCTTATGCACTGTTTTACAATTGAATACAGGTTCAAATGCAGTTGAATGAATTACAGGTAAGTTACTGTTTTGAAATTACTTTTCAGTTACACGTTACTTATTGGAATACTTTTCTGATTACTTTTGCTAATCAGTGTGGTATGCCTAGATATCACACTGAAACATATCCTAGACAAAAGGTAAGTAAATTACTTTTAGTGCATTTGCAGTTTTGTCAATGTTCCATACAACACAAAAAAGAGAGAGGGGCCCCTTAACCACCAAAGGAGTAGGGCACCAAGCAGACCGTAGTCAAAAGAAGATCCCCTTTGGGCTAATTACTACAACCAAATACACACACTTATCCAAACAATTATATCACCAGAACATAACACCACCAGCTTCAAAGGCCAAGTGTTTACAATCATAAAAATATTTTATTAAAAATACACCAAACATAGGGTCAAAATACAGTTCATTATTTAAAATTGGGTTAAAAACATACTGACATATTTGACACACAATTGATTAAAGGGAGAACCTGCAAGAAAAATATTTTCTCATCTGTAATCAAGGAACGTACATTAGATCTAGATCATTTGTTCAATATATGTTCTATATACATACAACTTTCACAATAAACGTAACAAATGTCCGCACAATCTACAGTACGCCTTTAAACAGTTGCATCGACGCGTTTCGGTGGGTATCGCTGCTTAACACACCACCTTCCTCAGGACAAGAGATAATATCTCCCACACGACAGTATAAATCTATACAAAATTAAAAAGACAAAATACATATAAAAATCCAGTTAGCCAATGATAAATGCATGTACAGTGTTTACATTCTGGTGGTACACAAACAAAAGACAACCATGTACATCATCTTTCACTCAATTCATACAAAACAATTACTCGGTGGAATAGAAGGGTGTATGAATAAAAAAAGGATAAGATAAAAGGAGGAGGGCAAACTCTTTCTCTCTTCCCGACCCCAATTCAGGGTGTTTATCTATCCCTTCTTCCACCACAGTGCAAGCAAATTCTAGATGTATTTTAACTCATGGAAATAATTATTCTTGTAGGTACCTGTAACAGTATCAAGGAACCGGCCCAGTCATGGCTGCGGTCTATGTACCTTACAATCCTATTGCGAGAATGGACCAATCTCTCACCTAGGCCTCACTCTGAATATCGTGAATTATCTATAGAAATACGAGAGTATTAATTACTCCAAGATAGAAGTATAAACAATACAACCCGTAGTGATAATAGTACAAGAACCATAACATTACCTTCCACCTGTATATTTTTTGCTCAAGGAAATTATGATGAGGGAGAGGGCCACTCTCCCCTCTGTAATAAAAGAAGCGTAATAAGGCATTGAGAATCTGATTTTGCCTGTTAATCATTGTTTTAAGTAATTCTACACCAATTTTCTAATCTTAGTCATTTGTTACCTTTGCGTTGATAGTGCTGCTTGTGCACAGTTCAAATTGCAGTTTAAAAATTGTCTGCAGGACTCTAGCATCCCTCTCCAATATTTATCCAAGGTAACCTTTGTCCACTGGCAGTCCTTGGTATGTCTGTAATACATAATATAATATGTGTCGTAATTATTGACACTAAACTAATTACTCGAGGGTATTACCCTTCTCAAAATGTATAATAATCCTATCTACTAATCCAGGTTAATCAAATACTACTACGCAGTCACGATTGCTGGAAAGTTGAGTTACTGACTTCATTTTGCTCTAGAAATGGCCCAACATCCTCACTGTCACCCTATATACTGTCTGCAGCATGTAAAAATAGATTATAACCGCAATATAGAGAGAGGCGGCAATTGCAGCAAAATGCTGCCAACAATCTCCTTCAAAAATAATAATAATGCTGTCTCTCTTAGAGGGGGAAAAAAGAGAAACTGATGCAGCTCACCCTCGTATCTCCCAACATCCCCACTCAGAAATAGTCGTATACCCCGTGCCTCGACCTCAGCTACGTTAGAAATACAGACAAACTCATTCTAAAAAAACACACACAGGGGAAGAAAAAGAAGAAAGAAGGAGGCACCCCGTACCATCTACCAACTTCTACTTTTAAACCTAGATATTCAAGTGTAACCCATCGTCAACTTTATAGCGACTAAGACTCACAACTACTATTAACCGCCGATAAGTCTCTCTTACCTTATTTTGAGCAAAAACGGCTCCTTACGGGGTAACGCACGCCTCCGTGAGCACGATCTGAGGGCTCCTGTGTACGGCTCAGTTTTAAATCTCTCTAGTTAACCACGTGACTTAGTTACACGGAGTGGGCTCAGCTGGCAAGATCCAGACGCTATACTAACTTCACCTATAATACGGTCGCCATCTTGGTCGTCCCGAAATTCCATAGAAAGATACATTTTTGTTCACAAAGCAGAATTTTGCCGAAATATAAATAAAGAAACACCTTAAATCAATCAGCGATGTCTCTGTAAAAAAGATGGCGGGCTTTATCTTACACTAGTTTTTCTTCAAATATGTGATGACAGAGTACACTGAACATCAATACGTCTAAAAACGGCGGCCATCTTAACCTATCCGGATATTCATCTTATGTTACTGCTGTTAATAACATAAATACAAGAAATTATTTTATATACTAAATTTACACCTGACACACTGATATCCTTGAATAAGTGATGGCAGAGTATACTAACCAACCCTACCTCTCAAGACAAACGAACCTCTAACAGCAAACGTCCGTCCTGTCCTAACCAGAAACTCATAGTTTAAATCTTATTATCCATACAGTCAATATTCGACTCAACTCCACTCAGTTGGTGGTCAGACTGTAGTCCTAGTGGTATAACCTACCTATACCCTACCTCATCCACTATTGTGAGAAAAATTAAACAAAAATTAATAAAAAAAGAAATATATTAAATCACTTATTAGCAACCATTGGATGCCTTGCTGGGGGTCGCGTAACTAAGTGACAGTCATACAGCCATTACTCTTGAATCTAAGTGACTCCCACAGTACGACCCTTCGACGGAATCTAATCCTGCAATCCCAAGATTAGGTGCCTCCAATCAGGCGCTCCCATTCCTCTTTAGAATTAAGACCGATGCGAACTATGTTAAATAACAGGATAAACCACTGTTCTCTAGCTTTCCGTTTAAGTACAATATTGCCTCCACGTGCGCCTATCCAGATTTTTTCAAGAATAAACCACTCAATATCCGAATCACTATGTCCCATCTCCAAAAAGTGTGACACTAAGGGGGCATTTATTTTCTTCGTTCTAACAGCTGAACGGTGTTCCTGTAGTCTGATCCGCAGTTCTCTACCTGTCTCCCCTATGTAGGCTTTCCCACATGGGCAGCGCAAAAAATATACTATGTTTTCGCTCCTGCAATTATTTAGGGTCCTTGAGTCTACTTTACAACCATTATGGTCCAGGCTTTTGGATTCAATGCAAAGGGCACAAACATTGCACGTGCCACATCGTACGTTTCCAACTGCAGGTCTTCTATCTAAAGTACTCTGTGCATTTCCTTGTACTTCCCTATAAGTATGTACCAGCTCATTTTTCAAATTTCTATTTCTTTTAAACGCAAAGATGGGTCTATCCAGTTTATTTTCCTCTTCATTGTTCACAATATGCCAATTACTATTAATCACATTTTTTATCCTATTACTAATATGAGAGAAATTGCTTACAAAGACAACTTTGTCCATTCTCTTCTCTTTCTGTCCTGTCTTATTTATCATGGCATCTCGGTCATAGAATCTTGCTCGTTTACATAAGTGGGAGATTAGTTTTTTGGGTTATCCCCTGTCTGCATGCTTATAAAAGTCGTTTATATCAGAACAATTTCTCCTTAATCTGAGAAATTGACTGAAGGGGATATTGTCCCTCTGAGATCTTGGGTGGAAACTAGAGTAGTGTAACAGGGTATTCTTCGCCATGGGTTTGGTGTAAAGTTCCACAGCCAGAAACCCATTCTCCTCTTTAATAGTAATATCCAGAAAATCCACTTTTGACCTGCTATATTGGGACGTAAATTTAAAATTGGGGTCACCCATGTTCAACCAGATTAAAAACTCCTCTGGCTGTTCTACTTCCCCCTCCCCAACCGAGCCGGACTCGGAGAGATTTCCGACCGAATCGGACCCTAGCAGCCCGACCGAATGAGTACGATGCGCACGTATGCCATCGGACTCGATTCGGTCGGACTCCCATTGAAGTCAATGGGAGCCTGTCGTACAACGCGTACGCGGGCTCCCATTGACTCAATGGGTGCGAGGCGAACAAGGGCGCCCCCTACAGCGTGTATGTGGTGAAGCGACTCGCGCCGTACACGCACAGGTAGGGGGGACCCATGGGTCCCCCCTGTGTGCGACTCACGTTGCTACGCGTACAGGGGGGTCCGACACTGACCCCCAAAGTACGGCTCCGACTGCTCCTTCGAGCCGGACGGCGCGAGTCGGTCGGACTGCTCGCGGCGCGCATCGTACTTGCCCGGCTGGGGAACGTCTCCATTGCGCGTGCGAGGCGGGTCCGAGCGAGTCGGTCGGAGCGGTCGGCTTTCGCGTACGAGTCGGTCGGTGCGGTTGGGTCTCGCGAACGAGTCGGTCGGAGTTTTCGCATCGTACTCGCTCGCCCGGACGCACGTACGAATCGGTCGGGAAACAGGGCTCCGAATCGGATCCGGTAAAGCCGAATCCGATTCGGAGCCCTACCGGCCGAGATCGGAATCGGCCCCTGAGTCTCTCTACAAAATACTTTACCCTCTAAAAGGGAAATGATATGGGATGAATCCCTGACATCGGATTTTAAACCCATCACTAATGGGCGGAGGAAGTGGTCCACATATTTACTTAATGGTTCTGTGAGGGAGTCGATACTGCTTACTATGGGTCTCATTGGGGGGTCCTCACTGCTCTTATGTATCTTAGGCAGACCATAAAGGGCCAGGATTCTTGGTTCTACATTATTTAAAAACTTGAATTCCTCCTCACAAATCCAGCTATTTTCCTTGGCCTCCGTAAGTAACGCAAGACACTCTCTAGCCAGGGTCGTCAGTCTCTTTCTTGAGACAGTCTCATAGTGCTCCCCCACATTGAGCATCTCTTGCATCCTAATTTCAAAGTCTTTGGTATTAAAAACGACTCCCCTTCCACCTTTGTCCGCGGGCTTAATAGTTAAGTCCAAATTTTCTTTGAGGGACTTTATAGCTAACCTCTCTTCTTTGCTGATATTCTGACCCGAGGGCCTAGGGTTCTCAGACAAAATGTTTTGAACGCCACTTTCTACCGCTTTCTCAAATATCTCTAAGTTCTTCCCTACCATGGCCAGTGTTGGAGTAAAAGTAGACTTAGGCTTAAGGCCTGACTTATTAGCATTCTCTCTGGGGGGGGCGTTCTTCAAAAAACCTCTTAAGTCTAACTTTCCTAAAAAAGGCACGAAGATTCTTTTCCAATTGGTATTTATTAATTCCAGTAGAGGGGATAAAACTAAAACCTTTACTCAGAACATTTATTTCTATTCTTGAGAGTTCCCTATCGGACAAATTAATTACTGGTGCTCCATCTGGCGCCAGTAACATTGTACTTAAATAGAAAGCTAGAGAACAGTGGTTTATCCTATTATTTAACACTGTTCGCAACGGTCTTAATTCTAAAGAGGAATGGGAGCGCCTTATTGGAGGCACCTAATCTTGGGATTGCAGGATTAGATTCCGTCGAAGGGTCGTACTGTGGGAGTCACTTAGATTCAAGAGAAATGGCTGTATGACCGTCACTTAGTTACGCGACCCCCAGCAAGGCATCCGATGGTTGCTAATAAGTGATTTAATATATTTCTTTTTTATTAATTTTTGTTTAATTTTTCTCACAATAGTGGATGAGGTAGGGTATAGGTAGGTTATACCACTAGGACTACAGTCTGACCACCAACTGAGTGGAGTTGAGTCGAATATTGACTGTATGGATAATAAGATTTAAACTATGAGTTTCTGGTTAGGACAGGACGGACGTTTGCTGTTAGAGGTTCGTTTGTCTTGAGAGGTAGGGTTGGTTAGTATACTCTGCCAACACTTATTCAAGGATATCAGTGTGTCAGGTGTAAATTTAGTATATAAAATAATTTCTTGTATTTATGTTATTAACAGCAGTAACATAAGATGAATATCCGGATAGGTTAAGATGGCCGCCGTTTTAGACGTATTGATGTTCAGTGTACTCTGTCATCACATATTTGAAGAAAAACTAGTGCAAGATAAAGCCCGCCATCTTTTTTACAGAGACATCGCTGATTGATTTAAGGTGTTTCTTTATTTAGATTTCAGCAAAATTCTGCTTTGTGAACAAAAATGTATCTTTCTATGGAATTTCGGGACGACCAAGATGGCGACCGTATTATAGGTGAAGTTAGTATAGCGTCTGGATCTTGCCAGCTGAGCCCACTCCGTGTAACTAAGTCACGTGGTTAACTAGAGAGATTTAAAACTGAGCCGTACACAGGAGCCCTCAGATCGTGCTCACGGAGGCGTGCGTTACCCCGTAAGGAGCCGTTTTTGCTCAAAATAAGGTAAGAGAGACTTATCGGTGGTTAATAGTAGTTGTGAGTCTTAGTCGCTATATAGTTGATGATGGGTTACACTTGAATATCTAGGTTTAAAAGTAGAAGTTGGTAGATGGTACGGGGTGCCTCCTTCTTTCTTCTTTTTCTTCCCGTGTGTGTTTTTTTAGAATGTTTTTTTAGAATGAGTTTGTCTGTATTTCTAACGAGCTGAGGTCGAGGCACGGGGTATACGACTTTTTCTGAGTGGGGATGTTGGGAGATACGAGGGTGAGCTGCACCAGTTTCTCTTTTTTCCCCCTCTAAGAGAGACAGCATTATTATTATTGTTGAAGGAGATTGTTGGCAGCATTTTGCTGCAATTGCCGCCTCTCTCTATATTGCGGTTATAATCTATTTTTACATGCTGCAGACAGTATATAGGGCGACAGTAAGGATGTTGGGCCATTTCTAGAGCAAAATTAAGTCAGTAACTCAACTTTCCAGCAATCGTGACTGCGTAGTAGTATTTGATTAACCTGGATTAGTAGATAGGATTATTATAAATTTTGAGAAGGGTAATGCCCTCAAGTAATTAGTTTAGTGTCAATAATTATGACACATATTATATTATGTATTACAGACATACCAAGGACTGCCAGTGGACAAAGGTTACCTTGGATAAATATTGGAGAGGGATGCTAGAGTCCTGCAGACAATTTTTAAACTGCAATTTGAACTGTGCACAAGCAGCACTATCACCGCAAAGGTAACAAATGACTAAGATTAGAAAATTGGTGTAGAATTACTTAAAACAATGATTAACAGGCAAAATCAGATTCTAAATGCCTTATTACGCTTCTTTTATTACAGAGGGGAGAGTGGCCCTCTCCCTCATCATAATTTCCTTGAGCAAAAAATATACAGGTGGAAGGTAATGTTATGGTTCTTGTACTATTATCACTACAGGTTGTATTGTTTATACTTCTATCTTGGAGTAATTAATACTCTCGTATTTCTATAGATAATTCACAATATTCAGAGTGAGGCCTAGGTGAGAGATTGGTCCATTCTTGCAATAGGATTGTAAGGTACATAGACCGCAGCCATGACTGGGCCGGTTCCTTTATACTGTTACAGGTACCTACAAGAATAATTATTTGCATGAGTTAAAATACATCTAGAATTTGCTTGCACTGTGCTGGAAGAAGGGATAGATAAACACCCTGAATTGGGGTTGGGAAGAGAGAAAGAGTTTGCCGTCCTCCTTTTATCTTATCCTTTTTTTATTCATACACCCTTCTATTCCACCGAGTAATTGTTTTGTATGAATTGAGTGAAAGATGATCTACATGGTTGTCTTTTGTTTGTGTATCACCAGAATGTAAACACTGTACATGCATTTATCATTGGCTAACTGGATTTTTATATGTATTTTGTCTTTTTAATTTTGTATAGATTTATACTGTTGTGTGGGAGATATTATCTCTTGTCCTGAGGAAGGTGGTGTGTTAAGCAGCGATACCCACCGAAACGCGTCGACGCAACTGTTTAAAGGCGTACTGTAGATTGTGCGGACATTTGTTACGTTTATTGTGAAAGTTGTATGTATATAGAACATATATTGAACAAATGATCTAGATCTAATGTACGTTCCTTGATTACAGATGAGAAAATATTTTTCTTGCAGGTTCTCCCTTTAATCAATTGTGTGTCAAATATGTCAGTATGTTTTTAACCCAATTTTAAATAATGAACTGTATTTTGACCCTATGTTTGGTGTATTTTTAATAAAATATTTTTATGATTGTAAACACTTGGCCTTTGAAGGTGGTGGTGTTATGTTCTGGTGATATAATTGTTTGGATAAGTGTGTGTATTTGGTTGTAGTAATTAGCCCAAAGGGGATCTTCTTTTGACTAATGTTCCATACAAACCATCTCCACACTTAGAACAATTTTTAGGAAAAAGCAGTCAATGCAATCCTATGGAGGAAAATAGTTATCGGTTTACATGTAAGTAGTTATTTGTGGGAGTTGGTATTCTGGGGTTAGAACCAGGGTTCCCCCAGGGTCAAGGATGCACTCTCAAAACACCCTCAGCGGCACTGGGGCAGTCAGGTGCAGAGTGCTGAGGCCCAATGTTATCCAATGGGGGATAGGGAGCCTCCGGTTGGTGGCTGCTCATGGGCAGGCCACAAGGTTGTGGGAGCAAAGCTCCTGGGGTTTAGCTCAGGGCAAAGGGGGATCCGATTTAGCACCCAAAGTACACCCGGAGCGGTGCGGGGGCAGCTGGGTGCAGGGTGCTGTTTTGACGTCGGGTGCCCTGTTGTTTTCAATGGGGATTCTCCGGTTGCAACAAAGACTGCAGGCTCGGGGACGGAGATCTTCTGGAGGTGACCACCAGTTGGAGAGGTAAGTTGGGATGCCTTGGGATGCTGGGACACCGTTGGTTGGGCTTCGGGTGCAGGGGTGTCTTTAGGCGTCAGGCTTTTCTTAACAGCTACGGTCGCGGTCGGGGGGATTCTCCAGAAAGAGGCTGCAGGCTTCGCTAGAAGAGTTGAGGCAAGTCAGAGATCACCAGATCTCAGGTCAGGATCTCTGGGGAGACCTCCTTGTGGTGTTGGGCCACTCAAACTCGGGCCATGGGCGTCGGGTGCAGAGTGGTGCAGACTTGCGGATTTGGCCGGAGCCAGTGTCTGTGGGTAAGCTCACGGGAGGCAAAGTCTTTTCTGTGGAAGGCAGGGCAGGTCCTCGGGGTTCTTGAGGTTGCTGGCTGCAGGACACACCGGGATTTCACTGGAGCAGGTTCGTGGTGGGGACAGGCTGGTAGGGTTGGGGCCAAGTCAGTTGGCGTCCTCCTCTTCTTCGTTTCAGCATGGCTCTTCGGTCCTTCTTCTTCTTTTCTTCTTGGTTGGCTCTTTTCTGATGAGGCATGGTTCAGGGGTGCCCCTAAATACTAGATTTAGTGGCGTTACAGGTAAGTAAAGGTTGGGACCAATGGGTCCCTTCCTTGGGGTGGGTACACCCCCTATTATGCCAACCTCCAGTGGGAGGGGGGCATATGCCTCACTCTGGTTGACTGGGTCCCCCCATCTGCAAAAAAATTGAATTAATGGGGGTCAATGAATATTCTTTTGTTTTCAAGTATGTGAGGTACATTTTTCATCAACTAATGAAAGAAAGTGAGTCAATTTTGTCTTACTGATCTATGTTGGTACATCATCATCCATGAGAACAAGCATGTATCTCCATCTCCTTCTTAGGTTTGCTGGTAGATATACACAGATTAATATAGACCAAAAGATGGAATAAGGGGTGACTAGCTGATATGTTGAGTGTAGATAATCCTGTAATATATCATGATGTGTGAGTAAATCCTTGGCACTGGTTATTAGCAGGATGGT
Organism: Calotriton arnoldi; assembly: GCA_963921515.1. Classification (NCBI taxonomy): domain Eukaryota; kingdom Metazoa; phylum Chordata; class Amphibia; order Caudata; family Salamandridae; genus Calotriton; species Calotriton arnoldi. The sequence continues at coordinate 73,417 of CAWUFW010011357.1, read as the reverse complement.
GAGTAATTTGCTTTTGCATAATTACGTGAATTGCAGAAAAAGATTCAGAGAAATTCTGCGAAGTGTGAATCTGGCATTTTGCACTAAATAAGCAAAAAAGTGCTGTGAGCAACAGCTGCTTGTGTTTTGTTCGTTCGCGTTGTTCCTGTGCTCCTATAATAGGATTTTTACCCAAACGGCCTTTAATGTGCCATAGTGTAATGGTGAAATTATGTACAGTTACGCTGGCATAGAAAAATGTCACTCAGGCCTAGGTGTGAATGTGTTCAAACTATGGAAAGGTATACAACCCTGTAGTTTAACTTCTTTGACAAAGTCAGGGCATATTGGTTTGTCTCCTTTATCATGTGAGAGACTTCCACTCAGTAACATCATTCAATGCAGTTTCTATCCATCAGACTGAGAACATTCCCATCCTATAACTTCACTCTCCATAGCCACCCCATACACCAACCCTTTTTGGGACTAAACGTCCAACTGCAACCCAACCTAAAACTCTGCGACACAGCACCTCACTATAAAGAACCACACTCCATGGAAGCTGGCGAAGGGCTGTAACAGACCTTCCTTCCCCACCCTCATTAAAAACCTGCACTCCTTATAGTGCCCAGACCTTTTCACCTCAACTCCAAGATGTAGATGCAAGCTTGGGTATTTGCACATTATGAGCAAGAATAAACTGGGTAATAATAATGCCTATCATTTACAGGGCTTAGAAGTTATAGAGGTGTGGGACGAAGCACTATATAATACATTATTATTGCATTGTTGTCTTTGTGGCCCCTGCTTAGATTGTTGAGATTTCAAGAATACTCTTTCAAACCCTGGAATTTCAAGCATTGGAATTTCCAAATAGACATTTATGTATACAGAAGATTCTTTCTGTGGCCCAAGTACACATGCAGGCGGTGACAAAGGGACAAAAAAGGAGAGATGCAGGGTGGAGCAGGCTTTATTTTGGAATAAAATATCACTTCTGAATGTTTTCCTCCAGTTCAGCCTCAGGTTATCCAGTTTTAAAATCCACGGAAGCCCTCAGAGGGCCCAGCTTGAAGAGTGTCTTTCCTTAGTACTTATCCTCTCCTAGATGACTGCTTATTGGAGAAAGCTGAAAAGAAGGAAAAACTCTGGTTATCTATTTTCCTAATAGGAGGATAACTCCTTTGTGAAGATTGTGGCCACAGAAGACAATTCCTCTAATAACCACAGCTGTGTTTCCCCCTCATGTCCCCTTGCATGCCCCATGGGGGCTTAGGCCACCAGGAAAAATTAACTGGCACCCAGGAGAAGAGCAGGATGGGATGCAAGGCTTTTTCTAGGTACAAACTCAATCAATTGGGGCTGGGGCACATGGGAAGTTCTGAGAGGCGCCCGTACTGAAGACAGCTGCCACTGTGCAGAGTGCTGGATTTGTTGAGCCTCCATCAGTGGGAGCTTTGGGATTAGCAAGGGCAACCAGGCTGAAGACAGCAGCTGCAGTGCAGGAAACCAGGAAGTCAATGTGTAGAAAGACAGGTTTTCCGATGCTAGCTGACCATCGTGGCATACGTAATACACTCCTACACTCCATCAGTTGACCCGTGTGCAGGGCAGAACCAAACATGGTTCTCATATTGATAAGAAGTTCATATTTGAGTGGAGGATTCCCTCTTTAAGTTCTACTGTGAATCTGTAGAACTTCAAAGTCAGAAGCCATCTCAATACAGAAGGATTTGTGTCTTTGTGCCTGGATAACCTAATTAACAGAACATGGTCCAGGAGCAAAAAGATATTGACGGGCCAGTAAGTAAGAACAAAGGGATTCTGTGACATATTTCATAACCAGGCATTCCCAGGCAAAGCTTTAAGATGGGCAGCTACGAATTGACATCTGGGCACCCCAAAATCAATCTGGCTGCTGCATTTTGGACCACTTGCAGGCGATCGACTAAATAGTTAGACACACATAGGAATTAGCATAATCTAATCTAGCTGTGATGCAGGCATGAATGTTTTGTTTTCGAGTGTCATACGGAACATACGGAGTGTCATACGGAACAAACTCTAAAACCTTCTACAATGATCATAGCAGCAAGAAACATGTCCCCGCCACAGTTCATATACGTGGCAGGAAAAAGAGAGTTTCATAAAATTTACCCCCTAAGTTTCTGATGACTGTCGAGGGGATAGATGGCAAGCTTGGCCACCACCTCTCTCAACTAGCAGCCCTCTCCTGACTGGACAGGAGGATCTCTGTTTTAAATGAGTTACATCTGAGACAATTCTTGTTCATCCAGTCTACCATGTCTAACAGAAATTGATTTAAAGCTGACTGTCCCTCTGTGGCATTGTCACCCAATGAATAAATTAATTAGGTGCCATAGGCGTAAGAAATTACTTGGGTGCCATGCTGTTAGATTTTAGGTCTCTAGTTGGCAGAGGTATGCACTCTGTCCAAGTAGGGACCACAATCCTAGTCAGAGTAAGCTAGATATACACTAAAAGATAACTTGTGCTCACCCTTTGGTAGCTTGACACAGAGCAGTAAGGCTTATCTACAGAGGCAATGTGTAAAGTATTTGTGTAACACACACACACAAACAGTAATACAATGAGAACACCACAGAAATACTCCAGAACAATAGAGAATAATTTTATGAGTAAAGCAAGAACAAAAGGACAAAAATCCAAAAAGTAGAACTGAAGTTATTCATTTTTAAATAATAAACCAAACATTGTGCTTAGAAGTCAATAGCGCTGAGGGGTTACTTGATTTCGCACTAGACCGGGGTAAATCCAAAGTTCAGGCCGACCGTGATGGAGAGCAGGGTGGCTACATGACTCAGACAGGTCCCGTCAACAAAGTACCTTGGATGGAGCAAGCGTCAACGTGGAAGACTCAATGTGAAGAGTCAAGGACGCACGCCGTCGATCCCGTGGATGAAGGCGAAGCATCGGCGCCTCTAGACAGCAACAAACACAGGAAGGGTGGGCGTGACAGAGAACTCATCTGCATTCATATAGCTATTCTTGGGCAGGAAGAGGGAAATAGAGGTGACACGTCTTAATAGTCAGTGTCCTGTGTCCCACACAAAGGGCTGATTACCCCCACAGATAATACTCCAATAGACCAACATGTGGTCAGAGAACTGAGATACCTAACTGCGAGGAGGGAAGTATCTGTGTGAGGATATATACCTACATTCACCAAGAGGTGAGAAAGGAAGCAATTCCTTTTTGTTTAGTTACCCTCACACACCCTAGTGGTGTCATGCTTCATCATCGGGTCACCCCGACGTCTACAAGTCGGGGTGGGCTCGACCACAGTGTTGGGAGCTCTTGTGAAAATGAAGACCAGCGGGATTAAAGATAAAAAACCTCAGACAGGCCCCGGTTTCCCTTTATTCTTGGGTCTGTCAGGGGTGTTAAAATAATTAAAAATCGGGTCAATGGGAGTATTATGGTCCTATGACCCTATTGCCAACATGTTTCAGTCCTGAGTCGGCCGTAAAGGTCCTGGATTTTCTTCAGGGCAAAGGTCATCCACCCTGGAAAAAACAGAGCAAGGGGAGTCCCTATCCTGTAAGTTAATAAGGGCAGAGTAGCTGCTCCTTATGTGAATGCTACAGATGTTTGATCTGTCATGCGCGGTTCTCCATCTGTGAAAAACAAAAACAAAGAGACACAACACAGTTTTTTACGAGCATACTTCATTTAGGTAATGCAGTCATGTAACTTCCCAGTTAGGTGCGTTGGTTGAGACCAAACATTAAGTAAATGCCAGGTGAGTGTGCAAATAAATGTTCACAATCTCATCCAACTTGTGCCACTCACATCTATATCTGTAACACAAATTAGCTATGTGCCAGATAAATGTGTGGTGGCGATTTCACTCGCAAACTGACATTATCAGCAAGCCAGTGCATGTACATTTAATAGTGTAAATACCGCGTGACAATCTCTACAAACAGCACTGGGCTGCTACCATTCAAAGTGAATTATAAAAACATGCACTCACATCTCTTTAAATAAAACCATCCAATTTCTTACCCAAATTGAGGAGAGAAACCGTTTCACAGGGGACCGCTAGGCATGATGGGGTAGCCCTGTAGTAAAACCCTATTGTGTTGCCCAGGGGTAGGGAGAGGGTAAAGATAACGGAAACTAGCGTTTTAGAAATTGGACAGAGAGCCTCCGTCGAGCAGTAAATAAAGTACTGTACCTACAGTTTCCGAATCAAAATATCAGTACTTACTCCGTCAAGGATCCTGCCCCGCCTGTACACCTACTTGGTCCGAGTCCCCGGCTTTCGCTCTGAGATGCCGGGGACCGGGGTATAAATACACCCGTATAGTGCGGGAGAGATGTTGATTGAGATCAACGCCCACTACGTTGTCAAGATATCGCTAGACGCGTAAACATTGCGTGCAAGGCGTGCTGGACCCGTTCATGGGAAATGAAGTTTTTGAAATACAGGAGTAGAGAGCAACGAATGGCCGTGCTCGAAAGTCAACGTGTTGCTGGTCTCATGGACGTAATGTGCGCCACGTATCAGAAAGGACCATGGAATTGAAGTTTTTTTTCTCTAAAGTAAGATACAAAGCAGGGAACCGCGATCAGCTGTGCTCATGTCCTATCTCAACATAGAAATAACCACTCCTGCAAGGGGGGGCATGATGTTGTATATTAAAGAGATATTCGAATACTACGTCATCATGTGAGAGGTGGTAACAATGATAGCCTGTCGCCAGGTTTGGTTTATTTATTCAGCTGATTCCATGGTATGGAGTCATTCAGGCCGATCTCATGCGTTTTCAAGCGGTACACCCATCGTTGTTCCCGTTCCAAAAGTCTATTAAGCAGATTGCCTGAGCCCTTCACTTTCTCTATGATGGTCCACCTAATGTCTGTGTCTTTATGTTGTTTCTCCTTGTAATGTGCTGTTAGTTTTGTCGCTGTCACAGCTCGTCTTATTGTACTTCTGTGTTCGCTGATACGAACCTTGACCTTTCGGCTTGTCATGCCGACATAGCTCAGATTACATGGGCATTTAATGAGGTAGACAACTGACTCTGAATTGCAGTTGGTGTGAGATCTTTGTTCCCATGGGGAGTGTAGGCCTAGGTCAAGGCTCTTGGTGTGTTCTGTAAAAGGGCACACCACACATGACCCGCAGGGATAATGTCCCGTGACAGGTGGGTTATTCCACAGTGTGGACTGAATATTGGTTTTGGCTTTAAAGGTGTCAGTGTGAACGAGTGTGTCTCTCAGGCTTCTATTCTTCCTAAATGAAAACATAGGTTTCTCGTAGGAGAGTCTGTTTGATGTGAGTATGGACCAATTCTTGTTTATTATTTTTTTCACATCATTGGATGAGGAATTGTACGTGGTGACACAGATTATTTGATCTGGTTGGGTCTTTTGATGGGTCTCTAGAAGTGCATCTCTTGGGGTGTTACGTGCTCTTTTTTTGGCCTTTTCTATAATCTTTACAGGGTACTTTTTCTGTCTAAGTTTGGTGGTAAGGATTTCAGCTTCTTTTTTATAATCTTGGAGATCAGAGCAATTTCTACGCACCTTCAAGAACTGGCCTACCGGGAGATTTTCCGTAAGAGAGCGTGGGTGCGCACTGTCAAATCTTAACAGGCTGTTTCTGTCTGTGGGCTTTGTATATAATGAGCTGACCAAAGTACCGCCAGCTGCCTTTAAGGTGATGTCTAGAAAAGAGATATTTTCTCTGTTCATATTCATGGTAAAACGGAGGTGAGGATTCAGATGATTGATCCAATTTATGAAGTCGTTGAGAATGGAATTGTCTCCTTTCCAAATGAGAAGGACATCATCAATGTACCTGTACCATTTACATATGTTGGCAGTACTTTTGCCCCCAGCTTAGCCTGCCTGTACATGAGCCACTTTGAAGACACACACATATGGATGGCAAATCCTTACACAGCCAACATATGTAAATGGTACAGGTACATTGATGATGTCCTTCTCATTTGGAAAGGAGACAATTCCATTCTCAACGACTTCATAAATTGGATCAATCATCTGAATCCTCACCTCCGTTTTACCATGAATACCTCATCCAATGATGTGAAAAAAATAATGAACAAGAAATGGTCCATACTCACATCAAACAGACTCTCCTACGAGAAACCTATGTTTTCATTTAGGAAGAATAGAAGCCTGAGAGACACACTCGTTCACACTGACACCTTTAAAGCCAAAACCAATATTCAGTCCACACTGTGGAATAACCCACCTGTCAGGGGACATTTTCCCTGCGGGTCATGTGTGGTGTGCCCTTTTACAGAACACACCAAGAGCCTTGACCTAGGCCTACACTCCCCATGGGAACAAAGATCTCACACCAACTGCAATTCAGAGTCAGTTGTCTACCTCATTAAATGCCCATGTAATCTGAGCTATATCGGCATGACAAGCCGAAAGGTCAAGGTTCGTATCAGCGAACACAGAAGTACAATAAGACGAGCTGTGACAGCGACAAAACTAACAGCACATTACAAGGAGAAACAACATAAAGACACAGACATTAGGTGGACCATCATAGAGAAAGTGAAGGGCTCAGGCAATCTGCTTAATAGACTTTTGGAACGGGAACAACGATGGGTGTACCGCTTGAAAACACATGCGATCGGCCTGAATGACTCCATACCATGGAATCAGCTGAATAAATAAACCAAACCTGGCGACAGGCTATCATTGTTACCACCTCTCACATGATGACGTAGTATTCGAATATCTCTTTAATATACAACATCATGCCCCCCCTTGCAGGGAGTGGCTATTTCTATGTTGAGATAGGACACGAGCACAGCTGATCGCGGTTCCCTGCTTTGTATCTTACTTTAGAGAAAAAAAACTTCAATTCCCATGGTCCTTTCTGATACGTGGCGCACATTACGTCCATGAGACCAGCAACACGTTGACTTTCGAGCACGGCCATTCGTTGCTCTCTACTCCTGTATTTCAAAAACTTCATTTCCCATGAACAGGTCCGGCACGCCGTGCACGCAATGTTTACGCGTCTAGCGACATCTTGACAACGTAGTGGGCGTTGATCTCAATCAACATCTCTCCCGCGCTATACGGGTGTATTTATACCCCGGTCCCCGGCATCTCAGAGCGAAAGCCGGGGACTCTGACCAAGTAGGTGCACAGGCGGGGCAGGATCCTTGACGGAGTAAGTACTGATATTTTGATTCGGAAACTGTAGGTACAGTACTTTATTTACTGCTCGACGGAGGCTCTCTGCCCAATTTCTAAAACGCTAGTTTCCGTTATCTTTACCCTCTCCCTACCCCTGGGCAACACAATAGGGTTTGACTACAGGGCTACCCCATCATGCCTAGCGGTCCCCTGTGAAACGGTTTCTCTCCTCAATTTGGGAAAGAAATTGGATGGTTTTATTTAAAGAGATGTGAGTGCATGTTTTTATAATTCACTTTGAATGGTAGCAGCCCAGTGCTGTTTGTAGAGATTGTCACGCGGTATTTACACTATTGAATGTACACGCACTGGCTTGCTGATAATATCAGATTGCGAGTGAAATCGCCACCACACATTTATCTGCCACATAGCTAATTAGTATTACAGATTTAGATGTGAGTGGCACAAGTTGGATGAGATTGTGAACATTTATTTGCACACTCACCTGGCATTTACTTAATGTTTGGTCTCAACCAACGCACCTAACTGGGAAGTTACATGACTGCATTACCTAAATGAAGTATGCTCGTAAAAAACTGTGTGGTGTCTGTCTTTGTTTTTGTTTTTCACAAATGGAGAACCGCGCATGACAGATCAAACATCTGTAGCATTCACATAAGGAGCAGCTACTCTGCCCTTATTAACTTACAGGATAGGGACTCCCCTCTCTCTGTTTTTTCCAGGGTGGATGACCTTTGCCCTGAAGAAAGTCCAGGACCTTTACGGCCGACTCAGGACTGAAACATGTTGGCAATAGGGTCATAGGACCATAATACTCCCATTGACCCGATTTTTAATTATTTTAACACCCCTGACGGACCCAAGAATAAAGGGAAACCGGGGCCTGTCTGAGGTTTTTTATCTTTAATCCCCCTGGTCTTCATTTTCACAAGAGCTCCCAACACTGTGGTCGAGCCCACCCCGACTTGTAGGCGTCGGGGTGACCCGATGATGAAGCATGACACCACTAGGGTGTGTGAGGGTAACTAAACAAAAAGGAATTGCTTCCTTTCTCACCTCTTGGTGAATGTAGGTATATATCCTCACACAGATACTTCCCTCCTCGCAGTTAGGTATCTCAGTTCTCTGACCACATGTTGGTCTATTGGAGTAATATCTGTGGGGGTAATCAGCCCTTTGTGTGGGACACAGGACACTGCCTATTAAGACGTGTCAGCTCTATTTCCCTCTTCCTGCCCAAGAATAGCTATCAGAATGTAGATGAATGCAGATGAGTTCTCTGTCACGCCCACCCTTCCTGTGTTTGTTGCTGTCTAGAGGGAATACACAGAGTGTAACTGTCACCCACCCCAGACATGTATTGGAGACAGGCTGCAAGGCACACAGAGCAGTAGGAGCAGAGAAACACACACTTTCTGAAAGTGGTATTTCTAAAATAGTAATGTTAAATCCAGCTTTACCAGTCAAGAGGATTTATCATTCCCATTCCAAAGATATGAAACATGATGCAGCTACTCCTTTCTGATCCGTAATTATAGCTTAAAAGTGTATTAAGGAATTCCCGATGCTTGCCCATAAGAGGAGTAGGCCTCACAGTAGGGAAAAACTAATTTAGCTGTTTGTCACTACTCGGACATGTAAAACGTAAAAGTACATGTCCTACCTTTTAGGTACACAGCACCCTGACCTTAGGGCTATCTAGGGCCTAACTCAGGGTGGCTTATGTAGAATTAAAGGGGGGTTTAAGGCTTGGCAAGGGGTTTTAAATGTCAAGTCGAAGTGGCAGTAAACTGCACACCCAGACACTGCAATGGCAGGCCTGAGACGGGTTTGAAAGACTACTGGTGTGGGTGGCACAATCAGTGCTGCAGACCCATTAATAGCATTTAATTTAGAGGCCCTGGGTATATGGTATATTACTGTACAAGGGACTTACAGGTAAACTAAATATGCCAATCATGTGTACACCAATGTCACCATGTTTAGGGGAAAAGCACATGCACTTTAGCACTGGTTAGCACTGTTGAAGTGCTCAGAGTTCTAAGGCCAACAAAAAGACGAAGGAAAGGACAAGGGGGAATACTCAAAACTCTGTTGCGGTGAGTGCTAACGCCATAGATTGATATTCCACACCAATATGATATAACTTGTGAGATTGGTATTGACCACCCTGGTGTGTTTTAGTTTGTGGCAATTGTTTACACGTTTTTATGTACTCAATCTGATCTAGCAAACATTTTCCAGGATACTCACGTGCCAATACACAGGCGCGTTCAACCAAGTGGAATTATGACATACTTTGGATTTGATTTGGTCTACAGATAACTGAATACAGGTACTTGAGACCACGACATCGGCCCACCCTGTCAGGGACTGTCCGGGACTATGTCGGGAACACAGTCAGGGACTTGAGCAAGGACTGGGTAGAAAACGTACCGTGCACAGAAAGAGTAGTACAGCGCTGCCCAGGATCACACAAGAGTCAGAGGAGAAAAAGGGATCCAAAGGGGAAGCCTGTACAAGATGGCTAAGGCTCAGAAAGGAAGGGCACTCACAAGGCAATTCAGCATTCAGACTAACTACACCCAGGACGGACGTGCAAGACATATATATAATACAACATTAACAATAAAGGGAATGTGGGGTAAAGCACTCAGGAGCTCCACACGGTAAGACTGAAGCTCAGTAAGTTCCTCACCCACAGTTGCTGTTACAGATACGGACTGAAAATACCCACATATAGGATATGTATGCAAAGGCAAGGTCTGTGGAGCTTATACCTATGGTGATGTTATAACTGTAACTCAAAGACAATACTCACAGTGAACAAGAAATACCACCTAGGTAGTCAGCTGTGTCCACAGATCGTGGCGATCAAACAGGAACACGCAAGGTAGTAACAGCAAAGGGGTAGAACTAAACACAAGCACAATAGACAAGGAGCTAGCAAGGAGGAGTGCTTAACAGGAAAGGAAGGAAATCACAGGGCACACTTGGCAGAAAGCAGGTAACAAACATACAAGGTAACAGAAGCAAGACAGCAGAAATAGAAAGACAGCAAACTAGAACTGGAACCAAGGAAATGGGAAGAAAGGCAGGGACTGGAAAAGTATAAACAGAAGGGGAGGCTACAAGGGTATACTAGAATAGTGCAGGTTCAGGAATCAAGAAAACAAAGTAGCATAGAAGGCAGTGCTGGGGCAGGAACAAGAATTGAGCAAAAGCTCAGGAGTCAAAGTAGCACTGCAGGTAGTGCTAGTACAGGAGAAGGGAAACTGCTGCAGGTCAGGAACAAGGAATGCTAAGGCTCAGGAGTCAAGGTAGCACTGCAAGCAGTGCTAGTTCAGGAGAAGGGAAACTGCTGCAGGTCAGGAACAAGGAATGCTAAGGCTCAGGAGTCAAGGTAGCACTGCAGGCAGTACTGGTTCAAGGAAACAGGAAATAGCTACAGCTCAGGAAACAAGGAGTCAAGAGCACTGCAAGCAGTGCAAATCAGGAACAAGAAATAGCTGAAGCCCAGGAACAGGAACAGAGAATAACTATAGCTCAGGAACTCAGGAAACAAGGTAGCACTGCAGGCAGTTCTAATTCAGGCACAAGGAATAGCTATAGCTCAGGAACTCAGGAAACAAGGTAGCATTGCAGGCAGTGCTAATTCAGGCACAAGGAATAGCTATAGCTCAGGAATCAAGGAACAAGGATTAACTATAGCTAAGGAATCACTGGAAACAAGAATATCAAAAGCTCAGGAAACACTGGAAACAAGGATTGGTCTCACCGTTATACAGCTACAATGACCAACACTGGGCTGAAGGGAGCTGGGGCTTAAAAGAGCTCACAGTAATCACATGCATCAGGTGTGAGCAGGCTAGCAGCAGCCAGCCACAGGTGAACTGAATTCCTCCACCCATCCTTGGCCTGCAGGGGTGGAGACAAAGCAGTGAGCAGGGGATTCTGGGTAATGGAGTTTCAGGCATGAGCAGGATGGCTTCCACAAAACCCTGCATGAATTGGGAATGGATGTCAATTACCAAATAGTGTCCAAATGGCTGGAAGTCAGTATGTACATGAAGGGGAGGGTCTGGAAGCTTGTTATGACACTGGAGAGTCCCACAGTTCAGCCCACTGGTGGTGGACACGAAAACGCAGGGAGCAAGTCGTGACAGTACACCCCCTCCAAGGACCGGCTCCCGGAATCTGGGACTCGATTTAAAGCCTTTGCTGCTATGAAATAAGTCCATTCCCATCAGAGATGTAGTGCAAGATACCAGAGGACTACAGGAAAAATGTGATGTTCTGGAGGGTAGGATAATAGGCTGTAAATTAACAGCAGTATTGAAGGCAGAACCTGAAAAGTCCAAATCCAGTAACGGGGGCTTAGAAGCCTGAATCAAAGGTGTTTGAAGTCCTGATGATGGCAGGCTAGAGTAGCACTCTGAAAACAAAGGAAGATTTACTGTAGGGTCAAAAGCATATAACGGATTGGCAGGAGGCACAGAGGTCAGCGGCAAACTGGCTGAAGACAAAGGAGACAACGAAAAGCAGACCTGAGGCACTGGCCCTGGATGAAAACATACAGAAGACTCGCATGCATGAGTCTTTGGAAGCAGGTATCCAGGAGACCCAGGCCCTTGAGGCTTACATGTTGAGAGTTTTGTCTCTGATGCTGGAGATTCAGTCTCTGAATGTATGCGTACTGAGACCTCTGAAGGCTGGCAAACGGGAAGCACAGGGTCAAAAAGTAGGCAAGTTAGAGGCTCAAGGCCAGAAGGCAGGGAGCCTGGAAGCTCTGGTGCTGAAGGCAGGGAGCCTGGAAGCTCTGGTGCTGAAGGCAGATGGGCAGGAAGCTCTGGTGCTGAAGGCAGACGGGCTGGAAGCTCTGGTGCTGAAGGCAGATGGGCTGGAAGCTCTGGTGCTGAAGGCAGATGGGCTGGAAGCTCTGGTGCTGAAGGCAGACGGGCTGGAACCTCTGGTGCTGAAGGCAGACGGGCTGGAAGCTCTGGTGCTGAAGGCAGACGGGCTGGAAGCTCTGGTGCTGAAGGCAGACGGGCTGGAAGCTCTGGTGCTGAAGGCAGACGGGCTGGAAGCTCTGGTTTAGTAGGCAGGTGAGCTGAGGGCTTGTGCTCTGAATGCAGGCAGTCTGGAGGCTCCAGTACTAATGACAGGCAGGCTGCAGGCTCAGGCTCAGATGGCAGGCAGGCTGTAGGCTTGGGCTCAGATGGCAGGAAGGCTGCAGGCTCGGGCTCAGATGGCAGGAAGGCTGCAGGCTCGGGCTCAGATGGCAGGAAGGCTGCAGGCTCGGGCTCAGATGGCAGGAAGGCTGCAGGCTCGGGCTCAGGAGGCAGCAGGCCGGCTGAGGACTCTGGAGACTCTGAAAGCAGCGGCTGAAGACTTTGGAGACTCTGAAAGCAGCAGGCCGGCTGAGGACTCTGCAGACTCTGAAAGCAGACAAGCTGATGGCAGAGAGGCAAGAGGATGACAGACTTTAAATTCTTGGAATGGCGATAGCCCGTGAACAGTAGATTCCCTGTTGTCAATAGTGAAATCTTCACAGTTCCTTGGCTCATTAAAACACACTGAAGCGCTTTCTTCTGGATGGCTAAGAGTACTGCTTATCTTAGAGTCTCTGATGACCAGACTCCCTTTACCATTTGGCAGTTCACATGTCTTAGTCAGAGGAAACAAGTAAGAGATCACTTGGTCTTTGGAAATTTCCTCTTTTTCTTCTGCATTAGAAGGTGGTACAGGTGCTTCAGAGCCTACAGTACTATCATTTCCTGACTTTTCAATATGTGGTGTGCTTGAAGGCAAAACAGCAAAGAAGGGGTCAGGATTTTGTTTCTTCTCAGCGAGGAGGTTGACTTCAGTTGCAGCAGTTAAAGCAAGAGTGTGGTCTGAGTCACAGGACATTGTCACATCAGGGAATATGTGGGTCAATGGTTCGGGTTTTGTCTGTATGTCAATGGCCTGTCTATTAGTTATCTCGGAGATAGAACTGACCTCACTACCAGGAAAAGAAAGCAAAGAGATGTTTTGTGTCTTGCCTGGAATTTGGGGTTCCTCAAAACTGGAAGGACACATCTCAGATGTAGCACCTAGATGTAATTTAGCACTAGAAGACAAAACAGAGGAGTTAGAAAATTCAGAATTCAAACAAATACTTTCCTTAACTGCACTTTGAGACATGGTACTATGGCTATTCTGAGTGGAATCTGAGTGATCAGCCACAGTATTATTTACACAATTACTGGACCAGCTCTGAGGGGACCGCAAAATAGTGTGCAAGGTTTTATTCTCCATTTCTAAGGAGGCTAACATAGAAGCTGAAAAGTAGTCTTGTACCAGGGTTTTAGATTCCCACTTGAACCCTGGGTTATAGTGTTTTAACAGAGTCTGAAACATTTTATTCTCTTGTTGTAATTCCAAAATCTTCGATTCCAATATATCCTGTGAAGATTGTAGATCTTTTTCTACAAGGACAGCGGTAGACTTTGAAACTTCACAACAAGCAACAGAACTAAATCTTGGATTTTGTTTAAACGGTCTGTGTTCTAGTAGGTGTTTTCTCTCTTTTGTTAATCTGATTGTTTACTTTGAATGTAGCAGTAAACATTGTCTCTTTAGTATCAGGGACGGTGATCCTCACTGGGTCACAAGACTGAGGTATATTGTTTGTATGGAAAACAGAGGTTATATAATGAATCTGCTCTTTCTTTGTCTGTTGTGTGGTTAAACAAGCTGGTATCATTGAACTACTAGTTTGATAAGGTGTCGATAAAACCTGTGTCTGGAAATTGTCTTCAATGAAAACATTGTCTTGACAGGGGTCTCTGAGTTACAAACTTCAGAAAAATGTCCCCTAATAGTACCACTCTCTAAATTACTATTTTGTCTTTCTGCTGCTAACAAGGTTGGCAGAAATTCGTTTTCATCCTGTAGATCACTGGCTGACATCAGGTGAGGATCAGGGTTACAGATGGAATGAAAATCTTACATAGAAGGATCAGCCAACCACAGGGAATAATATTCAGCACGTAAAAGTCTGTTTTGTTCCATGAATCGATCTCTAGAGTTTAAGGAATTTCTAATAGGGTGTACAGAACTGCGCTGCCTTGACAATGGATTTCTGCCAACATACGCAGACTTTCTGGATCTGTTGCTAAACATCTTGGCAAGAACTGACAGGGTGGGTTTTAAAAAAAAGGTAGCTAACTGAACACAAAGAAACCTCACAAGTGACCCTGGAAATGTGGGTTGGTCATTCTGTCAGGGACTGTCCAGGACTATGTCGGGAACACAGTCAGGGACTTGAGCAAGGACTGGGGACTGGGTAGAAAACGTACCGTACACAGAAAGAGTAGTACAGCGCTGCCCAGGCTCACACAAAGAGTCTGAGGAGAAAAAGGGATCCAAAGGGGAAGCCTGTACAAGATGGCTAAGACTCAGAAAGGAAGGGCACTCACAAGGCAATTCAGCATTCAGACTTACTACACCCAGGACGGACGTGCAAGACATATATATAATACAACATTAACAATAAAGGGAATGTGGGGTAAAGCACTCAGGAGCTCCACACGGTAAGACTGAAGCTCAGTAAGTTCCTCAACCACAATTGCTGTTACAGATACGGACTGAAAATACCCACATATAGGATATGTATGCAAAGGCAAGGTCTGTGGAGCTTACACCTATGGTGATGTTATAACTGTAACTCAAAGACAATACTCACAGTGAACAAGAAACACCACCTAGGTAGTCAGCTGTGCCCACGGATCCTGGCGATCAAACAGGAACACGCAAGGCAGTAACAGCAAAGGGGTAGAACTAAACACAAGCACAATAGACAAGGAGCTAGCAAGGAGGAGTGCTTAACAGGAAAGGAAGGAAATCACAGGGCACACTTGGCAGAAAGCAGGTAACAAACATACAAGGTAACAGAAGCAAGACAGCAGAAATAGAAAGACAGCAAACTAGAACTGGGACCAAGAAAATGGGAAGAAAGGCAGGGACTGCAAAAGGATAAACAGAAGGGAAGGCTACAAGGGTATACTAGAATAGTGCAGGTTCAGGAATCAAGAAAACAAAGTAGCATAGAAGGCAGTGCTGGGGCAGGAACAAGAATTGAGCAAACGCTCAGGAGTCAAAGTAGCACTGCAGGTACTGCTAGTACAGGAGAAGGGAAACTGCTGCAGGTCAGGAACAAGGAATGCTAAGGCTCAGGAGCCAAGGTAGCACTGCAGGCAGTGCTAGTTCAGGAGAAGGGAAACTGCTGCAGGTCAGGAACAAGGAATGCTAAGGCTCAGGATTCAAGGTAGCACTGCAGGCAGTACTGGTTCAAGGAAACAGGAAATAGCTACAGCTCAGGAAACAAGGAGTCAAGAGCACTGCAAGCAGTGCAAATCAGGAACAAGAAATAGCTGAAGCCTAGGAACAGGAACAAAGAATAACTATAGCTCAGGAACTCAGGAAACAGGGTAGCACTGCAGGCAGTGCTAATTCAGGCACAAGGAATAGCTATAGCTCAGGAACTCAGGAAACAAGGTAGCACTGCAGGCAGTGCTAATTTAGGCACAAGGAATAGCTATAGCTCTGGAATCAAGGAACAAGGATTAACTATAGCTAAGGAATCACTGGAAACAAGAATATCAAAAGCTCAGGAAACACTGGAAACAAGGATCGGTCTCACCAGTATACAGCTACAATGACCAACACTGGGCTGAAGGGAGCTGGGGCTTAAAAGAGCTCACAGTAATCACATGCATCAGGTGTGAGCAGGCTAGCAGCAGCCAGCCACAGGTGAACTGAATTCCTCCACCCATCCTTGGCCTGCGGGGTGGAGACAAAGCAGTGAGCAGGGGATTCTGGGTAATGGAGTTTCAGGCATGAGCAGGATGGCTTCCACAAAACCCGGCATGGATTGGGAATGGATGTCAATTCCCAAATAGTGTCCAAATGGCTGGAAGTCAGTATGTACATGAAGGGGAGGGTCTGGAAGCTTGTTATGACACTGGAGAGTCCCACAGTTCAGCCCCCTGGTGGTGGACATGAAAACGCAGGGAGCAAGTCATGACACACCCCACTTAGAGTAAAGGTTAAGGTTGCACTCGCGTGTTTTGTCACACCATTTGGTGATGATCTATTTGCATGTGAAGGGACACCACACCACCTATGTGTCAGAATGGATGGACAATTTATGTCTACACTTCAATTTTCTGAATTGGTAGACTGACTTCATTTGGAGTTTTCACCATCGGTGAATAGTGCTGATGCATACCCACAATTCTATGTAACCATGCATGGGCTCGCATTATATTGTACTACAATGCTGTGTTAAATATCTGTGTTATCAACTACATGTTGAGGGTGAACTGGTATTGTTTTGCAGCTCTGAAGAAGTCTTGAGCGATCTCCTATAAGATTGTTAGACCCGGGATCCCTGGTTGGCTGAGGTAGGTACCTTAGGCCAAATAGGGACCCTCGCTCTCACGTCAGGGAAAGGAAGGACACCTTCTCAGATAGCCCCCGCTCACCCCTTGGTAGCTTGGCACGAGCAGCCAGGCTTATCTTCAAGGCAAATGTGTAAAGTATTTGCAACCACGCTCACAGCAACCCAATGATGACACCACAAATGGACTCCATACGAGTTTCATAAAAACGAGTATAAATTTATATAAAAAGATATACGATAAGACCACACGATATAAATCCAACATATGCGCATTTGTAATATTCTTCCTGGCTGGTTGTTAGGCCAGCCAGCCCTTGTAAGTTCTGGCGATATTAATGAGCACTTCGAAACGTTCCACTGCAGTCCTAATGCAATGCTATGCAGTTCGTAATGCTAGAATCAGGCACTTTGCAATGTAGAAATAATGCAGTTCGTAATGCTCGAATCAGGCACTTTGCAATGTAGAAATAATGCAATTCGTAATACTAGCATCAGGCACTTTGCAATGTAAAAATAATGCCATGCGTAACGCAACAATCAGGTATTTCGTTATGCAGAAATAATGCAATGCGTAATACACTATTCAGGTAGTTCGTTATGCAGAAACAATGCAATGCGTAATACGACAATCAGGTAGTTCGTTATGCAGAAATAATGCAATGCGTAATACGACAATCAGGTAGTTCGTTATGCAGAAACAGTGCAATGCGTAATACACTAATCAGGTAGTTCGTTATGCAGAAACAATGCAATGCGTAATACACTCCAGCACCGATCACGGTGCCTCAGGCGGTCTCTCCGCCACTCGTACTGACTCGCAGTCAGCCTCTGTCAACAGTTGCCCCCACACGAATATGGTGTAAACAAAAAGTGCAGCTCCGCACTCCGGCCCCGGTACTGCCACTCCGTTGGCAAGTACGGGCCACGATACAAGCCGAAGCAAAGGCTCGCACAGCAGGAATGGGAGAGGCCGAGAGCGTCTCCCTCCGAGCCCGCACCCCACCCCAGGCGTCGACACACGTTACCTGGGGGGTGCGACCTCGCTCTCCTCTCCTCTTCCCGCGACTTGGGCCTCCGATGCAATCTTTGTGAATTCCCGGCAGTGGGACTCGGGCCCTCCCTCGACGAGGTTGGTTCGAGGTCCCGCTCTGGCAACGGCGGGCTCGGGCCGGCGGCTCGGCTCCTCCGGGGCTGCCGGTCCGGGCCGCTGATGCTACAAAGATCTCAGGCTGCAACAGGGCACACGCACACAGCGTCGCTGAGACTCACTTGAGCTTCGGGTGCATGATCACAGGGCACTCCTCACGAAGGTCTCAGGCTGCACGAAACACATGCACACAGCGTCGCTGAGACTCACTTGAACTCCGGGTGCACAATAACAAGGCAATCCTCACGAAGGTCTCAGGCTGCACAAAGCACACGCACACAGAGTCGCTGAGACTCACTTGGACTCCGGGTGTGCACGATAACAGGGCAATCCTCACGAAGGTCTCAGGCTGCACAAAGCACACGCACACAGCGTCGCTGAGACTCACTTGGACTCCGGGTGTGCACGATAACAGGGCAATCCTCACGAAGGTCTCAGGCTGCACAAAGCACACGCACACAGGGTCGCTGAGACTCACTAGGACTCCGGTGCACACAATCACAGGACAATCCTCACGAAGGGCTCAGGCTGCAAAAAGCACACGCACACAGCGTCGCTGAGACTCGCTTGGACTCCAGATGCCCACGATCACAGGGCAATTCTTACGAGGGTCTCAGGCTGCAAAAAGCACACGCACACAGCGACGCTGAGACTCTCCTGGAAACTTTTGTGTTCCTGAGTTTCTGCAACAGGGAGCCAGCTCACCTCGGGCCCTTGGGGATAAGTTACTTCCGGACACAGCACACAGCAAAGTCCTTTCAAGCAGGCGGACACAGCACACAGCAACGTCCCTTTAGCCTCTCCTTGGTTAAAGCAGCAAACTGCAGGCCAGCCCCAGAACACACAGCAAAGGTCAGTCCTTTCCTTCAGTCTCTTCAGCTGTTTCTTCCTTGGCAAAGGTTCCTCTTGACCACGAAGTAGCTTCAGTCTTGTTCAATCTTGATCAATCCATTTCTCCAAAGTTCAGGGGCTTCAGCTCTCATAGTTATGCCCCTAAATGTCTTAGAAGTCTTTGTGTTCAGGGGGGCACTGACCCCTGTTCAAACCAGTTCTGGGTGCCTCCCTGCCAGTGACACCTTATTCCTTTGATAGTGGGGGTCTGAATCCTCAATCACTCAGCAGGGGACGGAGCCATTGGTTTATGGCTGCAGCCCAGGCCTCTTCACCTCTAGGGGCTACTCCTCCCCCCTACACTCCAGATGCAGGTCAGCCTGTTGCTTCTCACCTCCTCCCCTGGATCAAGACATTCCCCAGATCCTATCACTTTCAAATCCAGATAGTCAATCCACAACCAGGCAGGGACACACAGAAATGTTAGAGCACAAAAACCCAGCCACTTCTAAAAGAGTGGCTTCTAAACACACAATGCAAAAACCACCTTCATAAAAAGATGTGTTATTACGTTGTGAGTTCAGGCACACTAAACTTCACCTCTCCATCTTAAGCCTTTGGGAAGATACGCTGGAAAACATATTACACAGCCTCCCCATTTTATCCTATGGGCAAAATGGCCTTTCCACAGTAAAAAACGAAATGGAGATTATTTCACTGTCAGGACATGGTACACACCTTAGTACATGTCCTACCTTTCACATGCACTGCACCCTGCCCAGGGGTACCTTGGACCTACCATAGGGGTGTCTGATGTGCATAGAAAGGGAAGGGTAAGGTCTGGCAAGTAGGTGCACTTGTCAGAACAACATGGCAGTTTAACAAACTGCGCGCAGGTACTGCAGTGGCAGGCCTGACTTCCCTCCTTAAGGCTACTTGTGTGGGTGGCACAATTCGTGCTGCAGGCCCACTAGTAGCATTTGCATTACCAGCCCTGGAACACATAGTGCACTTTACTAGGGACTTTACTAGTAAGGCAAACATACCAATCATGGACAACCAATTACCATTACACTTTATACAGGAGCACTTGCACTTTGACACTGATTAGCAGTGGCAAAGTGTCCAAAGCATCTAAGTTGGCAACACCATGTCAGAAAAAAGGTCTAGGGGGAAAGCAAAAAAGTTTAGGGAACTTTAGCCAAAAAGGGCCAAGTCCAACAAAGATGAAACACGTGTTGGCTACAGAAACATAAAAAAGAACCCAACAAGAGACGAAAAGAATAAAGAAAATAAAAATATTCCCAAGAACGGGCAAAAACATATGGTTTAATGTGCAATTATTGACTGCTTAATGCAACTGATTTACTTCAACTAGCGTGTGCTAGAGATTTGCATGATCAACAAAAAGAATCAGCAGAAGGAGGAGGTAAGCGAGCAAAACGTTTGGGCGGAGACCACCCTAAAGATGGCAGATCTAGCAAAGTGAAAACACAAAAAGAATCCCACATAAAGTTAGAAATATAGAGTGATTTTTAATAAATAAAGCAAAACCAAAATGGCAAAATCCCAATTAGTAGAACCGTAGAAATACAATTTTGAAGATTTCAGTAAATATGGCACCAAAAAGTAGAACCGTAGAAATACAATTTTGAAGATTTCAGTAAATATGGCACCAAAAAGCACAAGGCTCCAACTGTGGATTTCTGGCCATACCGGACCGGGACAAAGTCAATAGTTCAAGCTGAACCCAATCGAGCACAGGCCGGCTACATGGACCTACTTAGGTTCACTGAACAAAGTACCTTAAATCCTGGTTTGTGGATCGTTGTGAGGGTCCGTGTCAAAGATGCACCCCGCAGTCGAAGCGATGCATCACTTACAAGATGCGGCTAGGCTGTGATGCAAGGACCTGCGTTGTTTTCAAGGATACTGACGACAGCGGCTTACAATGCTAAGTCTGGTGTTGAGCATGGGTAGCACATTCGGGGCGATGCTTCAGTTCCGAGGAGCTGCTAGGTTGCAATGGGGAGTCCGGCGATATCGTCATCAAAGCCCTTGGAGACACTTTGGGGTCCTGGATTCAACAGATTCATGTCCAGTCCTTCTTCCCTAGGGAAGAGGTCAGCACAGCAGGGTAGGAATTGCTCAGAGCAGCACTCCAGGAGAGTGTCAGTCCTTTCAGCAGCACAGCAGTCCTTGTTCCTGGCAGATTATCCACAGGTCCAAAAATGTACTGAACAGTTGGTGTCTGAGGTCCAGTATTTATACCTGGCTGTGCCTTTGAAGTGGTGAGAAGCTCCTATACTGTATATATATTAAGATTTATTTGTTTCAATATAAAAACTATGAATATATACACCTGCTTCTGAGATTCTTTCTCTTTAATTCACTTGTGAATAATTTTCAATTAAGTTGCAATGTCAAGTTATAACATATTGAATTATTTATGAATTTATATGTAACTGTATGTGTCTGAACAAATCCCTTGTTGCCACTCTTACCTGTTTTATTATATTTACCTGAGCTCTCAAGGGAATATTGGGTAGCCCTTTTGTGTCTAAAGAACTTTCTAAAAGGGGCATTTTCAAAATTGTAATTTAAAATCCAGCTTCGCCATAAGTTAGGATTTTCCATTACAATTTCAAAGACACCAAACATGAATGAGTAACCTGTTCCCATTTGGAAGTTACAGCTTATTAAATGTAACAAGGAAACCTCAATGTTATCTATGGGATATGTAGGCCTTGCAGAAGTGAAAAACAAATTTAAGGTTTTTTCACTACCAGGATATATAGAACGTAAAAGTACATGTCCAACTTTTTAAATACACTTCACCCTTCACTCTGGGCTCATCCTAGGGGTGATATATGTATTTAAAAGGAAGGTTTGGGCCTGGCAAAAGGTTAATTTTCTATCTCACAACAAAGTCTCTATAGGAGGAATTATTACCATCCACGGTACCACTCCACTATATAATACACACAAAAGGTAACCGGATGGTATCCTAACTAGAATGTGAATATGAATGTGCATAAACAAAGCATGGTTTTTTCTTTCATCACAAACTTAGCAGAGTGACAAGACTTTGGTCCTGAAGAATGCCACGAACCTCTGGTCATTTGGGCAGAAACATGTTGACCTAGTCAGATAGGGAACATCCTTACCCCTATCGTCCACACTGTTTTTTAATTCTATCCATAGGGGATACTCATTAAAAATATTTCCCCATATGAGATGGTTTTAATTCACTTTTGATATTATTTTTGCACTCTGCCCCTCACTCACATTGAACATTGGAGTGAAAAACACCTCACGCTCCTCTCCTGAGGGAGAGTTGTAGCCCACACAGTGCACCTTGCGGGCACTGTGTGCAAGAGGGAACCCAATGATGAAGCATGTCACCCAAAGGGTGAGTGAGGGTTCTCGTCTTTAAAAAGCAAATGCCCTTCCCCCTTTTTTGGTTTTGTTTATGCACATTCATATTCACATTCTAGTTAGGATACCATCCGGTTACCTTTTGTGTGTATTAAAAGGTTTATTTTGCCAGGTCAAAATGGCAGTTCAAACTGCATACTCAGGCTGCAGTGGCAGATCTGAGACATGTTTAAAGGGCTACTTAAGTGGGTGGCACAGTCAGTTTTGCAGGTCCACTAGTAGCATTTAATTTACTGGCCCTAGGTGCATGTAGTGCCACTTTACTAGGGACTTACAAGTACATTGATGATGCCAATTGGATATAAGCCAATTCTAACATGTTTGGAGGAGAGAGCACAAGCACTTTAGCACTTGATAGCAGTGGTAAAGTACACAGAGTCTAAAAATCCAACTAAAATGGGTTCGGAAAGCTGGAGGGTGAAGGCAAAAAGTTTGAAATGATGCTGCGAAAAGGGCCAAGTTTAACAGAAACAAAATTTATAAAAACCTTCTCAAGCACCTCAGTTTCAATATAAAGCAACAGTAGGGAATGTGTTGGACTTCGGAGGGGTTAGATTTACTATTTCCACTCCAATCTATGCAAAACTAGGGAAACTGTTAAAGTTCAGAGGGGTACCAATTCATAACCATTTTGTAAAGACATTTAAATAACTCACAACATAAAATTATTAAATCAAACTTTACATAAAAATAATTACCATATGAATAAAAAAAAATACATTATCGATTAAATGAAATAGTTAAATTAATTTAAATAAAATTCTCTTCCTTCCCTACTTCCCAAAAAAACTGAAATTTCTAAAATAAATTAAATCATAAATGTAACAATAAAATTAAAGAACCAACAAAATAAAGGAAATAACATTAAGAACGATAATAAATTTAAAATATTATTATTTACAAATAGTATTGTTAAATACATGTGTCAATCAATTAATAAATAAAACAAATAATATATATAATAAATAATCATTTTAAAGATGTATGTTATGCTATGCTGTGTTATGTTATGTTATATTATGTTATGTAATGTCATGTTATGCTATGTTATGTGAATTTGTAGAGGGTAGAGTGCGGCTAATCACTTGGGAGGGGACACAGGTGCTGAATAGGGAAGGGCAGGGGAGGAGATCATGCCTGTTTTGTGAGGAAGAACCTTGTCTTGAGGTACCTTTGGAAGTCAATGTTGGCAGCTGCGGTATTGGAGATCTCCTTGACAATGGTGAAGAGTTCTTTACCGTTGTTTAAGCTGGCTCAAGTTTGAGAGTTAGTGCCTTTTCCTTTGCATCTCGTAGTTGGTAATGGTAGAGGTTGAGGGTGGCTTTGTATGTAGATCTTGCGGTGGTGTTTTGTCGAGTCTCCATTTTCTCTTAAGTTGTTTGCAGTGGCGCTTGGACTCCCTGAGGTCGTTCGTGTACCAACTGGGTCATTTATTGTTTTTGTAGGCCTTGTTTCTGATGAGACCCATGCGGTTTGTGCAGTCAGTGAGCCATTTATTGAAGAGCTTGATGCTGACTTCCCTTAGAGTGTCAATTAGTCGATGTATGTCTCCTACTGAGGATGTTTCCAGGTAGATCTGGGTATCTTCCGCATAGAGATGGAAGGGGATGTTGACTTTTTTGAGTATGATGGTGAGGGGCTCCATGTAGATGTTGAACAGTGAGGGGGAGAGAACTGACCCTTGTGGGACACCCCGAGTTATGGGAAGTATGTCAGAAGTGGAATTGTTACTTTTTATTTGTTGAGAGTGGTTTTGTAGGAAGGAGGTAAAACATTGTAGGACCACCTCGTCCACTCCGATTCTTTCTCGGAGGGAGTTTATGAGACGCTTGTGGTCAACCGTGTCAAAGGCTGCCGATAGGTCAAGGAGTATGAGAAGGCAGCATCAGTCAACATCGAGTGATTTGTATACATCATCTATAAAATTCAGGGTCGCTGTCTCGGTGCTGCACCCTTTTCTGAAGCCCGATTGGTGAGTGTCCAGTAGGTTGTTGCTGTCAATGTGTTGGTTGAGTTGGAGGAGAACACATCTTTCAAATATTTTGGCTAAGAAGGGGAGGTTGGAGAAAGGCCTGAAGTTTTTGGGGTTATTTGGGTCTGTGCCCGTTTTTTTTAGTAATGGCGTGACTTGGCTGATTTTAAGACAGTCTGGCATAACTCCAGTTCTCAAGGAGCTATTTATAATCTTGGCCTAAAGAGGGGCTAGGGCGTGGTTCAGCTTTTTTGCCAGGTCAGCAGGAATAGGGTCAGCTATGTGGGAGGAGGGCTTGGACATGTTAATCATTTCAGTGATGTCTGCTTCTGAGATGGGGTTGAATGTCTTCCAGCACCTGGGGGAGTGTGTGGGGGAGTTGTTTCCTTCATTAATGGAGGGTGGGCTTCCATTGGATGACATGATGTGGTCGTCAAGGGAGAGCTCAATCTTGGTGATTTTATCATTAAAGAAATTGGCAAAACTGTCACATAGTTCTTTGGCGGCCTGCGCGATTATTGTAGGTGGCTTGGATGTTTGTTGTTTAATGATATTGAAGAGCTCTTTGGGATGGTTTTTTGCATTGTCTGATGTGTTTTTTATATTTCCTGTGTTCTGTTTTAAGCTGGTCAAGGTGGGTTACGGATGGGTTATTCCGCCAAAGTCTTTCAGCAGCTCTGAGTTGTCTTCTTTCAGAGTTTAGGTCTATATTGAACCAGGATCTCGATGGGGTGTTCCTGACTCTTTTTTGTTTCAAAGGGGCTACTTGGTCTAGTATGGCTGTCATCGTTGCAATGTAGTGTGTAGTAAGTTCGGTTGTAGAGAGGTTATCTGCAGTGGGGGGAAGTAGTGTCCTCACCCTTTCTTCCAGGTCGGCAAGGGGAATCTGTCTTATACTTCTCGCCCAATGAAGGGATTCCTGTGTACGAGGTAAGTGAGGAATCGTTTGGTTAATGTGAAATAGAATGATGTGGTGGTCTGACCAGTCGACAGGAAGGTTGTGGTCAATAGTAACTGTATCTTCATGAGCTATAATGACGTCAAGGATTGAGCCTCTGTTATGAGTTTGTTCTTTGCAGTGCTGGATAAGATTATTATGGAGTAGAAGTTTGTTTAAGGATTGGATTAGAGTATTGTTCTCGTCATTCCAATGAAGGTTGAGGTCACCTAGTATTATGTTGTTGGAGTCCAAGAGTGAGCAGTGTGTTATCAGGTCGGATAGGTGTTCTCCGAAGGTGAGTGTGTTACCTGGCGGATGGTAGAGGAGGTGACAGTACAGCGTTTTGTTGTCTTTCATCGTTAAAGTGGAGGTTAGGTATTCAAATGTGTGAAGGTGTTTGATTCAGTTATGGTAATGCTGTTCTTGTGGATGATTGCAATGGCGCACCACAATGGTTTTTTCTGTCTTTCTTGATGATTGAGAACCCGGGGGCACTAGCATGTCAATGATTGGGTAGGAGGATTCATTCAACCAAGTTTCTGTGATGAACGTTATATAAATGTCATGGTTCAGAATGGTTTCTGTCAATTCTGTTGCGTGTTTAGTCGCAGACCTGCAGTTTATAAGCATGCAGTTGGTCGTTCCCTTGTTGTTGAGTTTCTTAGGGGGAGGTGCCATGGAAATATTGATGTGGTTAGCTGGTGGCCTCATTGTTCTTGGTGGAATGCAGTATCTCCCAAATCCAGTGATTACCTGGATCCTGGAGCTGGGGTTGTCATTAGTTGATTATGAGTCGTAAGAATTGGCAAGATTTGTCGCCTCTCTCGGAGACACTGTGGCACTTGTTCTTTTGGGTCTCTGAGGCTGGTTTTTAAAAGGAGTCGAGTTCCAACTGTGCGGCTGTGTCTTGGAAAGACTTGGGTGTTGATTATTGGTGCCGGTGGGTGGAAGGTGTAAGCGTTGGGCAGGCTCCGGATGTGTGTTTAGGTTCATTAAGATTTTGTTTATACCCTGTATTGCTATCTCTAATTGGCTTTCCATCAGAGAAAGTCTCTGATTAATATTCAGTGAGGAGGGGTAAGGGTGTTTAATTTCAAGCAGTCCTGTGTGAGGCAGTCCAGAGATGAAGAGTGTCAGTCAGTGAGGGTGTGATTCACGGTGTCATTGGTTACTATATTGTTCATGATGGGTATCGTGGACATGTGGTGTGAGCACTCTTGTCTTGTTTCAGACAACAGATTGTTGACTGCTGATGGTAGGTTGTGAGAGTCAGGTGTATTTGTTAGTGGGTCGCTGTTGGACTTCGCCCTTTTTGGCAGGTTCACCCCTGAACTTTTTGCCTTAAGTTCTGACATGGTGTTGGTGGTTTTAGGCCTCTGGGCACTTTAGCACTGTGGTCCAGTGTAAAGTGCGTGCGCTCTCTGTGCACATTTGGTGAAGTTGGCCTGCCCTCCCATAGGAATGCATTGGGGATAAGTGTGTCCATGGTAATTCCTGGTATGAGAGGAGCGGCCGGGGTGAGTTTAGTATGTATGAACTCGTGAGAATAAATGCTGCGCAATGGTGTGCGCAGATTTATGATGACTGGTGGAGAAATGCCGCTTTTAGAAGTTGGCATTTCTGTGTGCTGTGTGTCTGCCTGCCTGATGTGAATTGCATGTCTGGCTTGTGAGTGACAGGGGCTGGGAGGTGTGTGTGGCTCCAGGAGGGGCAGGGTGAGTCAGCGCTGGGCTGAATAGGACCTCTGGGCTAAGAGTAGTGGGAGGGGTAATCCCCTGACTCTGAATAGGATGGTGCCTGCACTAGTGAATGCTGGCTCCGCCCCCTGTGGTGTGTCTGATCACCTAGCCCCCACCTGACAAAGGGGAAGAGGAGCTTGGAAAACAAAGTGCTCCAAATCCCCCCTAAACCAGTTCTGACTGGTATCCCCAAGCCCTGTGCTGTGACACAAAGAGAAAGGGTGTATAAAAGTAGGGGCTGTGACCCCATGATGTTGTTCAGTTCTCTTCCCTGATGCTGTGCTGTTCCTAACTTGGGGGCTGGCTGCTGCTGGGGCCTAGGAGGAACCGCCATGGGGGGCTTACCTCCCTGCTGGAGGGGCCTGTGTGCTGGCCTCCCTGGGCCCAGCTATGCCCCATGGACCTGAAGGAATTGCTAGGGCCTTTTGCGCCCTGTGAGCGCTTTTATTTTTAATTATGCTGAAAGGGGAGCGCTGTGCTTTAATTTCCCCTTAAGAGAGGAGCGCTGGAGCATCGCCGAACTGGGCAGCGCGTTGCTGCTGAGGGAATCCCCATCGTAGGGATTCCCCCGTGATGCCGGAATTGCGGGTGCCCACCCCGCTTATGCTGCATTTGTCGCGGGTGCCTACCCCGCATTTTTCCACTTTGAGCGGGAGACCACCCCGCTTTATATTTTGAATTGAGAGGGAGCCTACCCCTCATTTGCCGCCAGAAGAAACTAATTCACCGCCGCGGCCCGATCGGCCTCACAGGAAGTCAGACAGCGTGATGCCTGACGTGGGGCGGGACTTACGTTTCCTCGAGGGAAGCCCCGCGCCCACGAAAGTGCCATCCGGAGCCTCGCTGGCTCCGCCTGGAAGTCCCGGGTCTCAGGAGGGGGCCCGGGTGAAGTGGAGAAGCGGTGTCTGCTTCTGCAGGGCTCCCGTATGCCAGTGGGAGCCCTGCATGTGCCCATGAAGTCCCGGGTCCCAGGAGGGGGCCCGGGTGAAGCGCAGAAGTGGCGGCCGAGGCCGTCGATAGCAGCGCGGGGCTCCCATGATTGAGGAGAGAGCCCCGCGTCGTGCTGAACGAAACCGCCCCAAGTGAGGAGAGAGCCCCCGAGGAGTGGGGCCCTCCCGATGCATGTCGCCCCAGAGCCTGCCTTCCGCCAGGGAGACGGGAGAAGTCAGGAGTCCTCGAAGCAGCCCGGTGAGTGAGGGCTGAGTCCTACGGTGGTTGGGGGGAGGTGTCGGGGCACATTGTCGGTGCCCGCCCCCTGTGCCGTGTAAGTGCATATTTGGTCTCTTCAGCTGCCCCGTCTGATAGTGGGCAGCTGCAACGTGTAGTGCCTTCATTTCCTCGCAGTGGCGCCGCCGTTGCGGGCAACTGCATCGTGGGGGCATTTTTGTTGTAAGGGCCCCAGAGTAGGGCCCCCCTGAGGCACAGTGGTGCCAGTGCTGAGGTTGTTCGCCCAGCTGCCCTGCGAGCGCGTGGGCAGCTGCAGCGAGATGGGCATTTTGGTGTTAGAAGTCCCCGAGTGGGACAGGAGAGGAAGGCACAGTGGTGCCAGGCCTTATTCTCCACAGCTGCGCATCACTTAGTGCCAGCTGCTACGTTTAGGCCCCAGTTCTTTGGGGGCATATTTTGAGAGAGGAGTGAGATGCACTCCTTTGCCCTAGCGCAATGGCACACTTTTGATTCCGTTGCATAGGCAGCAGCCCTGACATTCTGGACACAGGGCGTTTGAGCCCCTTGAGAAGGCCAGTTGGCCAGGGGGTCAGTGATGTATGTAATATTAGGAAATGTGATAATCTACTATGATTCATGCCTCTAAATGCGTTTGGGGATGAGATTATGTGCGTAATGTGTTTATGCCAGTGAGATTATTTCCTACTGTGAGTATACCCCTAATGTGAGTGATACTTAGGAGGTTAGGGTCTAATATGTTAGACTGATGAGGTTGGCGTACAATGTGTTTGGCACCTAATGTGATACTGTGCATAATGTGGTTTATGTTACAGGCTGATGCTGAGTACAGTGGTTACCAGTGATTACTGGTTGTACGTTTATGATATGTCTTACATTTACTAAGTTCACTTTGTGATGGTTCTGACAGCGGTCCAGCTGGCCCTGTCAGGTGTACATAATCCCTTGTAGATATGACCTAGTGCCAGGTGGCACCATGTATATTATGTGAGTACTACTCTAATGTGTTATGAGAATACAAAGGCTATTTTTGATATAACCTTGTGTGGAGTTCCTTTTGTGGTGTGCCTGAGATGTTGTTGCTGTGTGCGTGCGCAAACGCTTTACAGATGGCCTCCGGGATAAGCCTGACTGCTCGTGCCAAGCTACCAAGGGGATGAGCAGGGGTTATCTTTGGCGTGTAACTCCCTTGCCCTGACTAGAGTGGTGGTCTCTGCCTGGCTTTGGCGCAAGCCTTAGCCAACCAGAGATCCCATTTCTAACATTGGTTGTCAGCGGTGAGGATAGGACTTGCGTTTGCGCAATACCACAGTGACAACTGGTTACACTACAAGCTCTGCATTTTAGATAGTCACATGTTGGGGATTATTGTTTCTAATTTTGTTTTCTCCTCAAAAGTGTCATTTTTAAATGGTGTTTTCTGCGCTTTTATGTTTAGTGGCAGAAGAGAGAAAATGACAGGGCGGGGACACCAGTAGGTGGGGAGGTTCCCATAGATAGGGAGTCCCTTGCTGGGTCCAGTGCCCCATCCCTTTTCTTGTCCCCAGAAGTGTGGGTGGATAGGAGGGAAGAGAGGGAGTGTGGAGGAGAAACAGCTAGCTCGGGAGGGTAGGTTATCCCCTGAGTGTAGTTTGAGTTGTCTGGGTTCACCAGTAAGGGTGGGATCCAGTGGTGGCAGCAAGATGAAGTCCAGTGCAGGAAGTCCCATTCCCAGTTCCCAGAGTATGGTACCTGGTTCCCGGTTAAGAGGGGGATAGGTTGAGATTCAGGGGCAGTAAGATACTGTCTCACCAGTCTGGGGGAGGGCGATTGCGGATGAGTGGTGTGTTGCACTGGACAATTGGGTGTGAGTTCTTTGATTTGATTGCAGGGAACTTGCATGGGGGAGTGACCCTGAAGGAATGGTGCAGGTGTCTCCCAACCCGCGTGGCAGAGATGGTTCAGAGGAACACAACTAGGTGACCTTATAGTGAGGAGGTTGCAAGGCCTCACACCATGTCCTGCGAGGAAGGTGTGAGACTGGGCCGTATTCCGAGCCTCAACCTCAGTCTCCAGTACTGGATGGTTCTTAGAGGGAACACCAGGTAGGGAGCCTAGTCTGTCCTGTTGTACTGTTTTTGGTGGGGGATCTCCCCGTGGTAGGTGAGCTGAGAGTGATTCCAACAAGAGTGGCTCAGGTATCTTCCGGTCCTGTGTGGTGGAAGAGGTTCAGTGTAGCCCAGCTAGGTCCCAGTGTAGTGGGAGGGGTGTAGGGGCTCACATCCTGTCTCAGAGGAGAAGGAGTGAGTGTGAGCTGTGTCCCAAGGTGCCCGAAACCCAGTCCCAGGGCCTGGATGGTTTCTTCAGGGAACACCAGGTCGGGGGCCTAGGCTGTACTTGTAGGCCATTTGAGGAGGATCTCCCAGTGTCCAGAGGACGTGGAGTGTCTGTAACCAGAGCTCCAGCGGTCCTGGTGTCTGGCAGTACCGCTCCAGTTGGGAGGGTGCAGAAGTCCAGAGTGAGGGGTGAGAGGGGGGAAAGAGTCCCCAGTGGAAGAACCAGTGGGTCAGAAGGGGCCATGGTGACCCCACTTCTGTCCTGGGGGATCTTCACGCACTGTCAGATGGACAGGAGGTCGTGAGATCTGCGCCAGGCAGACTGTCACATGACACATTAGTTATGTGTCACCCTCAAGGGGGGCATGCGTGCTCCCCATGAAGTCCTGGTTCGCCGGGCATCTGACCAAAGGGTACCGTCCCTGGGTTGGGGAGCCAGGAGCAGGTGTTTCCTGACCTGGACGGCAGGGCGACTGTAATCAGTGTCCTGGCTTGTTTGCCTTCTAGGAGTACCCCGTTGAACACAGGTGGGGCCCATCTTAAGTGAAGGGACCCTGTGTTTCCCAGAAGGGGTGGTGCAGGCCTAGCCGAGATCTTTAGGGTCCCTGGCTGAGTGTGGTAGTACTACCCTGAGAGCAGGTGGGGCCCATCTTAAGTGAAGGGACCCTGCTCTACAGTGGGAGGGTGCAGAACTCTGGAAGGGGGTGCAGAGGGAGGGAGTCCTCGCCTCTGACCCCGGTGCAGCCGGTGAATGGATCCCAGGTGGTAGACCAGTTGATGGAGAGAGGTCCTGAACTGGTGGGAGAGTTGTGTTCTGGTGGGTGCTTCTCCTGGGAGAGCGCAGAACCTCAGAAGAGAGGTAGGGTGAGGAGTCTCTTTGCCCGTGACCTCTGGTCAGCCTGAGGGTGTGGACCCTAGGTTGGAGGATCAGTGGTAGTTTGGAACTACACTGAGAGGGAGAGTGGAGAATGGCTATTGTATGCCAGGGGTTACTGTCCCCCACTCTGTGGATTGGCAAGGACCAGTGACGTCTGGGTAGCCTAGGGCCTGGTCCTGGCCGTGGACAACTAGAGAGTCCCAGTGGGGTAGCCTAGTTGGGCCTGAGAGTTCTTTTTCAGAGGGAACCACATGGGTTCACAGTGGCATAGAACCGGAGGGTGTCCCTGCAGTGAGGGCCCGCGTCCGTGCTCTATCGCCCGAAGCAGGGAAGCCCATCAAGGGAGTGATTGGTCTACCCTGCGTTTTGGCTGGAAGGGGGTTGTGTTGGACTTGGCCCTTTTTGGCAGGTTCACCCCTGAACCTTTTGCCTTAAGTTCTGACATGGTGTTGGTGGTTTTAGGCCTCTGGGCACTTTAGCACTGTGGTCCAGTGTAAAGTGCGTGCGCTCTCTGTGCACATTTGGTGAAGTTGGCCTGCCCTCCCATAGGAATGCATTGGGGATAAGTGTGTCCATGGTAATTCCTGGTATGAGAGGAGCGGCCGGGGCGAGTTTAGTATGTATGAACTTGTGAGAATAAATGCTGCGCAATGGTGTGCGCAGATTTATGATGACTGGTGGAGAAATGCCACTTTTAGAAGTTGACATTTCTGTGTGCTGTGTGTCTGCCTGCCTGATGTGAATTGCATGTCTGGCTTGTGAGTGACAGGGGCTGGGAGGTGTGTGTGGCTCCAGGAGGGCCAGAGTGAGTCAGCGCTGGGCTGAATAGGACCTCTGGGCTAAGAGTAGTGGGAGGGGTAATCCCCTGACTCTGAATAGGATGGTGCCTGCCCTAGTGAATGCTGGCTCCGCCCCCTGTGGTGTGTCTGATCACCTAGCCCACACCTGACAAAGGGGAAGAGGAGCTTGGAAAACAAAGTGCTCCAAATCCCCCCTAAACCAGTTCTGACTGGTATCCCCAAGCCCTGTGCTGTGACACAAATAGAAAGGGTGTATAAAAGTAGGGGCTGTGACCCCATGATGTTGTTCAGTTCTCTTCCCTGATGCTGTGCTGTTCCTAACTTGGGGGCTGGCTGCTGCTGGGGCCCAGGAGGAACCGCCATGGGGGGCTTGACTCCCTGCTGGAGGACCCTGTCTGCTGGCCTCCCTGGGCCCAGCTATGCCCCATGGACCTGAAGGAATTGCTAGGGCCTTTTGCACCCTGTGAGCGCTTTTATTTTTAATTATGCTGAAAGGGGAGCGCTGTGCTTTAATTTCCCCTTAAGAGAGCAGCGCTGGAGCATCGCCGAACTGGGCAGCGCGTTGCTGCTGAGGGAATCCCCATCGTAGGGATTCCCCCGTGATGCCGGAATTGCGGGTGCCCACCCCGCTTATGCTGCATTTGTCGCGGGTGCCTACCCCGCATTTTGCCACTTTGAGCGGGAGCCCACCCCGCTTTATATTTTGAATTGAGAGGGAGCCTACCCCTCATTTGCCGCCAGAAGAAACGAATTCACCGCCGCGGCCCGATCGGCCTCGGAGAAAGTCAGGCAGCGTGATACCTGACGTGGGGCGGGACCTCCGTTTCCTCGAGGGAAGCCCTGCGCCCACGAAAGTGCCGTCCGGAGCCTCGCTGGCTCCGCCTGGAAGTCCCGGGTCTCAGGAGGGGGCCCCGGTGAAGTGGAGAGGTGGTGTCTGCTTCTGCAGGGCTCCCGTATGCCGGTGGGAGCCCTGCATGTGCCCATGAAGTCCCGGGTCTCAGGAGGGGGCCCGGGTGAAGCGCAGAAGTGGTGGCCGAGGCCGTCGATAGCAGCGCGGGGCCCCCCTGATTGAGGAGAGAGCCCCGCGTCGTGCTGAACGAAACCGCCCCAAGTGAGGAGAGAGCCCCCGAGGAGTGGGGCCCTCCCGATGCATGTCACCCCAGAACCTGCCTTCCGCCAGGGAGACCGGAGAAGTCAGGAGTCCTCGAAGCAGCCCGGTGAGTGAGGGCTGAGTCCTACGGTGGTTGGGGGGTGGTGTCGGGGCACATTGTCGGTGCCCGCCCCCTGTGCCCGTGTAAGTGCATATTTGGTCTCTTCAGCTGCCCCGTCTGATAATGGGCAGCTGCAACGTGTAGTGCCTTCATTTCCTCGCAGTGGCGCCGCCGTTGCGGGCAACTGCATCGTGGGGGCATTTTTGTTGTAAGTGCCCCAGAGTAGGGCCCCCCTGAGGCACAGTGGTGCCAGTGCTGAGGTTGTTCGCCCAGCTGCCCTGCGAGCGCGCGGGCAGCTGCAGCGAGATGGGCATTTTGTTGTTAGATGTCCCCGAGTGGGACAGGAGAGGAAGGCACAGTGGTGCCAGGCCTTATTCTCCACAGCTGTGCAGCACTTAGTGGCAGCTGCTACGTTTAGGCCCCAGTTCTTTGGGGGCATATTTTGAGAGAGGAGTGAGATGCACTCCTTTGCCCTAGCGCAATGGCGCACTTTTGATTCCGCTGCATAGGCAGCAGCCCTGACATTCTGGACACAGGGTGTTTGAGCCCCTTGAGAAGGCCAGTTGGCCAGGGGGTCAGTGATGTATGTAATATTAGGAAATGTGATAATCTACTATGATTCATGCCTCTAAATGCGTTTGGGGATGAGATTATGTGCGTAATGTGTTTATGCCAGTGAGATTATTTCCTACTGTGAGTATACCCCTAATGTGAGTGATACTTAGGAGGTTAGGGTCTAATATGTTAGACTGATGAGGTTGGCGTACAATGTGTTTGGCGCCTAATATGATACTGTGCATAATGTGGTTTATGTTACAGGCTGATGCTGAGTACAGTGGTTACCAGTGATTACTGGTTGTACGTTTATGATATGTCTTACATTTACTAAGTTCACTTTGTGATGGTTCTGACAGCGGTCCAGTTGGCCCTGTCAGGTGTACATAATCCCTTGTAGATATGACCTAGTGCCAGGTGGCACCATGTATATTATGTGAGTACTACTCTAATGTGTTATGAGAATACAAAGGCTAGTTTTGATATAACCTTGTGTGGAGTTCCTTTTGTGGTGTGCCTGGGATGTTGTTGCTGTGTGCGTGCGCAAACGCTTTACACATGGCCTCCGGGATAAGCCTGACTGCTCGTGGCAAGCTACCAAGGGGGTGAGCAGGGGTTATCTTTGGCGTGTAACCCCCTTGCCCTGACTAGAGTGGTGGTCTCTGCCTGGCTTTGGCGCAAGCCTTAGCCAACCAGAGATCCCATTTCTAACAGTCGCCCTCACGAGCGGCCTGTGGGAAAGAGTATTGTGGTAAAGAAAGGGTGGAGTGGGGGTCAACAGGGGATTGGGGAGTCGCAATAGTGACGTTCCTCAGAATTGGTCTGGATAACATGTTTTTAGTGTGCGAGTGAGGGGTAGTAGTAGAGGCAGAGAGAGAGGTGGCGAAGGGGGTAAAGTTAAAGTTGTTGGTGTGAGTCGTGAGATTGTTTTGTGTTGTCACTAGTGGGGGTGGTTGGTTGGGGGAGGGGGAGTTGTGCGAGTGGGTAAAGTGCAAGTGAGTGTTGGCGTTCCGCAGTGTAGTGAATAGGGATTCAAATGAATCTAGGTTGGCATCGTTGGCTTGTATCAAGACTGTTCCGTTTCTGTAGATGGTGGCAGAGGTGTTGCCTTTGAACGTAGGAGAGTTCGAGTTAGAGATTGTCAGTTTGCAGCTGTGTGGGGTGCTGGTTGTTTTGGCTATAAGAAGGTAGGTCCT
The DNA here is from genome assembly GCA_963921515.1 of Calotriton arnoldi. NCBI lineage: Eukaryota > Metazoa > Chordata > Amphibia > Caudata > Salamandridae > Calotriton > Calotriton arnoldi. The sequence goes on along the minus strand of CAWUFW010011357.1, from coordinate 38,587 downwards.
AAATATAGTGTTCCATTTCGCAGGTCGTTGGGTGTGAAAAATGAGATCCATTTTCTGTTGGCCTTTAGAGGAATCGTAATATATATCAGCGAAGAGTGTTTCAGGGTGTTGTTTAAACAACCTATGTTTGAAGTTTTTTTCCGCCTTTACTGAGAGATTAGGGGGGATGATGATGGAGAAAGAGTTCGGGCCATGGGGTTTCATGCACTTTGGCATTGAAGGGCGAAGGGATGTTGATGGGGCAGGCAACATCTTACCCTCAGTGAGTACCCTGATGTTGTTTACGCATAGACCAGGTGGACTCCAACCAAGGGTTATACCCTGGATATTGGTATAGGAGGGGCAGAGCAAGGCAGTGCTGGAGGTGGCCTGGAATCAGCCCAATCCTTAATGGCTGAGAGTATGGGAGCTTAGCCAGTATTTATTATTTCTTTCTTTCTTTTATGTAACTTCTTTTAGAATCTGCCTACATAGCTGGAGAGAGACTGGTTTTGTTTTGATTAGGCAGTGCGGTTGGAAAGTTGGTTTACTTTGTCCTTTCCTGTGTTGCGTGGGTAGAATTAGTCCTTTGTTAGTTTCCACGTTATTTTGTTTCAATCTTTGTGAGAGTACTCTTTTTGTTTCTCCTATTAGATCGTGCGAGGGGTTTTCCTCCCCCTGGTTCCCTTTGAAATGGCGCTGGTCTGGCGCAAATAGATTAAAATGGTGGCGGAGACTTGGCTCTCCTCCCCCGCGGGGTGCAATGTTTCGCACCTCCAGCATGCTTGCTCAGCGGTCCCGGTGGCTCCTTCCTTGCACCTGCACAACATGGGGCTGTGAAAGTGGGGGACTACGTGGTCGCTCCTCTGGGCCCACGCTAGGACACTGGGTGACATACACATCAGTGATACCGCAGTGAGTAATCTGGATCTGGTGTGCAAGGGGAGTTCTGGACATGCCAAAAGAGTGCCTCATGCAAAGTCAGAAACTACACAGACTGATGGTTACCTCCCTGATGTGAAGTCGGCTGGTGAAAGTGACTATAACATTGGGCTGGCTGAGAGGGTTGCTGAGATGTGCATTGGAACTCTAGCACCTGCTATATGTGGGACCCTTTAGCTCTCTTGATCCTCACTGTCAGCCATCGCTGGGGGGCCCAGAGGTGCTGCCTACCCCTATCGGAGAGCACTTTGGGGACTACAGTACTAGCTTTCCCGCTCTGGCATTCCTGTCTGGTTGAGCCCTGGGGACTGTTGGGGCCGCGGAGGGTGTGATATTCGGACTCTGAACTGTGTACTTTGGTGCCTCAAATTCAGAATTACAGCCAGCCTGTAACCCATTCTCATTCCTGCCTTGAGTCCTGCACCTTTGGGGTGTCCCATAAAAGGAGAGGCAGTGTATGGTCGGGTGCAGGTGCCCCTCGGGCTTGTGAAGGTTTCCTGGAGCCCAACAGTAGGTGTGCATTGTGAGGTGTGAGCACCATTGCGGTGGCCATAATAGGAAAAAGCAAAACAGCACGAGCGCAGGTGACAAATACTATTTCGCAGTATACCACACCACGACAGTCTAGCCACAGGTTGACAAGGCAATTGAGCGCTGTGGACAATGGGGACTCGGGGGAGACTGCTTTGGAGCTCTTGAGGGTGGACCTTCTGGCAGCTATCCAGGGATCAAGCACCACACTGGAACAGCAAATAGAAGCAGTGTCAATTGATGTCACTTTGGTAAGAGCTGATCTACGAAAAATCTCTGATAAGGTTACCAACGGTGAAACTAATATCGAAATCCTGCAGGGGGGAGGTAGCAACCTTGAAGCGTCAGATGGCCTCAATGACTATCACGGTAGTGGAGCTGGGCAGGAGAGTGGAAGACGTGAAGGGTCGCTCCTGCTGCATTAACATTCGTGTGCTGGGTTTTCCGAAAAAAGTAGAGGGCTCGTCCACTGAACGTTTCTTGGAAGACTAATTCGAAAATAGCTGAAGCCATGGCTCCTTTTGGACATCTTTGTAATTGAACGGGCCACAGGGCCTTGGTCCCACAGCGTGTCCCGGAGGCCCCCCCGAAGGCAAATTGCTCTGTCATTATCGAGACAGAGACTGCATCTTGAGTGCGGTTACGGAACAGGAATTTCCCCAAATCGAGTACTGTACCATAGCCATCTTTCCGAATTATACAAAACTGGTTGAAGAACAGCACAAATCCTTCTGGCCTGTGCTCCTTCGTGGTCAGCCTGAACTTGTGACTTTATTCATTAAAATTGCATATCTTTGGTACTACTGATTGGATTTTTGTCTTTTTAGATTCAAATCATTTATTTCATTTTTCTCTATTTGTCTAAATTGGTGTGGAAATGTTCTTGTATTGTTTTTTACATTTTATTACTTTTTAAGTGCTGCATAAATAATTTACATATTGCTTCTAAGTTAAGTCTGACTGCTTTTGTGCCAATCAAGCAGAGGGTTAAGCACAGGTTAATTTAGTGACCTTTTTGTGGTTCACCCTGGCAAGGATTGTGGCTGTTGCTTGAGTAGGATTTCACCACCCTCAAGCTACAACCCAATATCTCACATGTATCATGGTCTCTTTTGCAGAGCCACACAGTCCACACACAACTGCTCCTGCTGTATTTAACTAGCCATCAATTGGTCCAGTGCTGGTTATACACCAAAGCGAAGGCACAGAAACATGTATATAATATGGCTGGAGTATCCTGTGTCAAAGTAAGATTGAGGTTTTAGGCTCTTGTAGCTGTTCATAACTTGCTAGGTGTGTGCACACTTGGCAAGGGTCGCATTATCTTCCTGCAAGGATAGTGTTCAAGTAGCTTTGCTCAGTAGCCTTTTGAACTCTTGTATTGAAACTGAGATGTTCCACAGGTTTCCAACATGCAGTGACAGTAAGATGACATACAAAAAAATCTGAAAGGTGACTCAACACGCTGCGTGCTGATTTCTATACAAGCATGGTTAGCTAAAGATTTAGGTTCTGCGGATCTAAGTTTAAACACATCCTTAGAAAGGCGCACATCATAGCCCAGGTTTGTTTTTTTAGGCCAAACTCAAGTCATGTTTGGACCTGCGACATATAACTTAGCAACTTGAAGACAATTTTGTAAGCCTTTGCTGCTAATGTGTCCAAGAGCTTTGCCATCTTTCCTCGCATCCATATGGGATGGTGGGGAGCCTTCATTACTTTCAGAAGAGGGCTGAGAGTTGGACCTTGTAAGGGCCTAAACTACATGTGGAATCCTGAGATCAAAGATGCGATCTTCGCTTAATCACGTCTGCAGGGGGGTGATGGTGCCCCTTGAGTATACTAACAGCCCTAGGTATTTATATTCAGGGGTGGGAGGAACCCAAAGAGTTTTACTCCACAGAGTTACATATAAACTCTGAGAGATTCTGTGGAGTTCCGCCCACCCCTAATTTAGCCTAATACACCCTCCCCCTCATCACATCACTGGTCAGTGACTCACTTTCAAACAAGTATGTTCTTTGTCTCCAAATCACACTCGCCTGTAAAAGTGTCTTTGTATTTCAAAGCAGCCCATGGTCAATAAAAGCCAACACATTTAGATCGCTCCTTCAACAGGATACCCATTTCAACAGCAGCAAGAATATCGTGCATTCCAGCTCGTTTTAGCGCTCACCCCCATCTTCTACCAATCCCCCTCACAACACACGCACAATTTATAGTTTAAAAAGTGTCTTTCGTTCACACTAACGCTCCTTTGTTAATTTAATTCTACACATATGTTAGCCATTCCATTTATATAATTACACAACATTTCCATAAAATATATCTTGAGCGTAAACGTGCACTTGTATCTTTAACTTTGGGTTGCAATACTTTAAAAAGGGCATCTTCAGCTCGAACATTATCTTGAAAAACCTGCTTTAATTGTTCCTCTTAGTTGTGTCATTAAACTATCTTTATTCCTTTTCTGAAATGTTTCAAGAAAATATTCTCCAAACAAGTAGAAGAGCATGGTGCTAATAACAAATACACAAATTGTGTATGTTTATTTGCACAAAACTTGTATAGAGAACAGGACATGCTTAACTTATAAGGTTAAAAACACTGACAGACTTAATTAAGCATTGCAGGAACACCTAGAAAAATCGATATTAACGCTGGTATTAATGTGCAACAGAAGCGGTAACAGGAGGATAGCGGTGCTATGAGAATTAGCAGGCAGATGTTAGGCAGATGTTAGTCTAAGCAGAATTTATTCTCATTCACATACTGGCAGAGCTCGCCCTCACATCCATGGGAGCAGAAGCAGGTGCTGTTCCTGATGCACAGTCCCGCATGCTGACATGGGGGTTACACATGGCCTTGGGATCAAAGACGAAGGGGACAGAGACCCCTCTGGATACCTTGGACCGGGTCCTGCAGGCCTCGCTGCACATGAACGCACCCTGATCAGCAGCACCACAATCTCCCTCCATGTGGACTGTCCCAGGGGTGACAGGATCTCTTCTGGTCAATATTCTATCCTTCCGTCCTGTCACTTGTACTTCACATGAGGAGGAAAAGTGATGCTTTCTCCCAGTCTGCCACGCTTCCTTCCCTACCTCTCAATGGCTCGCAGCACGATCTTTCCTTCTCTCTCAAGCACCAATCGGCAGCAACAGGGGTTGCCCATTGTATGCTGTAGTCTGCATATGGAAAAATGCATTACACAATCTACTTCTGTTCTGGCCAGGCTCGATCGCCCTCTAGGCCGCCCGCAGCACTTCTTGCTATTGCCAAGGAAAACAGGCGCCAGCCGGGGGACAACCACTTCCGGTCCCATGTCACGTCACTTCCGGTGCAGGAGCTGCTGCTGGAAACGGGAGAGTGGAACAGTGAGGAGAGATGAAAATGTGAGTGCTGGATGGTTGGGGAGGGCAGTATTACAAAGGATGTGTACTGCATAAGAGGGAAGTACCACACGAAGGAATGTAATCAGGTGCAGAGCAATATAGCATAGGGGTGGGTGGTAAACTCCGCCATGTGGCAGTTGGCGGAGTTTTTGCCGAACTCTGCTCTCCAAGTGGAGCACGGAGTGAGCAAAACTCTGTGAGCTCCACCGGCAGAGTAGAGTTTACCACCCACCCCTATTTATATTGTGTTACTGTAGCCAGACGATGACCATTGATTCTCCATGCCCCCGGAATTTTTGTTTTCTTGCTAATCCTCATTACCTTGGTTGCTGTTCGGTTCATCTCCAAATTGTTCCGCTTTTTGAAATTGACGAGAGCGTCAAGAGGTCGCTGGAGACCTACACATGTTTTGCTCATGAGGAGCAAATCATCTGCGTATAATATATTTGATAGTGAATATCCCCATAGTTTGGGTGGGTGTGTGTTTACCATGTTCAAGTCTCCTTACAAGTCTGAGAAGTTATAGTTAGCTGAAGTAACTATAAATTGAGCCCTGAAGTAACTATAACTCACACTCCAGCCATGCGCAGTGCTGTCATCAATGATGTGACTTCAGTTGTGGGCAGGGATATTATTAATGTTGTCATAGAATATGTCATGGGTGATGTACTATGTAAGGGTATAAGCAGTGCATGGTGAGAGAGCAATTTATAGTTACTTTAAGTCTTGAGTTATAGGTAGTTCAGTTAACTATAATGGGTGAATTTCAATATTTTTTAGTTACAAATGTAAGGTTGCAACTGGCATTTTCACCTAATTATAATGTCACTTTAACCTTTGTGTTTTTCACTGAATTTCTAAGCTTTTTTTTTTTAGCTTGTAGTTTTGTGGGCTAGAAAGCTTACATGGGGTGACTTACTAATATTTAAAAGGGGGGTTTTTACTTAATAAAAGTTTTTTTAACAAGTTGCACTGTAGGTTTTACACAGCAGCAGCCAGACTACAATGGAAGGCCTGAAGCTGTGGTTTCCTTTGTCATAATAGTGAATTACACAATAAGTGCTGCAGTCCATAGGTGACATTTAACTTACTATGCCATGGGTACAATTTGTACAAGATATACTATGGCCTTATAGGAGAGTGAAATCTGGATTGGATTAGCCAATTTCTACATGTTTATGGGTCAAAGCACATACACTATGTGCTTTGATCCATAACTATGTACATACACTATGTACTGGACAGCAGTGCCTCAGTGTTAAGAGTCTAAAAGCCAGCAATAAAATTCAGCAAAAAATGGGATGACCACGCAATAAGGGGCATTTTCTCACACAAAAAACAGGTTAATTAATGTGAAGTTGGGTTTAGCTTTATTATAGACCTTTAGCAGATTTAAAAAATAACCTCAGAAATGTACTTAAAAACATACAGGTAATGTACAGTTATGGAAACAAATTAAAATGTAAAAACCACTGAAATTTTAAGTTATGGTTAACTCCTCAATCCATAACTCACAAAACAGCCATGCAAACCATAACTAGAATCCCAAATGCAATGCTCATAACCTCATCTTTAATGGGACAGGTGCAAGTACAAATGATGTAAATAATGTTATAGATGAGATTATCTATCACATTACCCTGAGCAACTATCAATGTAATATTTTTTATTGGTTTAAGCACGTGTTGTGATATAGTTATGTTATGCGTTAAGGTGTTATTGTTTATTGGTATAAATATTGTGAGGTCATAAGCATTGAGTTTGGTGCCTGAGTTATGGTTTACATCATTTATGGACAGGCTCTGAAGACCACCTACAACTATCAGGCAATCAATCATCTGAGGGTTACGCTCCTTGACAGAACGCAGCCTTTGGCTCGCCAAGCAGAGTCTAGACCCTTTTGTTCTTTTTGTTTTGATTTCTTTTGGGTTAGCAGCCTCCCCTTTGGGTTCACAAACCCACACAGGGCTTGCTGGACCTCCTACATGGTCAGTAGATCTTGTACAGGACTCGCAAACTGTGTGGGAGACTCAGAATGTGCCCAGGAACCCTTGTCAGAGGTGTATGAACCCTGTTTTGGTCTCTGCCAATCAATCCTGCTACAAAATTAGCTTTTTAGTTTTTTGTAGTTTGACATGGGGTGCCTCCCTCCCCACCTGAGCCAGGGAGTCAGAGGATGCAGCCCTTCACCCCTCATGACTATTTTCATTTTATTTTTCAGAACTTAGGAACAATGTCCCTGAGGCTTGTAATGACAGCCACAACAGATTTTTCTTTGTTGCCAATCAGAATATTTCAGGTCAGTAGACCCGGCTTTAGGTCCGCAGACCCGAAATGGAGTTGATTTTAACAGAGTAACACTCCAGATACATAGAACTTTTTTACCCCAAAAAGTTTAAAATAATTTTTTTGTGTGATTAATTAAAACCATTGCAAAATTTCTTTAAAACAATTTCACCATTACAAGCCCACCCAAAAGCTTTTTTTAAATGCTAATTTCCCAAAAACTTCTGTATGGATTTACACTAAACCAAACAAAGGCACTCCCTTGAGTAATGAAACTCATGCCCCGCCATGCACAGTTATTGTCATCATTTACGTCATTTCAGATGTCACCAGTGATGTTATCAACAATGTCATAGAACTTGTCATGAGTAATATACTATGTGATTGTACAAGCAGTGTATGGCGAGTGCACAATTTATAGTTATTGCAGGACTTGGGTTATAGTTACTGTAGTTTACTATTATTGGTGAATTTCAGCTTGGGAATGTAAGGACACCTTGTGGTTGGTCTAATGGATGCATTATATTCCTTGAGGAGTGTAAAAGATAGAGTCTCACACTTGCTTAACATTGTTTTGATAACAGGTGCTTTATTTTAATGTTTATTGACAGACAGTGTAATGACCCCTTGACAAAGCCAATATAGTTGCCTATTATATATTGATATTATCTTACGCTAAAAAAACTTTAGAAATTCAGTGAAAAAAACAAAGGGTTAAGTCACAGTTATAGTTAGGTACACATCTTGGATTTTTCCTGACACATTGCATTTTGGGCCTATTTGCAATAAAGGAAACAGGAAAAACTGTGACACCTATGTAGGCCAGGGCCTAGGAACCTTTACACCATTGGTCAGAGAGAAAATAGGAGTGTCTTAGGGTGTCCATGACCCACAGTCTGGTGAACCCTACAAGCTTAACTCTCACTTAGCCTTCCCCAGAACATTGCTGGACTTGTGAAAGGATACCAGGGCCCGTAATATACATTGTGCCTCGGAGGTGCAACGGGCATGTGCATCTGCTTTGAGTGCCCCCGAGGCACAATTGTATTACAGAAGGAGCCGCAGACTCTTGTGCGTCCCCTTCTATAATACAGATGGCACTGGCACACATGTTGCGCCAGCACTATCATGAGAAGGCATTCCCTCATTTGCATGGAGGTAATCACTTTGCCTCTGCGCCCGCGCTGTATTACCAATGTAGGTGCAGAGAGAAACATGCCTTTAAGAGGCGCACTGAAAGTGCACCACAAAAAGGCGGTGCACTGAAAATGCGCCTCCCAAAGCCAGCCCACTGGGGAGGAGAAAAATGGTCCTATGGACTCCTCAGACATACCCCAGCAGGCGGGTGCAGTCACTCACTGAACCCGGCTGCCAGGGTATCTCTAATCCCCCTTAAAGGTGTTGCCACCTGTACTGTCAGTCAGTCATCTTTATTCGGTCAAAATATATTTGAGCCATAAAAGCACATCAAGAAAAAATACACATATAAAATACAAATAGAATACAATAAAAAATCCCATTTCATTTATCAAAAACACATATTTGAAAACAGTTAATTTAATACCAATCTAAAATTCATCTATACCATATTTTTACGTCCTCCCCACTAGTACTCTAAACATACTATCAATGGTGTACATACATGAGGGTAAAAACCTCTTATCTAGATCCACCATTACTCCTATTCAGCTCTCTTACGTTCAATCTTAGTTATAAAATTACATTATAAAAGAAATATATTAATATTTTCCATATACTAAGCAAATTAAACTGCAGTCATAGTTCGTATATGCACTTATCCCCTAATTGTCTTAACTATTCATATTCTCTATCATAATGTTCTTTCTAGCGTATAAGACACTCCATAAAAAAGATGATATTCCTACACAAATATCAGTAGTAGGCAGTGACTGTAAGAAAAGATACGCTGGTCGACATTGAGTAAACGATAAATGTTTTAAAAAACTTAAAATATAATGCTTCCTCCACTTTTTATAAAATTTACAAAAGAGAACGACATGCATTGTACTCTGTGTCGAAGATCTGTCACAAGGACATTTACACAAATTTGGAAGCAAATCATTCTGTTCGGGGAAGGTGACCATACGATGATGGATGTCCATTCTAAAGAGTGTCAGAATGTATCTATGCTTTTTATTCGATACAGCTCTCAAATAGTGTTGCATATCAAAACTAGTTAAAATGAGCTGATTTCTTAAAACAGTGGGCTTTACTAATTCACATGGCAACCTTATATTCTCTAGGTGAGCTATACAGGCAGCTTTTAAATCTTTCCCATTAATATCAGCTAGTGATTCAAGATTTGTAAAATAATCTGGATGTCCCAAATCCTGACAAAATCGCTGTATGTATGTCAATCAAGGAATTCGTGCATAGAGGGTTGATTTTAAACAATCTTTAATAATGGACCGATTTAGAGCAGTGTACTCAGACAACAATACTTTGTGCCACAATAAAATGGGTTGAATCTTAGCTAAATCAGTAAGGAACAATACACCCAACTCTGTATGGCACACAAAGGTTGAGGCACTTTTGGCAGGGGCTAACAGGTACCGCAAAAACTCGTATTCTACGAGTTGCAATGGCATACAGTTTACATGCCCCCATAGCCCTGCCCCATATAATGCTTTACTGACACATTTGGCCATATAAATAGTGAGCATCTCTCGAGGAGGATTTGTACCTAATCTGATGGCAAATTTCCGTAAAGCCATACAGGCACTTCTAAACAGCAATGCCCTAGTCTCAATGGCACGCTTCCATGTGCCTTCTTTATCAAATAAAACACCCAGGTACGAGAAGTTGTTAGTAAATTCTCTAGCAGTGTCAGATATTTTAATTGGACGACAGTTTCCAGTTTTCCTACTGCACTTCATGATAAATGTTTTCGTTTGATTCACATGTAAATCAAGATCCTGCATGTAATCAACAAAATCATTAAGTACAGACTGCATTGCAATCGGGGTGCGTGCCAATAAGACCGCATCGTCAGCGTAGAGAAGGACAGGCACTGAACGATGACCCACCTGGGAAAGATCTCTAGGTTGTAAGGTCAGCGCAGTGCCTACGTTATTTATATAAAGCGAGAATAGAAAGGGTGCGAGGACACAGCCCTGCCTCACTCCTCTTTCTATGCTGAACAGCTGTGAGCATTAACCCCTACTCCCATATCTGACCCTAGCTTTCGTGCCAGAATACAGGTCCCTCAGGAAAGAGATGATCGCAGGCTCCACGCCCATATCACACATAATTGCCCATAGTTTTGTGTGATTAACACAATCAAAGGCGGAGGACAAATCTACAAAACCCAGATATAGGTCCCCGCCTTTAATCTTAGTGTATTTTCCCAATAACATGCTCAGATTAAGGCACTGTTCTATTGTCCCCACCCCAGTGCAGAACCCATATTGTACATAAGCCAAAATGCCTTTAAATTCAGCCCACTCTTGGAGTCTATTTAAAATTATTCTGCCGACAATTTTCACCAAAGAGTCGAGCAATGAGATCGGCCTATAACAAGCAGGGCTATGCCGATCCCCTTTCTTATAAATCGTCACTATTATAGATTCCGCCCTTGTCGGGAGGAATTCCAAATTACAACACGCCCTTAAAACAACGGTTAGAATGGGTCCCCAGAGAGGAATATTGGATTTGTACAAATCCACAGGTATTGTGTCGGGGCCGGGTGCCTTGCCTCCTTTGCTAGCAACTATTGCATTGGTGACTTCGTCTAAACTAAACGAGTAAGACAGGAGGATGGTGCAGAAGCTAAATTGCCATTGCAATTATATACCTGGACACTGTCGAGATTAAGGGTGGGTGCAGAATAGATGCCGGAAAATTATGTAATCCAGTCATCCTTGGGTATTGTTACCACAATCCCAGGTCCAGCATCCTCTCTCAACGGTGCAGAGTTGACTATCTTCCAAAATGCATTATTATCGTTATTCGTACTTGCTTCACATAACGCATCCCATGCCTCTTCTCGTGTTTTCCTTTGTTTCAGGGTCATACGATATACAGATCTACATTGCTGGACCTAAACTCTGCACCTGGGGTTCTTATGTAGTGCCTCCTTTAGCCTCTTGTTGGCCTTAGTACAATGTGAATCAAGCCAACCATTTCTAACTTTATTCGTTTTTCTGATGGGGTGAAGATTCTCCTTCACAACCTGACTGATTTTTAAGAAGGCATCAATGATCTCCTTTGGTTGTGAGGTACCATCTAGACAAGTCACCTGTACTGTCAAACATGGAGCAGCTTTTAAACAGCAGCTCCGTGTTTCACTTGAAAGTGCTGCCCTGGGGGCAGCACGAGTTCGCAGCTGCCATGGGGCAGCGCATTCATTCTAATACAGTGCATTTTCCTTGCTTGCATCTGGTACACCTTTAAAAAGGTGCGCCATGGTGCAAACAAGCAAAGCGTGCCATATTTGTACTTGCTGGACTGAAATTGCTTCACTTGACATCTGTGACCTGTGAGAACAACCTGAGAAGGCTGGACCTTCTTCCACTTGAAATCCAAGGGCAGAGAGATCTCCAAGGATCACAAGGCTGATCCTTTGTGCCCCAGGAATATAACAAAGCTGAATAGGACATGCTTGTGAAGAATCCCAGGGGCCCAGTGGAAACCGGACCTGGATTGGCCCTCTGCCTGACACTCTGAGAGTCTCTAGGTGCTCCCCTTGAGGTCCTGGGGGATTTGGAATTCTACTCTTGTGGGTGTTTGAGCCCTACATGATGTTTGTGAACTTTATCAAAGCTTTTGCTCTAGATCTTCAAGGGAACTGAATGTGAAACATATCCGACCAGCAGTTGCATGACGTCTGATTGAATTTCAGGTTTCTCCAGCGTAGATAACAGCTTTTTCCTCAGGAAAATTAGAAAGTCTCTTTTCAGGCTGGGATTTAGAAATGTATTGAACTTCCCTATTTCGAGGCTCTAGTGAGGTCAAATCACTTGGTGTATCTAACCTGCACTCCTTCACAGCTCGCATCAAATCACACCTAAGTCTTTTTCTACCACTCACTACCACTGCCACTTTGCTCTTTTTGGCATCATTTTCACTTAAATCCCTAGAAATTTATATTTCTAGCTCCCATTATTCGATTTTTGTCATTTAGGTGTAATTTTGCATATTAAATTTACCTCTGTTTGTATTGTGTTGTAGTTTTGACTTTTTATCTGTTTTGGTACTTCTAAATGCTTTACACATTTTTGTTTAGTTAATCCTGTCTGCTCTCTGCCATAACTACCAGCAGTTGATTTTGATTTTATTACTTGTGGAGGACACCAATCCACCTCAACTAATATCTTTCTTGCAACATCATTAATGATATCATTGATGAGATCACAGATAGCACAATAGTCAAATACAGCATAGAGCTACTGAGTGTACAGGTAGGTTCATGGCATGGAAACAGCATAAGCCCTGAAGGAAAGTGTAATTGTGAATGTTGAAAGATATATGGCGCATCATATAAAAATCACTAAAGTTTGGGGTGCAAGTATTACTCCATGTTAAACAAGGTAATGGCTAAGAGCACCTATGTGGGTCGCAGAGGTATGTTTCAAAGTAGGTTGTGGCTTAAAGCCAAAGACTTTCCCAAACATTCTATGAGAAAAGGTCAAAACTTCTGTTGAGAATAGATTATCCGCCGGCGGAAATCTGGGCACGTGCCCATGTTAAACAGTTGTAACAGTGGCGTAACACAGGCCCCCGCAGCCCCCGCGGTGCGGGGTGCCCCCAAGCTCCAGGGGCCCCCTCAGCACAGTACTCGGGCCGGGAGCTCCCGATTTCGTCAGGAGGGGGCCCCTCTGTGTACCTTGCAGGGGGGCCCCCTCAAGTTTCGTTACGCCAGTGAGTTGTAATACAGTGCTATCGAAAAATTATGTATAACGAGGATGTTTATATTTCGTGTATGACTATTTCCAGAACTTTGCTGAAGATTTTGAGGTGTAGCAGATTGTTGAATAATGTAGAATGTAGCGGTATCCCAGTTAGAGGTGGTTTATCTCACACTTATGCTGTGAGCATGGCTCTAAGGTTGTATGCCATTTCCCTATCAGCAGAATGGATGTCGTGTATTTTACCAAACTACATAGGGTTGTCCTTAGGACCTGGCAGGTCTTTTCAGACTCCGGCCAGTCCCTGCACCCAACTGCACTACGGGTGGCCAGCCCTCCATTGTGCACAGATGAAGCCTGTGACCAGCAGGAGGTTGACAATATGGCATTGCCTCTAGCTATGAGCCCAACCATGCCTTGGCCATCCAAGCCCAACTGCACACCATCTTTGGCCTCTGGCCAATCCCCCCAATTCACATGACCTCCAGGCAGGTGCAGCACCCAATGCTGCTACGGGCGGCCAACCACCCCCTATGCACAGCTAATGGGCGTGCCTACCAAATGGCTGGCAGCAGGTCCTGGCCTTCCATGTTTTTAAATATCTTTTGAAAGGATGTGGTCCCTAGTTAATCCCATTAACCTCCTCTCTACCCTCCTTTACTATCCCTGACTCTTTCCCATTCCTCCTACCTTTTCACCCTCTCATGCTCCTCCCCGCCCCCCCCCCCCCCTTGAGGTTACTGTTGCACATTTTTTTTTAAACTCCTCGGTGAAACTACTGCACCCTATCAAACCTCCATTCTCAATTGCCCTCTCCGTGACCCTTTTAACTTTCCCTCACTCGCCTCTTCCTTGTTCTATTTGTCATTTTCTTATTCACTATCAGGTCTAGTGTAAAAACTAGAGCAACTCCTTTTAATGATGTTTTTCTCCTATAATAATATATTCACTCTTACGGTTCCTATTGTTTTAAGAATTTCAAAAGCTGTTTTTATTTGTATTTGACTTGCGATTTAAACCCCTGGACCCAGGAATCAAACCCAGGACCCGGGAATCAAACGTGTGATCTGTGATTCAAGCCAGCTACTGATAGACTGTTTCATGAAAATCTTAGGCATTTTCCCTGAGGTCGTTTCCTGGCACTGTGTCCCTTTAGTCCCCTTCAGGGGGCATGAAAGCCCCCATGAGGATGAGTGCAGTTCAAAAGAAGAGGCTCTAAGGATGCACTTGTTCTGTCTGAAACAAGTTGCTCATTCGCCCACAGCCTAAGGATGCACCTTATGCAATTGTATGTCTGAAATGAGGTGCCACTATGCCCACAATCTTAAGAGGCACATCACAGAATGGTACGTCTGAAACGAAGTGCCCATTCGCCAGCAGCCTAAGGATGCACCTTATGGAATGGCATGTCTGAAACGAGATGCCCATGTGCCCTCAGTCTAAGAACGCACCTTATGGAATGGCATACGACGTGCCCAGGTGCCCACAGTCTAAGGATGCACCTTATGGAATGGTATGCCTGAAATGAGGTGCCCATACGCCGACAGCCTAATGAGGCACCTTATGGAATGGCATGTCTGAAACGAGATGCCCATGTGCCCTCAGTCTAAGAATGCACCTTATGGAATGGCATACGACGTGCCCAGGTGCCCACAGTCTAAGGATGCACCTTATGGAATGGTATGCCTGAAATGAGGTGCCCATACGCCGACAGCCTAATGAGGCACCTTATGGAATGGCATGTCTGAAACGAGATGCCCATGCACCCTCAGTCTAAGAATGCACCTTATGGAATGGCATACGACGTGCCTAGGTGCCCACAGTCTAAGGATGCACTTTATGGAATGGTATGTCTGAAAGGAGGTGCCCATGTGCCCACAGCCAAAGGATGCACCTTCTGGAATGGTATGTTGGAAACGAGGTGCCATGCGGGCACGTTCTAAGGATGCACCTTAAGGAATGGTTTGTCTCAAACAAGGATGCACCTTATGGAATGGTATGTCTGAAACAAGGTGCCCATGCACCCACAGTCAATGGATGCCCTTGTGGAATGGTATGTATGAAACGAGGTTCCCATAAGCCCACAGCCTCAGAATGCAACTGATGGATTGGCATGTCTGAAACAAGGATGCACAGTAAGGAATGGTATGTATGAAACAAGGAGGCACAGTAAGGAATGGTATGTATGAAACAAGGATGCACAGTAAGGAATGGTATGTATGAAACGAGGTTCCCATGAGCCCACAGCCTCAGAATGCAACTGATGGATTGGCATGTCTGAAACAAGGATGCACAGTAAGGAATGGTATGTATGAAACAAGGAGGCACAGTAAGGAATGGTATGTATGAAACAAGGATGCACAGTAAGGAATGGTATGTATGAAACAAGGATGCACAGTAAGGAATGGTTTGTTTGAAACAAGGATGCACAGTAAGGAATGGTATGTATGAAACGAGGATGCACAATAAGGAATGGTATGTATGAAACGAGGAGGCACAGTAAGGAATGGTATGTATGAAACAAGGAGGCACAGTAAGGAATGGTATGTATGAAACAAGGATGCACAGTAAGGAATGGTATGTATGAAACAAGGATGCACAGTAAGGAATGGTATGTATGAAACAAGGATGCACAGTAAGGAATGGTATGTATGAAACGAGGATGCACAGTAAGGAATGGTATGTATGAAACGAGGATGCACAGTAAGGAATGGTATGTATAAAAAACAAGGATGCACAGTAAGGAATGGTATGTATGAAACAAGGATGCACAGTAAGGAATGGTATGTATAAAAAAACAAGGATGCACAGTAAGGAATGGTATGTATGAAACGAGGATGCACAGTAAGGAATGGTATGTATGAAACGAGGATGCACAGTAAGGAATGGTATGTATGAAACGAGGATGCACAGTAAGGAATGGTATGTATAAAAAACAAGGATGCACAGTAAGGAATGGTATGTATGAAACAAGGATGCACAGTAAGGAATGGTATGTATGAAACAAGGATGCACAGTAAGGAATGGTATGTATGAAACAAGGATGCACAGTAAGGAATGGTATGTATGAAACGAGGTACCATTGGCCCACAGTCTAAGGATGCACCTTAAGGAATGATATGTCTCAAACAAGGATGCACCTTATGGAATGGTATGTCTGAAACAAGCTGCCCATGCGGCCACAGCCTAAGGAGGCACCTTATGGAATGGGATGTACCCTACCACAAGGCGCACCTTTTATCCAGTGCTGATTAAAGGTAGCATAGGGCTCACCCTATGTATTTCGAGTCTACTTTGTGCACAAATGGTCAATTTCTATATGAGAAGCATATCTGAAAGTTTAGTATTGTCCCGGAATTAACTATAGATAGATTTTAAAATTGATTTATACCTAGAATTTGAGCTTCAATATTTAAAACATTGTCATATGTATAGGAAGGCCCACTTTCACATAAAAATGTTTTTTTAATATGCCAGTGAACGTCCTATTTATGACACACTGCGAAAAATTTGAAACTTTTTCCTAACAGTATTTTCAGAGTCAAATTTTCTTTGTTCCCATTGCCTGTTGAACACAAGTAATTATCGAGAGAACATGCTGCAACCTGACAGAATGACTACAGCCCAAGGAGGCAAATTCAATCAAGTCTTGTTAGCACAGCCCACATTCATTCTAATCTTCTTTCAGCAGAGGAGGTGCCCGCGGCTTCAGTAGTGTGACTAAATCAGCGCGGGCTGGCAGCCGTCAGCTCCTGCCAGGCCTGACCCAGTAACCTACTTCCTGAATGCAGCGTAACACTTAAATCCGCCTCTGCTCAGGCTGCAAACGTCACACCCCTTACACAAAACTCTCCGGGGAACAAGTGGTTCTGCTGCAGAAAGCTGGATGACGCGTGGAGGGCTTTTATTCACTACTGTCAACAGGAAACCTTTAGTTTTCAGCTCGGCAGGGTGCGAGGTTTCCGATTTGAGGTGTTTTCAGATGTTTATCGGCTGCTCATTAAATTTCTTCAGCTATTCAAAACGTAAGAGTTTCTTTGGCTCTCTTTTTATTATTTCCCTGGCACACATATTATAGTTTGTTAGAAATTGTTGAATATTTTTTTAATTATACATAATTTGTATCTATTGGATAAACCCGTTTTTCGTTTTTACATTGGCCAGCATTTTTCTGCTCCCTCTCTGCTGTTAAAGACTTGTTACTCCCAGCAATAACATGTCTCAATCCAGAGAGCATCAGTCAACACTCTGCATCCAATTCAGGGTTAGAATTGAAGGCACAGACATGTTTTTTTACTACATTTTATCTGCAATGAATACAGAAAGACTATTGTTGATGAGTCACAGCAAATGGAAGAAAGCACTACTAACGGGTATTGGGCGTCTCTCAGAAAAGTAACCTAAAAATATCAGTATTGAGGTCCTATGCATTAACATTAGATGTTAACGTCAGAGTTGATGACATTGAACTGCAGGTAGGAACAACAATGAAACGAAAGGAAACAGATTCACGAGGTACACAACAGAAATTGTTTTCTTCTTAAAATGTGGTTAGATAGTCATTCTTGTCATGTCACTTATCCGCCATAGCCTGTGGCACACTCACTTTATTTGTAGTCTAATCACCACTGAAGTATAAACCTAGACTCCCAATGATGCTGGGAGCTCAGTGGTGCGAATAAAGTTTGCTTAGGGTTTCCAGATTGGACTAGGTGTGCAACTTTCTTGTGTGAATTGCAGGCTTGCAGCAGAATGTATCATGGGCCGGAATTCAAAAGCCCATATGGAAGTCTTGGCTAGTGAGGACCAACAGAGGACCCAGATCTAGTAGCCGCTCACGGAGTGGGTGGCCAGATGCTGCCTGCAGCAGGGACGGAACCGTGCAAGTAAGAGACTCAGCGACCAGACAATGGAGCGGCTGGAAGTGTGGAAGTGGTGAGTGTTGGCTACCTGGAATGCTGTGATGAGGGACAGAGCTGGCTGCCCCAGTGAAGGGGAAGAGTGGTGCGCTGACCAAGGTCTGAAAGGCACTCCAGGTCCAATGGCAGACAACAGTAAGGAGGGGGCGATCTCCGAGCACATTAGCACTGGGAGGCTACAACACCTATGGGGACAGTAGTCTGGCTTGAGAGGCCTGCAGTCTGGACAGTGCAGGGGACTGTCTACTGAGGCATGGGAGGGGAACTGGCAGCCATCTTTGAATTGATGAGGGTGTTTATGGAACTGTGCAGGGCAAACACTGTGGCAAGCAGGTGAAAGAAAAGTATAGACTCCGGTTTTCAGTCACTGATTGCACTGGTTGGTAGGCAAAAGTGCTGAAGGAAGGCTGGCGTAGTAGACGTGGCCCTTGGGTCTTGAAATTTAAAAAAAATGGAATACATGATCTTTAAAAATGTGCAGTTTGACTCAATGATTGTGGTGGCATTGCTTAGGTATGAACACGTGTCCAAGCCAGGGCCGGACTGGATACCGGGCTTTCCTTAATAAACAATGCAAAACAAATGTTTTAAAAAGTTTGCTTTAAAGATATTTGTTTTGCATTGTTCATTTAGAAGCGCCTGCAGCTCCCCAGCAACAAAATCGGCCCCTCCGCAGTGAATCTGGACCCCACCCTGCCACCCCAGCAAAAAACGCCCGGTAGCCAGTCCGCCCTGGTCCAGGCCCTAAAGTGGATATACAATTTTGAAATGGCTGAATATATTGCAAAGAGAAGGACGCAAGCAGCAAGAGACTGAGGAGCTTGGAAACGGATGTATGACAGTACAACGTAAACTATTACAACACATACTTTTACAACAAGGTTTTTACAATGCAACTTCCATTACAATGCATGCTATTACAACGCAAGCCATTACAGCACATGTACCATTACAACGTAAATTACTATTCTAACATCGCTGGGTGCTTACCTAAGGGAAAGTGCTGGTCAGTGAGGCATATGCGTTGTAATGTCATGCGTTGTAATAGCATGCGTTGTAATGGAACTTGTGTTGTACTGGCTGCGTTGTAAAGGCATTGCGTTGTAATGCCTGCGTTGTAATGGATGTTTCCCGTTGGAAACACTACAGATTGCCTGGGCCAAGTCACATTGGTTTTCTGTTACATTGGCGAACGTTTGGAGAGTGAATTATTTGTCAGTTATAGAACATTCGTATCATTTAAAGGATGAATATGGACAGGAGCAATAGGAGCAATAAGCAGCATTTCCTGTTCATGTTTGAAAATGTTAAGAGTAGCTGGGCTCTCATAGCTGACAGAAAAGATGGTAAGAGTCCTCTCCACAATTACCAGCTAGGCCCAAGTAATTGGACGTGAATGCAATTTTCCATTATTTTAAGGTAGAACTGGAAATTTTTGGGGAAAAGCTGTCTTACCTTATAAGCGTCAAGCATATCCTAGCACATGTTGCTAAGAGCACAGTAACTGCCTGCAAGCAGAGAATCAAAGCATGTCAAAGAAACATCAGAATGGATTGCAGAATACAAGGTCTCAAAAACATTTTCAAAGAGGTGCAGACAGAGAATGAGAATCTTGAAGCACGCCAACAATAACATGTGTATTGTGGGCATACACGAGTCCACCTCAGTCAGGAATATTACTAATGTACTAATTTTAATGCATCACCCTTTCCTAGTAGTATACTGCACAAAGCAAGAACTGGAAGTGGAATGAATTGTCCCTGTGCATCATCTTTTTTTCATACTAAAAATCATAGAAATGTAGTGTCAGTGCAGTAGTAACAGGTAATCCTTTTATATCTCTTAAGATCTCTGAATTTGTTCAACACAGTCTTTTGTGAATAGCAGAAACAACAAGTGAGCAATCATACATCTCTCAAGTGAACCCATTACATTATATGAAATAACTACTTCAAGCTGCCTCA
Source organism: Calotriton arnoldi (assembly GCA_963921515.1). Taxonomy (NCBI): domain Eukaryota; kingdom Metazoa; phylum Chordata; class Amphibia; order Caudata; family Salamandridae; genus Calotriton; species Calotriton arnoldi. Next base: position 18,704 of record CAWUFW010011357.1, on the reverse strand, counting down.
GCAAAGAAAAACAGGCTCCATCTTGCCATTAGAGGTCCAAGCAAGAACAAGGGGCAATTGGATAGTAATGATATCAGTAAGTAGAGACACTGAGTCAAATAAAAATAACTAGTGCACATGGGAAAAAGCCTTTATCACGCAGACATTACTACGTAATTCCTTTAGCACACATCAATTACAATGCAATGCAATGCCTTTACCACACATTGCCTTTACCACGCATGTTTTTACCACGCATTTACCTTTACCATGCATGCCATTACAACGAAATGGTAAGTATATATAAGTGTGTGTATATGTGTATATATATAATATTAAAGACCAATTCTGAGCTCCATAAAGCTCCATAAAGACCAGACACCGACACAGGGGTTGCGTTGCCATTTCATCCTTCCTTTATTTCAGAATATTTCATATATATATGATTAAAGTAAGGGTGTTTAGAGTTTAGCGGTGGATAAGAGGGGGGAGACGTGGCTTCTGCGCCTCCTAAGATGGCCGCCTAGAGGGGAAGCTCCGCTGGCGGTCTGCTGACTGCTTTGATGGAGGGTTTAGATGAGCAGGCAGCAGAAGGAAGAGCGACGCTGCTGTACTGCTTTCCTCTCAAGTATGGTGTTTTTTGAGGGTTTTATCGGTGCCGCGGTGATCTCCTCCGTTGCGGCCGCCATTTTGTTTCATTTTCATTGCTAGTGAGCAAAATGAATAGCGCGCTCTGCGCTTTCACATGCAGCTTTCCAATTACAACTATGACTGTTTTTTTGTTTTTTTCTTGGAGTTCCTTTTTGTTTTGGAACTATGATGCAGGCTTAGTAGCACAATTTTCTTCAGTGTGCTTTTCTTCATTCTGATTCCAGTGTGGATTTGATTTCCAGTGGTCGCTCCCAATAATACCAAGAGCAACACCTCTGGTAGTGTGGACCTTCAGGTTTTCCTAACTTTTTTAATATTGCCTGATTGTATTTTTCTTCTATATCGGAAAATTAAAGAAGTCGCAGTTTGTTTTTACACCCAATGTGTCATCTTCTAAATTGTGTGCTGGCTCTGTTTCAGGGTCATTGTCGACTCACAAGTTAGATTTGCTTACTGCCATGACTAATTCCACTACACCTCATACTATTTCTTTACAGCCCTCTATTAGTAAGGCTCAGTCGCCCTCTTCTGCTTTTAAAAGATTAAAGCAAGATCCTCCTTCGCCTGAGAAATCTATGTCCCATATATCTCTAGAGTTGATGTTGGAGGAAATCCAGGCACTGCGTCCTTTTGTTGAGGATACGAATAGCTGAATGCAACATCTGGATGAGAAATGGTCAGCGATGAAGAGTCGTGTTTCTATGGTGGAGCAGCAGATTATAGACTTGCATGACGAAACTACTAAGATTAACTGTTTGGGAAAGGAGGTTATCCAGCTCAAGCGACACACAGAGGATTTGGAAAATAAAAACAGATGGAACAATCTCCGTATCTATGTTCATTCTGAAGCTTTGGAAGGATATGCCCCTGTCTTTTTTTTACCTCATAGATCCCAAAATTGCTTGACATGCCCTCCTCAACCTCACTTAATATTCAGAGGGCCCACAGGCTTGGTCCTCGCTCTACATCGTCAACATCTCCTGTCAAGCTAAAAGGAGTCATCATACTTTTTATGAAGTTTACTGATTTACTAGCAGTTCTGCCTGCGGCTAAAGCTAAGAGGCAAGTCACTTGGGTGGGTCAAAGAATTTCCCTGTCACAAGATGTTTCCAATGCGACTGCGGCCAGATAGAAGGAGTTCCTTAATCTTCGAACTCCTCTACATTCTCTAGGAGCTAGATATGGTCTCTTTCATCCCTGCATCTTTAAAGTGACATTCCAGAATAACACTACTATGTTTGAAGATCCGGCTGAGCTCAAAAAGTTTATACAGTCTCATACTTTGGGTAATATGGGCACGGCTGGTCCTTCTAATGGTTGATTTTCTATTCTCCTTGCTAGGTTTCTCAGATGGTTCAAAAATGATTGCTTGTTATGTTTAGTATATGCCATATGTATTATTTGGTAATATTCCCATAGGTTATTCTATTTGTTTTATGATGTTTTTTCTTGTTTCTTCCTGCAGATTCGTCTGAAGTGTTTGCATTGTGCAGTTATTCCTCCTGAGTGTATGTGGTCCTGGTGTGCTGTGGTTTCCTCCTCCTTTTGGGTGCGTTGTCGTTCTTGTGTCATCACCACCCCGTTTCCCTTCCTTTAGTTAATTATCCAGGTAACTTTTTGCAGTCGCCCTTTTTGGATACGTAATGTCTCTTCTTCTTGCTTTCACTTCTCTTTTTAATCTCCCCCTTTTTTTACCCTATCTTGTTCCCTTTGTTCTTTACTAGATATTTTTCTTTCCTTTCTATTCTTTTATTATCTTTTCTTATCTTTTTGTTTCATCTGGTTTATTCTTATCTATTTCAATGTTCTCAAGCAATGTATCTATTATTTCATATATACTATTCCAGGTAATATCTTGAAATATTAAAGTTCTACTAATCCGGTAAAATGACAGAGGATTTTATCCCAGTTGGGTAAAGCCAATCCTGATTTAGTACTTCTTCAAGAAACCCACCTAACTGAATTGAAAGCTTTTAAGTTTAAACAAACCTGGGTGGGAAATGTTTGTTTCTCCATCACTGCATAAAAAAAAGGGTGTTGTTATATTGTGCAAAAAATGGCTTAATTTTACTCTGGTCTCACAGGAAACCGATAAGAGCAGATGGATTATTGTTAGTAGGCTTATTCATAATATTCCTCTTACTGTGTTAAATGTATATGCTCTGACACTGCCAGATCATAACTTTTGGCCCGTTATAGCTAGGAAATATACACAATACCAGGATTCATATTTTATTTTGGGTGGTGATTGCAACCAAATTATGGATCCTTTTGGATAGGTGCTCTTCCACCCAATTTTTATCCCAAAGAATGCATAAACAATTTCATTCCGCAATTAATAAAAGTGCCCTAGTGGATTCCTGGAGGCTTTCTAACCTTACATCACAAGACTACACTTATTACGCATCCTCTCGTGGTACCCTCTCACGATTAGACCATATTTTTCTTTCTAAATCTCTTTCGCAACATAATTAACAATCTTATATTTCTCCTATTGCCATTTCTGATCATGCTATGGTTATTACTGACTTGGGGTTGGTTCCTCCCTGTCTCCCTTTGTATAGATGGAGGTTTAATAGTTTATTTTGCAAGACGCTCAATTTTCTAGTTCTTTTATCTCCTTTACTTCTGAATTCTTTTCTTTCAATGACAATACGTTTGTTTCTCCTTCCTTGCTATGGTATACTTTTAAAGCATCGTCAAGAGACTTTATTTCGCGCTTTGTTTCCAAGACTAAAAAGAGTCATACTAAGGAACATACTGCTTTGCTTTCTTCCATCAAATCTTTAGAGCAACAATACTTTGCTTCAAAATTGCCAGCTGATCTTCACAATTTACTTCAAGCGAAACAAGAATGTAATTCTATATGTACTAATGAGGCAAACTCTATACTTCTCAGAAAGAATGCATACTATTATGGTGGCAAAAATAAAGCAGGTGAACTATTGGCAAAATATAAAAAAATTTGAAAGGAGAGATGAGTTATTGATTTGGTAGCAACCATGCAAGGTAGCTCAGTAACTAACCATAAGGATATTTTGGAGGAATTTGGTAAATTCTATAAATCTCTCTATACTCCAGAGTTACTGGCTCAACCTTCTACCATTATAGACTATTTAGATCAAATCTCTTACTCCATTCCCCCAGATTTGGGTTTTTACTCTTCAGAAAAGGATCTCACTCTAGATGAAGTTTCTCAAGCATTACGAGCATTAAAATTGGAGAAAACACCAGGTCCTGATGGATTTACAGTGGAATTTGATCTTCACTTTTCTAACATTCTTATTCCATATTTATTTACTTATTTAACCATTTCGTTAATTCCTCTTCTAGGTCTGGGACCTTTCAGGAGGCTATAATATGTCTCATTCATAAAGATGGTAAAGATCCCCAAAATTGTAAAAATATTAGGCCTATTTTTTTCTTAAAGTTGATTATGAGATTCTTGCTAAGCTCCTAGCTCTTCGTTTAGAGTCCCTCCTTCCTTTATCTTATAGGAAAGGAGCAAGCAGGATTTATTAAGGGTAGGCTTATATCTGACAACTCTCATTTATTGTTTAATGTTCTTAGTAAAGCCCCTCTATTTAAATCCTCACTTGCTGCCATAACAATAGATGCAGAAAAAGCATTAGAAAGAAACAGTTGGGACTTTATGCTTTATGCTAATGTCTTATCGTGCTATATGTTATGTACTTTTATGGTTTTTATTAACCGAATAAAGTGGTTTTGACTGACTGACATTAAGTTGGTATGGTTTTGGGCCTAAATTTATAGCTTATATTTCTCTTTTGTATTATGTCTCTAAGGCAGCAGTATTGGTGAACAGTAAAGTCTCTTCCTTTTTTTCTCTTTATAGAGAGGTGAGGCAGGGTTGTCCGCTCTCCTCTTTATTATTTGTTTTGACACTTTAACCTTTTCTCTCCTGGATTCGTCTTAACCCCTCTATTTCAGGTTTTATTTATAGTGATCATCATTTAAAGTTTGCTGCATATGCAGACAATATCTTTTTGTTTATTTCTTCTCCAGAAAGATTTTTGCCTTCTCTTATGCAAGAATGTTCTTTTTTTCTGAGGTATCTGGGTATAAAATTAATAAAAATAAAACTGAAATTCTTCCACTTACTAAATACACCTTAAGTCATTCTTAAAGCATTACCGTTTTCAATGGTCTACTTCTGCTAAAATTAAAAATCTGGGTATTTTGATTATGAATTCTATCTCAGAAACTATCAAAGTAAATTTTAAAGACTTAATAATGAAGGTGGAAAATATTCTGTCCTCTTGGAATCCTTTATTTCTATTGTGGTGGGGACGCCTAGATGCGATTAAAATGATGATCTCTCCTATTGTGTTATGTCTTCTTTCTATGTTACCAATTCATATCCCCAGAACCTTTTTTAAAAGGCGTACTTCATTACTTCAAAAATTTCGATGGCGCAATGAGACATTGCGAATAGCCCTAACTGTTTTGCAACGACCAAAAGTAGCTGGTGGAGTCAATTTTCCAGACTTTTATTCTTATCATAGAGCTTTTGAATTACGGCAAGCTGCCTTTGGACCTCTGACTTGATTTCACCTTTTTCTCCATTATTTTTAGAATTGCAAAAACTTTCCTTATGCCCTTCACTTTTAAGAAGGTTTTGTCTCTCTCTTCTGTCAAGCGCTTCTTAAATCTCCGGTTTTAAAGCAAACGTTTTCATTGATCAGGTCCACTTGTCTCCCAACCCAAACATCTCCTTCCATATTCCTTAAAATGCCAATATGGTACAACTCTTTAATCCAGATTAATAATAGGCCTACTTTTTGGCGCCTTTGGAAGGATAAGGGTCTTATGTGGGTTCATCAACTCTTCCATGAGGTAGCTCCTCTTTCTTTTCCTAAATTTTGTGCTACTTATCATTGTTCCAGGTCATTTATTCTCGTTTTATTGTACTGATGAATGCAGTTCTTGTTTTTTTCCCTTTGTAGTTCTTCTTCTAGTGTAATTCCTCTCTTCTCTGGAGTTACTGAGTTCCTTAGGACACGTCCTAGAGCATCGGCTATTCATAAATATTTCTTGCTGTCTGATCCTGCTTGAACTAAATTCAAAGTCGAACTTTTATGGGTAGAGCACTTGGGGGTAATCTGGAATGTTGCTTTCTGGAATATGATATGGGCATGTATTTATAAAATCTCTAGATCAGCTAGCATTACTCAATCCCTATTTTCTATCTAACACAGACTTTATTTTATTCCTGTACGATGCTCTAGGTTCTCATCAGAGGTTTCTGCTTAGTGTTGGTCTTGCAATTTTCCTCCAGTGGACATTATACATATGTTTTTTCAATGCCCTAAGACACTTTCCTTTTGGCATAGGGTCTGGTCCCAAATTAGACAGATTTTTAATATACAAAACTCTTTCAATATTCTTCATCTCTTTTTGGGTACATTAACTCAGTTCCTTATTCCATTGTTTCCTAATGACAAGTTATTAGATATTTTATTGGCAATTGCATTTCAGCAAATCCTTTTTAACTGGAAATCATCAGCTAAATTATTGTACAATGTGTGGTGGGATTCTGTGTGTTTTCATCAAAAATCCGATACTATGTATATGATGCAATGTTTACCCTCTCCCAATGTTCCAAGGTTATGGTTTCCGCTTAATGTATTTCTTAATCAGGTTGGTGATACTTTCTCACATACTGTTTCCACATTATCAGAAAAGTTTCATCCCTTGTAATTATTTTATTCTCTGTTTTCTTTTGCACTTGAATGTAATTATCATGCTAAACATATTTTATAGTATTGTTCATTTACATTAAGTCCTAGATGTGGACGTGAATTTTATATTATATTATGTCTATATTTAGGAATTCTACGTACTCCTTTCCCCCTCACCTTTCTCCCTCCTTCTTCCCTTTCTTTTCCCAAAGAAAGACTTTAATGTTTTAGATAAATTAATGTTAATTATTTGCTACTATATTTTTCCTTTTTATGTACTGATGTATTTTATAGTACAAAATAAAGACTTATGAACATACAAAAGAGGAGGGTAAGAGTATAGGGTAGTAAGGGTGATTTTAGGGTGTAGGGGTGGCTGAGAGAATTGGGCGGTAAGGATATTTTTAGGGTTTAGGGGTGGGTAAGGGAATTGGGTGGTAAGAGTGTTTTTAGGGTTCAGGGGTGGGTAAGGGTATAGGGTGGTAATGGTGTTTATAGAGATTAGGGGTGGCTAAGGGAATTGGGTGGTAAGGGTATTTTTAGGGTTTAGGGGTGGCTTGGGGAATTTGGTGGTAAGGGTGTTTTAGGGTTTAGGAGTGGGTAAGGGAGTTGAGTGGTAAGAGTGTCCTTTAGGATTTAAGGGGTGGGTAAGGGTTTAGGGTGGTAAGGGTGTTTTAGAGTTTAGGAGTGGGTAAGTGTGTTTTTGGGTAAGGGAATTGGGTTTCCCCCAATTAAAAAACAAGCAGTAGCAAAGCCAATAGGTCTCGCCTATGTGAGAGCTATTGGGTTTTGTCACTGTCTTTCAGCCATGTTGTAGAGAAGCGTGGCTGCTGTGCAGCATGACTAAAAGTAATAAAATAAATGCTATAAAAGTTATTAAATGAACCTGCCATGATGCAGGAAGATTTAAAAAAGACTGTATAAGGTTTTTTAATAACTTTTAGCCATGCTGCTCTACAACATATTGTCTTTTCCAATGCTTGTTTTCAGTTTCGAAACTCATGATGTCTCACCTGGATACCTCTCCACCAATCTGACGCTTCCCCCACAGAGCACTCCGCAGTCTGTGTGAACCCTCATTGGTATCTGAAATTACCCTGGGGGTGTTGTTTTCAATTGGTTGTCACAGCATCACCTCAATAGAAATTACAGAATGTTTTATACAGTCGTCAACAGCCTCCTGTAGCAATAGCAAACACCTCTGGCAAGCTTATATGCAAAACCAAAAAAAGTGGAATGTGTTGCTGTGAATAAGCCCTGGGTTCCTGGGATGTACATCAATTTGTCCCCTGTGGTGATTTTACCTTCCGTGGAGATGTAAGCGATTCAGTGACTGTTTAAAATAAAATGTTAATTTAATGATCACTGAATATATCCCTGCCCTTCAATGCAGTTCTGTAGCTTACCAAAAAAGAACACGTGACTCAGCTGGGCTATGGCGGGCTTTGCAATGGCCATCACCTGTATAGAGTTAATTCAGCATGACATGACGCATACAGAAAGATGTCTCATAGTAAAATGAACATAAAATCATAAAAGTGTATTTTTCTGGTGTATTTGTAAGAGTTGGACAGGCAAAGCAATGATGTGACATTAGGAACATACATTAGCACTTCACGGGGGCCCCATTCAGCCTAAGGCCAATACCATTAGTGAGATACACAAGACTGAAGGGCCCATCCTCACATTCTTCAGGGTGGTTCCGTCATTGTGCGTTACGCCACTAGGTGCAGGCCATCGTGGCTTCCCAGGGAGGCAGGGTAGGCATAATGAACTGGGGGGCCTCTGATTCTCAGCGAGAGGACTGGGGGAGGGCGGCAGAGATGAAGGAGGGATGCACACCGGGACCTGCACAAAGCAGAGGCCCAAAATCTGAACGAAAATGAGCAGAGCTGTTTAGAAGCAAAGCCCATTTTGAACAGTGACGTGGCAGAGACAGAGCACTGGGCTGAATGTGCACTGCAGCAATAAATCACCCATACCAGAAGCTGAAGAACTGCAATGGGTACTTTGAGAGGCACCTCCCGGGACCTGGGAGCAAGCAAGACATTACCCTCTGCAGGCAACTACCATTTTATGCTGCATGCAATAACAACTAGTAGATTAGGTAATGCGTGCTGCCCACCTCTGCACGCACTAAATGAGAGCAGACATAATTGATACAAACATGTTAGACAATGCACAACCACTAGGGAACTCGTTGGATTTTACTAGGGTCGACCTGGCAGGCTTCTCCCCACCATGATTAAAGGCTAAAAGGCATTGCCCTCGAAGATTCAATTCAGCTGCCACTGGCGTTGTCTCCCCACAGTCTTTTTCCTCAGGAAGTAAACCCTATGGTACGATGGGCACAACCTGGACGCACCCCTTGGCAAGGGAAGCCTGGTGCTGTGCTGGGAAACAGCAAAGAAAACATGTAGCACTCTTACTGGACGTTCAGTTTGTCGAGTTCACTGATTGAAAAATAACAGGGCTATCATGAACAAGCCTTCCGAACTTAGTTGTAACAGACCACCCCTATCCATTGCCCCAGAGAGAGCAGCCCTAGATTACCATGACTGGATCGGGTCCTCAATACGGGCAACCGTTCCCCAAAAACTGGGAAAAACCACGAGGACAACCCCCACTGAACCATGGTTTTCGGATGAGTTGAGACTTCTTAAAAGGCAGTGCCGCAGGCAAGAAAGGCGCTGGAGACTCATTTATGATCCCAAGGAAAAAGAGCGTTATAGGGAAATACTTACCCAGTATAAAGGTAGGATTCATACTGCAAAAATCAAGTATTTCTCACAGACCATTGACAAAGCCAAGAATAGTGCCAAAGAACTGTTTGCCACAGTTCAAAAACTGAGCCAAGTACAGGTATATAAAGAGACGATCCCGGATCAAACGTTCTGTGACACCCTGGCTTCCACCTTTTGCAGTAAGGTTCGGGACATCTACAACAAATTTACATTGAACCCTACTCAGGTGGCAAGTAGTCGGGATCCCCCTGAGTTAAAACACTCCAGTAGCCCGAATTCCGTGCTTCTTTCCGAGTTCCCTCCAATTACCTACGAGCAGGTGGTCAAACTTCTCGCTGCTGCCAAATTGGGCTCACCATTGGATCCATGCCCCCCCAAGATCGTAATCTCAGTAATCGAACCGATAGCCGGCCATCTCACAGAGCTTTTTAACCTTGTTCTGCAAACTGGTATCTTCCCTAAATTATGGAAAAAGACCTCCATCTTACCACTATTAAAAAAATCCAATCTGGACAAAACAGACCCCGCCAACTATCGTCCAATAGCGCGTCTGCCACTGCCAGCAAAAATCCTTGAAAAATACATGAATCAAGAACTTACCACATTTATCAATAACAACAACATTCTGGATCCTTCCCAATATTGTTTTTGCAGTGGTCATAGCACGGAGCTTGCATTGATTACGGCCGCGGAGGAAATTAGGCGCCCATAGATAAGGGAGGTATGGCGGCACTGATCCTTCTGGATCTGTCGGCAGCATTCGACACGGTGGACCATGGCCTTGTACTACGTCGCCTTCAAGAAACAGGCATTGCCGGCAACGCCCTACAACTATTTAACTCCTTCCTTTCGAACCGGGAACAATATGTGGAGATGGATGGCCTGAGTTCTCAGAGTTTTAATCTTCCTTGTGGGGTTCCACAGGGCTCGTCCCTCAGCCCGACTCTTTTCAATTTGTATGTGGTTCCCCTGGCCAAGCTTATTAAATCCTTCGGATTTGCCATGGTGTCATATGCCGATGACACTCAGATTATAGTATCCATCTCAGAGGACCCTCGCAGCACCATTCACAACTTTCATGCCTGTATGGGACAGGTGAGCAAATGGATGTCTGAGAACTGCCTTAAACTGAACTCCAGTCTCCAAGGCTAGGAACCTGGGAGTCATCTTCAACACCACTCTCTCATTCATCATGTGAATGCAATCACATCAGCCATCTGTTACATCCTAAAAATTCTGAGGAAAATCTTCTGCTTTATACCACCTGATTTACAGAAAACAGTAGTCTCGGCATTAGTGCTGTCTAGGCTGGACTACTGCAACGGCCTCTTGATTGGTATTAATAAAGCCCTTCTCATCAAGATGCAAGTCTTGCAGAATTCAGCCGCCCGCCTGCTATTTAAATTACCTAAATATGCTTCTGCAAAGGCAGCCCTTAATTCCCTCCACTGGCTCCCGGTGGAAAAGAGGATTAAGTTTAAAGCCCTCTGCATCGCCTTTAGGGCGCTGCACAATCAAGATCCTGCCTATCTGATGGACTACTTTCGTTGGTATACTCCTCCCAGAATGCTGCGGTCTGCCTCCCATCGGCTGGTGAAAGCACCCAAGGCACGTCTCTCCAACTGGGGTGGAAAAAGCTTTCTATATATTACCACCAGATTATGGAATCAATTGCCACTTTCATTGAAAAATTCATCAGACCTGATATCCTTCAGGAAGAGTCTGAAGACCTGGCTTTTCCAGGCCTAAAGCTATGCAGGGCTGGAGATTGGATGTCAGTGCCTAGACACTTACGGGTATTAGTGGGCTATATAAATATATAAATAAATAAATAAACATGTCTGGCTTGCCTTTAAAGTCCCCAATGAACTACTTCTAAAAGGTCTGCTGTAATGAAAAAAAAATGATTGCTTAGTGTATAAGATGCATCTGTTTACCACAGAAAAGTACATTTTCAGCTTCTTCAACATGTAGGTCACCGCAGCACTGAACTGCGCTTGCAGGGTTGCTGGGTTTCACAGAGAGGCAATAATTCTCTGATGCCAGGGGGCAGGCAGCACAGGATGCAAGGCAAGCAGAAGGTTGAGGTGTGACTGCATGTCTCTGGGATGCGCCGGCCATTAACTGTAAATCGAACCCTGTCAGTTCCTGCCTGTGACGGAGCTGCCTCTCGGGGAAGGGAAGAAATCCAGCCAGATATGCTGGCTCTGAAATGTCTGCCACTTGCGAGGGAGGGGGGCACATGGTCTGTGCAAAAAAAGGGCATGAGTGGATGGGGTAGAAAAAACAGAGGGCCCCGATTCACAGAACTAACTTAAGACAAAATCCTAAACTTACTACCATTTTGGTATTCAGAGAAGGCACTTACTCATTTTGGTATTCACAGAAGGCACTTACTCATTTTGAGTAACTTACTCATTTTGTGTAACTTACTCATTTTGGTATTCACAGAAGGCACTTACTCATCGATGAGTAAGTGCCTTCTGTGAATACCAAAATGAGTAAGTTACACAAAATGAGTAAGTTACTAAAAATGAGTCAGTTACTCATTTTGGTATTCACAGAAGGCACTTACTCATTGATGAGTAAGTGCCTTCTGTGAATACCAAAATGAGTAAGTTACACAAAATGAGTAAGTTACACAAAATGAGTAAGTTACTCAAAATGAGTAAGTAAGTGCCTTCTGTGAATACCAAAATGAGTAAGTGCCTTCTGTGAATACCAAAATGGTAGTAAGTTTAGGATTTTGTCTTAAGTTAGTTCTGTGAATCGGGCCCAGACACAACGGCGGTTGGAGAGATATGAAACAGGGACGGGTGGGAGATGAAACAGGGATGCAGGAGATGGGGGGTGAGGAAGGAGAGGTAGCCTGAAAACACAAGCACTCATATGGAGTACTTGAAAACAGAAAAAAGTAGCTCCAAAAACCAGAGGAAGGACACAAGTACTTAGTTCTTGCTCCAGGGTGGGGCAAACTCAAGAGACAGCAAGATGCACATATGCCGTAACAAAGAAAAAAGAAGCAAATAAGAGCAGCGCTGCAGCTAACCAATGGTAAGCTATGGGCAGGCTTTAGCACACTAAACTATAAACAAGGGGGCATATTTTCAAGCCCCTACCGCCACCGGAGCGTCATTTTTTTTGATGCTCCGGTGGCGCTCTATGCAAGCCCATATTTACAAGGCAGCACTAAGCTACTTTGCGTGACTTAATACAGCCTTGTAAATATGGCCCTCTGCAACGCAGTTTTCAGCAGCAAAGGGGTGTACAATGGGTGTTGTTGTGGGCGTTCCCAGCAACACCCATGGCTTTGTGACACTGCTCCAGATTTACAAGGATCTGTAAATCTGACGCCGTGCCAAAACCTAATGCCTTTCAAAAGAAGGCATTAATGTGGCGCATCGAGCAGAAATACTTTCATTTTTGCATAAGCCGAAACGCGTCTGATGCTGCAAGATGATATTCTGTGTCTGCCAAATAAGCAATAAAATTGTTTGGAGCATCACCCGGAGTGCCATTTTGTTAAGGAGCTGTAACGGAAGTTGGTACAATTAAATATGCCTGGGCGGTTTTACTTACCTTACATATACTTACTTTGCATTGTAAAGGCATGCTTGATAAAGGTATATGTGTGGTAAAGGTTTGCATGGTAAAGGAAGGCATTGTAAATGCAAGCGTGCTTAATCTCATACATCCGTACACATGAATGCAAGTGGGTATTATACACTCACTATTATACAGTCAGTGTCTATTTCACAGTAGTGATTATACTGTCACTACCAACAGAAATGAGAGGCTGTGTCCTGAGAAGAGCTAGTATCTGAACATACACACCAATATTAAGTAAACAAAAAGGCCAAGGGTACAGCCATATCTACATACCAACCCACTGAGAAACAGATACTCAAAAAATAATTCACATGATGAAATAAAAACAGAAAACTTTGCAGAGCAAAAGCAGGTATGTATTCAAAACAGGAAAAGCGAGAACAAGTAAAAACAATACAGCAAAAAATTGAGCTTATCTTTATACAAAACCATTGCCTACTAAGACACTCTATATGGCATGCACTAGCATTTTCTCTCTCCAACCAAAACATAGTGAGCAGGGTCATCTTTAGGGTGGTGCAACCAGTGCTCCAGCACTGGGCACTGAACTCAGGGGTGGAGGGTGGCGCTGTGTTTATGAGTTTAAATTCACCTGCTGCAAATTTCCTTTTGTGTCCAGCAATTTTCAGGCAACAATAAACATGTCAGGATAATGTACCTGCCGAAGTTCAGGCTTGGGCAGAATTTCAATTACGTTGTAGTAATTTTTGTAATTTCGTGTTACTCTTTGATGCAGAATACGTCACCTGGACACTCATTCCCATTGGTGGCTTGCCACAACTCTGGTGGCCGCCTAGATATGTATAGCAAGCTGCGTGCCCCAGGGTCAATGAGTGGGTCATTGAACCACATAGAATTGTGTTTCATGAATGAATCATGCACACATTGAATGATAACCTGTAAAAGTACAAGAGGGTCTTGGGTTCCTTTCTGGCTCTGGAAGATGAAGGCCATTGACTGGTGCTACCATGTTCCTGCCTAGATATATGTGGTGCTATCAGAAACCTTAACTGATGGGACCCCCGGAAGGCCACTGACATTGCTGTTGTGGTTAATGATTGAGATCTGAGAAATGAATATGGCTATGCTCAGGTTTTCGATTAGGGTATAGTGTCGCAGCTAAAGCGAGTAATAAATTACAGCTCATTGTGTGCTGTATTGAATGCTAATATATTCACTAAGGGCCTATTGGCCTGCACCTTCCCCTGTCACTTTCGCTTACCAGCTCTCCCCTGCACCCCACCTTTCTACTTCTCCAATTCCCCCACCCACACGTCTTTAGTGAAATGTTTAGGTTAGTAGACCGTTTGCTTGGCACCAAACCTCAGTCGACTGCCAGTGATGTATTCCAGGGTAGGAGTTTGACTGAGAATCTTTGTTCATCAGGCTCTCCTGATTTGTGGTTTGTCACCCTGTAACGATGGTTTGCCTGTTTGCCTGTATTTACCTCTCTTGTTGCCACAATGCAATGGTCTGCTAACTTGTAATTGTACATGTGTAATTCATGGTTTCACTTTCTACCATAAATAAACAAATATTGACAAAAAAAATATTTGTTTATATATTTTTTAAAGAATGGTTTATGTTTAATGAGTTGTGGGGTATGTTGGGAAATGGGGTATTTTTTTAATTAATGGTTTATTAGTAATTTAAAATGTTTATGTAAAATAAAACACTATGGGCCAGATGTAGGTGGCGAAATACCGGTCGGTAACGCCGAAATTCGGAGAATTTCAGCGTTACCGACCGGTATTTGGCTGAGTGCAATGTAGGTGAGTTCATTCCTACATGCAAAATAAGGAATCGCAAAATAGCAATTCCTTATTTTGCTCTTGCATTTAAGGAATCGGAAATACCGATTCCTTAAATGCAATGTACGTAGCACTAAAAATAGTGCACTTGAGCTTTAAGGAATCGCTAATTACCACCAACTGCAAGTTGGTGGTAAGTAGCGATTGCCTTTAAAAAGCACTTTTTTGCTATTTCAAATGTGCCATGTGGCACACATCCATGCCCTTAGGGCATGTATGTGCGCCACATGTGCACACATGCACATTTCAGGGGTGCAACAGGGTGTCCTTTGGACACCCTGGCACCCTTGAAATACCTCCGCTATTAGCGATTCGGTAATACCGAATCGCTAATAGTGAATATCTTCCCATTCATTCCTATGGGCCTCCTAGCCCATAGGAATGAATGGCTAGGTATTCCTTAATAACGAATCTCAATTACTGATTCGTTATTAAGGAATGTTAAGGAATCGCTAATATTTTAGCGATTCCTACCTACATTCCATTTAGCGAGTCCTTAATAGCGATTCGGTAAAAATCGCTATTAAGGACTCGCTAAATTGAAGTTACCTACATCTGGCCCTATATCTTTTGTTTGAGAGTTTTCATGTAGGTTTGAGAGATACTTTTTTATTTAGAAATGGTTGTTTTATTAGTTTTACATTTCTAATGAATTCTGTTAAACATTGTATATGTTTGAAAATATTGTTGTCATCATTTTTCTTCTATTGTAATGATGATTAGGTTTTTCACATTGTAATTTAGGGGCCCATTACGATGTCGGGCGGAAGCACCACCGCCGTGCTGGCGGATGCAAAAAGCACCAGTTACCGCCGGCACGCAGCAGTCCACACGCCCGCCCAATTACGATGCGAAAAGTAGACCAAACACCGCCGGCAAGCCAGCAACACCGTCCGCCATCAAAGTGCGCCCGTTCACGTAGCGGCGCAGCACAACTGACACACACCGTCCGACGAAACACGCCCCGCCCGGCGCTTAAATTACGATGCCGCAAACAAACGGCTCCCACGGCTAAGAGACACCGCACGTGAAAGAGAGGCGGTAACACGGACGCAGAGCACGGACAACGAAGAAGCGGCTCCCGAGCATGAATCCAGCACTGCAGGCCCTCCCCATGCTTCTGCTGATGCACCACCAAGGACGCAACGTACCGCGGAGACGCAGGTAGGCACACACACAACAAGTGCACGCAAACAGCGCACACAGTGCAAGGGCGGAAAAGCGGACAACCCCCACCAGCGCGTGTACACAACACATCCACCATCGCATCCACAGATGACACACAGGCCAAATCGTAACATCGCAGAACACATGTGTACACACCACCTGGGACTAGGAACCAACCACCCCGTCACGGCCCCAAAGCGCCGATGACGCCGCCACACATGCGCACAACGCAGAGGCCAACCGCAGCGCCATGCATGCGTCGCACACAGACACAGGGACACAACCAAGCAGCACACACATCAGCCCCACCCCGAACGCACATGACACGTGACAGGCCGGCCACAGACATGTCCCCAACGCCCAATTCACGGACAACACCCAATGCCACACAACCGACGCACACATGTCAGTGAAGACACGCAACAGCAGGACACACCCCAGTGTAACAAACATGGCGTAGCACACAGCGGCGGCAACACCAACTAGGAGAAGCAGGGCCCCTTCGGGAAGAGGAACGCCAGTACCACACAGAAACACCCATACCACCCTGCACATATGAACAAGACATATAAAACGGAACACCAAAGAGCCCGGGACCGACAACAGGTGGCCCAAGAATAACATTCACACACAAGGCCCAACGCAGAGCGGAAAGGCAGCCTGCCGCCCACACAAGGGAGAGCAGACAGCACTGAATGACCTTCCATTCCAACTCCGAAACCACAGCCCTACGACAGAAGCCGGTGAATACAGCCATTGTCCAAGAATAGACCAACACAGGCATGCCGAGGAGACCGACCACAGGGCAGATAGCGCATATCACAGAAGCACACAACGGACGGGGAAGAAAGAAGAAAACACTCCCCATGTCGGCCACATGCAAGTTAATTGGAAGGAGTCACACAGCACTGACCTTGAACTGTCTGAGAAGCATGTGGGAAGAGGGCCCGTGTCCTCCAAACAAGCCAACAGAACACAAGTCCTGTCTCCCCACGACTACACAGAGCTCACAGCAACCCCGGAGCGTGCACATTGCAGACTGCACACACAGCCGGAGCACGCCACCTCAACGAACCGCTGCGAAATGGCAACCGCAACACACCTACCCAACTACGCCGAACAGCTCAAGCTGTACAAAACCAACCTGTTCCATACATTGGGATGCGATCTCCTGTCCCTGCTGAACGTAACTTACCGACTGACTTACCGCATCACATTGTTCAGCTGCGTCATGCCCGTCTTCTACTGTCGGAGGTGTCCCTACCAGCATCCCGTCGAGATATGCCTCTCCAACCCGGCATGTCTGAAGGCGGACCTGCTACCACTACTCCTCCCTCTGGACGCACACGACAGGGCCTGCTCTGCCTATGGGGGCATGGCGTATGTGGCCAACATCGCACCCGCACTGAAATGGGACCACTGTGCCTCCACACGACGGATCATCGAGAACAGCTACATCGAATGTCACCCAGCATGCCCCATCATGGTCCTCCAAGGGACAACCTACGAACAACACCTTGACAGCCACCATCCGCTTCATTGGCTGGCAAACATGTACACCACCAATGACATGGAAGCCCTGCTGGACGGCATCGCATACCTGACAACCTGTAAATATGTCGGACCACAACGCAGGTTCCCCGAGTGACCTATGATGTCCAACCCCGCACCCATGCTTAGCTTCCGCACGGACTGGCCAGTCACCACCACAACAGCCATACCAAACGACCGGCAACTGTAACCACACCATCAACGACATCGCCATGACATCGGATATGACCGGGACATGCACACTGTTCCCCATCACATCCAGGAACACCGCATGCATCGTGGGAGGCAGTGGCATGGGCTCTGTGTATCGCACCCACATGGACGGAACTGCACGAACAACCAGGACACGACATGGATCCAGCGCCCATGGACACACACACCGCTCAGTGGACATGAATAGGTCGCCTGGAGTCTGTGGGTGCTGCACCCTCCCACCCCCGCCCGGGAATCCCATACCAGGACCTTTGCATGGACGACAAGTGCATACAACAACAACACGACCCCAGTGACTGTGACATGTCCAGTAACCACCACAGTGCAACAACAAGTGGCACGCCGCTGCATGCACGCAAGCACATGCCCTGATGTCATCTCACATGCACGCGTGCATGAGGAACAACCGCAGCAAACCTGTCACATGGAACTGAGATGGACTGTGCCCATGATGCCAAGCGGTCTGGTAGGCTACATGTATACCGTCCTGTGTCAAAGTCCGCAGCTCCGCAGCTATACGTAAATGTACATTAGCACAGCCTTGGCCAAGCAGATGTCACTCTGAAGCCCACATCCCACATGCAACAGCCAATCACATGTAACCCCACACCCTATCCCATTTGCAATCATGCTCAGTATATCCTCAACATGTATTCCGCTGCCAGTAGTGTCCACTATACTGCATCACAGAGGACAGAAGACTCAATATAATGTTTGAAACCAAAACTGTCTCCGCTGACTCATTTCACAAGTACGAATGAGAGAGGATGAGAGTATGTGAAGTACACGGCAGTCGTGACATGACCATGTAGTCCACTGGTATTGGATGTCAACGCAAATGAGTAGCACTACTGTGGAAGACACACATGTGTCGTGTGAAGTCGTATGGACGCAGTGCTCAGGTGGGTGGGTGCGACGGGTAGATGCGCACATGCCAAGTTGGAGCACGCCGTGTTGGGAGGGGTCATGAACAGTACACCACCGCTTCCCTGGGCATTGTGAGAGGACACCTGTCGGGGGAGTGAACACGTGTGTGCATAGCAGCCGGGCACACGTACAAAGCGGTACCAGGCGCACCTCAGCCCACCCTCTGTGGACAAGCTGGATCCTGTTGTGCGCCCGCCATGCCCCTGACAAGGCACACACAGCCCCAGCTCGACCAGGTGTAACCCCAACATAGTCAATCCGCACAGGCGATACAGGGCACGGGATGGCAGTGGAGCATGGTGTGTGAGAGGTCTCCTCGCGCTCCTCCTGGTCATATCACGCAGGCAATA